>OX392463.1:11897500-12497500 GCA_947623515.1 Neoascia interrupta
CTATAGACTTGTTCCAAGACAGCGAACGTTATGGAATTTCGAAGCAAGATTGCGAAGCAAAATTAAGGATGTTCATAGCGCAATGCAACAAGAATGTCGGTGCGGGGCGATAGAGGCACCATAGTGGCCTCAATTCTCTCAAAGCGAAAGATGTCGGTATTGGGGGGGAGGGGGGTTTAAACGACTTTAGAGACAACACTTTGTGAAGTACTTTTCGACAAATTCACCGCAATATGCGATTGCACTATCGTATCAGCGCGAGTTACGTGCAGGGCGGGGAAGACGAGACGCGCGGTGTGGGATATCTGCTTTCAGGGTGGTTGCACGGAAAGTTGCAATGGCATTGTCTAACGAGCGAGGGTAGCAAGATCCCTTAATTTTAATTACCAATAAATTTATTTAATAACCCAAATAAATTTCACAATTTTAATTGTTTGTAATAAGGACAGAATGGAAACTTTGGCGACGAAACGAAGCGAAACTTTTATGAGCGTTGCGATTTGTGCCGTTGGTATATGGAAAGGATGCGAAGGGTTCAAAGAAAGGGTTTCGCATTGGATGATATTGTTTGCCAGGTTTGCTTGTTCACTGTGCTCTATGAAGACAGTGTATCTATTCATCGTTCAATGAGTGGCTTGAGGGTACTTAAACGGTACTGGAATTTTCGTGTTCCTTGGGGTCAGTAGAATTGGATTCGGTGATTGGGGGTAAATAAGGAATTTGACTTGGCTATACATTTTTGGTACACATCCTACAAAAACAAAATTTATCGTAGGATACCTGGAGGGTGGCATTTACAACAAGACTGCTGATCTTGGTCTTATTTATCTATAGTCTTAATACGAACCAAAAAAAGAGTACCAAGTTCTCTGTGCAAACACCTCCCACACCATTAATCAATGGCAGTACTCTTTCACTCACCACTGTCCTAATTTCGATCTGACAAAACAACATTTTTGCGGAATTGTTTACTTTTCTCCTTCATTTCATCCCATTTCCATCTGATATATCCTTCCCCTTGCAGTGGGGGAATCTCGCATATGCTATAACCAAAGTCTGTTCACTTAGTTTCCACTCGACAACACATTATTGGCCCCTTTTGTGTGTCCCCAAAAGTACCAACCTCAGCACCATTGAGCTATGTTCACAAAATCGAATTGTCAATCGGAGTAAAATTTATTACCCCAGCCCAACAAAGGGATACGAATGTCCCTGCGATGGGATTTACTCCAAGGAAACTTGCTTTTGTGCAAGCTAAGTGGTAGTAGTGTTGATTTTTTTTTTCCTTAACCCGCATCAAGGAAAATCATTGGCCGGGTTTAGAAACTTCCGTTTGCTCGTCAGGGCACTTTAATTGTAACGTGCACGAGTAGGATACCGAGACGCGAGCGAGCACACCCTTGTCAAAACTCCGGATTAGAAATAAAATAAGAAATTGTCTTCGCGCAAAAAAAAAGGATATTTTTCTAGTGCAACACAACTGGAGCAAGGGGAAAGAAAATAATAATTTATCCTTCAGAGTTATTATATCCTTTTTTTTGTGTGTCTTCACTCGCCCCATTGTTTTTAATAAATTAAAATGTCAACATGATAAATGGATATAATAGTCTCGGTCCCGGTCCTAGTGGTGGCGGTGGTGCGGATGATGATGGCCTTTGGAATAATGCAGAACGATGGACCTTGAAGCAAGCGGAACGAATATAAGAAAAATAACTGCTTATGGTCAGGAAACTGACAGTATGCCTTGGTGCGATAGGAGGTTGGGTGTTGGTCATTTTGCATCGCTTACCGCTTGGGTTGCCTGAACCACTTTCTCTAGCTGATTTAACGACGACAAGGATCAGAACTCTGCTATGGTACGGTGGGGTTTTTACGCGAAGGATTTTATTTCTTTACAAGGGTCTTTTACTGAAGGATCCTTATAAAAATTAAGTGCAAGATGCTTATTGTGGGAGCACGGTGGGATTTACTGTTTATTTCCTTTTGCAGTTTTTTTTTGCTACCCAGTCCGGAGTAGTCTTTGTGTGTAAAGTACTCAGGAGCTATGGCAATAAATGCTAATGTCAAATCATAATGAAATTCTCTTCGTTTATTTTTTTTTTATGGTTTATTGTTGTTAAACTGCCGCCAGGATGTTGTTGGAAGCAGTTTAAGTTTTGAGTTTGCTTGAAATTATATTTCATTGCGGAAGGCAATTCATTTAGAAGGGGCGATTGTCCGTAGGAATTGGTGGGTGGAGCGCGCGTGGAGGTTTGTTGACATTAAATCAGCGTAATGAAGGTGGGTGGGGTAATCGAATTGAAACAAAAATATTAAATCTTTTGTCCTTTGGCTTATTATTGCTTTTTAGTATTGCTTGTTATCTTAGCAAAAAGTTTGTTTGTGTTAGGGAAGTAAATTAAATTAGGAAAAGCGTTGGCTTTGGCCTAAAGCATATCCAAAAAAAGTCAGAGCCAAAGGCCAGTGCTAATTCCTATAAATACATTAATAAAGGAAATCAAATTGTTGTTGGATTTAAGAATAAATTGGAAATAAACGTGTGTGTAAATAAAACTCCAAGCTTCATTAAAAAGCAATAAAATGTATGACAAATTCTGCTTATTGCAGTTGTGACTGCGGCAATAGGTGGTGGCTTTGCACAATTTATCCCATAGTGTAATAGGCTGGATTTTTATTAAATAATTTAGACTTAATTTGATGGTTATACATTAAGTCGGAGGAAGAACGTCCTCTTGTTATACCCGACCCAGGGAATATTAATTTCAATGCATAGTTAGTTAGACAAATTCTGGTATTGAGCAATAATGGCCCCAAATCTCTAAAAAGGCGAAAATTGGACCGCTCACAAAAGCGACCATGCCCACTTTTAACGTGTTAGATCTTTAAAACCCGATTTCTCGAAAAATTTACTCCAAATCAAAAAAAAAAATGTATGACAATTATTAAGGACATAACCATTTGCTAAGTTTGGTCTTTACAAATTTTTGAGCTCTGCCCACTTTTAAGGTCATTTTTAGGAAAAAACGTTTTTTTTAAGACGTTGTACTTAATGCACTCCTAGCCATTTAGAGTACGAGCCAACGACCAGGGAGAACACTTTGGCTTGACACGGCCCAGCAAAGACAATGTGAAGTTTTGACCGAGGATTGTATGTTACCGTGAATAAACCTCTGTTTGCTGTTGTTCTTGTCACGTCCTGCGTTCTTGGCAGGCTGCACACTGTTTAACCATTTGATCGCAATCGTCTCCGATGTTTGGCCTCCAATGAGCCCAGCACGAAGGCCCAGCATGAAGAGCCCAGCGCACGAAGGGCCTTGAATTAAGTCTTTTGGTTGACTTTTGGATACATCGCTGGTATATTTTGGAATTATCGCTGGTATTTCATTACACTTTAGAAAAACGCACGGAAGTTCTCACCATCACGATGCGAAAGTTTTGTGACAAAGTTTGTGACTTTCTGAAGATAGCTATACCTCGTGGGTCTTCGACCATTCCCATTTCTTGTTCTGTTATATACTATTGATGCTTTCTGTGGAAGGAAATGGTAGTAAAAAATTTAGATGCCAGTGTTTTAAACGGGAAACACAAAGCAGACTTGTCTTCGGCTTTGCTCTGTTATGATACGTCGGCTTTGAACCGGCCTTGGCAATGTCTCTGACATTGCGCTCATGGATAGAGAGCTTTAATTAGTGCAATCACTACGTTCTCCACGTATGCCACGATGAATTGAAAAATGAGAGCACACAGCCGAAAGCCCTGGAAGTTAGTGCTGCCAACATAACTTTGTAGAACATTTATGTTCAACTATTAATAAATAATAACAAAAAAACGCGATATCCTCCTGAAATATAGGCTCACTCAGAAATTCTGCTTCATATCCGTGCGGCATTAACATAGTATAGAGACCAAGGTAAACTGATTGACTTCTTGTGTGTGCTATACGCTCGAAATCCATTCCCATTTGCTTCAGTCGAAGAAAAAGTTTAGCACATTTGCACTTGGGCCTCGTTTCGGAGCCTCATTACTTCGCATTACGTTTTCTCTTCACGCCATCTTTCTCTTGGCCAACGAAATTTTGAAGCCGAGCTTTATTATGTTGGGATACACTGAAATCGTGTGGCTGAACTCGTAAACTCCAGGCCGAGGCGAAGCCCAAGCGGCTTTGTGACCCCCGCTTTAAGTTTTTTTTTGTCCTTTGGTAGTGAGACTTCTTATGTTGCCTTAATTTGGACAGTCATCGAATATCCACCGAAAGATAGTCCACCGATTTAAGAAAAAATTAGCATTTTTGTGGTCTTAGTCGTAGTCCTAGTCTTCTGAATCTGGAAAATGTTCCGTTAAGCCTTTGCGTTAGCTGCTTAGTTTTTCCTCTGGGGAACACGATGTCATCAAAAAGCCGTAGAACTCCCTTGAAGTCTCAAAGCATACCCTTGATAAAGGGTTTTAAAGATTATCGGAGCAGATTTTCACCCTAAACTGAAGTCTCATAACTCTATACGCATCTTGCTGTGTCACGATTGTTTGATATGATAAACACTTCTCTTAGACTTCTATACGTTCCAAGACAATGGAAAGTTGCTGAAGTCACTATGGTTCCAAAACCGGGAAAATGCGCAAATGATAAAAAATCTTACAGGCCCATATCGCTTCTGCCGATAATATCGAAAGTATTCGAGAAACTTCTGCTGAAGCGATTACAACCAATAATTGCAGAAAGACGCTTGATCCCGGATCATCAATTCGATTTCAGACCGAAGTCTACAGAATAACGCATGAAATTGAAAGAGCCTTAGAAGGGAAAAAAATATGTTCAAGTGCTTTCCTCAACATATCGCAAGCCTTCGACAAGGTATGGCACGAAGGCTTGAAATATAAGCTACGGCAAAACTTGCCGGAAGACATGTTTAAAATATTGAAAAACTATTTTTAAGGAAGACTCTTTCGTGTTAGGTGTAGTACTGAATACTCGAGTTTCAAGCAAATTCGGGCTGGCGTACCCCAGGGAAGCGTCCTCGGTCCGACCCTGTTCCTGCTCTACACAAGAGACATACCTCTAGATGACGAGACAGTCGTGGCCACGTTTGCGGACGATACGGCCATCCTGGCAACAGGTGAATCAGTCGAGTCATCAATGAGAAACCTCCAACGAGCATTGGACAGAATTTGTGTCTGGACGAAGACTTGGCGAATCGCTCTTAACGAGAACAAGTCTACGCATGTGAATTTCACTTACAGAAGGGTTAACAATTTGCCTCTGTTCATAAATTCTGCACAAATACCTTATGCAAATGAAGCGAAGTATCTAGGGATGACACTGGATGCTAAACTAAGGTGGAAACCACACGTAAAGAAGAAGCGTGACGAGCTCGAGATTAGGCTCAGGGAAATGTATTGGCTTATTGGAAGATTTTCGAAACTAAGCACATATAACAAACTGCTCTTGTACAGGCAGGTGTTAAAGCCGTCCTGGACATACGGTATACAACTTTGGGGTTGTACCAAGCCGAGCAACATGTCCATGTTGCAGACTTTCCAAAACAAGACACTAAGAGCAATTGTGAATGCTCCATGGTATATTAAGAATAGCGATATTCACAGAGACTTAGGAATAGCTACCGTGGGCGAAGAAGTAACAAACTTCGCTCGAAAGCTAAATGCTCGCCTTCATGTTCATTGCAACAATGAAATGATCCGTACTCTAAACGAGACTCTTAACGTTGTTAACAACGAGCGACGACTACAAAGAAGAAGACCCTTCGATCTAGCGACGTAGGGTGAAGCCGCACTAATGAACGGCTTAGTAGGTGCATACACTGGAAGGCAATCTATCCAATGCGATTAACACTACGGAAGCGTAAACTACTTGTTAAGCTAACTTAGTTGTAGTCTAGAAGTATTATGAGAGAGCGAAAATTTACTACTATGAAGTGCGTTCTGGCAGTTTCATAGTGTCTCTCATAAATGGGTGGTTTTTAAGCACGTGGAAATCGGGCATTACCAATATCGGCTACTTCGGTATTATATACCTGCTATAGTGGGCGTATTGGTATCTTTGAAAGATTTTAGAGTTTTAGTCTCCGTCCACCCTAGTATTCAAAAAAAAAAAAAAACGATGGTTTGATAATACGACGTCTGTTCATCTATAGTAAGTTGCATATATAGGCAGTGAGTTAATAGGCGGAGTCTTGAAAAAGTGCATATAACTGCATTGTTTAATGGATTTGAAATCACCGCAGATTTTTTATATAGCCGTTAAACCTTATCAACGATTGCTGTTGCCCCGTTGGAATATTCCAGGCTTAAGAACCTCTTATCGCACTAAAGGCAATTCGGCTTTGCTTCAAAGCGTCATAACGCTAATGGCAAGTGGCGTGGATAAAGTCTAACTGGTGGGATTGTAGAGTTGTCACACGACTTAGAAGAGTCTCGAAGCGAGAGCGCACACTTGGTCCTTCTATCGTTCCTGATCCTCCGCCACCAACTCAAAAGACACAGGCGCGATCCCCAGATGGATTTCAGAGACGGGTTCCATGGAAGCAGGTAGAGAAGTTAAGGTATCGCGAAGTCTCAAGAATGATGGAAGGAGTGATAGTGAGTTATCCTGTGACTTTTTAGTTTCTTTTTAAACAGATTTGGGGCCAGTATAACCGTCAAGTTCTTTAGAAAATTTATCCTTGTATTTAAGAACGATGTTTTCAATAAGAACATCGTAGGAAACCATATGGATACCCGCAGGCTTCTTCCCAAGGAAGCAAACCAACTACATACAACCGCAAACACGCTAGATTTGCTGTCCTCAAATACTATGACTCTAAGATCTGCGATGAAACTGCTATCGAACGAAACATTACACCCACAACTAGAATGTGGTTCTGCTGAAAATCTACATCGCAACTGTTGAAGTTAAGTATTTTTTCGACCCGGATTTACCTGCACGTGTATAAGGAAACTATGATGTAGCTGGAAACGCAGCTCACTTCAAAAACACACTCGTGGTCAATGATGATATCAATGTCAGAAGTTTCTTGAAATCAGTGATGGGTTGAACCTGGTTACCAGCTGATTCGTATATGACCAGTTCAATGAATTTTGTTCCTAGATTTGTTGCCAAGACAAGACCTTTGGACATGTTGGCAAAGGCCCTGTCTTTCCACAGTTTCAGAAAAAGGTAGCCCAATAAGAGCATGAAATCCTGCTATGGGCAGCGCCACATCCTCTGCACTGAAGTGATGCAATCGATCCCTACGATGACGAGTTTGATCTCTGGTCATTGTTGTACTCATAAAATTGCTTATCACGTTTGAAAAACTGTAGAATGCAGTGATTTCAGGCAGAGTTGGAGAAAACTGTGATTTTAGTATCAGCGGAATTTCGGAAATTCATTTACGTGCTTTCTGCTTTTGAAGCCTACTAATATGAGCATAATACATAAAGTTGTGAAACACATACAATAAAAAAAAACTGTAGCCGCCCCTGTAACTCATTGCCCAAAAAGGTACAAGTTGAATCTTGGATAATACGAGATGAGATCCACTTTTCCGGGTGGACGACATTAAATTTCTCGATGCATGCTGCTGCTGGGCTGTTTTAAGTCATGATGGGCTTGGGCTTGTCCTTAAAAAACGTTTTTTGACCACTCAGTATGAAAATAATTTTTTTTATCGTATTCACGACTTTCTTCAACGAAATTTGTTGAGAACTCCTTGTATGTATTGAAACTTGTATATATGGCTCGAACTGTAGGTGCTTCAACTGATACAATTTTCTCGTCTGATGGACTTTAAGGTATAGTGCAATGCCACCTATAACCCAACACGTGTTATGAACATCTAACATAATGACACAACAACAAAAATAAATAAATCCCGGATTCGAATCAATGAAAGAACATTTCATTCCTTGCATATTTTTGTTACTTCGCTTCTTAGCAAAACAAAATTATGTATCCCAACATCACCTTAAAAAATAATTCAAGGCACCTTCACCAGTTATATACCTACCCTACACCTTGGCATATCCATAATCACATTCATCATCTCGTAATAAAAATTCCCCGAAATACACATAAACCAGCAGATAAGTGGAGCATAAAATTTTATTCCAATACAAATAAAAAAATTAATGGTTCTTCCAGCAACGAAATGGGCAAAAACAAATCAATTTATGCGCTAAGCCTAAGGCACGTGTTTCAAGGATGTATATACTCAAGGAATAAGGACCTTGTATTGAAATAGAACTAATTGACATGGAATTTGCATTTTTCGAGTTGAATTGAATTATTGTTGAAATGTAAAATTTTATTTTAAGTTATTAGCTGGAACGGTTGGTATCCTATAATTATATGGGGGTACGTTGAACTTGTTTAAAAAATTATATAAAAATTCAAAATTTGTTAAATTGTGTAGTTAATCATATCCTTTTTGTGTTTGAGTAACAAAACTTTTTACTTTTTCTTATTTTATGTCCTCACCTTAGTCTTAAGTCTGACCATTTGTGATGCTGAGTTTTTCACTTTACCTTTCTAGAATTTGTTTGGGTCCTCAAATTTATTTGGGTCTAGAGACGCAGCTGATCACCGTTCGAAACTTATAAAAAAAAAATGTAAAAAGCCAAATTATATAAAAATGTTTTTTTTAGTTATTTAGCTTCGCCACCCTGTACGTCCTTAAATTTTGTAAAAACAGAAACCGAAATTTTTTGCCTCAAAGAATTATTGAAATGCTCACCTGGGAGACAAACGTTGGATATTCTGCATTTAACTGGCACTTCTTAAGCTCATCATCATGCATTCTGAGGACGATTTTCGGCGTCATTCAAGCTCTTAAATCCTTTCGCCTCGTGCTTGTTCAACTCTGTTAAAGATAGCCATGCCTTTCACCTTATGGATTATAAAAGTTGAGAAGAAAACAAATAATAGCACGTTTGTGCTCGCGTTAATGAAAAATATTATTTTCAGTTTCAACTCCTTGAATTGCCAGCTACATGCTTTACTTAAGTCCTGATTTCTGATGTCCGTGAGTGGGTAGTGTTACACATTGTGAACAAAGACAGATGCTTTCGATTTAAGTTCCAGGTTTTAAAATAAATCCTGTGTAAAAACGGATCAAATCCTGTAGTTATACAAAATACGTGTCGTCCAGGATATAAGCTTTCGAATTTAATGCATCACCGAATGCCCAATAATATCCCTTATTTTGCCTTACATAAATGAATTATTTTTTATTATTTTCCCTCGATTTTCGAATTCCCGGAAGCAAATTAATTTTCCATCAGAAACAACATAAACAAGGATAAATACAAACTTTACCAATTTACCTCATAAAATATTTATGAACAAACAGATTATGGGTTTGAGTAAGACAAACACGTCACTTAATTTGAATTATATATTTTGCTTATGAGATGTAAACGATGATCAATTTGCCAGCTCCTTTGAATAATGCCAAATGTGTATCCTTCTTTTGATTGCAGATTCGTGAAACGCGTTCCAGCATATAGACATTATAATCAAAAAAAGGATATTTCTGGTGAGTTCATAAATTTCTTCATTATCTGCGTTAGATCTTTATATAAATTGTGGTCAATTACATAAGCGTTTGCGGAAGAAGTTTTTCCATTAGAATGCGTGTGCGGCGGAGCGAAGTTTCTGATTAAGAAAATTAATTATAATCCTTTGAATGGAATCGTTTCAAAGGAAAGAGAAAGTGTTTTATCTGCGAGTTAAAGATATGGGGCTTCCTTTACACTATCAGTTAGTTGGTGAGGTTCAATTTGGATACACATCTCCTAGAGTCTTTCTAAGAGGTCAGGGCATTCACCGACCTATTGGAAAAATGATGACATCAAAATGTCTCAAATTTTTTTGTTACAAAAGGTTGCGTATACGCCACGTGTGCCGATTTCTCACAGTGAAAGCCTACTTTTACTAGAAATCGAAAATCGAGAAAATTACCCACATCAAGACTCAAGACACCTGTCAGATTGATTTAGACCGTAAAATCGTGATATGCTTTGAAGTGCTGCCAAATTTTCAAATGCCCATGTAACTCCAATCGCATGTGCAAGGCATCGGCATGTCAGTCCGTGCGGTGAGATGCTACATTTTGTTCATGAAAACAGCGGACGCAGTCAGCGTACCAAAAATAGCTCAAACACCAATTATGACCGACTTCATGTGTCAAGTGTCGTGTACTCGATTTGCTCACAATCTTCCGGCAGAACAGCTATCAGCTGGGAAGGGGGTGGTCGCGATAAAAACAATAAATTTTCCGTTCTTAGCATCCGACGTGTTGTCGCATCGTTATGGTTATTTGGTTTGCAAAAGGGCCCCAAAGCCGACAAGCGATGATAATTCGGCGGACGCGGAATGGATAATACAGAAAAATCTGACAAACTGCTTCGTCTGTTCTAATTCCAGTCACATCCCAAATGCGAATAAGCGCGTCCATTGCTCGAGCGGCACAACTCGATTCCTTATGGCTGATCTGTATGTGCAGGGTATAAAACGTCATTCATTGATCACGGTGTGGCAGGCGACTGGCTTGTCTTTTGCTTGCAACACACACAAACACCGGACACATCTCTTGGCCAAGCAGCGAAATTTTTCATTTGGCCGCCAATAGCGCTGAGAACGGGGAGACATCGACATCGGTATCGACGCGCGACGACCGTAACGTGGGGCGCGTTAAGTGTCATTCCTACTACTATAGTAGCTCATGCATATTTCATGTTATGTGGGATGATGACAATGGGCAATTGCGGACTTTGCCCGTTATAAGGTGAAATGGCTTCGTCTTTCTCTCTGCCCAGCTGCAACGATTTCGTTAATTCATTTTATTTTATTAAAATGTCAGTTGGAACGCGGGTAAAACGCAGCAACGCACCAGTTCAGAACGTTTTCGTTCATAAAATAAACGATATGAACGAGTCGTTATACACTCATATGTATGTAGCTCATTCGAAATGAAAATCAATTTGCTGCAAAGGAAAACAAGAAATCATTATTGCGACGATGTGTGCTCCTGTGGGCATATGTTGTGCACTCGAATTTGCATAGAGCTGAGATTCAATTTGGTTAGCAATGAGCTTTGGTTGTGGCTTTTATGGCTCGGTTCAATGGCTATCACATTGCTAGACTGGAGTCGGATGGAGCTGGGGGTCCTTTGGCATGCGGTTTGGGAGAAAATCTTTGCAATTTAAATGAATTTGCATTGATTGGAGGCAAAACAAGGAGATGGATGGATATGAATCACAGTGCTATGGGTGGGCGGTCATTTATTGCTTGCCGTCTAATACTACTTCTGTGTATGGTTTTCTCATTTTGATGCGATTTCGCACAGAAGACGACGGGATAGATGAGGTTCCACTGATTGCCTAGGAGACAGAATTCAATTTACTTTTTTAAGACCTAAAAGCCTTCAAAAAGTTAAAGCAAGTATAGAGCTGGCAGGGAGGACATATCTCTAAGAAAATAGAAGATAAGGATGGTTCAGACATTCTTGCGAATAGTCTTCTGAATTCTTTTGTACAGACTGAAATTTGTATTTTAAATGAATGCAATAACACAAAAAGATTTAATTGAATATCGCTTGCGAATGTTTTCAACTTTTATAAAGTAGCATTGTGTAAGGCAGCATTCCTGGAATATTGCTTCTTCGAGGGATGTCACATAGGCTGTATCTAAGGATGTCATTGGCTCTGGGTCGTTTAGACCTTATTGGCGAATGGAGAAGTCACAATACCCACAATACCTGGTGGAAAGTAGAGGAATAATGTAAAGACCACCTGCAAAAACGTCAAAACGTAAGATATTGACTGTTAGTTCACTGACAAGAGCATCAGTGAGGAACACCGGGAGTGTTCTTTTGTCCGCCGGGAGCTGCCTTGAATCGCCAATAAATATGAAATATTTAAAACAAAAATTTACTTGAAAATTACGATGTAAAAAATGTACTGAAATAAGACGGGAAAGGGAGAAGGACCAGACACAAAAATAATTATCTCCTTTAATGGGCTGAATCCTAAAAAAATAAGTGGGGTCTTCACAGGCCTTTGTCCCATGAACTACATAATGGCCAGACATCTGTCCGTAAAGCACATAAAACAAACGCAAAATAGGCTCTCAGGTTCCCCTAGGGGAACACTGGTATATATTCTCCTTGGCACGGGCTTATACCGCTTCGATTACCCCTACCTCTGCCATTCCTCCAAAGTTAATACTCACTTAAATTACGATTTTATACGGTAAGCGGTTAGCCGCCTGCCTTATCCTCTCAATTAAACGTCTTATGCCAACAGACCTTCCACTATCTTGACGACGCGGATTCATACTGTTACTGCCAAGAGAAAAAGATTCACATCTAAGAGCGCAAGAGAACAGACTACCGGTGGGTGGTCATGGTTGCCAGACTTGGTAGCTTCTTACCAAAACTGGTAGTGTTTTTCCGCTTTGGTAGCTTGGTAACCCTTTCCAGGATTTGGTATTTTTTCCTTATCCGAACGAAATTCGTTGGTTCATTAAACATTAATACAAAAAGATAAGAAATTTTGTAAAATATTTTTTCTAGTTGAATGCAAAGAGGAAATAAAATTGATATCAATTAAATTTGGGAGGAAAATAAGTTTCAAGCAAACAGTTGTATGAATTTTTTTATACCCCATCCCATAGGAGGAGGTATATTTAGTTTGTCACACAGTTTGTAACACGGTGAAATAATAATGGTAGACCCCCAAGACCTTGAGGGCATATGATCGAGACCGAATTCTGAATCGAATGAGCCATGTCCGTCCGTCCGTCCGTCCGTCCGTCTGTATGTCACATGTTTTTAGGCCTTAAATTTTGAGCTAGCTCGCTGAACCTTCGTACGTAAGGTCCGCGTCATGCGAAGCAGTACAAGTGTAAACATTTTTTAAATCCGCCCAAAGACACGCCCACAATCGGTCTAAATGTGCAACTACCTCCAGAATTTTCAAAACTGTAAGAGGTTCCAAAAGGCTGAAATTTAACATTTAGCATCTCCTAATAAATGTAAGACATAAAAAAGAAAAATTTAATCGGTAAACTCCCTCTAGTGGGCGTGGCATCTATTTTAATAGTAAATTTTCAAATGCAGTTTACTCAATATTTTTGCTCAACATTAAAAAAAATGTGCTTAGTATTTTACGTAGAAAACGCTAAGTTCTACATTCTGTTTATACAAGACTTTGGGCCACGCCCACATTTGTTGCCAGAATTGAAGAAAAACCTAAAATTTGCCTGAAAAACTTAATTTCGACTAGCCTTGAGCCTAATTTCGGAAAGAATGAAACAAAAAAGGTAGCAGGTTAGGTAAACGAGACTTCAGTCCAGATTTCGTTTATATAAAGTTGTTAGCCACGCCCCCTTTTAAGGGTCGATTTTTCAAAAATATTGAATTTTTACCAAAAAATTGCATTACATTTTACGTATATTTAAGTGTAACTTGGATATATATGTGGTTTCTCACTAGTGGCGGTTGGACCACGCCCCTTTTCGAAGTTTGCATTACTTATAAAATGTCAAAAAATAACCATGTCATCCGCATTTTACAATGTGGGATAGGATGGGGTATTCAACGGTCCGTTTTACGGACTGTAACTTCTGCGTACACACTGTAGCACTTACTCACTGGTTTTATAATCTTTCTAATTGTTCTACTTGTGGAGGAAACATCTTAATTTTTTTCTTTTAAGTCCAAGCGAGGAAATAGAGTTTTGAAATATAATTATTGTAGGGTTGACAAAAATACTAGACATACAAAAAAATGTCTTAAAGATATTTGGTTTTTTTTTCGTTTTATTAAACATCAAAGCTTATGTAAAATTTAATAATTTTTGATTAAAATTCGTCGAAAATGTGTTATTATTTTGACAATTACTTTAAAAATAACTCAAGTCAACGCATCAGATAAGAGCTCTCAAAAGGTTTTTTAAAACAGATAGGACATCACACTTTTATTTGTTATAAGAAAACGTGGTTTTGACTACTTATTTAGTCAAAACAGCAAAACACTTTTTTAGAAAGAAATTTAAGAAATTTTCTCTACATTTTTATTGTTATGGTAATTTTTTGCTGGTTTTGGTAGCTTTTTCAAAATATTTTGGTAGTAAAAGTTTTTTCGGAGTGGCAACCATGCCGGTGGTAGGGTGGGGTTAATAAGAAAAGGAAGAAATTAACCACGAGTCAGTCGATAGTAAGTAGAGAACCAATATGAACATGTTCAAAATAATAACGAACGAAGTTTAATTTAACTACTCCGTGTTTGTTCCATTTTCATTAAAAGTTCTGATCGGCTATAGAAAGCACAATAAAAGTAAGTACGCGTCGGCCCAAAGTTCGATAACAATACCAAAAATGGTCACTGCACACCCCAAGTTATTCCCTCTAATTCGCACCAACCCCATCCTTCCAATCCTCAAGTCGAGTTCCAATATGGGGTTCAACAGTCTCGTAAAGTTTCGCACTTTCCCCCAACAATTCTGCGGGCAGTGATTCACACGGAAGTGGTTACCCCAACCCTCATTGCCGTTGCCATTTTCGGGTAAAACGGCCCTAACTAACCGACCGTCGTTTCGTAACCTTCGGTACAGCCTTATACCGATACGGGTTGCGTCGACTCATTTACCCAAATGGGTTGTCATCATTTTGGTCCTCGGGCTAGAGCTATACTCTCTAAGTACTTATGTATTTTTTTTTTTATTTTTCACCCCCAAACAAAATTAACGTGAGCTTTTAAAGCCGTTGGACCTTTAGGGTGTGCAATTTTGCCGCCAGGGTAAATCTGTCAAGGTTAACCTGCCAGTCTTCACTAGACAGCTAAAATCTTTGAATATTACGAAGATTCTGAGATTTAACTCGAAAAATTCAAAAAAAAAATTAATTTCTGGTATCCTAAATTTGCTTTTTATCTAAAACTTATAAAGAAAATTCTAAAATTTTTAAGATATTGACGTTTCTAACTTAAGATTTTCTGAAATGTTTTAAAAAACCAAATTAAAACACCCGAAATCATAACCGATAACTAAAAAGCCTGCGTACTTGAAAAAATAGCCTTTGCTAGCCCATTGAAAATTAACAAAAAAGTCGGAGGTATTAAAAGTTTCTGAATAGTCGTTTTATGGATTTTAAATAAAAATATTCAGAAAAAAGCTTTAACAAAAAAAAAATCGAAAAAAAAAATATTTGTCCACCCGCGTTTCGCTGAAATTTTGAGTACCTTGACTAAAAATTCGTCTAAGGGAAACAAATTACGTCCCAAATATACTTAACAAAGTTTTATATGCAAATCAAGCAATAATTGTAAAGCTGACGGACTGCTCGATGAATGACTTCACACTTGACGCCGTTTTTTACTAATTTCTCAATAAATTTAAGCCGTAAAGGCTAGGGTTGGCACAGTTCTTAAGGGACATCCTCCTTTTTTAAAATATTGCGTTTTTTTTTAATCTCTAAACTTTCCTCTTTCCCTACGTGGTATGGTAGGTTTTTGCTTGAGAAAAATTATCTAAGTATATCCTTCAAGGAGAATTATATTTTAACTCGAAGGTCGACTGTATCCTGAAGGTACCTACTAATTAATTTGCAATGAAAATTCCAAATCAGAGTTAATTGAAAATCAACCTGTCAACAAGCGAAAGTCCCTGAGGCCCCCAACGAAGCTACAATATGGCTTGGTATACTTTCAACCAATCGACAACTCATCGTTTCTCACACAATAAATCCAACAAATTGGTTTCCTAGCCACGTAAAGATTTGGGGTAAAAAAAGTCCCGACCGTGTATATTCCGCAACCACCCGCAGTCCCGGCCAAAATTCAATTTACTTCGATCGCCTGTCTATGCCATTGCGACTCCATTCATGCCTACAGCTTAAGAAAGTCAATGAAAAACCCAACCCAATGAAGTACCCGTCGCAACATTCAAGCCTTGTTACACGGAGTAGTGTTACAAAAAAAAAACTCAATTACATAACTGTATCCGTATCCTGTGTGCTGTACGAGATACATCCCTTTAGCGGTGTGTTCTTTTCAATTAGGTGACAACAGAAGTTGTAAACTTCTATTCCAGAAGCACTGTGCCATCGTTCCTTGTAGTAGAGGCGAGTGAAGTGGTTCTTCTTCAGCTTGTGGACCCGGTGAAACAGTTAAGCACGGGAAATTCATCCCATCAGTTCGATGATGGAAATTAATGCTCGATGGCCGGTGTATCTCTGTGTAGGTATAGGAGGTAGATATCTAAAACATGAAACATATAGTGGCAGTTTGGCAGGATCATTCTGCGGGATAAACACCATTGTCGTTATTCTTTCCTGTCCTGCCAGTCAAAGGGTCCTTACACATCTTCGGTCCGTTCGAGCGGAAATAACGTTCCGAATTGAATAAACATTTCGACACAAAGCAGCACACCACCCACAAACAGAACCATAAGGCGGAGGACCATCTCGCTGACGATGACGACGATAGTAAGTGGAATAACAAAATGAAATGGAATGAAAGTAAAATACATTAACTCCGCCAATTCGAATCGGTGTGCCATAGACACAACTGTACAACACACACCGGAAGACACGGAGAATTGCTTTGCAGATATTGGAATTAAATTACGACAACGAGCTGGCGAGGATATCGGCTCTTCTTTCCAGGGTGTGTTGTGTGGTTCCCTGGTTCGTCCTTGTTGCCCATTTATCTGTGGGCAATCAAAGGAGCAAATGCATAAAATGAAAAAAAAAAAAACACACGACCAGGACTATAGAACAGAAAAAAAGAGTGAGTTGGCCGGTCAGAAAACACTGGTGTAGAAAGTTTATTCCTCCCAAAGGCTCCATGTTCTGCTTTGTTTCCCTTTCCAGTGTTCCTCTCTTACCCTTGCGGCCGCCATTTGGAATATGTTTCGGTGGCCGGAATTGACTTTAGCAATTGACAGATGGTTATTGCTGGTTTTAGGGCACGAGGTGAAAAATGCTCTGCCGACTAAGACTGACAAAAGGAGGACAGCTCTGACAAATCGTGGGTGGGTGGTTTGAGGATTGGCTATAGTGAATTGTTTATTAGATGAGTGGCATGCTTACGGTGCCTATCCGCATACTTTTTGATTTTGCCATGATCTCGATTGAGATTACTTCACCATACCAAAGGATTGTTTTTTTTGGAGTGGAATGACGTAAACGCAGTGATACCATCAGATGTTGAAGTGATTCTGTGAGGTATCCGAGAACTGGATAATACGCGGCATAAAACAAACATTTATGAGCCTGGGCAAACATTTCATTTACTTTTTCTTTATTTTTTTTTACTTCCTTTTTGAATAAAATTCCAATTTATTTATTCCAGTAAATGCAAAAGGCTCAAGTATGAAGGTAAAAAATTTTGTCAGATGATTTTTTCTCATCATTGCAACACTAAACTTCGAAATTACAAACCCATATAACCAAAGTCAAACCTAGAACAATACCATATCTCTACTTTGATAATTTTGCTGAAAAGGATAAAGATAGCCACTTTTTTCTGACACCAGAAGCCGCGATCTGTTATTTTATTCCAGCGAGACTAGGACGGTGTGTGAAGAACGGGGCGTTTTGCTCTCCGAAGTATGGCATGCTAAGACGCAGGTTGGTAGGACGCCCAAAAAAAACATTCAAGCACACTTTCTATATCAACTTCCGTTCTTGAGACACTCTCATGTTTTTCATAGGCTAACAACTGGGTCAAAGTCGATGCCTACCTTGAGCCTATTATTTAAGCCTGTTATTAAAAAAAAAACTTTCTTTTCAACTTCCAGCACTATCCAATTTCAAACCAAGGCAGGTTCGATAGATTATTGATCAGAAACAACTACCACAGTTTCGCTATAAACTCATTTGCACAAAAAAGGACCCTCATATAAAACGGATGCCGGAATACTTCAAGATCACGTACTAGCCGCCACATGGCAAGAAAACTTTGCCGTGTTCGATTCCGCCTCCCTGCTACCAAATTAATTAACTAGAGGCTAAATGAACCTTCTCACAGCGTTCAAACGCCCCATGCTAAAAATCAAACTTAGACAAATGGAATTCCCATTAAAATTCCCACCCATATTTTCGAATCGGCGAAGGCCATATTATATACCGAAGGCAAAACTTCTCTATTCGATTGAGAGGGAACGGTCGTCGAAACTAAAAAGTCACACCCGCAAAGGAAAATTCAATTATAATCCAAAATTCAACTGTAAATCTCATCTTCAATTAATTTTGGCCAAAAATTTTCCGAATCGGAACTTCTTTGGATTCAGATTTTCAGATTTGTGTGCTGCTGGTGTTCCTAAAATTTTTTTTTTTTACTTACTTCGTTCGTTCTGTTCGAACGAAATTTTAATTAAATTAGCATTTGAAAGTGAGCTATATTAATGGCTGGCCGTGGGGCACGATGGGGAAGCCTTTAATCACATGGTTCATCACTAATTTTTAATCTGAACTCGGCACAAAACTGTGTAAGGATTCATAAAATTAAAGCAGCGAACGGTTCTCTACTTCTCGAGAAACCAGAACACAGATTCCGTGTAGCATAGATATGGATGGACAGAAAATTTAATTTTTCAATTAAATCCTCTGAGTTTGACACAAGAGGCGAACGAGAAAGCCAAGTCAATGTTTGAGAGTGTGCAGCAGCTATAGCACCATCGCGCCGAGAAGTCTGAGCCACCACCGGCTTGGAAGAACGGTACCAAACAATTCAATTCAATTGGTGGTAAAAATTTTTACTTGAAGTGGGATATATGGGTTTGGGCGGCGGAAAGGAGATATATTTTCCTGGATTATAGGAAATAGTTTTGGTTTCAATGGTGTGTTTTTCGACTGTATCCTTGAGTGAGTAAGCTACAGTGTTGCTTACAAGTTGACGTAAAGAGTCAAATCTTTTTTACTTGTAAGAATATTCAAACATATGAGACTGGAGTAGGTATGCGATATTGCCTTCGACCTAAGAACGATTTGTGGACCAATTTTTGAAAAACTTTGAAATATACCAATGGATCCTTACAATGCTGTGCCAGTAATGCACCTATTCCACAGGAATGGGGTACTAAAGTTGGTGTTTGATACAGGCGAAAATGTAATGAAGAGAAAAAACGATAGACCTAAAGACTTTAACGGGTCTGATAAGGCATGATCTAATAAGCCATTTCCGTCTATCCTTCCACAAGTATATCACGTATTTTTAGGCATTAAATTTAAATCCTTGACTTCCGAACAGCCCACAATCGGTCTTAATGTGCCCCATCGAGATTTTACTCCCATCGAAAATTTACTAAATTAAATTTTTAAAAAATTTAATTTTAACCGCAAACTTGGATATCTCTGTGCTTATAGTGTTTTTTAATTTTAGGGGCTGGAATGCCACGTCCTTTTTAAAAAATAAATTGCAAACCCTTTTAAGGAAAAGTATTATTTTTTTTATTTAATTAAAGATCTATGAATGGTTTCGGGAAGGAGAAAAGGAATGGAAAGGGAATAGGAATAAAAAGGACAAAAGGAACGGAAAGGAGAATAGGAATGGAAATGAGAATAGGAATGGAAAGGAGAATAGGAATAGAAAGGAGAATAGGAATGAAAAGGAGAATAGGAATGGAAAGGAGAATAGAAATGGAAAGAAGAATAGGAATGGAAAGGAGAACAGGAATGGAAAGGAGAATAGAAATGGAAAGGAGAATAGGAATGGAAAGGAGAACAGGAATGGAAAGGAGAATAGGAATGGTAAGGAGAATAGGAATGAAAAGGGGAACAGTGAAATGTTGTTTTTATAATTCCCTCGCAAATAAGGGATTTAATGATAGACATCTCACGAGCGGAAAGGAATAGAAGAAGAAAAGAAGAAGAGCAGATGTACTGGTGCACTCTTGTTTTGAACAATTGTAAGTTGTAATGAGTTGGAAAGACAGATTATGGTAGTTCACTCTGCGTCTGAAAGTAGGCTCGAGGGTGAACTGATGATAAATCCTCAACGAGTAC
Organism: Neoascia interrupta; assembly: GCA_947623515.1. Classification (NCBI taxonomy): domain Eukaryota; kingdom Metazoa; phylum Arthropoda; class Insecta; order Diptera; family Syrphidae; genus Neoascia; species Neoascia interrupta. Next base: position 11,917,500 of record OX392463.1, read on the forward strand.
AAGGGTCCAACAAGATAAAAATATTTAAATATTGAAATGGAAAGGAAAATAGGAAGGGGTAGTCTATAAAAGCTATTAAATATGCAGCTAACAAAGCTAAAATCAGCAGCCAATGCTTTTAAAAAGATCAGTGGGGAGTAAAGATGGGATTTTATGTTGCTGCTGGTGGAGATCAAAGGAAATTGGGGGCATAGAATAAGCGGACCTCAAGAACCCAATAGACAGACCGGAGAAATCCTGCGAACTGGCTGTTCTGACTCAAGCAAGGAACAGTTTAATAAACTAAGTTCAGCAAGATGTTGAAGCACGATTATCTACAGATTTGCAAATTGAAAAAGAGTAGAAGAAGGTAATAACCAAAAGGTCTCAACTGCATGTATTTAACATTTGTTTCATACGGCAATGATTCGGATCAAGAATAATGAGTTTCTGGGAATTTTTATTTTTTAGTTTAGAAGAGAGCACTGAACACAGCTCGAGAACTCCGAGCGGTTTCTGAACAGAGTGTGCTCAGAGTAGACACATACAAAACATAAAATAAAGGAACAAAAGGCTTCAACTCCATTATATTAAAGTCCCATTTCTGAAGCCTTTTGTTCCTTTATTTTATTTGCGGATTAATGGAGTCCCATTCAAACAGGTAGAGAAGTTTAAGTATCTCGGTGTATTTTGCACGAAAGATGGAAGGAGTGATACTGACTTATCCTGTAGGATTGGCCAAGTTGCAGCAATAGTAAGAGAACTGCGCCGGCCGGTCATCAGGAAAGCAGAACTTGGACTGAGAGCAAAGATCTTAGTTTTTAATTCAATGTTCGGTCCAACCCTCATCTATGGTTATGAAGTTCGGGTGATGACCGCAAGTATCAGATCTCGGGTACAAGCTGCCGAAATGAGATTTCTGAGAAGATCTGAAATCTGAGCTGCCGAAATGAGATTTCATTTAGCCACTCTCGCTCCGCTATCCTTCTAAGAGTAAGCGGTCACGGAAAATGATGATGATGAGGCTTCAACAAATTGATAAAAAAATTTGTTAAGAAGATTTGTTGTCACTCGGCAATTGCCTAAGAATTCTCATGTGACAATTATTTCAAAGACATAGATAGAGCGCGCTCTCTAATGCTATGAGCAGAAAAAGAAACACAAATCTAGGACGCTGATCGGTCTGAGTGTAATAGAAAAATTTGCAGATCAAGGTCTGAACTAAAGGAGTAAGGCCTGTCTTAATCCCTTACATAGAAAACGGAATGCTATCATCGTTAGTGGGCCAGGAGAAAGTTTCCCGGGTAAGTAAAAAATGACAAGTTATGAGACGAGAAAACCATGATGATCCTATCCAGAAGGATAACCCTTCTGGAGCTAGTGGTAAGTTAGATCGTCCACAAAAGTGAACCGAGTAGACTGATTTCATGTGATTGATTAAATGATTTTTACTGAAACGCAAGTAAATACTTTTTAATTTATTTAGCTTTTCTTGTCCTCATTTCTATAGCCCCACGACAGTCTGTAAAAACTGTTAGTTTGGAAAATAACTTGGCACTAAAGTCACCGCACGAAGCTTCTGCTTCTTCTTGTTGGTTCTTAAATTTCAGTGTGAATCTCAATACCGCACACAACCCGCAGCACAGTCACAGCGTTTTTCTACTCACATTAGACTGGTCTACTTTCCAAGAGGATAATAATTAATGGGGAAAGTTTTCCATCCGAGAGTCTTCTCACTTTTCCCTGAAGGAGGACCACTCAAATATCCAAAACACTAAACCTACACAACAAAAAAAAAGCGTTTTTTCCACTCTCTCCCTTCATTTTGTCGAAGATCCTTTATTCTGGAAATTAAATGGAAATAGGATTCGTCCTGTGATTTTTAGTACTTTTCGTTCTACTATCCCTTTTGATAACTACACAGGTACCTCAATGTAATGGTTAATGCTACTACGCAGAGAAGGTGGTGTTTGGGGCTGAATCCTTTCTTCACCTGTTTATTCATCTCTTCATTCAACATGTTTTTTGCGATCCACCAATTGAAGGAAGGTAAATAGGAAAAAAAAAAACTAACAATAAATGGACTCAGGATGCTGCTTTATTTATCTTAACATTTAAATTGGATCCACTAACTGAAAGAAGGAGAAATAGCTATAGATACTCTATGAATGACTCCTTTTAGCTGAATGATTTCGAGGGTTCAATGCACGACTACTTCAACTATTACTGCTGCTGGTGATGTTGATGTTGATGATGATGATGGTGATGACGACGCTGCGGTGGTGGGAGAGATAATTACTTTTATGCTCCGATTGATTGAAACCGAACGATTGGAGTTTGGCTATAAGAGTCGTGTGAATATCCTTTTTTCTTCATTTCTTTTTTTGTGCTCAACGGGCTCCTGTAGTGATTATTATTTGTTTTTTTTTTTATTGAACCGAAGGAAGTGCTATATCATGATATTGAGATTGATGGTGATGACCTTGCTGTTCTACTTTAACGAACGGTCTGTGCAAAAAAAAGGAGAAAAGAAAATTAAATAAAAGGATGGGTTTAATGGATAAATGAGAAAAAAAAGGACTCCATACATGATTAATAGACATCGCGGGTAGATGTGGGTCAACCAAGTGTGTGCTCGCCTCTTTGTCGGAGTGACTTTGAGGGATGAACTCGATACGATGATCAGCAGCAAACTCAAAATTATATGCGGGTAACTCTTTTCCAAGAGAAAACACATTCATTTTGCAAAGTCGGTTCAGCTGAAATTAATAAATGATGTTCTTCCTAGTTAATTAAACCAGTTAAGAACAGACATGGCCATAAAATATACTGAATCCAGTTGAGGAAGATTCTTAAAAATGTATGTGAATGGATAACCCATTTTTTTCCCACATTACATACCTAAACAGATTCAATGAAATTTTTAAAAAGTAGGTGCCTACTACTTCTCAACAAAACTTCGTCCTCTTATGGCAGCACGCTCTTGCCAGTCTTTTGCAAATGTCTTGATACGCAAATTTGCTAAACATTTCGAAAGTAAATAATCACAAAAAGTTTCTTCAACACCCTGATGCCAGCATTTAAAGATAGTATACATACCTACACAAACTGCAATCAGTTCGTGTCTACATGGCATATCCTCAGTAGATCAAGGAAGGAAAAAAAAACCGAATTCACCACCACACAGTCGTCTGACTTCCTTGCAAAATACTTACCGAGTACGACGAAGTTTGTAATTTTCCAATGCGAAATGCACATGCAAACAGCAATAAAGGATGATGCACAGCGGAGCGTCAAAAAGTTTACAAATAAAAATAAATTGAAGCGTTCTAAAACATTTCTAGGATGTTGACATCGAAAGCAGCCATTCAAGGAGTGCATCTAAAATGGTTAACTTCTTATGATGTTCTTCTGTTTAGCGTGGCTTCATCGACTGTTGAAGAGGAAAATGAATGTCAGGGTTGGTAAGCTGCATGCAAATAGAGAGGTATTAGAGAATGGTATTACGAGGAATTTTTTGAAAAAAGTTTTATCTTTGATATCAACGCTTAATACCTATCATTAGAGAAAATAGAAAATTTTTTAACTAGATTAAATGGTTTAGCGGAGCTGAAAACAGAAATCTAAGGACTCCAGCCAGTGTTTTTTTTGTGAATGCCTCAAAATCGTTTGACATAATCACATTATTCTTTATCAATTGTGGATGAATTTCATTCGAATCAACCTCGTCTTGGAAATAGTCATCATTAAATTATAACACCTTGGCAGAAGTATAAAAAACAAAAGATCCTAAATTGATACCTTGAATCTTTTCCTGTATTTCGAAACTGCAACAATTGTTGATCCAGCTTTTTCTTTTTTTGCTGCACTTTTTGAAATAAAAATATTTTAGCAATATTTTTCAAAGACATCTTGTGAATTTTTCCTGTTTTGATATGCCTATAATCTCTGTTTGACGAAGATTCATAAGTCCGCAGTATGACAGAACACGATTGATTAATTCCATACACCCAACCTTGCGTCTACCCCAAATTCTAAAACGAACGGGGAAGCAGGGGTAACCATGGCTCCAGACATATCCCAACTTTCCACAAACCCACACTCGTTACATTATAAATGCAGATACGTGTTAAGTAGGTGTACCTACCTAACTTATGGAGGGTTCGAGTCAAGAGACACCTAAGCAATTAACACAGCAATAATATCCTTTGAAAAAACTTATGTTAGTTAAATAACAATAAAAACAATAGACATTATGGGTCATTATTTCATGCCTAATGGGTTTGGCAAAATGAAATGTAAATAACAATGCACTTTACATTATCCTATTCGATGGCAAACATAATTTCCCAAGTCAGACGTCAGATTTGACGTTTGATCGTGAATTGTTTTTTAATTGCCATCCATAAATTCACAGGTAAGAAAGTTAAACTATCTGCTGTGCTGTAACACGTTTACACTTCAAAGCACAGCATCGGGCGGCGTACACATCGTCACGCAAGGGCCAGCCAGTACCAACATAAATTTTCAGTTTCCGCCGTCCATTGCGAAGGACACGTACGGCAGAAAAAATACGTACCATAAAACACGCAAAATTTATTTTTATTATCCCTTTCTACTGCGCGAATCCTTGCGGCAATCACTCGCGTCGAAAGAGTACTGCCGCCAACACACGATGCACTGTAATTAAAACAAAAAGAAAAGAAGAGCCGTGGCGAAACGCAGCAGAACGAATCCTCCATCGTTCGTATATCACACCTTTCGAAGGATAATGGCCTTGCGAGTGAATATACAGAAGGTACAATCCGCTTTTGTTTCCTTGCGCTTAGCCCGCTGGCATCCACAAGGTAAGAGTAACGGAAATATCCGCTGCATTATGCAATATCACGTCGGTGGTCGCTGTTAGTACAATCCTGCGAGATAGCGGCATTCGGAAGTTAATGGCATGACGCTATTTTACTTACATTTTATTTTGTCTGCTGCTGTTTGCTTATGCAGTCTGTGTCGTCCTTGCGTCGAGTCTGATGTTTGTTTACCTTTTATCCTCGGTTTTCGCGGTGCAGATTTAGTTTCTGGTTTTGTTTGAAGTTCAACGAACATCAAACAATGCGGATCCCCACGTGGGTGTTGGACTATTTTTAAAGAATCAACAGGGTGTGACATTCAAATTGTATAAAGTTTCACACAAGTCTAGGAAAAGTTTGGGGTATAGAGTCACCACCACAGGTGATGTCCTTAGTTTTTTCAACTGCATGCGCCGAAAGTACAAACACAAAATAATTTTATTTTTACGCAATTGATTCACTGAAAATAAGTAAAGAATATTATTTGAAAAACTATATGGTATCCTACACCATATCCTACTAAAATTGACTTATCCCCTTAGCGCTTTAAGTGAACGTTAATGTCTTGAGCATGAATGAGCGGCATATGTTGACATTCTCCACAGTCTGATATCGTCCGTGAGGCCGTGTTTAGTGAAATTGGAAACCAAACACCAAACGGTGCTGTTGACCAAAGTATTTTCGTTGGTATGCCCGATGTTTTAAAGCAACTTAGCTACATTTTCTTTACCGAGCACTCTTATAATGGATTCTTTCGATGTGAAACCATTCAAAGTGCAAATTCTGATGAACTCGTGTTTTGAAAATACGTATTTTCAAGTTGGCCAGTTGATTAGTGTCAAAGTTATGCAATATATACATGCCGACATAAAAGTTGGCGCAACACTAACACTTTTTGTTGGCTTGTATATACATATTAACTTATACTTTGTTAAGCCCCATAACTGTCTTGAATTAAACTTTTCCTTCAATAGGTACACACTTTACACCACAATTAAACCAAAATTTTATACCGCCCAATTGTTCCAGTTACATCAAAGTAATTTTTGTTTGATTGTCAAATGACGCTTTGAATTCTTTTTGAACCTTGAAGGCATAATATGGTTTAAATGGATAGCTACTTATGACAAGAACGAGCATAAAGGACATTTAAACTCAGCTCAGCTTCTGCTTGTTCCCAACGAGTAACCGAAAACACAATCGAATGTTAAAAATTTTTAGTTTGCTGTGTCCCATAACAATCAATACAGAAAGAAAAATAAATACGTGTTCTTTTTGTTTAGGTATGGGATTGAAAGTAACTTTGCTATGTTAGGGTCTTCCATAAAATATTTATTTGTTTTTAAGGTCTACATTTCGCCAAAGTTTTCCCAACAGGACCGACCTGGGAAGGGCTCATACCGATTCGGTTACCCTCACTTCTCCGCTCTTGTCGGAACACTGGTACACATTCCCCATGGTACGGGTTCATACCGCTTAGGTTACCCATAGCTCTCCCATTCCCCGGTTCACCACTTCGGTTACCCCTACCACTCCTTCTCGCCCCCTTCCCCAAAATTAATTCTGACTTGAGTCACCTGAGGTATGGGTTTGCACCGAAACGGTTACCCCACTTCAGCGTCTGAACGAAGAGTCATCCTCCGGCAACGGTCTTTACCGAAATCGGTTACTCCACCTGCACTTTCCAATCCTTAAGGCTAACTCTCACTTAGGGGCGATAGTAAACCAAAGATCTAAATCTAGTTAAACTCGACGCAAGGGAAAGATACCCTATTTGTCCCTCGCACCACACGGGACGTAATTAGTAGTAATCCTACAGTAATTGCCATTTTCCTCGTCTCTCCCCTCTCCACTATATCCCATTGTTCTTTCCGGGCTGGATTGGTGTGGGCTTATACGGCTTCGGTTACCCCTACCTTCCCCCAATCCTAACGCTTGTCGCCTCTAGTACGGGCTTACACCGAAGACGGTTACCCATCATCAGCTTCTTGCCTGAGAATACCCCCCTGCAAAGGTTCACGCCGAATCGGTTACCCCTGCACCTTCCCATCCCCGGGGATAATTATTAGATGCGAAGCAAGAGTTTCGGACTTATACCGAAATCGGTTGCCCTGCCGGGCTATCCTATAGGAACTATTCCTCACTGACCCACCCACCTCCTCCTCGACCTCAAGCAACCCCCCCCCAATCCGTATCAACAAGGCAAATTCCCATCTGGAGTCCAACAGTGGCGAGACCACCCTTTCTTCAGGAAAGTCTCTCACTGGCCCCAACTCTGCTGACAACGGTTCACACCGAAACGGGTACCCCCAGCATTCATTACCCTCGGGTATGTCTTAGCCAATCAAACTCTGGTTGGTGACCTTAGGTATGGGTTTATACTGTCAACGGTTGCGTAGACCCCTCCCACCCAAACGGGTAGTCATCATTTAGGTCCCGGGCTGGTAACTCCGGCCCTACAAGTGGTATCACAATGGAACTCCCTTGGTCTAAGTGTGTCCCTGCCCATCGGGGACAGCCACCCAACCTAACCTAACCTAAGGTCTATATATATTTGTATATAGTTATTTTATTCATTTTATATATTATTTGTTTTATTGTATTTACATTGTTTTACTAAGTTTTTTTTTAATTATATTATTAATTTTACTTATTTTATTTATTTTATATACATTTATTTATTTCATATATTTTATTTTTTATTTTTTTTTTATATTTTATTCATCTTATTTATTTTATTTATTCTTTACTTATTTAATTCATTTTGTTTATTTTATTAACTTTAATTATTTTATTTATTATATTTACTTCATTTATTTTGTTAATCTTATTTATTTAAATATTTTTTATTTATATGCTACCAGTGTTCTTTATTCCCTGTTTAATTGTTTTAGAGCCCCTGGCCACACCTGCCTTTCTCGTTTGCGATTCCTAGTGAAGAGTTTTACTGCGCCTTCACATATTTCTCCGTCATTTGAGATATAAGAGTGAAAAGCTTGTCCCTTATCCCTAATCCCTATAAGTGGGCAAAATAGTTTTGAAAAGCCCAACCAACTAGCGTACTCAGTTCGTACTGGTACAGATTTTTGAATACAAATCGTGTGAAGAGATAAACAGTTACAGGGTTTTCTATGAGATCCAAAGCAAATTGCATATTCGAAAAGGTCAAGTCTAAGTCTGGGCTAGCTTTCAGCACATGATAGAACCTAGTACAATGATCCCTTGTACAAGGGTCGAACTCGAAGTTGTTGTTTTCTAAACCGGGTAGCATAAAAATTGTAGTTTTAAGCAATGAAGGTTGGCACAAGAATGTTGGATAGAATGCAAGATAGCAACTATCGTAAATATCTGGATGAGCTCCTGTAGGTTTGATATCCAAGCAATCTTTAACACGTTTCATACATGGGATCAACATTAACAACCTGAGATTTCCGTACCTTCACCTGAAATCTCCATTGCCAAAATGATATCCTCTTAATCGGTGATCAGCAAATTAGCGCTGGTCTACCCAACAAGGGATGATAAGAACTAATAAAGAGTATAACAACACCGATTAAACCCTCCGGCAAATCGTGTCAAAGTCCGCAAAACTATTTTGATTATTCCCTTCATCTAACTTACCCTCCGGGCCGACAACATCAGCTACTCTTCTTGTCGTCGCCTGGAGCTGACACTATTCCGAGTTCCTTGTCGGAGTCTCGTCTCCCTTTGCATCCATCTCATCACAGGCATCTACCTCGAGGTCGTAAAATAAAATCATAAACCCATTAGTATATCTCAGGGTTGGAATCACAGAATTTTCCCTTTTTTGTCAGAGGCACCGATGATGCTAAGTACCAAGCCAAGGAGCAACCAACTACCACCATCACGACACCGGTGGCTATAGTTGTTGATGATTTCAATGATGGCGATGATAATTTACAGTTGAATTATTAGCTAATAAAATCTCAAGTGATATACATAAACGCTGCTTTCGTTTGGCTTAATAACTTTATTAATCAGGGTTGACGTTCGAGCATTTTTGTTGTGGCCAGATATGACAAATGGGTGTACGGCAACGTGGGCTGGAGCGGAGCAATAGTGTTCAGTGCTCGCTGGGCAGGTAGCACAAAAACGCTTCTTCGTTCAAGGAAGGCGAATCTACCTATGCGAAGCAGCGGGAATTTTATATATAGAAAAGCCAACCCGAACGGATCCAACATCTGGGCACTTGGTCACATCGTAAAGTGTAATTTGCTCAAAGGCAGAGTCTGCCTTCGATTCGATGTGGTGTGTTGGTTCTATCTACACGGGTGTGGATTTGGCTACAAAGGACGACATCAGGAAAATGTGAACGACACTATCTCCTAGCTAGATGGTGTTCCTAGGCAATTATCATCTGTAAGTAATTAATGTTCTTGTAATTGTCGGGATTATGGAATCGCATGTACATTTGTATATATTTCTGGCACAATAATGTGTTTGTGTGCGGTCGTATGAAAGCAATTTTATTGTCTTTTGGTCGGTCGATAAAGGGGGTGTAGGGGCAGGAAGGTGGTACGTCTGCATTTCTATCCTGATGGGGATAAACTATGAGCAAGTGTGTGCTAAGGTAAATGGTGCTTAAATCTGATAATTGCCATAAGAAAGGGTTGAGGAATAAATGGTAGAATTTAAATTGCAATTATTCTTGTTGGTCATTAAAAGGGTTCCGCCTTTGGTTGCTCGTAAGTGGAGGAATAAGTAATTTGTGCAAGAGCTTTTCTAAATGAAGACATTAATGGCATGGTTTAGGCATCAAGTGTTTTAGGATTTCTTGCCAATATGCACATTTTTTTTACCGAATTTTCATCATCATTAACTGCATCGATGGTTTCTTCTGCAGTTCTGTAGAGGCAGAATAGGGTACAGCTTCTAGGCTTACATTCAGAAAGATTTCTCGTAGGTACACTATGTCTTATGAGAAGAAGAACAACTTTGGCGCTTGTCCATAAGACCACAATGTAATCTTCATTTTCATTATGTGCAAAAGCTTTTTTTCTGAATTCGTATTCACTGTATTCCGCCACTTTAACCGCCTGCTTAGACGTGCTAGAATTTGGGGTAGGTACCTAGGTGCAAGTTTGGGTACCTACACTACATTAAACTATTTCTCCGTCTAATTTACCTTTAAAGTCTCTAAAAAATTGTGCGTTCTTACCTTTTATGCGTTTTTTTAAACCGATTTCGAGACATTGCCCATTTAAGTTTAATATCGATCGAGCAAACAGTGTGATCCTTATTCCAAAATCTGTCAGAAACGGCGTTAGAATTCTATTATACTACACCTTAGCGAGAAGGAAGTAGTGGTCTAGTTTTCCCAACTCAAATGTCATCCCTTTTACTTTGACACATTCTTCAAATATTGCTGTCACGTGTTTATATTATCTCACATTATGAATGGCTCTGCCTACGCTTTTGTTCTTTCTTGCCTTGGTAGAAATAGGGTGTTTCTGACCTTTTAATGAAAAAAATTAGCAATATCGTAGCGCCTTCTGCTGAATTTCCGTCAAGATAGTATTATCTCGTTTGGTTCTTTTGGTTGCCACAGGTAGCAATTACGATGTTTCGAGACATTATTTGCACACTTTTTCGCACATTTACGAGTACCTATTTAGAAGCCTACATCCTTCAATGAGTTGGTATTTTTCTTTGAATAGAATTTTTGCTTTTGTAAGGAAATAAAAATATTTGCCAAGGTTAGGAAGTATGTAGATATACCTTCACATTTTCTATACTCTCTCATAGATTTCATTCAGAGAAGTCGCACAGCAGGAGTCGAAAAAAAGTCGTAGTATTGGCAAGAATTTTTTCCACGAATTGGCTTGCTAAAAGGATGAATGAGTAAAGAGAATTCCAAGAACTAAATACAAACTCAAGAGAAATTTACACAAATATCCTCCAACTTTGCGACTCTATGAAATTTAAGCTTAAGCCTACAACTTTTCTTTTCATTATGCACCAAGTGCGCAGGCTATCTTTTGTCTTAATTTTTTCCTCAAAGCAAACGCTCGCAAATTAAGAAGATTTTCCCACATCAGAAAATGTGTCGGTAACAAGTCTGTGAAGCGTCTGAAAGTAAAAAAGATGAAAGCTAAGTTTAGTGTTCAAGAGCAAATTTTCGTCATGTTGCAATTATGGCTGGAACGATAAAAGCAGTGTATGCCATTTTAGTCAAACACGAAGCAGTTTTGAGCTCCTAGACGCTAGACCCATATGGAGAAATTTGTAAACGAAAGATGAGGCAGCTAGGCTTATACAATTCAAGCACTTTTCAAAATAAGGGTATACCGTTGAGTCAAATCGCAAGATTGACAACTCTAATGCTACAAACACTCTGTGTAGGCAATAAAAAATGAGCAACAGATTTTGATTAAGACTTGATTATTAAGCTTCTTTCAGTTTCATTTTAACTTCGTAGCTCATACCGCTTTAGTTGCCCTCACCTCTCCACCCCCACGGAAGCACCAGGTCATAATTCTCACTGTTACGGGCTTATACAGCTTCGGTTACCCCTGCCTTACCCCAATCCTAACGCGAGTCGCCTGTAGTACGGGCTTACACCGAAGACGGTTACCCTAGATCAGCTTCTTGCCTGGGAATTCCCCCCTGCAAGGGTTCACACCGAATCGGTTACCCCTGCACCTTCCAATCCCCGAGGATAGTTCTTAGCACTGAAGTAACAGGTTCGGACTTATACCGAAATCGATTGCCCGTGCCGGGCTTTCTCTCATATAGAAACTATTCCTCACTGACTTCCTCCTTGATCTCAAGCAACTCCCCCCCCCCCCAAACCGTTTCAACAAGGTAAATTCCCATCTGGAGTCGAACAGTTACGAGACCACACTTTCTTCAGGAAAGTCTCTCACTGGCCCCCCTCAACTCTGCTGACAGCGGTTCACACCAAAACAGTTAACCCCAGCCTTCATTACCCTCGGGTATGTCTCAACCAATCAAACTTTGATTGGTGACCTTTGGTACAGGTTTATACCGTCACTGGTTGCCTAGACCCCTCACACCCAAACGGGTAGTAATCATTTAGTTCCTCGGGCTCGTAACTCCGGTCCTACAGGTGGGTGCTCCACACAATGAAGCTCCTTTGGTCTAAGTATGTCCCTGCCCAGCGGGGACGCAGTCACCCAGCCTTACCTAACCCAACTTCGTAGCAGATCATATTATCATGGCGACTATTGGCAGTATTATCTTTTACTCTTGAGGAGAGTAAAAGATTCACATCTTCAGAAAAGTGATTAGCAGTCGCGTGCGTCAACCATTAAGATGCCTCTTTTAAGCCTGCTAATGGAGTAAGTGCTCCTAGCGTTAGGTTTTGATCGTAGCATAAATTATGTGAGCTGAGTGCATTATTTTCTATGATTTCAACTTAGAAGTAAGTGAAGTAATGAACCGGTAGAACTCATTTCTTCAGTCAGAAGTAGTAGAAATAATAAAAGGGCTAATAAAATACCCACACTTAAATATATAAATGTTAAGCAGCTTCAGTGCTTTTATTCGCACCAAATATTTCTATACAAATCACTAAACACAATAATTCATGGCAAATTTTTTTAGCTATCGACTGCCATAAACCATTGCCAGTTCAATTGAAAAGCAATTATATGACGCCACTTTGCCACCAGTTGCGCGCACTTGTCTAAATGTCACCTGCTGCATAAACGTAAAAACTTGTTCCAAACAGTTATTGTAGTACCGAGTGCACGATACAGCTACTGCTGCACCTGATGGCATCTGGATTCACGAGCTGCGAAAGGAAACCACCTCAAATCCACACCAAGTGTTAAGCGAGATGCCACAATATGATGAAGTTGTTTCCAAGGCATACAAGACCCACAGCAAATTTCGATTTGATTGCAAAAGTTATTTGAACTTTGTTTTGTTAAAAACATTCGGAATTACGAATAGGTATACCTACATACTTGAGGCTTATGGGTAAAGTTTTCGGTGAGGACTCAATCGTTCGTGACTTTGGCTTCTATGCCGAGGCACAGTTGAGCTAACCTCGAAACCACTGAGAAAACTGGGTATGTTTTTGGGAATTCAGACGCATCAGTGCATTAAAACTTATAAATAATTTGAATTAGCTTTGAAGAAGATGTTATCTAACGAATAAATTAAAACGTGACTTGCCAGGTATACTTACTTAAGGTGGCGCTACAGTCCGGGTGGACCTGGGCCTCAGCCAACAAGCTAAGCCAACCAGCTCTTAGGTAGGGTTGCTAGTAGCCAAAGCCACTAGCTCGCCTACGAAGGCCCTTGTCATGAAGGCGTCACCCTTTGAGGACAACCTGTAAGGGATAAAAATGTTAGCCTGACTATGAGATGTTTTACCTTGACATCTTCCTTTTGCACCTAATATTTTAAAAAATGGAAGTTTATAAATGGAACTTATCGGTCACCATAATTTGTAGGCAAGTGCTTACTACTAAGGGGTGAATAGTTTTTATAATGCAAGGTAGACCTTTAAATTTCGGAAATATAAGCCAACGTTTATGTTTCGATTTTATGAGGAAACACTTTCGAGCCAGTCTAAGCACTGCGATATACTTGTAACGCTTACATCGACTTGAAGGATATTGAAGCTATATACACTTCTAGCCATATCGTCTTCTTAGCGAGAGTTGAGATGGCTATAATGCCGTAATTAGTACTCTTGTCAAGGTTATTAGCACAGCGGAGATTGTATTGCGAGGCTTCGAATTGGGAACTCAAATGGAAGTTCTGTCAATAACTGATTTTGTTCTACAGTCCATTTCTGATACTCCATATATTTACACAATAAGTCCCACACTTTCACGGTCTTCTTAGGTGCTGGTCTTTTTTTATGACATCCTGGTTTAAACCACAGATCAAAACTTCGCATGTTCATGTTCATTCGCCAATTCCTGGGTTCACTTTGGACAGAAATGTTATTAAAATGTTTTCAAAATGCTTCCGTATTGAAGGTACCACCACCTCTATTATACAGCTTCATATGGAAGTTTCGAAGACATAAGATGGGACACATTAAGGTTTGAATTACATAAAAGAGTTTCTCAAATTCGTGTTCCCTCACAAACGGCAAAATTTTTAACTTCGAACTAGGCGAAATCTGATGTTTATAAGTTGCAGTCAATTCAGTGATGCGAAACCCAAAAAATCTCCCTAAATCACTCTTAGAGCCGGTTTTTCAGTACGAGACCATCCGAGTTTCTGAGTTAAGCTGAGGTTAAGCCCAGAAATTAGTTTCAACTAAAAGAACTTAGATCTGGGGTTGGTCTTAGCTTAACTCGCCAAATTTGGTAAGTTAATCTAGGATCAGCTCTAGAGGTCAGTGAACTTCTTTGAATATTTTTGTTGCGTGGAAGGGCAGTTGATAAGCGCGTTTCTGTGAAGAGAAGAAATCTGGGAATAAATCGAACTTCTTTTCCTGTGTTCTTCTATATGAAGTGTAAGTTGGGAGAGTCAATAATTTCGAGAGTCGAAGATTTTGACAACTTTGTTGACAGAGTCAACTCTTCACCGAAAAACTCCTCGCTGGGTTAACTCCAGATTCGTTTTGTTCTGAAATTAAGAAACCTTGGCTTAAGCTGTGCTTAACTCATCACTGAAAAACCGACCCTTAGTGTTTTGAAAATAGCATTCATTGAACATGCTCCTCTGGTGCTTAGAAAGCAGTACACAATCTGTCACAAGAACAAAGTAGAAACTGTCATATTAGATATCGATTAAAGTCATGAGAACTCGATTTGATTTGCCACAAAGGGTATAAAATGTAGGGCTGTTTTCTGATTCTTCATCTAGGGAAGTAGAGATTCAAATTCAGCAAGCAGCTTCTTTTTAATTAGAAACAAGTGGAACAAGTGTAATTTTAGTTTGCTGGCCGCAAGCACCACAGGATTCTGATGCAAAAGTCAAGAAGGTGAGCCAACGGATAGTGTGTATGTTGGCGGTCAATAATTATAATTTTCTAAACTCAATTTTAAATCGTTTTGAGAACCTTCAAAAATACGGTTTGTGGCAATTTTACTCTTGTCGTATGCTATTCAGTAATTATTTTTAGTTTCATTTTGGATGGGTAGGTACCTTAAACATATTTTTTTTCTGACGAGCGGTAAAACGAGACAAGAATATTGGAACTAAAATTTCGGGCATTTGGCTTCAGAAAGTCGTCGATAGTTTTGACCTTTAAATTGTTAAGCTGTAAGTCCCGCATGTTCCTCAAAATATTCTCATGACATTCTCCGAAATTTGATGCTTTTCGTAATGAATACCTTAATCAGGAGGTGATTTTTAAGCTTATTTGAAATATAATTGGAAATGCTTAATTCTATTTCTTTCAAAACTCTTTAAGCATTGTTAAGCTGCATCATTTTCCAAGATGATTTTTCAATAGTTAAGGTGGTGTTATAGTCCGGGTTGGACCTGGAAGCTGTTTCTACAACGAAAGTTTCTCAACAAAACAAGTGTTGACAAGAACTTACAGCATTGACTGGTTAACAACATCTCTAGGACTTCGGCTCCTCAGGACTTCTTTTTTCGAGGTTATTTTAAAAAAGAGAGTCTACACTATTAATCTTTAGACTATTGACAAGCTAAAGAGATACATTTGGACCCAAAGTTATCACTATACCACGCGGAATGACCGAAAAAGTTGACATATTTATTGCTGTTAGATAATAAAATAATCCCAAAGCGATTGTAAAAGACCAGATAAAAGAAAAATTCTCATAACATAAAAATCAGTTGCTTGTTTTCAAGTATTAGTTAATTCAATACTCAAACAACGACATGAAAAATCGCACACTCTGTATTATAGGGTGCTTAGACCGGACACTAATCTGCGGTTAAGGCCCCTTAATCCCCTTCAATCCCTTCAATACCCTTTAAATCAAGAGAAAAAAATCGGCGGCAATTAAAAATGAATTTAATTACTTCTGAATCTGATTTGCCCGAGATACGCAGATGACGTGATGTCTTGGAGAAATGTGAAAAACGAAAGCATACGTGAAGTAAATCTCCTTTTTTCCGGTGGAAACGCTTTGGGATTAACTTTAAATCTTCCTACGTTGATCCTTCCTCTGTATTATGTGCGGTGGAAACATCCCACCAAACGGAAAACAAATCTTCCATTATATTTGCTGCGTTGAGGTTGCTCATTTGATTAAAGCTGTTGTTACGTTGAGGCTCTGAAAACAGAAGCTCTTGTCACATGGATGAATTCTGACAAAATAACGCATCACTTTTATTCCAATGTTGGTGCAAGTATAGTAAACCAAAGTGTTTGCTAAGAAATTTCTTAAATTTAAATAACTAAGCGAGTTTAAGGATTCTCTAAACGGGACTTAGAAAAATACAGCTGCCAACTTCGAAATCTAAAATACATTTCACATTCACATTCAATGCACTTCCGTCCTTGGGATCCTTCATTCAAGAGCTGCAAGATATATGTAGTTAGTAACTTGACGCCTATCTACTTATTTATAATCTCGCCACTTCCTGAAGCATGGTTGTTATACTTTTAACTAAGTTATAGGGATTTTTCAAAGATTCATACCGTATCATCAAATAATTTAGGGACGATAATTCTGTGTCGACTTCGGCAAAACACAATCCTGCTCCCAATAAGTGGTATAATCTTTCCAAATATCCTGTGAAACTTAAGCAATTCAAAATCTTTAACCAGCAAACCTATGGGGCAACTTTTGAACACTTTAATCCTTAAAAAGATGCCAGGAAATGCTAAATAATCGCCCTGTGTCGAAAACTGAACAAGACCGGATAAGAAACTTACAGAAATAATAAACGCAAACACAGACAATTAAATGTTTACATGTTCTCACAACAAATATTTTAATATACATTACTTCTTTTTTTTTATAATTACGAATATAAACAATAAATACAGTGACATTTGATTTTACCTTTAATCTTTCTATTTACACATCAAGTAGATACAATTCTTATTTAAAAAAAGAGTTACATGAATAATTAAATTAAAACTTACAAATTAAAACATATTTTTGTTGTTATACACTTATAAAAGAAAACAATAGTAATAGAAAAAATAATAATATTAAAGTTATTTAAAATTAAAATAATTAAAACATGTACAATAGTATAATAATAGTAGTAGTACCTATAAGTAAAATATTTATCACTCTGTTGTTTTTATTTTTTCTGTTTAATTGGTTCTTACTGTTTTCGTATTTATTTATTTTTTTTTTTTGCATAAAGAAACAAATTGGGATAATTTTTTGGGGTGAGTCTTAAAACACTTAAGTTTAACACAGTTTTTTCGATGGAGAATTAAAGGTAAACCAAACATGAGCAAAAATCTTCTCTTCTTGTGATTAATCGTCTTATTCACTCTTTGAGATGAATCGAGATCAACAATAGAGTGATCTGATGAGAGACTTTTTTTTAAATCTAGTGTGAGTTTAATTTTATTTTTAATAAGATTATGTTTGACAGCTAAATTTTACTTTATTCACTACTTGTTTGGCAAAAAGATTTATATATTATTCCGACGCTATACGATCCCTTTCTACTTCTCTACTAAATGCTCTATTAAGTTTTTGTGTAATTCTGTTTTTGTTTTTATAAATAAAATTCTATTTGCTACGTTTACATCTGTCATAAGAGCATCAGAGCTGCTCATGACATTTGGCTTTGATTACACATACATTGCATGCATTAGAACGTTCCATTGTTTTTATATAATATAAACTACAATAAATTAAACTTTGGTTTGACTCCCACCGATGCCTGACAGCGCTGACCAGAATCTCAGCAACAGCGGCCGATCGACATCTGTCCGATTGCCACTCCATGAAGTGGGCAACCACCAAAATGGATTGGATTCAGCAAGTGCTGGTGTTTGAGGTGTGGAAGACGTTGTGGGTGATGTGGAATCTGTGGAGGATGTGTCCGATCCTTGGCTATCCACTGTGGAAGATACTGTGCTTGTACTACTCATCTCAGTACTTCTGCTTGTGGAAGTGCCTGGATTCACCGAAGTTGTAGCGATCGAATTTGGCGATGCTGCAGGGATGATCTTCGACCAAAGATCACTCGATTTTGGTGTTTCTACACTGGGAGTTTTTGTTGTTGTTGGCTTGCGTTTACTTGCAACAAGATCGTTGATCTTCTTCAATTCCGCCGCAATGTCGATCACTGGTGGTGGTGAGGAGTGACCGTCTGTTAAGTGATGATAAACGAAACGATCAGTGCTTGCTGTCCGATCTTTTTCAGTGTCAGTCGTACTCTTGACAGTTGATTCTTGGTTTATTTCGACACTGACAATAGTTGTCTCATCGTCGGTCCTTGTGATCGCAGTAATCTCCTCACTGATCAAAGTTGTCTCTTCACTGGGCATCATGGTTGGTGTTATGGTTTCTTTTTCCGCAGCCAATGTAGAGGTGATGTCTGTAGGTTCAGTTGGATTATTTGTGGTTCCCTGCTCCACTGGGAAGACCTCCGTTACGCTTCGTATGAACTCTGTCTTGCTTTCCACGTCCTCATTTTCGTCGATTTTCATTGTGCTAGCATCCAGTTCGGCAAGATCAGTCGTTGTTTCGGTTCGCTCAGTAGTCGTTACTTCGCTCTCCTTCAGCTCGTGATCTTTGTCGGGGAACAAGGACTCTTCTTCCAAAATGTCACCCAAATCCTCATTCTTTTCGGCAATTGGCGTCAAGAGATCCACCTCAAGATTAGTGGTTGTTGTATTCGCTACGTCCTGATAAACGGAAAAATTCAAATTTTGATCTTTTGCCCTTGTATCTGATACTGCTGGCACTAGGATCGCATCGATTCCGCTCAAAAATAGGGAAGACTCTTCTTCATTGTCCTTGCCGTCATCGGATTCACCTTCGTTCTGGGATCCATAGCTGCTGCTGTCTGTGTCCAGATCGGGGATCGCCGTATCTGGTGGCACTGGAGGCTTACGGCGACGTTCTCCAACGAAGAACACATTCTCGTCGTCGGGCTCCTTGCCGCCACTAAAGTCACCCGATCCTATGGGGAAGTTGTCTCTAAATATGTCAAATTTTAACGGTTCGTCGGGTGTGTTCGCCGTATTCACAATGGTCGACGGGATCAAATCCTGTCCACCTTCAAGTTTCTCAGCACCTGGCGAGTCATTGATGTCCTCATCGTAGTCATAGTCATAGTCTCCCGACGTCAAAACGAGGTTCGTTAGCTGTGTAAGTAGAATCTTTTCAGTGTCTATGTTTATGGTCGGTATGCATCTAGACTCATAGAGATGTTCACCCGGTGGACATTGCACCGACGAAGACTGGTTCTTCTTTTGTGGCACAATGAATATCGATTTGGGTGTGACTTTTCGGGACTTTTGTTGCTGGGCAACTGGCACCATTAGCCAGGCTTCCCAGGCCAAATTCTCCACGGTACTCTCGATGGGTTTCGATGTGATTGGCAGGGATTCGGTGGTAGGGAAGGAGCTGCTTAGCAGCATCAAAGTGATGAGCGTAGACGCGGTGATGATTTGTACAGTCAGGAGTTTGCTTTTAATTGGCAACATGATGTGTGTGTGTTTTGTTTATATGATGGCAAGTACTAGAGGCCTTCTTACATTTGATGTGCCTGCGCTTCGGGCTTAAGTAGCTTCGTCGCGTTGTTCTGCAAAGAAAAAGAAAAGAGCCAGTTAGAATGTTGTCATATCAATTTTGTTAAAAACAGAAGCAAAAATCAAAAGATTTTTTCTAAAATTTAATTTTTCCAGAAAAATCTTGTCTCATGAGTCAAAAAGAGGGAGTCAAAAGGGGAAGGCGCCTCCTTGCTTATGAAATGGTTGTAAATAGGGATCTCTTGCTCAGTAAGATAGGTCAAACGTAAAAACCATGTTGTGAGCCATGCCTCAGAATCGGCCAAGTCTCGGTTGTTTTACTCAATGTGCAACTATCAATGAGGCAAATGAAACTACTAAAGCAACTTTATGAATAGGAGAAATAACCCCGAATCCTATACGCGTTTTCCTGCATCACAAAGTGAAACGTCCTTCATACTTGTGTTCTTGCCTATAAAGCTCATATAACTCACAACCATCAAGGTCTTCGAGCGAACTAAGTAGAAGACTTATTGCAGATTGAAGAATTTAAACCATATCTCAAGGAGTATCTCATGTTCCCCAACTTGTCTCTCCAGCAGTTCTACATCTTAAGCCGCACACCAGACAACCTCAACGTGCGTCGCCTCGTCGTTTGGGTCTATTCACTAATCACGAAATGACGGAAAAAATGCACAGCTCTTCTTATAAACGCTTTACCTCATCAGCACGTAACACGAATGCACTAGAAACCCAGCGTTGCATACAAAATAAGTGCGGGAATGGATAATAAAAGAAATACACTCTATACAGCTCGTCACATTGTTTAAATTAGATAACCCAATTCTTTTCTACTTCTTTTTTTCACCTTCTACTCTATTTTAGTGTTATGGTATGGATGCGGCCAACCTTCATGCTGGCGTTAAGTACCATCCACTAGATACGTCCTCAGCGGCTCAGCCACCTACCATGACAATTTTAGCTCCTCTTACACGAAATGCAACAGAAACGGAATTAAAGAGAAAAAAACGTGCCCCTGATGTTTCCACTCAAACGTGTTGACACGAAACGTTTTTTTTTTCTCCTTTTTTGTATCTGTGTATCGCCTACGAATGAGATTGCAGTGTGCGGATATCGTGTAGATAAATTTCTAAAAGTGGTTTATTCTGACACTTTTTACATTGCACCGCAATGACTGCGAAGGAGAATATTCCTTGCGGTACTGGACTCCACGTAGGTACTAGGGTACCGCGACCTCTGTTGCTGCTACCGTTAGAGATATCCACGTGTTGATAATTTTCAAGTTTGATTCAGTTTAGCCTGGAAGCCTTTCAACTTTAGCGTTTTAAGACGATGGGTCACGAGTTTTGATCGTAGTTATGATTATGAGCTACGGAAAAACTTGGTTGGTTATGCAAGGAATATCCTTTTGCAAGGACGTGATTTAAGAAAAGTGGCTGATGTGTTTTTGAAGTTTATACTGTTAGTTTGTTATCGGAAGTGGAGTAGTATCGATAAGCGAATGACACGACCAAGGTGGTAACAAGTAATCACTTGTTATAAAAAGCCTGACATCAAATACTTGAGTATGCAGATAGAAATTTTAGCGGCCAAGTCCTCATTGAAACTTTGTCCTTAAGAACAGCAACACTATCCTATGCTACGGTAACTCAAGAACTTTGTGTCCTATAAACACGATTCCCCCGATAGTGTTTTTGTGTCATACCAACCGATTTGTTAGTTTTTGTTCTGCTAAATCCGAAAGGATTCTGTGATTTTGTTATGGATAACGCGTATACCCCTCAATGAGTGATACGTATTTGACGGTAAAACTGAATAACAAAGCTAATTGGCATACACCCAGCCTTGCAAATACCCCAATCCCAACAGTGTTCATGAGCAGATTTTATTCGATTTCATTTCGAATGAATCGATTGTTATTTTAATTCAAGCTGTTCTGCAGTTTTCATTCGAAATTGGAATGTGAAAAAGGTCAACGTGCTTGAAAGACGGGCCTAACCTTGATTAAGGGCAGGTAAGTGCTGTCCTTGTTATTTTGTGTCTGTGGATTAATTTGGGACTTTTTTATTCAACCTTATGGCGGAGTTTGTAGTCGGACTTAGGAACGCCTAATGTGAATTACCATTAGCCAAGTACAAGTCAATAAGGTTGTTTACTGGGTTAAGCCGAGATCACAGCTAGAAATGCTGGTGGACGAGCATTTTATGGAACGACAGACAGCGGCACTTAGCTCCAAAGCGGGTCTATGCAAACGAAATTTTACATACTTCGGAATTTTACCCTCTGTGTACTGTTGACGACACAGCAAAATGAAAAAAGGCAAATAAAGACCGTATTGAACTTTTTAATTTTTTATAAGATCTTAAACTGGAAGAAAAGCCATGAATTGACTCGAAAATCTTTGGGGAATAGTAATAAACCAAATAAATAGAATGGTCTGTACAGAAGCAGAGACCAAATCAAAAAACTTTGAATTCATCTAGTCCGCAGAGAGAGGAGCAACACCCGTTAAGGAAGGACTGCATTTAGGTATGACACACGCACAGGCTGAGGAAAACTACACACAAAATTGAAGTTTGCATTTATGAAGGCAGCTTGGCAGTGACTTAGCTGATAAGAAAGACGTGCAATAATGGCTAAGAGCCTTGGCTTTAAATTTTAATTAGCTGATGGCCTTAACTTTTTAATAAGTTTAAACCTATCACGTTCGGAAAGAACTACAAACACAAGGATAAAGCAAATGCTGCTAAGCAGAAGCTGATTGAAGCTCTGCTTTAGAAGTGTTGTAGACCGGAAGTGTTATACCTGTTCTGGAAAGAGTCATGGCCATCGAAGAAATAGCTTAATACAACTCAATCATCCTACATTGGATTCCATTCCACAGTCGCTTTGATGCCATCCGATTGAGCTGACTCGCCAGCAAAATTAGAGGCAACTGCATCAGCCAAATGGCTTGAACAATTCTGTGGAGTCTGCAAAAGATTCTTAAGGAACTAAGCTAAAATAAGGGAAACTACATCAGTCAAAGACTTTGAGCCATTCTGTGGAGGCATTAAAAGACACTTTAGGAACTTTAATAAAAACGTTTCTGCAATTGTATCCCACGAAGACTAGCTTAAAACATTAAAACAGCATTGTTCCAAAAAAATCTTTCACAGATTCTCCCCTACGAGGTGTACTATCCTGACGCCTGGGTGGTAGTACAATGGACCAGTAGTTGTGTCTGAGTGCTCCATCGGATAGTAGCAACCTCAAACAAAAACGTAAAAAAAAAAAACCCTGATGCCTGACCAGACTAGACGCGGCTTGTATAAAAATCCTCACTAACATTTTCAGCGGCCACTGAAAACTGAAGATATATCGCAATGGCATCGGCCTTTTACAGGACACCACATGCAGACTTTATCAAGCGATGAGTGCTCTCTACACGTAATCATGGATCTTGCATCTGAGAATATCCTCGACAAAGCAATTATTCCTTGTGCAATCCTAGCCGATATCCCTCCAGAGAAGATCCTTGGGTTTTTGACTGCCTTTGAAGTTCGATAGCTCTGGATTTAATGAGGGCAGGCACAATAGGCTTTTGAACATTGTTTAGAATGAGCTGCGTAGTCTGGGTGCGGCGCATCTAGGATTTAATGAGGGCAGGCACAATAGGCTTTTGAACATCGTTTAGAATGAGCTGCGTAGTCTGGGTGGGGCGCATCCGAAATGTCCAATTTCCCATGAATCTAGCACATAATCATGCTTTATTTTTACCGATGGCTACATTTTGGTTGTCAGGGCAGCTGTGGTTTCTGGGTAATCGCATAGACCTGCGACTTCTGAAAAGCCCACACAAAAGAGTCTAACAGGGGTCAAATCGTATGAATTCAGTGGCTCCAGTTTACGTCACTACCACATAAGACGATAATTCCCTGAAATAGATCGTGCGGAATTTCTTATGTTGCGTGAGCTGTGTGGCACGTAGCACCGTCGTACCTTAAGCCCGATTCGTTGATGTTCATATTGGATTATTCGAGCCAAAATAAGATGATTATAATGGATCGATAAAGCTCGTCAGTGACGGTAATGGTCTGGCGGGCGCCGACGGCTGAAAATCTACACCAAACAATGTCTTTTTCAGGAAACCGAAGGCGCTTACGGATCATATTTTCATTGGTATCATCCCACATTCGACAATTTTTTTCTGTGAACTACCTATTCATGAAAAATGGGTCTCATTGCTGAAGATGATCTTTCATAAACGCGGGACATTGCCCGAAGAAAATATACATTTTGATAAAACGAACTCTATGATTTGGCACAAGTTTTTGAGCACTAAAACCATCTTTTATGATTTGGCAAAATTGACTTATAAAAAGATTCTACCTCGGCAGATGAAATTTCCAAAATATTATCGCAATCAAAAGTCAAAGTTCGAAAGCCTTTTTATATTATCTGTTTTTGACAAGTCTGTACAGCGATTGTTAGCATTTCTGGTGGTTGTGGAAGGATGCCCTTAACTCACAGCTGTAATCAGCTATCTACAAGAATTGCATGAGGGGAAGATTTAGGAGGCGAGATATTCGAAAGAGATTAGGCGGTATCTCTCCGACAATACTATTTTTGCTGGTGATCAGTTTTGGTTTGAGTGTGGTGATGTCAACGAGAAATGCCAGACTCATGACATAGGGTCCTTCCTTTGACGCGGCTCTTTTGGTTCTAAAGGTCCACCCATAATAGACTTAAATGGGAGCTTATATCAGAAAACGTGGGGTGCCGTGGCGTAGTGGTTAGTGTGTGTGCTTACTACGCCGGAGGTCTGGGTTCGAATCCTGCCATCGTCACCTGAAAAAAAAAGACTTGTTCTTTTTCACGGTCCCCACCTCCGCGAGGGTTTGACAAGCCTTCCGAGAGTATTAATTGTCTTGAAAAACTTCTCAAAGTGCCGTTCGGATTCGGCAAAAAATTGTAGGTCCCCTTGTATGTAAAGAAATTAACACACCAGCATACATTGTTGAGAAGTTGGCCCTGGTTCACCTCGAGCTGTTGCGCCGCTCTATTTATTTATATCAGAAAACATCGAAAATGCCGCCCAAGGTTTCGCAAATGCTTACGATTAAGAGACTCAATCAAACGATATGGAAATAGTATGAGATTTGTTTGTTTCTCACCAGCTGTCAAATTTCTGCGTCAAACTTGTCAATGGATGCGGACGAGCTTAACCCAACAATAGTTAACGAAACTTAACGAAATCGAGCATAAGTAGGGCATTAGGTCATTGTACACGTACTGCGTGTAATGGTATATTTCGGTAAGCCGACTTAACCTCATCTTAGTCTGTTATGGTTGGGCCTTAAGACAAAAGAAGTCGCGTGTAACGCAAAACCAATCCGAAGCGAGTAAAAATGGAGCAACGACATAAAAAGCGTTTTGCTAAATTTTCTTTCAGCTGAACAGATTGAAGTTTTGCGTAAGTTCAACACGTTCAATAAGGATTTTTGTTCTCTTGTAAGCACCTATCAGATTTTTTCATCTCAATAATAAAGGGTAAATTATTCCTCCTTATGGGAAATTGTAGGAACCAATAAGTAAATGTCAGTATCACTATAATTATATAAGAGACTGACAGTGGACATTTTTTCTAAAAGGTCAAAAATCAAGTCATTATATAGTGCTTGTTTTATAATGTAAATATTGGTGATGATTATTACTTTCAATATTCAGTAAACTTTTTATGGTTTTGTTTGGGTTTTTAGATAAAGATAGAAGTCTTAAGTCTCGCCCAAAAATAGTATCACAGCTATTTCACAAATTTCTTCATAAAGTTTGAAAAACTAAAGGGTTCTCCTTCAATGTCCAAGATTCACATAAATTCCCTTAAAACATAATTTTTACGCCCTGATTTATTAAGGACAACTTAAATGTGAAAACAGATCCCATGTCCCTTTGAAGCTTTAACCTCCCACTAGTACCATGAATCACATAAATCTACACATAACCCTAATGGCACCAAAGAGACTTCCCACACAATAAGTAGTCAGCCATCCCAACAAATTGATGGATACAGAACAGGAAAAAAATAAATAAAAAAAACAAGATATAAAAACAACTCAACTCCTTGACGACTATAAAACCCATCGCCATCACGATACAAAATTGGTGCGAAAAAATAATAAAAAAAACCCTATCAACACAAAATGCTCTCTGGACTGTAACATACCCATTCGATACAGCAGCGTTAAAAAAATTACCATAGATTCGGAAAAATGCAAATCCCAAAAACAGTGAACTGAATGAGGGGGGTGTCGTTGTGATGAGTAATCAAAACGAGAATGCTAAGCCCGCTCTTGGGTATATTACTCGTATTATCAAACACCTGTCGTTTGTACCTTTTAATTTGATTTCAACCAAATAGAATAACCATATCCGTATGCAACGTCAACAACATAACAACAGAAAAACTATGTGTGTGCATCGAAAAAAAAAACTCCAACAAAAGACTCCACAACACAAAAAGAGATGAAAAGTAGACAAAAAAAAGTCAGTTGAATTTTAATGGAGTTTATCCTCTAGTGCTTTTGAATATGTGTGTGAAGAGTACTCGCTTATGAGAGCTTAAATAAAAAACACATCCCTTTGACGTTAACATTGGTTTTCACGCCATGTCCGAAATGATAGGACTTTCTGCTTCGGTTAGTGTTCATCATAGGGAAAAACAACTTTGGTGTTTTAGATCCAGAGTATCACTGCATGACGTGCTGGATGTAGTTTTGTGCTTTTGGATGAGCAGTTGGATATCGCGAAATCCAGATATTACCCTGTGATTTTGCGAGTGCATTTTAAATTTCTTTCCACGACATTGGATCGTGTAGAGTAAAACAAATTCGTTGCAATAATACTAGAAACAGGAATATCAAAACGAACTACTTTTTTATTAAAACTCATAATAAAAAATAACACGGGCTTTGATTTTTGCATCGATAGATTTTGGTTTTTTAATTTCAATAGGTACTATAATATATTTGTTTGTTAATTAAAAAAATATTCCAATTTCGTAGGAATATGTCTCCATTTAATTAACATCGTAAAAGGGTTAACATTTTATTAAATTGGAAGCGTTTCACTTGACTCCCCGTGCACTATTTTATTAAAACGAAATATTTCGTCAAATCAGGAAATTTCTCACATTTTGTGTACAGCGGCTGATCCATATTAAAAATTAAACGGCTTACAATTTTGGCTGTATTGGCAAAAAATAAATTCACCTTTGAAATTGAAATAATAAAAATAATAAAGGAAAGAATACTTCGCAACGCACCACACGGATTTGATCTTAAAGAATAAAATAAAAAATAAAGTGGCGCAACAGCTCGAGGTGAACCAGGGCCAACTTCTCAACAATGTTTGCTGTGTGCGTTGATTTCTTCACCTTCAAAGGGACCTACAGTTTTTTGCCGAATCCGAACGGCAAGAGTTGAGAAGTTTTTCAGACAAATGATACTCTCGGAGGGCTTGTCAGACCCTCGCGGGTGACGATGGTAGGATTTCATCTTAGATGAATTTGAAAATAAATTTCATGTCTGAGCATGTGCACAACACCAATCCAGAGATTGTATTGATGGGGAACGCTTAGAACAACAATGTCACTGGACTTGTTCAAATTTCTCCATTTTTTTTTTATCGATTCCATAGCAAAGTTCTCCCAAATACTCGCAGAGGCTTACAAGAGTAGCTTGGAACATATAGAAATTATTTCCTAGGCAAAACATCACGAATGATGATTTGGCGGGGTTGGCTTTCAACATTATATTCCTCAGCTATTCGAAATGCAAGTTCATGAGCATCATTCCTGCCTAGTTTGAAATCATATAACATGCTTTAATAATTTATTTATGAAGATATCCCTCTAGAGAGGATCATCGTCTTCCTGACAGCTTCCAGAGTAAAAATATGGCTCGATATGGATTTCACCAGAGAAGTCGTTTTTTGATTGAACGCAATGCAAGGAAGGTTCGTCTGACTAACAATCTGGCAGCTTTTAATGACAGTGTTTAAGCTTTCAGTGTTTAAGATTTCAACCGATGCTGTCTTAACCCACCAAAATTAAGTCGTAGCCCAAGCTCTGCGATGAGTATTAAGGGCTGTTTCGCAGGAGGCCATTGGTTCTGATCACCACCACAAAAAATCATTTGATACCAGCACTGAAAATCCTTGATTAAATCATTTGTCGTGCAAAAATTCTCAAACCAGCACCTCTTCGCCTCACCTGTTCGAAAACGGGAACCTTTTCAATAGTTTCTCTAGTCAGTGCTGTCGTTCTCCGATTCTAAGGGGTATCACAGACTTGGCTTTTTCGGTATCCTTTTCAAACGAACAGTATCCCTGCCCTGGTCAGCTGAGGCTTTTTTTTCTAAAATTATAATAATTTTTTCCGCTGATTTGTAGATACCAAACCAATGAGAAAGTGCAACCAGTATTCCTATTTTCATTCCCATTGATATTTTTTTTACATCCTCTTCCCGTTGAGGAAGAATTATGAATCATATATCAAATAACAAAAAATATTTTATTCCTTATAAGGTTTTTCAAGGAATAAAAAATCCTTGCTAAAAATCAATATTAGCAAAGAAACAACCAAGTTTGCGGCTAAAATGTACGCAAAAAAGTAATTCTTAGCTTCTAGTTCAATCGTTTTGTAAAATAGACCTTATATTAACAAAATCTAAGATGGTTTGTGTACCGTATGTGCTTAATTTATTTTCTTGGTCTTCTCTAATTACGGTTTAGAAAGCCCTTAAGGTTGTTGCACATTTAGATCGATTGTGTGCGTTGTTGCTCCAGGTTACAAAGAGCTTACGTACAAAGTTCAGCTTTCTAGCTTGAAGGCCTTAAAAAAAATCAAAAGTAAAAGCGGACATTGTCCATTCGACTCAGAATTCGATCAGAAAAATCGGGTATAAAAAACGTTCGTATTAAATCTTCAGATTTTGAAAATAGTATTTGGAGCTCCATTCCCCTCAAGAACTGAGTTTCTTAAATGGTTTTTCCTCTTTTAACAGGCTGTGCGTTGAAGATAATCAAAAGATTGTATTTTTTTAATGTGTTTTTTATTGTGTTGTTAAAAGGTAGAACAGACAGGAGAATTCATTTAGTTTGTTAAACTTTAAAGTTAAAACTGCAGTAACAGACTTATAAAGGCTTGTATACAATCAAGTTTAAAAAAAAAAAGAAAATGATGAAGTAGGTATTATATTCCTGTAAAAGAAGACCTATCAACAGGGTAAATTTTTTCACCTGCTTTTGAAAACACAACCTCCATTAAATTTTCAACATTAAACGCAAATTATATCAATTATTCAAAAATATTGACACAGAAAAAAAATGTTTTTGATGTTAGACTAAATTTAATAAAGTTACCACAACATTTTTCATCCTTCAAATTAAACTTGTCCATGTCCGCGACAAAATACCTTTGATTTCCTTTTGACAGGAAAAATAGCCACACCTTCTGCATCTTCCTCTACTGCAATCAAAATTGTTTTTTTTTCAAATTTTGCACAGTTTAATATAGCAAACCTCATTTTCATTTACCATAAAGCATTGATTTATAATAAAATAAAAGTAAAAAACATTTTTTTTATTAAAATAAAATACACATATGAAACTTTTTAAATCTTTACCTTTAAAATAGATTTTTCTTTCAATCTATTTTAAAAGTAAAAAAAAAAACATCGGAGAATTTTAGCATTTTGTGGCACCCTTTGATAAGTTGAATTGTGCACATGAGTGCACCCACCCAGACAGAAATAAAATGTACTCAAGCGTCTTAAAGATTTTAGGTGCTAGAAAATTATAGGAAATTTATCTGGAAAAGTTAATCAGTTTATTAAGGTTCACTGCAGTCGATAGTCTGTTTATTATGTCTGGGTAGGTGTGAATAAAAGGTCACGCAGTTAACATATGAAACAACTTTTAGAGCGCTGCTTCCATGCACAGACCAATTAACGAGCTCTCAGTCTAGAACATCACAGCTAGATTCATGCAATGAGTATATTTTGAGTATAAAATTTAGTATACTTCAAAGCGTTTATATTCCTACGATATCTTCAAAAAGATGAGCAAGACAGGATTTAATTGAATGGAGACAAGACAGGATTCGTTTAGTCTTTCATAAAAATCAAAACCTGTAAAATAGATTTTGGTGTTTGCAAATAAGCTTTAGCCGTTTTAAATTACCCAAACATTTTGTAATGAACATTTTAATTTTATTTTATCTTCAAAACAACAATTTTGCGCATTAAAATTTTTTACATTTGAAATCTGGTTCCCACTTGAACTTCTGACATCAGTAGTTACCCATAGTATTCACATCGAAAGCCCCGATAACTCAAAGAGATAAGGTTAAAGGTAAACAAATTAATTGTCGTGCGGTCTTGAGTGTTTATATATTTTAGCATTTCTTTACGTAGCTATAAAAAAAAAGAAATTAATTATAAAAACCGCAAACTTGTTGGTAGCCCACCTCTCTCTCCGTTTATCGTAAAGACTTGCCCAGCCGGTTTAAGTTGCTCAATCGTGTGTCTTATAAGATATTAATTTATATTTTATCTTAAAACAGATTTTCTGAGAATTTTCTAATTTATTCCACTTCGAAGCAGTTAGAGGTGTCTAAAAATAAATTCGTTTTCTGACTGAGATCTAATAACAAAGGCGGCTTTTATTGTTGCCAAAGGCAAACAAGTTTGCCCTACTTATCACATTGATATCGTCACCCAATCTGATGCGGTATGGTTTCATTTTAAATCCTTTCATCTAGGCAGATGTCCAATCCAACCTTTCGCAATCTTGCATCTTCCGAGAATCCCATTTCGCATCTGTTTCTTTGAGTTCAACTTGAAATCCCTTCAAAAAGCATTTCCTCACATATTTTACGATCGAATCGTTTATTATTTATTTGTTTGATTTGTTCACTATAAACAAAAAAATGCACCATGAAATTGTGCAACATGTTTCGGAAAAGAATCAATTGCATCGCAACATTCTTTCTGAAGTTGCCGCCATGACAGCATCCCACTGTGTAAGCGGGTGCATCCAGAAGCGGAATATTAATTGTTTTGATAGTGTAATCTACTGAATTATTGCTACCCCCGACAAGCATAGTGTGAACGGACATGGTGTTTAGATAAAAAAAAATGAAAGAAAATTACAAAGATACAATATGATGTTGGGGCGAGAAATTTAGCAGCTCATCAATTACCAAGTGCCGCCAATAGAGCGGATAGATTTATGAGGCGCATAGAGCACGCAATGCACTTGTTCTGGCTTATAAAATAAATAATCATCATCAGGTCCATTGATGTTGATCGTCTGTTTGACTATAGGGTGAGTCATGTTGTGATTCCATGTGGTTTGTTGATAATAATTCGATATGGGGTATGAGAATGGATTTATTTATCAAAGCTGTCATGTGAGGCAACTAATCAAGATTTAATGGGGCGTTCATAAACTTTTTTAACCCTCTGTTAAATATGAAGAACATATAGTGTAGTGTGGGGTTTGCCTACGTCAATGATATTATTTATCTTCATTATCCTACTATTTTACGACTCAAATCTCAGTTTATAACAGGTGTGGTCCACGGGGCGTTGGTGAGACAACCTGTTCTTCGGCAATTAATTAGAATGAAATCAAAAAAGGTTTAAACAACTTCTGTGGAGAGTCCCACACTATGAAGTCGAGAGCCTAATCGCGATGCTCAAGGGCGTCACATTCTTCGATGCATAATACAGATTTCCTTTCTATTTTGCAAAACTGGTATGGATTTTGCCACAGAATTTTCTATGCGTCTTTATACCATTCTTTGATTTTTAATTTAATCGGACCGAATACTTTATTTCTTCCTCGTTTTTTGTTGAATGAAATTAGATCGAATATGGCGATAGCGTTTGGTTTCATGCATCATCTTATTTTGCCTACAAAATTTTAATCTAGACATGTGAACGCCGTTTTTTCTGAACTCATTGAAAACGTTGACGCTATTGAAAGCTACTTTAGGCTAAATCGCATGTCTTATAATATTTTTATTATCTCTGGTTTTAATTTAAAGACTTTTCGGTTTCAACCTGGATTACTTGCTCTATATGAGTCAAGGTGTAAAATATAGCATTGCTTTAGTCCAGTATTAACTTAATAAGGTTTCGCCAGTATCAGCTAGTAACAGTTTGGTAAAGACGGGTCAAACGATTCGAATTCATATCTACCCTACGTCCAGGTTCGCCTAGCTAGCCGCCACCACACTTGATGAACCGAGAGTAATGAATAGTTAAGGTAAACTTAAGTTTGATTTCGAAATTTAGATGGTCCCGCGCTAAAAAATTGTTAGTAAAAATGGAGTTCAAAAATTGGATTTAAAATTATGTGTTCTGTGACTTACTACCAATATTCCAAATCCACTCAATGAGTCGTCACGTGCGTCTTTGCAAATCAAAAATTGATACCAATATGTGGCCAATCAAAAATGGTAGCTTCATAAAACACAAGGCCACTTGGCCACTGAGGAAATAAAAATTAATAAGGCATGTCTCCACCGGTACTAAAACTGCGATTAACTAAAGTCAATTTGAACCAGTGAGTAAGTGCTACAGTGTGTACGCAGCAGTTACAGTCAGTAAAACCGACCGTTGATTACCCCATACTATCCCACATTTTGAAATGCTGATGTTATTTTTATTTTTTGATATATTAGAAGTAGTGCAAGCTTTAAAAAGGGGCGTGGTCCAACCGCCCTTCATTTCAAACTATCAATATTAACATCGATATTTCCAAGTTACTCTTAAATATACGTAAGAGTGCAATTTTTTGGTTTAAATTAAATATTTTTGTTAAATCGATCACTAGAAAGGGGCGTGGCTGAATACTTTTTTTTTAAAGAAATCTTTAATGAAGTCTAATTTATAGTACCTGCTAATTTTTATTTACTATTCCTTCCTAAATTAGGCTTAGGGCCTGTCGCAATTAAGTTTTTATGTAAAACTGGAGGTTTTTCTTTAATTTTGACTCCAAATATAGGCGTGGCCCAAAGTCTTGTATGAAATAAATGTAGAAATAAATATATAAATATTGCAAAAGTCCTTCGATTTGGAACAAAAATATTGAATAAAATCCATTTGAAAATCAACCCTTAAAATCGATGCCACACCCAGGAGGTGAATCGATTCAATTTTTCTTTTTTATTTCTTACACCCATTAGTAAGTGACAATCGTCAAATTTTAGCCTTTAACGCCGTCTTAAAGTTTTAAGAGCACTGGAGGTAGTTACACATATGAACGGATGGTGGGCGTGTCTGTGGGCAGATTTGATAAAATTTAACACTTGTTCTGCTTCGGATTACAAGGAGCTCATGCTCCTTTCAGATCGCTAGCTAAAATTTCAGATCGCTAGCTCAAAATGTAAGCCCTAACAACTTATGACACACAGACAAACAGACGGACATGGCTAATTTGTTTCCGAATTCGGTCTCGATCACATGCCCTTAAGGTCTTTGGATACTACCATTATTATTTCACCGTCTTACAAACTATGTGACCGTCTTACAAACTATGTAATTTATACCTCCTATCCTAAGCGGGATTGGGTATAAAAAAGTCCCGTAGTGTCTCCACGGGACTAAAATAATATTAACTTGACACTCATTTACATTAACTATTTCCCTCAAAAGAGAGTGGAGATGACATTTGCCGGTAGTGAAAAGAGACTTTGTAGAAATCTCTATAGAACAAAAAAAAAATATGACAGACCTGTCATACGTGGACGGTTTCAATCTCATGTTTCATAGAAGAGGTCTGTGGAAAGGGTGAATAAGATTTAGAGAATAACTTGCGGAGAGGGTTTAAATTCGTGCGATAGATCTCATAATTTGTAGGAGATTAGTTGAAGATTTATGTTAAAAGCGGATTAGTGTTCGGTGGAGACATGGTACAAAGTTTTCCAAACTATGGCGATTCTATAAGGTTTTGAGCTTCAGTATATTCCGATGGCAAAAAGGACATTTTTTTCTATTAAAAAACATCACTGAACATCGTGGGAAAAATCTAGAAAAGTATTTGTCATGTCGCCACAATTTTTCATGTCACTTAATTTTAATAGCCTAAAAAGTTATTACCTGCTCCTATTAACAAGCGCCTCAAGAATCGAGAAATATATATTTAGCTGCGAAAATGTGTGAAAACAAAACATCTGCAACTTAATTAGTGTCACACATCTGTTTCAAATAATTGTACAAAACTACTTATAGTAAACGACTGTATAAGTATGTGTATACTGACGAATTGAATGAAAAATATTTATTTGTTTTTCTTTCACAAAGTGCGCACCGCTTTCATTCGGTTTACAGCCGACCAATGTTTTTAATTGATTTTGAAATGGTTGTCGGCATACACGAATTATAAGATATAATTACAGCAATTTTCGAAGCCAGAAAAGACGAGCTTTTTATTAGAAAATCGCGATTTGGTCTCAACATTTTTCACATTTCATGTGCGCAATTCGATTGAAAACATTGCAGGGCTCTCTGCAGCAGTGGTCTTGCGAGCTGAATGCTTATTTCAGGTTACACCTACGTTCTCTACTGAGTTGCCTCAAAATGTAATTAATTGTTTTCTTTATCTACAAAATGTTCTCTATAATGTTTTTGTTTATTTCTTTCAAATAAAATTTTTATTTGATTTAATTTTTATTGCTGATGAGACTTATTCTATTTAATTGGCGTAAATATTTTGAATGAACAACGTTATGCTTGATCAATTGAGAGGCAGTGTGCATTTCATTGATCAAATGATTTTGTTTTGTTCATTTTTGTACACATTTAAGAGATGCCGAATAAAATTTTATTGGCCGATTTAGTTTTGCTAGCTGAACGAACATTTAGATGTTCTTGTTTTATTCGAGATACTTCATTTAATTAACACATAACTTCTCAAATTTAAG
Organism: Neoascia interrupta; assembly: GCA_947623515.1. NCBI lineage: Eukaryota > Metazoa > Arthropoda > Insecta > Diptera > Syrphidae > Neoascia > Neoascia interrupta. Next base: position 11,951,893 of record OX392463.1, read on the forward strand.
ATTGTTTGTTTTTGCACATCGATAAGCAGGGAGAACAAAGTAGGGTTTTAGCGAGCACCTTGGACAGACAATCGGAAAATCTTGGGTACAAAACCATACATGACTTTTTTTTGCCAACATGACTTCTTATGATGCACATGATTACAACAATATTTTAGGATAGGAAATAAATATCCTATAAATTAAAATCTTATCTAGTGTAATTGACAAAGTCCTTTAAAATTTTTAGAAATCAAAAAGTAGCGTACCGAAAAATTGTTAAAAAAGTGGGAGTATTATTAAAAATTTCCCCCTTTAAGAGAAAAAGAAAACTTTACCGACTGCGACCGGTAAGGCTGGGCTGTATTATACTGACACCAGCTAAAGAAGTTTATTATCTAGAACTTAACCAAGACAGCAAACTCATCTAGAAAATCCAGACAGAATGACATCGAGGAAAGTGACGCGAACGTGTTTTGCCGTAGCCTAACGAGCAAAGACGTTTAAGACGTTAAAGACTATTGACGCATAAGACGGGCTTTGGGAACTTCTGCAGCTGCAGCCATGGAGGAGTTATTGGAGCTCCTCAACTTCGTATGGTGGAGGAATGATCTAATTAGGAATAGGGAGCGACAAGTGCACAAAGTCAAATCAATTCGATGAGCTAAGCACTAAACTCCCACTCTTGGCCTCTCGAAAATATTTTGTAATTAAAAGGTTTGACTTTTTAACGAGCTTTGTGGTGAAGCTAATCCAAGCCCCCAGGCTCGAGACGACCATTAAGTCCTCCGTTTTAAGGACCAAGCCCTTGCGGATGCCAGGGCACTTGGTCTTGACAATTGGAAGCAGCATGCGCAGGATCGCAGAGGATGGAAGGTTACTGTGAACCAGGTAGAGACCCTCCATGGGTCGGGAGTCCCATAACTTAACTAAACTAACTGTGGTGAAGCTCAGCGATAAAGAATGCTGTGGCAATGCTGAGCAGCAAAACAGCAAAATGGTGCACAGGTGGGTCAGAGAAATTAATAGTGGGAGAGTAGCAGGAGTATCAGGGCCTTAGACTAGATATACCCATCGAGAAAAGTATCAACATCCTTAAGGCCGAGATCTATGTCATGACGTGTAGATGTGCCCAAAGCAATCCTGAGAGAAACTACACTGTTTGGCGACGTAGCCATAATGTCAGAAAATGTACCTGATGGTAACATAACACTTAATTAACTACTTAATAAGTTACTTTTGGGGTAATGCCTTCAAAACTTGAATGAAGATGTTGAAAGAAACGTAAGTCTCTGCAGATAATCAAGCTAAGTGGGGGAGAGAGGGTAATGAAATGGTTAATCATCCGGCAAAAAGAAGGTTATATAAGGCTTTTAAAAGCCTTAAAACTTTCTGAATACACCCTCACGAAGGAGACACATCTCACAAGACGAATTGAGGGAACTAGAGAAGAACCTCGAACACCTGGAGCCCACTATCGGATGTAAGGTAAAGTACAGAGGTTCTTTCTTAAGCCGTGCCACACGAATGTGAAATATTCTATCATGATCGATCTTTTCTACGTAATAAAACCCACAACTGTTTAAAACATTAGTGCACCGCTACCTCTCCTCCTTTCGCCTTTCCTCTTATCCTTTACGCTCATGAGATATAAGTTACGAATTTTCGTATTGGTGCGAAAAGTCTAGTCAAAACAACTTTAAGTTGAAGTGCTCTAGTTACCAATCACGACTAAGAGGCTCTACTATATTGATTAGGGTGAATGCAAGGAGAATGGATCAACATTATGATTCTCAATGATTTAAAGGCAAAAAAAAACACAAATAAAATTTTGGTCAAACCTTACCCACCCAGTCTTTCAAAGGCTTCAATTGTTGCTCGGCTTACTCTTTTTACTATTGGTAGACTGCACGAAAGTGGCAGACATTTTCCAAAAAGTTCAATCTACAGTCGCGGAAATATGTAAATATTGGAAGCTACTAATAAAGGCACTACCTAACATGGGTAACCAATGAGATTAGGAAATTGAGATCGAGGCAAGTTCAGGAGAGCCCGTTGATTTGAAGCACAACATTTGATTTTTTGTGAGCTATCCAATTTCAGAACACAAATTTCTTGCTAAGTGTCATTGGAAGTTTTATTTACAAAAAGATATTGTTGAAGTTCCGGACAAACCGCTGTTGTCAATCGTTTTTTCAATCTTTCAGTACTTAAGGTACACAACGAAAATTTAAAAAAAAAAATTCTACAAAGGAATGGATCTTCTAACTGTTCTGCCTACTTATGACCTAGCTATGTTGCAACCTTTATGTTTCTCAGACAAATAATTTCCTTTTTTGTTCATAAAGAACTGTGTTCATACCCTGCTAAAACTTTAAAGTGGCTTCTATTTCAGATAAACACTGGATCGATTGAATGTTTACACCAAAAGCACGCTCTGTTGAAAGAAGAAGGTCGTCAAAGCGATCGTGTCGATCGTGTTCTTTTTGTTCAAAAGAAGCAAGAATTCTGCAAATTCCAGACAGATATTTTAAGCTTAAACACGTCGATACGGAATCAATTGTCAAGCACTCTCGAAATAAAAAAAAAAACTTTCTCCCTTCCTGCTGATAGATAAACCTATGCTAAGTTGCTTTGTGCTAAAAGATCGTAAAATAATCAAAGATGCGAAATAATTTTTTGATACATACCAGGAGCAAGGAAATCCACGTTCTATCCGTGTCTTTTTAAACGATATTTTTTTAAAAAAAAAACAAGCTTTGTTTACTTAATTTTTGTTAACTTCCAACACAATTTAGGCAGTAAACACAAAGTTTCATTCAAAAATAAAATGAACAAAGCACCTTGGCCTAAGTTCACTATTAGTTCTTTTTCAAAACAAAAATAAAACACTCAAATAGGTTGAAACAGATCGAGCGGCGTCCAACAGAGCACTTCTAATTTAGACAAAATCTCAGAACAGACTGAATGTCTGAAATCGTTCCGACCAGCCTTCACTTGTTACGTAATTTTTTTGATGTGTTTCCTTCGACAACGTCGAACGTATTGATGATGATTCGTTGCTTTCCCGAACGGCGCGGCGCGCGGCGATACGCGTATATAAGTAGATCGTGGTTCTTGGCCGTCTGGCTGTCGGACAAAGTGTGAGATATTATGTTAAAAGATACTTTTGTACACTCTGCAGCACCCCAAGAAGAACAAACTTAAGGCAGACACTTCAATTATTGGCCTCGTCAAGTGGGAGGAAGACAAAAAACACACTAAGGAAACCCATAATTGTGTTGTTAATTTAGGTCAGCGCGAAGGGATGTGCGCTGGTGTGTGCAAGAAATGGGAAATTTACATAACACCTCTGCATTTTTATGCACACTGCTGTTGTGACCGAGAAAGGACACAAGGTAGGCGGCAGGTATGTTTGCGCCTTTTTTTTAGCAAGATCCTTAAAATGGCATACATTGGTAGGTACGCGCAGTGCCAACCATTCTGTTCGAGGCTTATCATGCAGGTGTCCTTTTTATTGCTACCAGTGGGTTTTTCCAAGTCATTAGCTTAATCCACTTGACAGCCACTTATAATCCATATAGACATGCACACAGACGAAAAAAGATACAAAAAAAAAAACTGTTTATTTGGGATACCGACGACGACACTGGGCGTCTCAATCAAACAGCAACACACCTTCTCCACAACTTGTATACGCGCGACTGTCTCCAAGGAAGCAAACATAAACTGAGCACCGCAAGTCAACCCCAACAGATGGTCTCAGGTTTAACGGGGAGATAAGATGTATACTGTACTGTTATGTGCGGTTACATAAACAAGTCCGTGATCAACATTCATCACTTTTATTTGCTTAACAGCCATACGAGACTGTAATGATGTGCGTGCGAGTGTCTTTGGATTATTTATATGAAATCCGATGTGACACTGACTTTTGCCTTGACTTCCGTTATCTGGATAAACGTGGGGAAGGGCCTGTTTCTTTCAGTAGCAGGAGGTAGAGTCATCATAACTGGGTATACATATAAACTTCTAAAGGTGTAGTCAATCGCCTTGATCTTGAAGCTGTTGACATAAGGCGGGCAAAGGTACACAAAATTTACAGGTATGTTGGCGCGTCATTCAACAGCAGCGGAAGGGTGTCAAGAGCAGGTACTGATGAATTCGAAGAAATACTAAACGTTTAATTGTGGTCGGTGCATTTGCAGGAGAACAGTTTTACAACCGGCAAACATTTGCATTTTAAAAAGAGGACACAAAAGACTCATCGCAGGTTAGGGGCCTCTAAATTAGTTTGTTAAATGTGCAACTTTCTCCAGCGCAGCAGTAGGGGAGTAACTAGGTACACATCATTTGTTTTTCTTGGTTGCAAAGGAAAAAAAGGCAGAAGATGAAAGGTACAAAAAAGAAGCACCATGTATTGTCTTGAATCAAGATTCGACAAGTTTAATAGGTAGACTTAAGTAAAAACTCAAAAGCTAAAGCGCCGATAGATTTGAGAATTTTTCAGAGTTTAAGACTCACCTGAAGTTGAGTTGCCCCGTACTACAAGGAAGGGGGCGTCGAAATAATTTCAGGATAAGACGTTAAAAAGTGTAATCGTCATCATAATTGTTACAGTCTGATTGAACAATCATGAAAAGAATAGTAAATTAGATTTGACATTGAACCCAGGAATCTTCCGATTGTCCATCCGAAGTGCCACCATCTGCAAACTTCCAGATTGGGAGTTTAAACCAGCCAAATTGTTTGCTCAGTCTCAATTGAAGTCTCAATTTAATGATGACTATTCAACTGATCGTGGGGTGCCGTGGCATAGTGGTTAGTGTGTGTGCTTGCTACGCCGGAGGTCTGGGTTCGAATCCTGCCATCGTCACCTGAAAAAAATAAGACTTGTTCTTTTTCACGGTCCCCACCTCCGCGAGGGTCTGACAAGCCCTCCGAGAGTATGATTTGTCTTGAAAAACTTCTCAAAGTGCCGTTCGGATTCGGCAAAAAATTGTAGGTCCCTTGTATGTAAAGAAATTAACACACCAGCATACATTGTTGAGAAGTTGGCCCTGGTTTACCTCGAGCTGTTGCGCCACTCTATTTATTTATTTTATTCAACTGATCATGGCGAACATCGATCATGTTCGCGAAAAACATATCGGAAAGACAAAAACAGTTGAAACTTCTGGAACACAGGCTTAATGGTAAACCTCCTTCCTTTTTGTAAAGCTGATAGTTTCAGTCGATGTGTGCCTTACCATACCAGTCTCGAAGCCACCTCTAAGGTTCTCCAAGACAAGATCTTTGTTGATATTAAAAAATGTTGCTTTTACTGGGAGAATTCCATTTTCTTCCCTTTATCTTCAAATAGGGATAACAAAATTGTGGGAGTCTTCACCCTGTAATAGCTGCTCTGTAACAGCTACAACGCGCAACTGAGATTTTTTAAGGCTTCAAATAGTCTTGACAATTTCCTTCACAAGACATTTGAATTGAACCAGAATAAGATACAGACAGCTTTAAAATTCTCCACACAACTTTGTCTTTTAAATGTAGCATTATGCATTTTTTTCTGCTTTGAGTATCTACCGACTGCGCCATGAAAAGTTAAATTCTTGCACATATCATTCTCATAATATTATTTTTTTATTGAAGTAATATTTAATATTTTTGAAAATTTCGAACTAAAAATCTATGACTGCAGTTCAACAACACAAACTCAATGTTTTCTGTGGTTAGTTTAAAACAGCGCCAAATTTCGCATTCATCCCCTCGAGATATAAATTCAAGCCATACCATGTTTCATAATTACAATCACATTTGTCCTTCACCAGAGATGTTACGCACATCGATAAAAGTAGGTACAGTTAATGTAACACGTGATTCCGATGTTGTCATGTTAATAATGGCACTTGTTGCCACAATTACCATATACAATTGAAATTCAAAATTGTGTTAATGTTGACATTTTTTATTTTTGTATTGCCTCCGGGTAAGTACCTACATGCAAGTACTGCCAACTGGAGTATCCACACACATGTTAGTTGCAAAACAACCCCCTGTAAAGCAACAATACACGAAAAAAATTTATATAGGTATTCAAAACCGTAACATGGATTTTAATTTAATTTATTCTTTACAAGCGCCTCACGAACTTGCCACGATCATCGAATTATTATATCGAATGTGGGTTACACTCAAAAATCGTTTTGTGTGCTGTTTGTTGTTTTTGCTAACCTAAATAATATTGAATGTGTGCTACACACACAATTAACCGAAGACCGCACCGGTCAGCGATGCCACACACACAAAAAAAAGAAATGGGCAACTAATTTTTCAATTAGCATTTCAAATGTCTGCAAATGAAATTCACTTGTTGTGCGGTTGTCCACACCCACTGAGGGCCACCCAAAAAACGTCATTAAAAAAAAAAGAAACAACAAGCTACACCAGAACCGAACCAGTGCCAAGAGTCAGCTGCATGACAAAAAAGAAACAACAGCGCGCTGCTTTGATTAAAAAACAAAAATAAAAATTTGCTGTCAACATTGTGTCGGCTAATAAAACAACAACACGAATTAATAGCTACAACACCCCCGACGAGGGTGTTCCTTAATTTTTGCTGCTGCTTTCCAGTGTTACCAACGACCAACTCGCAGTATAGTATCCGTCATTGGCGTGTGGTGTTAAATCTGCTGAATCGTTTCACATTGCATGGGATTGAGCAACGAGGGTTTACAGCAAGTGCAACAATTGCCGTACCAAAATGTCAGTACGACCAAAATGGAAAAAATCCCAAACAAAAAAGTTTCTCTTGATTAGTATGCATCAACAAGTGACAAATCCGAACGCAAATTACGGACACAGCACAGCACGTCACAGTGGAAAAAAAGCATCATGTGGACGCAGACCATTGCTGTATGGTTAACATGGTTGCCCAGAGTCACCGCACTAATGAATGCTTCTGCAAGAAAAAAGTCGGCCACAATACACTCCTTCCTGTCAACACCCCCGCTGAAGTCTTGAAACAGCCGTGTGAACATGCGGAAAAAGCGGTGAGGAGAGATGCAAAATTACGACGAAGCCATGGACTCCAAAGTGACAGATGTCAAATGCGTTAAGTTACATCAACACGCTGTGGTCACTATTGTTTGTCACATACTCGGATGATGCAAGATTTCAATTTGGAGGAGTTTCTTGGGTCGCCTTTGTCGAAAGTGTGTCTTTTTTTCAGCGTGGGATTTGTCAAAGGGCACATCACGCATCGTATGGTCATTCCCTTGAAGTAAAGGTGGTAAACAAACTGCCATCAGCGTACTCTACCATCAGTGTCATTGGGAAACCGTGCGTCGTCGTCGTCGTCATAATGAGAAGGCTTATGCGCCGCACTCAGTCTTTGTCCAGAGGAGAACGACCGAAGAGTAATGCCAATTGAAGACCATGTACCGCGAAGGCATCTCTGTACTAATCTCTTCACGTAAATCACCATCATCATCATTAATCGGGCATGGAGTACTATCAGCGGTTAATGATCGTCAAGGACACTCCTCTTACTCGTTATTACAATGCGCTGCATATATGGGTCTGAAACGAGGAGGCTTTAAGTACACACACCAAAGATCTGGTCATGTGCGATACTGTTGTTTATTTTGGGATTACAATTAATTAAGATGAGAAAAGAAGTGGAACACTGCGGGATTATGAGTATGTATGACGAATCTAGTTTTGTATAAGCGTAGATAAAGTTGTATATGGGATGCTTGATAATGGTGCAATATGGCATTGGATTCATTTCAATTTTTGTCTCATGGGAATTAGTCAACTCTGAGCAGAGTAGGAGACGTACATAAATAAGGAAGAAAGTATTAAGACGCCTCGCAAGGTCTTAAAGCTGGCCAAAAACTTGATTTTTTTTAAGACTGGTTAGCCTTGTTTAAGGCCCTTACCCTTTATTCCAACTGTGCTCGGTGGATTACGATCTGATGTCAAAATCGCATGAGTTGCTTATATTAACATGCCTAGATAGATAGTAGCTACCCAAACGTATGCATGCTTGTGAATTTGCCACATGTCGTGTACCTGCAGGTCACATGCGGTTTCTTACGTCATACAAAAGTGCGTCACATAACTGTGCGAAAGTGCAATATGCACTTTACATGGGGTTGAGAACATTTTTTTTTATATCAAAAAGATATTGTGTTCCGCATGCAACTAGAAATCGGTCATGACGTCTACATAAGAACATGCGACTTTTTGGGACATAATTTACATGCCACGTGTGCTACCAATAGTTTCTGACTGCAAATGTAGAATTTTTCCGTAGATTCAGGGCCGGTAATAAAGGTAGCTTAGAAAGTTAGCCCACTGCCTGATAATGTCTCTATAGCCAATACTTTACACGGGATCCGGATGCAGACAATAAGACGACCATTTCCTCCAAGAGGATTTTAACCAGATTTGCGATTAAAAAATTTCCTTGCCAAGCCTGGACCATATGGCCTTCACGAACAAAGCCGTGAAAATTATTTTTTAAGAGCCAAGAACCTGCTGCATTTTATTTTTCTAACGATTCTCAGTTGCAGCTGTTCAGACTTAAAAATGTGTTCGACTTGCTGGCAGTCAATTTAGGAAGTAAAAGCTCTTTTCAGTTTTATCCAGGAGGATAAAGTCGCACTTTACTCAATTCGACTCGAGCCAAATTCTAAGCTTAGACTTTGAAATGTAAAAAATGCAGAACTTTCCCCTGGCTTCAGAGCCGCAAGAACGTAGTTAGAAAAATTTACTCATCGAGTCCAGCACACTTAAAAAGGTTCTAAGCAAGAGAGCCTTGCTGGGCTTCATTCACTGTGGTTTGATTGGGATGACCTTATTGTGCGTTCCCTGATAAGGTCCCTAGAGCCAACTTAATACTCCCAAATGCAGCCAGTAAGGCGACAATCATCTCCATGGGGGTTGCCGACCAGGTTCTCGACCAGGTTTGGCGATGTAAAAAATGTCCTATAGTTAGGGACAGGTTTAAGGTTTTTTTCAGGGCAATGTTCGACTTCTTGGGGCATTAAATGTTTTTTGTTTTGGTTTTCAGTTCTTCTCAAGCAAATCAAACTAGACTCTTTTTAATTCGACTCGAATCAATTGCTAAGTTTTGACTTTCAAAAGTCGTTAGCTGAACCAACCCTTTTCTGCAGACAAGGGACAGTCTGTTATTTTATTTTTACCATGATTAGATTGTTCTTACGAAGTTCATGGATAATGATTGATGACGTATGCTTCCTGGACAAGCTTTAGTTTTATCGCGGATGAGCCAAGAGCGTTTACAGGAGTTTCTAAGTCTCTGGTTTTGTATCTTGTATTAAAAAAGAGATTTCAACAGGTGAGCAAGGACTTCAGCTCGGTGTAAGACGTTTTTATGGGAGCCATACTCCCGTTGTATGTCATCCAAAGTCAAACTGAATGATCGCTCAGGCTCCTAAGTGCTAAACATAGTTTTTTCAATCAAACCCCCGATGGTTGGAATAACATAAACTCCCGTGCTCTTCAAGGAGATCAAAACTGGGAGTCAGTTTTGTTCGCATAAAATAGTCGATAAATTTGTCAGCTCTTTTTCGTAAGAATTTTTATTTAAGTAGGTGTAGGCAATAGTATGATTTACCTATATACCTAGTCGGACTGGCACGCCAACTCTCCGTCATATATTTCACAACTAAACGTTGGTCATATTATAGATTTGGCTTTGTGTTCCAGACCACCACAGCATAGCATCGCTGGCATTTCCATGAGGCGAGTAAAGCCACTAAATTTTCTCGGCTTTTAACCACAACTACCACAGAGTTTTCGGCGGATCCATACGATCTGGTTGTTTTCCGTCATTAACAATACGCATGTTCTTGGCTTCCCTCAGGAATTCTGTGGTTACATTATACAATGTGGGTCGGCTAAAAAATCTTGTTTCCCCCAGTTTTATAAAAGGAGAAATAGTTTGCTTTTTTTAGTTAACGGAGGCAATTTTTGCCTCTCTGGTCGACCGAAAATGTCAGTGACAATGTCAATTGTTACTGACAACGATTGTTTTATGGTCGGCATATCCTTTGGTGTCAACATCTTGGCTTGTCAAGGATGAATTAGTTCGTCAACAGCAAGGTTCTATAAAATTGGCGAGATCACACCGAGATTTTAACACAATCGATCGGGGTCTGGATGACGCAAACTACCTAATCCATCTTTCGATAATGAGATTCATTTTCTTCAGAGCCTAGTTGACGCGAAAGGGGTGTTATTAAAGGATCCTTCCAGGAAAATTACGAGAAAGAATTCTCAACGAATGAAGGAGGACACATTTTATGTCCAAGCCGTTAATGCATGTTGTCATCACAGGGGGATTACCGCAACAATTACCTCAAAGAAGCCCTGGGTATTTTGACCAAGGACTTAGCGACCTTAAAATGGGTTTTAAGTCCCAGAGTGGAAGTTTGCAAGAAGTCTTAAAAATCAAAACGGACTAATTCGTTGTTTCACAGCTGTTGCACATAGTTTTTGTTTTCATCAAAAATCAAAGCTGCGCAGATCAGATTCTAAGAAAAAGAAGCTGTGTTTGTGTTCAAAAACTCGTCACTGATTGTTCTTTTTTTTTTGTAACATATTTAAATTATGGGTAATCATCTCGATCTTTACTCACTCACTTATTACTATCACTTATTACTAATAAAGCTAATTATATAATAAAAGCGAAAAAGCTTATAATTTTATAATAAATTAAAGTTTTTATTTTATAATAAAATGTTTGTTTTTTATTTCCAGAACACATTTTCATGAGCCCTTAGGTATGTACTAAAAAATATTTAACTTTGGTTCTTAAACATTTCATTGTGAACTCGTTTACTTTTTTAATTAAAAGTAATTTTTTTTCGTTTCTATGATAACAAGCTTAAACAGAAATATTGCAATTATGTCGCTCATTCAGTGCACAACAGCAACGGATACAAATATTACTGATAAGAAAAACACCAACAATGCGTTGATAAATAAAATATTTTAGCAAATTTGTAAAAAAAAAAACTGACATGAGACATGACTCATTGTGGCTTAAAATCGAAAAATTGAGTAACAAAAAACGATTCTAGCTTGTAGTTTTCCATATAACAAAGGCCTCGAAATGAAAACCAGAAGTAAATGAATGAAAAGAAAGAAAGACGAAAGCTATGCCTTTCATTCTAACGCTGATAAGAAACCACTTAAAGTGAAACAACGTGGGAATAATATTACGTTGTAAAAATATGAAAACAATCGGCAATCATTTTTTTTAAATAATTGACTGGCAACATTATTATATAGGAAAAATGGTTGATCAATGACATCTTCCATTTTACATTGAATCGAGATAAGAGATAGGGTTGTTGTTCGGTTGTCATTGTCCCACTCAAAACACACAAGGCTATAGGATTTCCAAACCTTGCTTAGAATTCCTCTTCGACATTTTGCGCATTACTTTGAGCTTAAGAAAGTAAGCTATATACGCTCAGATGAAAACTAAAACATCGCCATTTACTGAGCTTAAGTCCAATGCTCTTATCAGGTTGCCAGATTTTCCCTCCAAAAAATATAATGACCTACGCATTGTAGAGCCTTGAAACATGTTTCACGTCTTCTATCATTCAGAGGCTTATCAATGTTTGAAAAAAAAAAAAACTACGAAAATATAGTACTCGTACGTAATCTCCGTTACAAATTATTTTTTAATAAATTTAACAGAAAAAAAAAACTGTATAAAGTGTGATGAATTCATGGGCATGGTCAAAATATTATAATCAAACGAACTCTGAAGCAACGACCTACTGGGTGCATGATCGTATAATGTTGCAACAACATGTTGAACTTGAAAATATTGCTGCTTATTATTTGTGATGACGACGCACGACACGGTCGGTCGGTGGCTTAGCGGGTGCCGTGAGAAGAAGCCAGAGAAATTCTACTGCGGCGATCACTCTTTTTTTACAGTTTTGATTTCGTTACGTTTTTATCGTTTCTTTTCTTCTTCTTCTCTGATTTTTTGTTCTTCTTATATTTTCATATTAATTTTCAATTAATTTACTTGCTGCTTGCCCAGCTTTTTTTTTATTTTGCTAAGAGATGACATCAGATCTTGGATAACACGATCGTTGTTGTCAATGAGTGTCACGTGAATGCGATCATGTGGAATTAAAATGCTCTACGCAAAAACATAGTTTGTCTGAAGCTAGAGTGACGTTTTTGTTTTGTTAAACATGAAGTGGAAGGTCGATTAGGCCAGCTGATTTGTTGGCTCTCTTGAAGCTATAATCGTGCGAGACAAATGTCGCTGGGAATCTATGAGGCCACGTGCTGCGCTCCGATCCCATAAATTTCAATATAGAGATCTGGGATACCTATTTATTTTTTCCTGCGGAATCAATAAAAAACAGACTTCAAAGCAAAGCATGACTTAATAGCCCTCACTGAGTTCAGAATCTAGATTCTGAGCAATTGGATTCCTGGAATGGAGGCTTTCACACGGAAATTATCTAGATTTGGTTGACGTTTCGGTTAATTGAAGACAAGCCGTCAAATTTGTCACAGTTGTCACAAGTCAAATGGCTTGAAATAAGTAAAAAAACCTATTATAATAACTTATATAACGTCTTCATTAGGGCCGAAATGAGCTCAGTTTGAAATTCGAGAAAAAAGTGTTTTCATTAGTAAGTTCTAATTAGCTTTGGCAGCTGCTCCAGGGACGGAGCTGGAGATCCAATGCAAACAAAATCAATGGGGCGCCCATTTTGAATTCATCAGCATGGTTTATGTATTTTTTCTTTACCAAATGCTAATGCAAATGCAGTGCAGGATTTTAATTGGGGAAAAGCGTTTTGATCAATTTACAATTGATGAATGAATTAACCGTAAAAATTAAATTCCTATAACATTTCTGTTATCTCTTATGAAGTCAGCTTTCAAACGTTCGATGCATGCCGGGTAAACAAAATTACGCCAAATCGGAAAAATTGTACTTTTACAGCCCACAAACGTCTGTGGTATTTTAAAGACACCGATTTATCATCAGCTAATTGTTCGCTTAAGTAATCCCGAAAAACTTATAAAAATGGGCGATTTCTTTTATAGATTTAAATTAACATGTTTATTTATGTTAAGGATCAGTGACATAACCAAAACGTCTAGTTCTGTCTAAACGAGATTAACAACTGTTATATTGTATTAGAGATAGGACAAAGCTAATTAGTTTTCATTGCCTTAGTATTTAGACCAGAAGGTGGGTTAGGATAAAGTCAAAAAATTTGCTTTAAAATTTCGTGGTTCAGAAGAAAGTACATCACTTCAAATGGCATTATGCTTTATATTAAATAATTTAAAAAAAAAAACATCTAATGGAGAAGCCTGCATTAAATGTATGTGTCGCTTGTTCTTAATAATCCTCACTCATTTATACATTTTATTATGTCTAATGTCACCATAATCTATATGATGAGCATGCCCTTTAAATTCGGGACTCCTAACGCCGTGGGCCCTGCGAAGGATCAGCTGCGGCACTGACTTTTTCCATTTGTCATAAATAAAAACGTCGCTCAAAGCGATGAATTTAGCTTTGTTAATTTTGAATTTTCCTCATTAGCAACCGAATTAAATGCTAATGTGATGATAATGAGGTTATTTCGTAATGAGAATCAGTATGGGAAATGAGGTCGTATTTCGAAATATTTTGCGAAATGATCTCATTAGCTCTAAAGAAAACAAAACATTAACAAGCACTGGAATATACTTTAAAATCATCTTACTAAATATTAGATTGTATTTATAAAAAATAAATAAAAATATTTTCTGAATTTATTTTGTAAACAAACTTCATCAGCTGTGTTATAACCGGCAACGCATTCACAATAAATCTAGTACATTTGTATTCGATTCTGTGTGAATCTAGATTCTGAATCCCACAAATGTATGGGAAATCTAATAGATAATAGTGAAAACTATAAAGAACACAAGCATGCTTAAACGATTTTTTTTTCGATTGAAAACCTATTTTGTGTGCTAGTTTCGGTACAGAATGCTTATCTAATGGGTCTTTATAAAGAACTGACTAAACAGAGAAAGAAAAATATTATACAAAAGAGCAATTACACTTACAATGTCCAAATATACCTTTTGTTAAAGGCAAAAATCTCTTATTTTATCTTACTTTTAAATTAGGCTATTTGCAGTACAAATGTAAAGATTTTTCAAATCCGCTTAAAGACACGCCCACAATCGGTCTAAATGTGCAACTACCTCCAGAGATTTCAAAACTGTAAGGCGTTCTAAAAGGGTGAAATTTCACATTCAGCATCTCCTAATGAATGTAAGATACAAAAAAGAAAAATTTAATTGGTTAACCCCCTCCAGTGGGCGTGGCATCTATTTTAAAGGTAAATTTTCAAATGCAGTTAACTAAATATTTTTGCACGAAATTGAAAAAAATTTGCTTAATATTTTTTGTAGAAAACGCTTAATTCCACATTTTGTGTATGCAAGACTTTGGGCCATGCCCACATTTGTTGGCAGAATTGAAGAAAAACATAAAATTTTCCAGAAAAACGACTGGCCTTAAGCCTAATTTAGGAAAACATGAAACAAAAAAGTAGCAGGTTAGGTAAACGAGACTTCAGCCCAGATTTCGTTTATATAAAGCTTTTAGCTATAATAAAAATTTATTAATAAATAATTCAATAATTTTCAAAAATATTGAATTTGAAGCAAAAAATTGCATTTTTACGTACATTTAAGCGTAACTTGGAAATATCTGTGGAAATATCTTATTTTTGATAGTTTGTAATTAGGGGCGATTGGATCCCGCCCCTTTTCGAAGTTTGGATTACTTATAAAATGCCAAAAAATAACCATGCCATTAGCATTTTACAATGTGGGATAGGAGGGGGTATTCAACGGTCCGTTTTACGGACTGTAACTTCTGCGTACACACTGTAGCACTTACTCACTGGTTTAGCTCTCGCGTGAATGTCCTTGCAGCTGAAATAATCCTTAAAGGATATTTTTTTATATATTTTTTTTAAGCACACAACTAAGTGATAAAATAAAGGATTTATCCTACTTTTCCGTCATTTTTGCTTATAACACATGAAAATCGACCTGTAACGGCTACGGCGCGGTGCGTCGGCATTTGCCTGTAGAGCCAAAACCATTCATAATATGTCCACCTCAACTTTATATTTTTGTAAAATGTTTCAGTTTAACCTATTCCGGCTAACGTTGCGGCCACGGCAAAGTTATCTTATCCCTTATTTAAATTAATCAAAAATGTATTAAGTCATCCTGTGTTCGGGTTTTATTTTACTCTGGGCCTCCACGCCGCTTTGTAGAAAAACATTTTCTGACGGTTTTCTTTTACGATAAACTTAAGAAAAATTAAAAAATGTCAATACACATATTTATCAAAATATTGGGGTGTATTTTTCAATAATGAAACGCCTCAACTTTCTATGGAGATAAAAAAAATTAGTTAGAGAAAGATTTGAGGTTGTAGGGAAGATATGTGAACAACATTGTAAAAATAATATTTGGACAATTAATGATATGATTATGGAACATACTTTGAGTATGGCTTGTACCTTAGAACTTTGACTTTAGTGTCTGCTTCCAAAACTGAAATGATACTTCAAACTAAAATACCAGACCAAATAGTGTACAACCCCCAAAGCCAAACTGGCTTGATAAGGCTTATCTCACCCATTTTTTCAGAAATCTAACAAAAAATGTGCGTTTTTTTACATTGTCTTAACGTATCAGAAACTTTTATTACGTTTTAGCGTATTGGAAACTTTACAAAAATGCACATCTTCTAGCTTCGAGTTGTCTCCTTTTTCGGACATTTTTTGTGTGTTCTATTCTAGTTTTATGTTGCAGCTATCGAAATTTTCATATCATTTCTGAGAATAGTACAAAACGAGCCTTGGGTAGTACAGTAATACGAACAACCTTTGTGGTGGCACAAAGCTACTATTGTAATACAAACGACAGCACTGACCCAAGGTAGGTATTCACACAGAGAAAATACCCTATTTTGGTACTTTATTTTCATAGAATGTTGGCTTTTTTAGTTTCAACAGCTTCAACTGGATTTCGATAAGTTTTCTATAAGTGCTCAACAGCAAGTGTTGGTAAAATAGCATTTACTAACTGCTAGCCATAATTTTCGTCCTACCTCCTTGTAGTGGCCTGGATTTGTATGAATATTATTGAATTGTATGAGAAAATTTAACATATTGGCGTTGGCTTTGCTTCACAGTTAGGTCAGTGTTTCCTTTTTAGAGACGTATTGCAAAATTCTTACCTTGAAGTTCGAGACCATATCTGGCCCAAGTAGATAAATCATCAGGTTTAAAGGCTTAAAAAATTTAATTTTAATAAATTGCTTATGTGCTACCATCATGAGGTAAAAGTCTTTGTCTGATTTCTTTGTTTTTCAAATACCCACTTCTTTTAGTCTATACTGCAGTTTTTCCTGGTTTTCAAAAAAAAATGCGGGTTACGTACTTGAGTCGACAAACCAACCCTCTCTGAACAATTTTTTTAAGCCAGGCTTGGATGACCAATTTGAATAATAAAAGTGTTAACTAATTTTCTATGGCCTTCTCAAAGATTGGCAACACTGTTTCTCACTCGTGGAAGTTTCGAGTGAGTGTCATACTCAATTATGAAATGTCAGCACTTATCACCTTCCGGCTTGGTGTCATCACTGTTATCTCATTGCCCGCAGTTTCTCGTTCGATCGACTTAAGCCTACCGGATATAAAAAAAAAACTCTTTCATAGTCCAATAACTTGACACTCCCATGCGACTTGTGATGTGATCCTCGTATAGCTTTCAAATGCCCATATCATTGCCTGCCTAATCACCGGCTTTGCATAATTCCCACAGAGCGATCTTAAATTACATTGTGTCGGGCCCCCCACTTTTCATCGGCAGCTTCGATTGACATTTAAATTTTGTTTCTTTATTTTTTTTTTTTTTTGCTGTGCAGGTGTACCTTACCTACCTAACCTACCTCCTTATACTTTTTGCCCGTTTATGTACCTACCTCTGGTGAGACCACCTTCTACTTTGCGGTAACGCAAAAAATAAAAATAAACAACTTAAAGCAAATGAAACCAGTTATATCATGTGGATGCCAAATTGATTACCGTAAATAAAATTTGTATTTTTATCACCTTTAACGCTGACCGAAATTTCCCTTTTTTTTCTCAACATCAACACAAAAACTGTGTCTGTCGGTTAATTCACACGTTAGTCGGCCTAATTGGTTTTCATGATCCAGCTGTATCCTTCGGTCTATCTGCGTGTACGTTGAGACGCCAAAACACGCTTTCATCAAAACAAACAAAAAATGCAAAATCGAAAAGCAACGTAACCTAAGACTCGTGTACGTCGAGGCACTTAAACCTACCTCTGAAATGTTAGTAGCCATAAATTGTATGTGCACATGTACCACTACCACACACTATCAGGTTTGCTGCAATAAGTGCAAAATGCAGATATGGCCGCGTAGTAAGTGCATTTTTTGTGTCTTGTAAAAAACAGGATAGATATTGAGGGTATAGCTGAGTTGTACAAAGGTCAATAGACAAACAGAGTGTCTTGAACAGAGGTCACAGATACCTCAAACACATCGCATACTGGTTAGGTAAATAAGATTGTTGCTAGAAATTGAAAACAAGCCAAGAAAAAAGAAAACAAAAAGTAGTAAAACCACTGATAAAATTTTAGCGGCTGATAGTTGAGTACACAATAAAAATAAATAAACAAAAACAAGTACAGCCGAAACATTCTGTAGGGAGCAATTAAGACGAATCTACCTACACAAAGCCGGGAAGAGTGTTGTGCCTTCAGATAACGATGGTTGTTCACACAAAGGGAATAAGTGCATCGTAGGAAAACATAGTGGGTTCGGGCTCGGGAATTCGGTTATGGTCTGTCTATTTGTCTTTTGCATTTTTTTCCAGACCGAGAGTCTCTTTAAATATAGGAAACCCAAAAATAGAATCGAACTTGTTTTCTTATGAGCAATAATAGGTCAGGAAAGTTTTTGAATGTCTCAAATGAAGCGCCATTTCTTTGTTTGGGACCTGTTGGGGTTTTTAGGTGATCACGAATCAATACGGTGTTGTCATTTTAGAAATCAGTATGTATAGCAAAACAGCTAGGGCCTGCCATCTCACCCAGAAGCACATGAACGACGATGATTACATAAAAGTTTTAATCGCAGAGAAAGTATCCGCATTCGATTGCACAATCTTTTGATGAGTCCAAAACAAAAAAAAAACACCAATCGAATCTGCCAAAATTTAAAAAAAAAATAATAAATATTAAATTTGTAAATCCCCTTAAGCTTCGCATTGTTCAATAATCACTACCCATTGTAGATGAGTATATAATCGATTATAAGACTTCCCCTATTCGAATGAGTTTTTTGTTTTTAATTTATATTCGCCCTAGGGACAAAATTTATATTTCTATAGTCAAAAACAAAAAAGTAATTTCCATAATGATGGAAAGATGACCATCATCATAATATTTCCGCGTTATCTATCGGATCCATAGGTCAGACATTGGGTTACAATAATTGTAAAATTGAACATTTTTATAAATAAAAAATTAAGCCTCGCAGAAATTCAAACAGAGAGATAAATCAAAAATTTACATTCAGAATAATCGTACATTGGCACAATGACCTCGTAAGCGGGAAAATGGGAAAAAACAAAAGTTATCTTGTGATAAAAAAAAAAAATTATATATTTAAGAAATTCATTACAATCTGAATACGAGGAAAATATTTATGAGAATGAGATTATGGTAATATACGTTTTGCTAATAAAATTTTTTATGAGGTGTTTAAAATTCCATATAAAAATCTTGTTCAAACAAAGGGCGATAAAAAGCTTTCAACACAAAGAGCTGATAGAGAAAGTAAGGGACCTAGTTCTTAAAAGCTATAAAAGCTACATACGATTTAAGCCCTTGAAAGATGAAACAGAAGCTGAGTAGACAAAAAACTCATGTACCTAGCTTTTAAGGGCCTCATCTTAAAGGTGATAAGCTGTCAAAATTAATTATTTTTGTCTTTTTTTGCTAAGGAAACGCTCCGAAAACGTTAGCGCACTGCGCTTGTAAGAATTTACTTAATGTTCTTAAAGAAATCCCCCGCAATCCACAAATGTTCGGTACTCGTCTATACTCGAGTCTAGAGATAGAGACTTATTCGCCTCGAGATACGATCGAGACACGAATCTATCGAAATACGAATCTAGTTGAAAGATTGTTTGAACTTGAAAGATAGGTCGAGAGGTGAATAATGTAGTGAAACAATGGAGTAAAGTGGCAAATCGAATCCAAAAGCGCGCATCGACTCGAGTCTCTTTATTCGATTCGTGCCCGATTCAAGTAAAATGAATCGAATAAAGGGGCGAGACGACCTGAAAAAATCAGCAAAACAAAATTTTTTTATTTTGAAAGTTTTTTTTACCCGCCTGGAATTCAAAATTCCCCAACCTCTAAGATGTTGGGAAACGTCAAGAACGAGTCGTATCAAGAAACGAGTCGTGTCTAAAAGCAATGGATCAGCTCAAGCGATGGATCTACATAGTTGACAAGCAAGTGAAGTTGAGAAATGAATCAAGTTAAGAGGTGAATTGAGTTAAGAACCAAATTACTCGATTTTACAGAAAAATCAGGAGGCTTGTCGATTCGATAGGTGCAGAAATAAAAGGCGAATCAAGGTCGAATTGAGTTGAAAAGCAAAATGGGGAACAGATCATAATTGATGTTTCGAAATTCTGCTCGAAAAATTCTACGTTCAAAATTCTGGCTTAAGCAATTAAATTCAGCTAATTCTGCTTTTTAAACAAACTTTCAATATTTTTTAAGGAAATTAAAGGTTAAAGTAGCAACAGGCATGGGGTGGGGCTTCCCGATACATATTTCACTGTTTCGCTTTTAAAAATCTGCATTTCTAGAATTTCATGAAACGGAATTTTGTCAAACTGAATTTTATAAAATAAATTTTTTGAACCAGGAAATCGAGCCAGGAAATCGAGCGAAATAGAAAATTATGTCTAGAGTGGAACGGATTTAAAGAAAGGATAGAGTCAAGATCCGTTATTGCGTCGAGATGCGAGTAGGTTTATAGTTGAGGCAATTGAAACTTTGAGTCGCAAGGTGAATCGAGTCGAGGGGTAAACCAACTCCAGAGATAAATCAAGCCGAGTATTAAATCTAGTAGAGACACAAAAAAGGGGCCACCTTAAGTAACAGACACGATTTATATCGAGTACTAAGAGCTCTTTGCGTCCTTTTGCTAAAAAAAAGCAAAAGAACGCAAAGGACGCAAGGAGTGAATCGAGTTTTCCAAACGACTGTAGGTATATCAATACTTGATGGGTTTGCAGATATTTTTGCAGTTTTATAGCAGCAATTTATCAAACGACATATTTTCTTTAACGACTGCGCCACTATAACAAAAGGAAAAAGTATATCAAAATCTAAAGGCGTCGATACATTTTTTATAAACAAGGATTTCGACTAAAAATGCTTGACATAGTTGAAGTGGGCACTTTTTAAACAGATAAAAGTTTTTTTTATGTATGTCTATATCTGGCGATCTACTACCATGTAGTCGAAATATTTAAACTAAAAGATCCAGATGCTTAAACACATTTAAATAGGCGCCGGGTCAAGGTATCAAAACCAATTTCTATTTATTAACGACTGCGCCAAAATAAGGAACTAGGCATTTTTTTGTCGTGCGTTAGGAAAGCTGGTTTGAGATTGCAACACTCTTATTAAAACTAAAGAAACTTGAAAACACAGAATATCGCGGCAAGATGCAGAATAGATAACGTAATAGTCATGTCCTATGATAAAAATTTTTTTTAGATCCAGGTTTTGCGTTACTTTTGGATTGGTCATTTAAAACTTGTGCATTGGTCAGGCAATATCTTGTTCTCAATTTTTATCCATCACAAGGATACATTCATCCATGGTTATAGCTCAAGATTTGAGACTCAACACTTATGTCGACTGCGCCTACAACTAACTGAAACACACTTAAAGCATTTTGTTGTCCAGTACCCGCAAAGAATCAACTTTCAATGCAAAAAAATCAAGTAACGCGCATATTTGCAGACTGACTCGCAACACCCAGCTGCACCCTTCATTGTTCCTCCATGCAGTCGCCTTACCGGAAGACATTATCCCTCGACCACACTTAGCCTAATCAAATGTTGTTAAACACACACTCTAAATGGCGCAGCTAAATCCATTCCAATTAAGAAAATTCAAGCAAACCCACGAGTTGTAAGACAAGACAAATGCCGATCGCTATCTTACCCCTTGTTCTCGGTTTGTGGCGACCAGTCGGAAACTCCCCAGCTCGGCCCAAGTGCCCACCCATGTGGCAAAGAGATCATCATCTGCTGCAATGCAACACTGCACTATGAGAAAATCGCCATCATGCTCCAAGGCGAATATGCACGCCTTGAGATGGAAAACGAATGGAGAACAATACGCGAAACGTAAGCCCCATTCAAGTGCAGATAAATACAGATAGACGCTAACATGCAAGCGCACTCGGGAAATTGGCAAAAGTTTGCCAAGACGATCGTATTATTAGCTACACACGCAGTCGTTTGTATCCGACAGCTCTGGCTAGTGAGCTCCATATTTGCAACTACAAGCCGCGCATCATGAGTGTGTTGCTGCACCAAAAGTTCCATAGGTCATGTGTGTCGCCAGCGATGCACAACAGATGCATATGCGAATTGCAGTCGGCATTAGAAAAACAGAAAGACCAACCGACAGACCACGAAAGAAACAGTGCGAAAAGACTTCCAGGTAATCTCCAGCATGATCTGGTCATGGTTTCTTGGTTAGGGTCCGTACCAGCAGGTTTGCCCTTTATGCTTGCTTCTTCTTCTACACCGGAAGCCAGGGCAGTGATCATTTGCATAATACGCTCTAAAGAAGCAACAAGTCTGACGACACCATTTCTGGAGGGACGGGAAGGCTATGGGTAGGCTGGTTGGTAGAATATTATGGAGGACTGAGACCAAAGTTTACAATGCCTTGTCGGCTTGGTTCTATCGCAGCAAGTGTGCCACAGTTGAAGGAACTGATAAAGTCGCTTTACTATACGCGATCAGCACTCCGGCAGAAAACACATGCAGCGACACGAACACGCCACGGTTATAATCTGCCAGGAGAGGGCATATTACGTAATCTTATAAAGTGTGTGACAGTTGACAGTTCATTGTGAGGAGGTGCATCGTCGTCGTCGGTCGTCACAGCAGGTTGCAGGTGGAAGTGAGTAAATGACGACGGGATTCTTGGTACCGGACAACCACTTGCTGTCTGGGATGCGGTTGAGTGATCCCTCTCTGCTTGTGTTTACAGGGGAAATGTCTTGTCTTTCATGCGGGCGTAACGGAAATCGTAGTGTCTTGGTCAAATGAAGATGTTGAATGGATTCTTGGGAATTTCGGAAAATTAAGAGACAATGTATGCTCAGTCAGGGTGGAAGGGTATATAATATGCTGCGGCATGATCCTGCATTTGCATCAAGTGCTTAAGACTTCAATTTATGAATGCTGCTCGCTTTGACTTTACCACGTAGGAGTAGGTAACCTATATCCATTAAGAGCTGAATGAATGGTGTTAAGTAAAGCTATGAGGGCAAGAGGTTAGCACTTTGTAGCAGTTCCGCTGCAGGTGTGACCAATTGTGTTCATTCATTCCGATTCTGAAAAAAGATCAAAAATTTTGAACATTACCCTAAAAAGAAGATTTGATTATCAGCGACCCGAAAAGTTGGTCATTTTTTGTAGAGGAAGGTCCTAGAGTCAGCTTTTTTTTCGGCTATTGTTACATGAAGGTCGGGAAAGGACGAACGTCCTATCGAAATCTAAAACAGAAGTTGCATACAATTTTATGACGCACGCACTACACTCATATTTGCTGCATGTAGCACGAAGCATTTGGTACATATGCGGCTATGGGATATCTTGTCAGCATGTAAATTTTTCACATGTTTTGCATTATGTAGAAATAGAAAAGGATCAAAGAGTAACCATTAGCAACCAGATGCTTTTCTTGGGCGTGGTCAACTGCATATTAGATTGTCACATGCAAAACATTTTCAGGTGCAAATGATTCCGTATGTGTATCACATGCAGAGTATGTACAACGAACAAAAGAAGGTAGGAACCAATATGTTTTTTTTTATTTACGTGCCAATAAAAAAGTTTACATATCTAAAATGTATGGAAAGCACAAACAAAATAAAATTTCTTCTTTTGCCGGAAACTAGTATCTTGAACTCTCCATCTACCTGTTGCCTCACGTTTATAGCCGAATCCCAAGACTAAACCATCAGAGAAATAAACAATGGGTGCAAAAATTCTTGTTAACTCTTAAGCATTCGATTGCCAATCGTACGTCTTAACTTCTCCACAAGTGGCTCTTCTTGCTATCATGATTCGCATTCGAATATCTAACAACAAAAAAAAAACGCTGCTTAAGAGAACTTGACTCTATGATCTACTTAAGTTCAATTATGACCAGGGTTACTTCCGGTCGAGGAGTGTTTTCTTTGACATTGTTTGTCAATTTTTGCTAATACTTTAATGGCTCTGTTTGATTTTTTGGTTTTTCTCCAAAATGTGACTATGAAACTTTTATTAAAGAGCAAATGGAAAATTTCCAAATTGACTTTGGAAAATTTTCCCATATGTCATCACATCACCCCTCTCCTTAAAGCGCGTCGTTGTCGTTCGTCATTACACAACCTCAAGGAAATACGCTTCGCCTAATACTACCCCATAACAAATCGCTTTCTAAAAATACATAATTAATACAAGATGAAGGAGAAAAAAAAAACTAAGCGAAACAAACAGAGAAAAAATTGATTAATGATCTCTTTGACACTTAAATTAATAATAAGATGAAAATGCCCCATCAGAATGAAATTTATATCTTCTGTCCACCACACCACCGTGCCGCCCATGCCCTCAATCATGCTTATTCGACTGGAATTAGATCAAGTCACTTCTTTAGAAAGATACGACAGCGGAAAAAAAAAATCGCATAACTCTCGGAATCACAAAGTCGAGAAAAAATATTGCAAATTACCTGTCAAAAGCCTCATAGACAATTCATCATAATCGGCATCGACCTAAAGACCATTCCCTTCTTTGATTACGCCCCGATTACCGTGGCAATTATTACCACTGATTCTGTAAACAAATATTTCAATATTCTCACCATCATCAGCCTCATGCTGAAAAAAATAAATTAGCATATTCGCTGAAGTTTGTCGATTTTTTTTTTGTTTTTGTACACATTTCATTTCTTTTTGGGCTCGAATTTTTTGGGCACCCCCCGAGGCGATGGTTCGGTTGTTCGTTCGCGTTAAACTTTCTGAACGTGTTTGACTTTGTGATGGAATTACCATTTTTCAATAGAAAATCACAATCAGACTTATGAGCGCCTGCCCAAGTTTTGGTGTTATGATCCAGATACATCGGTGTGGACATGATTATTTTTGAGGTTTTATTCAAACTTAAGACCTGCTGTTGTTGGCTATGGCTTCAACACCGCGATAGCATGAGTGATAGTTTGTTTGGTTTATTTTTCTTGAACACAGATTAAAGTTAATTACATAAATGAAAGTTGTTAGTTAAGTTCGAGAGCAATTAGCATGTGAGATGCATTACGCTATCACCACCATAGAGCAGATAAGAGGGATGAGATCACACGAAGCTTAATAGCAGAGCTGCCTTGGCAGAATGGAAAGATGATTTAATTTGTCTGTTGACACTTTCGAGAGATAACCTTAATTTATACATTTCTCAGGGTTAAGAATGCAATCAGTCATTTTGCTTTATTCGGTGCTTTTTCCATATATTTCTATCTGAGTCGCACAAGGCAAAGCAGATCGAATAATTTCAATCCACAGGCACAAATACTTATTGACATCCCATATTTGTCGGTTCTGATGCAAAACAATAATCTTAATTGCAAGCACTTAAGTTCGCTTCACTTGACAACATGAGGTCTGGTTTTTCCGCCAGTAAAAGAAGGGCTACTTAAGTCTGAGAAATTGAATCTCTGAGGAAAAAAGTTCTCTTAAAGCATTACATTTTATTTCGCGCAAAACTTGAAAATTATTCAAAAGATTACTTCAGGATTTCACCGACATTTTTTTTCCCCAAACCCGAAGATAAAGCAAATCAAAAACGACTGAATTCCTATACTTATGCACTCAACTTCTAAGCTGCTGTGAAATGGTATATCAGGACGAGAAAAGACTGGTAAAAAAAGAGTTCAGTACAACATAATAACAGAGACCACAAATTTAAGTCGTTTACTATGGTTTTCTATATTGGTGCACCAGCCCAGACATGACATTTATAACCAAATTTTCGCTTTTTTAAAAGGGAACCCAGATCGGGCGAAGTGTTTCTGGTCACTCTTAAAACATCCTTGGTTTTAAGTACTTTTTGCACAATAAGTTGCGCACTGAGAAAGTTGGAATTCATTAGATTTCACGTTTAAGACCGAACAAGCAAAAGACTTTAAGTTTTGAAAGCATTAAATTTTACTATATTGAAAAGACTTCGCTTCGTTTTGCAGTAAAGTTAAAATTTAATAAGCTTTAATCCATGTAATTTTCTTAAGTCCTCGAAGTGTATTAACGAGGCTTTGTGAGAACCCTGCGGACATAAATCCGCGAAAAAAAAAAACATTTATATTCCGAATCGGGATTAGAGCCTTTCCCCTCGTGCACAGCAGAACAATATACTTAATTGAAAAAAAAAAACTAACTGGTAATTGCAAGCTCGGAAGAGCCTTTTAGCCTGACCTCTCACAACCCAGCATGTTGTATGCGTGAGAGGTGCTCTTCCACACATGGAGGGGACCTAAATTTTTTATTTGGGTGTCTCTCATGGCGAATGATACTCTCGGACGGTCTGTCAGACCTTTGCGGAGATGCGACGACAGCTAAAAAAAAACTTTAATTTCCAAGGTCGGGATTTGAACCCAGGATTTGTTGGACACACTGAAATTAACCACTACAAAACGGCCCCCGCTAACCACTGCAACACAAATAAGATTAAGATAAGATCTAGATTTTTTTTACCTACTTAGATCTTGTTCGCGCTTTTAAAGAACTTCTTAAGAAACAGAAGTTCACCGAAAACATCATTAATTCGCTATGAAACAATAACTTTATAAGAGAAAAAAATTTCAGAACAATTTCAAAATACGTACAATGTTTCCACCGGGCACTAATCCAAGATTAACATGAATTTTCATCAAATTTTGCACAAATCCTGATATTTACATACCTTTCAAATTACAAATTTCTCGTCAATACATCAAGAATATATCCTCATAAATCTCATTCACGCCTTTTCTATGCCATGTCTCCACTGAACACTTAACCGCAATGAACATAAATGTGGAACTAACCTCTTACAAATCTAAAGATTTAAGATACCTGCAAATTTTAATCCTCTTGGCACGTAATTAAAAATAAATCTTCTCAAAAATCCCATTAATCCTTTACGTACACCTCTTATATGCCACTTTTAACGCTTTTTGAACACCTTTATACCAGTTTGATACTCACAAAAAAAAACTGTCCACAAATTTGTCACCAAAACGTTTCCTTTTTACATCGAAACTGTTTTTGAGAGCCATCGTCGTTGTCATATACGAAAGCGTGTTCGTGTCAAATTGATCTTATATTTTTCCGGTGGAGACACTTCAGGATTTATAATTATTCATTTCCTGCAGCTAGTCACAGTATTATTGCCGGTCAAGAAATAGGATTATACACCCTGAATTTTAAAGCTTGACTACCTTAATAAAAGGACACTTTAGAGGCATCAGCGATAAATATGGTGTTGTATTGAAATTTCGAATATTAATTTTTTTTTTTCGCTCCTACAATCTCGGAAGTGTCATCGTTTTTTAGACCCAACGTAAACCAGTTGAAACCAGAGAGTTTTTGCATAAAGTTTATCTTATGTTTGTGCAGTGGAAATACTTCGGGATTTAGTTTTTATTTTCTTTCACTAATCTCTGTTTTATGAAAGCCACGGTGGGAAAATAGAATAAAAAGACAAAATATTAAAAAGTTTGAGTTTGTTTGTTCCTTTCCTCTTATTATGTTACCAGTTCAGAAGCCTTTTAGGTTGAAGGCTTTTGGGTGACTAGTTTTTTTTTTAGCCTGGTGAAGTACTTGTAGTTGTAGATATACTTATAATATATTAGTAAAAAAAAGTTAAAATTTTCAAACGGTGAGCTATCGTATTTGAGTACAAAGGATTGAAGGACTCATTTGTCATCTTGGTTTTAGCAAAAATTTACCAGAATTATAAGACAAAGTATCTACATAATAAACCCAAAATCCAGCCATTTTGCATTGTGTTACCTGCCGACTGAATTCACAAAATGGCACACACGGTAAGCCGTAAGCACCTTTTAAAATTGCCTGGGCACACGAAATGCCGTGTATTATTCACAATAAACTGCATTTTCGTTACACCCTGTACTGTCCTGTCACCATCACGCTGGCTGTTTTATGGGAAACATTCTCAACATAGTCACTCTTTCAATAATTTAGTTACAACTTCCTCCGGACTATCAGTTTTGTGTCGTGTTCCCTTTTGTTGTGTCATATTTTTTTATTGACACTTTATGGTTTACTACAATGTTCTCCGGGGGGGTGTCTGGTATGTGTACCGCGTGCGTTGCACTGGAATAAGAACACACATAAATGAGTGTAGGTACTAAAGGGTTGTCTGTCTGCCATCATAATATTGCTGCTACCCACTCTTCCAGTAAGCTCCTCCGGCTTTCATGCAGTGCACGCGCTGAATGACTCACTTATTGTTGAATGCACTGTAACGATGGGGAAGCGGGGGGATTCAAAAGGTACAAGGTACACCATAGTGTTGTGCGTTTATGACCGGCTTTTCGGTGTGTAATTAAATTTCTATTTGTGGTGCATATGAAGCCAGTCAGTCAGTTTTTATAAAGGCCCCTCGGGCGGAATTATTCCGGAAAAGTCGGGTTTATTAGCAGTAGTTCTGGAAGTACCTATAATTTTTTTTTCTTTGCCTGACAACTTTGAAATTGAATTTTTGCACTTAATGGCGAAAAGAGACTTGTATAATAATAAAAAAAAAGTGACTGCAAAATGCACGTGTGGAAATGTCTAGTTGCATAATGGGTTTCCCACGGGCTTAGAATGCAGTTTATGAGTGCACATAAAAACAGGCTTTTAGGAAGAGTTTTCAGTCAGAAGCTGATACCTCTGGGACATGAGTTTAGCATTGGTGACTTTGATGGTTGAAAGTTTTGGCAGTGAAATTTTATTTCCTTAGTATAGGATCATAAAATTTCTTAAGCAAATAGGAATGGATAAGGTCCACACAGGGAGAATGCAAATTAGCTTAGAATCGGACTGTTAAGGTCTTTATGGGTTATAAGCATAGGGCTGACGTGTTTTCGAATGCAAATTATGGTGAATATAGTATATGATTGCTTTATCACAAATTGCAGCATACAAACATCTGTAAATTAACGCTTCTTTCACAAGTCAGAAAAGAGAGACTGCAGTAATGTAAAAGCTAGCCGAACGTATGGTTGCTTATATTGGTAAACAGGAAACAGCCCATATGACAAAGCCATGTATCATAATGTATCTTTTTAAGCGCTACGAATTGGGATAGGCTGATGGGCTGCAACCAATAGTTAACTCAGTTTCAAGCTATCAGACAGTTTCAGAATCAGACAGTTGCATACTTCAAGCCTATTCAGGTAACCCTTCACTAGTGCGCTTTACTTGCGATGAGGTCGACCTCTGCAGTTCCTGTCCCTGACCACTGCACATACCTTTTGCTGGTTCTAGTTTATATACTCGCATTATAATAAATCTCTTTCACACTAATCCAGACACAAAT
This sequence comes from Neoascia interrupta, assembly GCA_947623515.1. Taxonomy (NCBI): domain Eukaryota; kingdom Metazoa; phylum Arthropoda; class Insecta; order Diptera; family Syrphidae; genus Neoascia; species Neoascia interrupta. Next base: position 11,980,902 of record OX392463.1, read on the forward strand.
CCGCGACTAACGTGAATCTCCCTGCAATCTCTAGGATTTAAGATACAAATTTGATATTAACTGTTTGATTTACAATAATTTACAATTTGATACTCAATACAATCTGATACTTATATTTTTTAAACCTTTTCTATATTCTACTATATTCCATTATTCCTATACTATATTCTACTATATTCCTTTACCAATATTCTACTTGGAAAAGAAAACAGAATCTGTCCCTGTATGAGAGATCTGTCACACTTACGTTTTTTATTTCTCTATTTACAACGAAAGACTTCTTCAGCTCTTGATAAATGTCATGACAGAAGAGGAGATCTCGTGTGAAATGAATCCTAAGTTTTTCCGGTGGAGCCATCTCGGGATTAATTTTTAATCGTCTCGCGCTAATCGTAAATGTATGACCAGCAGAGACACGGTATCAATCTTCTCGGCAAGCAATTAAAGAGAAATCCCTTCATAAATCTCATTCACTTTTTTCAAACACCTCTTTATGCCACTTTTAACTTGATTCACGTGCCTTTATAACAGTTAAATACTTAAAAAAACGTTTGGCAAGTGTTTCACAAATTTAGGTTTTCAATTGGGATTTTTACAACGAAATTGTTTTCTTGCTTCTGGAAAATCACATCGAACCAAAATCTTTTTTGATAGCCAAAATGGCAAAAATAAAGTGCCTGTCACAAATGAATCATATGTTTGTTCGGTGGAAACACTTCGGGATTTATTTTTTCTTTACCATAGGTCACAGGTCAATTTCTTTCCAACACTAAAAATGTGTCCTGCGTATCTAAGTGTTTGCCGGAAACATTTTCTTTTTCAGAAAAGAAAGATTCTTGTATCGTTTTTTTTTTATTAAAGCCAATTTTCCAAAATTCTTTTAGAATATTTTACTTATCTTTTCGATTGCCTACAACACACTGATTAAAAACTTTTTCGGTTTTTCTACAGAAGTTTAACTTATTGAACCTCAGATACACCCTGTTGCCAAAGTGCATTGCAACGCCAAGCCTATCCATAGACACATTGCGTTCATAAAACTTCAGAGCCGCCTGTAAAAACAGTCGGCCACTATGAATGGCAGAAGGCAACTATAATTAAAATAGCAATCTAGCTGGGCTTTTGATCAAGTCCATTGCTGTGTTTATCCTAGGCTGTGAGTTTGTTTTCCCTTGTGGATAATTATTTTGTGCAAGAGAAACATTGACGCGTTGTGTATAAATAATGCAAAATTCGAGATGATTTTTACACGGAAGTTGCCGGATAAAGAATCTCTTAATTGAAACGAAAATGTTATTACAGTGGAGGCGCGCACGGAAATAATCATCCATAAGTTACTTACTTTTGTGACGAAACGATAGTTGATTTCTCGTTAAAAGTTTTTGATTAATCCACTGGGTGTCCGTTCTTAATTGGTTTGCCGGAACTCCTACGAGCTATATTATCCGTTGGTGTGTATTGAAAAATATTCCACGGTCAACAGCGAGTGTTGCTTTTCACTGGACCTTGTTGTTTTAGTTGTGTCGATAATGATTCTTTCCTCTGGCCAAATGCAATGCAATCTGTTCAAGTGTTTTTGCATATTTTTTCTAGGTTTATCAAATGAGAGCCCCCCGCCCCCTTGAATATATTTAACACTACGATGCTGGGTTTGCTTATGTTGCAAACGTTTTTTTTTTCTACAACACCACGTATTCGGTTTTTTTATTTTCAACAATTAACTGTTTCACACAAAAGGAAACAATTTGTGAAGGAACAAAAAAATGAGCACAAAACACTGAAAAAATCTTCTCGTCGATCAATGATCAAAATTGCCTTTTTCGATCGCACTAAATTCGATTCGATATAAAAATTTAACAAAACAAACTTCTTATGGCGATGATTCGTTTTGATATTTTTCGCTTTCTTTATTTCAATCTTTTCTATTCGAAACACAATAGAATTATTGAAAATACAAGACTCGCATGTAAACACAATCCACGATCGGGCATAATTGCCCTTTCTTCTCGAAACTGTAGCAATTTCCTTGCGGATTTCTCTGTTATATCTCGCCGCAACTTTGATTATTTTTAATTTTTTTTTGTATCAACACAAGTGAACAAAAAAAATAATAAAGAATTTTTATTTTGCTTGTACAAGATTTTCCACGCACAACAAAAATAAAACAAATTCACTGAACTCTGGGGTAATCCGTGAGAAAATCAGATTTTTTTTTCTTATAAAAAGAATACAAAACACGTAGAAGAGAAAAAAAAACGACAGAAAATAATGCATGCGCTACAGAAGAACCTTTCGGTAGGCCGTCTCGATGTTGACTAAAAAATGTGCCGAGACACAGTAACGTTAGTTTGCTGTACTAGCAAAGCAACAAGAGGCTGACGATCGATAGCCTGGTTGGCTTTGACTTCAGCTGATGTGACCACATATGGGTGAGCGACGACGATCGTGCTGTGGGAGATCGTATAAAATCGTATGTCGCGTGTGTGAGTTGCTTGCTGTTGGTTTTTCTGTTTGTGTTGATTAACAGCATAAATGTTGACAGTGCAGCGAAGTGACATGACGCTAAACAGAACAGGTCGATTGATGAGGGGGCGCTTTATTATTTTTTGGCGTGTTCTCTTACTCCGTTGCGTGATTTGTTGTCATTGTCATGTTTCTCTTTGAATTTTGGTTCACGTCTGTTGTCTCTGACCAGAGTTGCCAATGGTTGGAGTGACACAATTTTGTTAGCAGTTGCTTAGTCAACTGTGTGGCTTGAAAGAGCTCCACATAAAAGACTAAGATCGGATTTGTTGTGCCAAAACTTTGTTTGAAGGCTTAAGCCCTTGTCAATCTCAATTAAAAATGGATGGATAGAGGCGTTGCTTGTCACTGAATTGCTGATCTAGGTATAATGTCCGATCTTGTGAGACAAAATGTTGTTTTTTAAGCCTGGGTGTGTCCAGAAGATTACCCTTACGTTTTCGATATCCTGGTAGCCAAAGTTTTAATTAGGGGACATTCCCTGAGAAGCGTGGTTTTTAGATCATGTTTTTTTGATCTTCGAAAAGAACCCAGTTCCATAGAGTAGCTACTAACCTAACTATACATATAACAGTGGTTTTGGGTCTAGATGTGTCTTTGCAAGGTGTGTCCCGTAGTGTAGTATGTGCCTATCCCGCGCGAGTTGTTGGTTTGATTCCCAACTTCACTTAAAATAAATCGTTATTTTTGGGGTTGCCTGTTATTTGAACATTTTGAGGATTAACCCTGTCTCGAAAAAAGTTCCCTTTGACAGGACAAGACCGTGAAGGAATAATTTTTATTCTGGATCTGGAACTCAACGAAGATGGTCTTCCGAAAGTTGTGCCTGTGATGTTTATCACCTGCATAGTAGCCTTGGAAGCAATGAGATGATGTGTTAGCTTAGGACAAACGAAACTAAGAGGGGAACAATGTGATATGTTGATAAAACGTTTTAATTTTAGCATTTACTCAAGCGAATCTACAAAAGCCAATGATACTCAATACACCTGCCCTCCTCCCTCCATCAAGCGCCGTCAGTATGTTGCTGTCATCTAGAACGAGTTCCGTCACTCTTTTGCCTTTCAAGTTCCTTAAATCACAAAAGCTTATATATAGCGGATTTTTTTCGTGGCAAAGCTTAGTCATTGTGATTTAACCTCAAGAACATGATTTAGTTAAAAGAAAAAAAAAAACAGGCAAAAATATTTCAGTATGTTGCTGTCATCTAGAACAAGTTCCGTCACTCTTTTGCCTTTCAAGTTCCTAAAAAGAGCTCATGTCCTCCAGGAAATGGGATTTTTTTTTAAACATTCTTCTTTGCTTATTTTAATGCTCTTTCACGTCGTATCCTTTTAAAAAATGGCAACGATTTTAAACAACATGCTTTGTGACTAGTGATATGCTTTGTGACAACTCCCGGAATTGAGCGAGTACGTTAAAGACTTCTTATGTCATGTTAGCAGAAGACCCAGCACTTATCCCTGAGGGTGTGAACTGCTTGTTGTCTTATACACGTAGGAAACACGAAATCTCCACGCACGTACTTCCATATCTCCACGAACGAGGAACCAATTAAAATCTTAGAATAATAAAATGATTTCTTTTTTTTAGACAAAAGTGTTTTATAGGTTGTTTCAAGAAAGCTTGAACTTGTCTTACTCTAATTAAGACATTTTCAAAATTAGAAACCTTGGCAGCATTGAATATTATAGAAGCTTGCTAATTGAAATATTTGGATAAAATTCGTGAAAGTAGTGTAACAAACTGCACATCACAATTTGGCCCTTACAACTGTATATTGACTGCTAAGCCGCTCTTAACCTCTACTTAAAACCACGTTACCTATTCTCTTTCCTTCTCTTACCTCAAGAAAAATTGTCTCGTCGCTTTTATTACATTTTTTTTATACGATATGGCAATGTTGTCAACAAAAGTCAAAGTGATCCTCAGCAACATGTTGCCAGAAGTGCATTCTAAGAAACCCAGCTCATTAGCACCTCCATTGCACTTTTATCAGCTATTCTTTTACTACTTACTCACCCATCTACCTACGACCTATCATAAATAAACCCTACATCAACGGAGCTAAAATTGTAAATTCTTCCCTTCGCCTCCTCTTCGACATTTTTCTAGCGATCCATCCTAATTATTTGTTTATGTGTTTATTAATGCGTGGGTATATGGCCGTCATCATGATCGTCATCTTCGTGTGGCTGCTTCTTCGGGATGTTATGTGCTAGAACTGCAGCCCGTTGCGGCATCTTTTGTACATCGCGCCAAGTCAAAAACCAAGGCGCGTTGTGACAAAAAGTGTAGATGCCGAGATGCGGCCGCGTTGATTGATTGCATGTTGTTTACACAATTAATTGACGCAGGAATGGTGCAATAAAAATAAATTTTCTAGTGCCACACACCTACTTAAGGAATTTTTTTTGGGGCCCCTCTTCCAAATCTGCCCCGAGACGACTCTTCGACTAAGGGCCAGAGATCGTCTAGTTGGTTTTATTGCTTTATGGGTTAGTCTTTCTAAGTGGGGGAGAAATCGTTTCTATATTTGTGTCTAAATGGAAGAGCGACAGCCAGCTACTAATGGAGTATACGCATTGGAAATCTTCGTGTACCATGTAGAACGATCCGTATATGGTTTGCAGAGATCGGTTTTAAGAACTGGGTATAGATCGATGATCGGTTTTCTTTTCGGGTGAACGATAATAAATGTCAACTTAAAAATAAAAAAAGGGCAATTTCAAAAACCACAGCGGCAGCGTGTAAACTAGGACGCGACAAGAATGTAACGAAAGTTTTTTTTGGCAGCGAGGCATTTTCCAAATTGAGCTTTAGAAAATTCTTATTTATAGCAGTGAAATTATAAGTCATTGGGATTCTTTGGAGCTGCATTTCTTAGTTTTTATATTTACCGAGGAAATAGTTCTTGGTGGCTTCCTATTTCTTCAGCACCTACCTACCCATCAATTTATTAGGTCAGAAGCTGCTTTAACCTTACAAATAAAAATTTACGATCTCAAGAATTGACATAATTTTAGAAGATCAAATTAAGTTCATAAACCACAAACCCTTAAGAAGATGTATGTCATCCAAATTGAATTACATGAGGAAAAAAGTTTCACTTAAGTTTATCAGAGAATAATTTGTCGACTTTTAATTGGTCATGTTAATTAAAGTTCAATTAGAAATTAATGTATTGCTGCTTAATATTTCATCTTTGTCAATATCCTGTTTTTTTATAAATTCCCCCTTTTATATGCATCAGGAGCTCGCTTCACTTTCCGGTCCATCCATGCCAAGTGATTACCAATTAATGAGCAATAATGCAGCGCAATTAATTAACCACGCATGTATACAAAAGTAAATGTGTCGAGAAATAAAACAGAAATTGCTGCTGCAGAAGTGCTGACCTTTTGCAGAAAATAAATCATTACATGGGTTATTAAAAAAATAAAAAGGCTATACGCACAGAGCCGGTTAATGGTTTTCGCGCATGAAGGAGAATAAGTAGGTTGGGCTTTTTCGAAATTAAAAAAAAAATTGATGCCCTTCAGTATTATTTCATTTGGCTCTTTTTTAATGTTTCATTATTGTTTGTTTATATACATTTCTCGATTTAAATATTGAGTGGATACATCGCTGTCAGATTTATGGGTGGATTTGTGGCGCCTCGTATGATTTTCAATCTGTATTGAGGTAGTTTAATAAGGTATAGTAGGTCCTGCAACCTTGAACAAGTGAACAAGGCGAAAAGGCGAAAAATTGCTAAGAAATGATAAATTGAAACGGCTTATAGCGCTAGAATTTGAATAAATTTTTAAGCAGAGGAACAGACTTGAGTTGCCCCAAAAGCCTCTTGTTTTACTTTTTCAATCAAGACTAGGTAGATATAGCTTAATAATAAGTTAAGTTAATAATATAGTGGTGACATAATGAGATATAAAACGCCATCATACAAATCGATTTTAGTTTTTATACCCGACCAGAGTATATTAACTTTAATGCATAGTTTGTAAGTTTTGTAATCACCGTAGATTACTTCACTGTCTAGAAGTAATAGACACACCGACAGGAGAATTGATTAAACCATGTCCGTCTGTCCGTCCGTCTGTATGTGTGAAGGTTTTAGTTTTTCAAAATCAAGTTTGAGAGCGGAAAATTGGTGCAGGGCTTGGTTTTTCTGTTGCACAGACATATTGTGAAAATTGTCCGCCAACGTCTTCTACTGGCATCAATGTGAGACAACCTCTATTTCGCATTTTCTTTCAAAAAATATTTTGGTCAAGCGAGAGAAGGCAATATTGGCGAGAGGCCTTTGTTACGCCAAAAATTGGACCGCCCACGCCATTGAGCGACCACTTTTAACATGTTAGATTTAAAAAAAACCGTTTTCTTGGAAAATTTACTCCAAACCGCAAAAAATTATACAAATATTGAGCATATTATAAATAAATAAATAAATAGAGTGGCGCAACAGCTCGAGGTGAACCAGGGCCAACTTCTCAACAATGTATGCTGGTGTGTAAATATCTTTACATACAAGGGGACTTACAATTTTTTGCCGAATCCGAACGGCACTTTCAGAAATTTTTCAAGACAAATGATACTCTCGGAGGGCTTGTCAGACCATCGCGGAGGTGGGGACCGTGAAAAAGAACAAGTCTTTTTTTCAGGTGACGATGGCAGGATTCGAACCCAGACCTCCGGCATATTAAGCACACACACTAACCACTACGCCACGGCACCTAACCCCCATATTGAGCATATTAGGTATAGGTAAATGGCTTTTAGGTGCACTGAGGCCAAAGTAGGCCCATGTTACATGGGTATGTAACCAAGGGAGGGGATTGGTGTAAATTTGCTGACAGCCAGCCAGTCATGTCAGTGAATTCTTGTATCTTTCCTGACCTGAGCGTTAGTCAAGCTTCTCTACTTCATAAACGCATCAATGAGAATTTCATACGTTCCACGGCAATGGAAAGTCGCAGAGGTAATAATGGTTCCGAAACCAGGGAAATGCCCCAACGACAAAAAATCATATAGACCGATTTCGCTTCTGCCGATTATATCTAAAGTCTTCGAGAAACTTGTGCTCAAACGACTGCAACCAATAATTGAAGAAAGACGATTGATTCCGGATCACCAATTCGGCTTTAGGGCCAAACATTCAACAATTGACCAGGTCTATCGAATAACTAATGAAATTGAGAAAGCCTTAGAAGCGAAAATGATATGTTCTACCGCTTTTCTTGACGTATCCCAAGCCTTTGATAAAGTTTGGCACGAAGGCCTAAAATATAAGCTACGGAAAGTTTTGCCGGAAAAAATGTATGAACTCTTAGAGTCTTATCTTGACAACAGACTATTTCGAGTGAGATACGGGAGCGAATACTCAGAATTCAAAGAAATACAAGCCGGCGTTCCACAAGGTAGCGTCCTCGGTCCAACACTGTTTTTACTCTTTACAAGAGATGTACCTCAAGTAGAGACAACGACTATAGCCACGTTCGCTGACGACACGGCTATCCTCGCTACGGATAAGACAGTCGAACTATCAACGGGAAAACTCCAACGCGCTTTGAATAAAATATGCGAATGGACAAAGGCCTGGCGAATCCTCCTAAATGAGACAAAATCAACGCATGTAAATTTTACTTACAAGAGGGTAATCAACTTACCTCTATTTATAAACTCGGTACAAATTCCGTACGCAAACGAGGCGAAATATTTAGGCATGACCCTAGACGTAAAACTTAAGTGGAAGCCACACGTTAAAAAGACACGCGATGAACTTGAAATCAAGCTACGAGAACTGAATTGGCTTATCGGACGTTATTCAAAACTAAGCGTATATAACAAACTGCTATTGTATAAGCAAGTGCTAAAACCATCTTGGACGTACGGTATACAACTTTGGGGTTGTACCAAACCAAGCAATATATCTATTTTAGAAACTTTTCAGAATAAGACACTAAGAGCAACCGTAAATGCTCCATGGTATATAAGAAATAGCGATTTACATCGAGATCTAGGCATCACAAACGTGACCGACGAATTAAGAAACTTTGCTCGCAAACTTCACACTCGCCTTCACGGCCATTGCAACCACGAAATAATCCGAACTCTGGATCAGACAAATCTTGCACGCCGACTACAACGAACAAGACCGTTGGATCTAGCGTCGTAAGAGGTAACCGCACAACGCGATTACTATACAGAAGCTTGAACTACTTGTTAAGGAAATTTAGTCGTAGTCTTACAAATATTGGGAGGTTTTTTAGTGAGTAAGAGTCCCACACTACTATGAGCACGCGCGTTCGATTCTCATAGTGCCAAACCCCACGGAAAAAAAAAAATCTTTTTGACCTGTGTCTCACTGAGGCTACTTCGAAAGTTGTAGAAGTAGGGGCCTCTTATGAATTTCTTGGACGAAGCGAGTGCCGGATAGCATCAGAGGCGGTGTTATACACCTTCCTCCTCTTCCTCATCTAGGCAGTTTCTACAGAAGTCGTTTGAGAAAACACCTAGTCTTTTTGTGTTAAAGACCTACTGAGCCGTATGCAGTAGTAATTCCCACTGCAGTGCTAATTTTGGATCTCTTTAAGGAGATCAAGCTATCTGATCGTTTTGGATCGAAACGGAGCCAGATTTGTTTGGAGGTTGGACATGTGGTGCCTGTCCTCCATTCATTGTTGAGCTATTGTAACTAGATGAGTACCTATACATATATTACAGTAGACTTCATCGTTGGGCAGTCTAGCTGCTTTTTTAGCGAATTTGTCAGCCTCACAGTTTTCCATGTCTCTATGGCCTGGCACCCAGCACAGGCGGATGTGAAACTATTCGGATATCTCGTCAAGAGATCAGAGATGTAGTTGCGGCCTAGCTGTTCATAACGGTACAGATATCGCGGGCGGATATCACGTTCCATAGTTTAACCAGAACAGGGTTTCGCTAGTCACCATTATTTTTGCTTGGAAGACACTGCATTGATCAGGTAGTCGAAGAGATTTATTTAAATTAAGAGACACCACTTTCTACACGATCTTCCGCATTGGATCCGCCTGTGCAAAGGTGTATAGCGTTTCCAAAGGGTATATTACCACCGTACCACAGGCCTCTTTTCGGAATCAGGGCTTCGAGGTTTTTCTCTGGGAAGTATGAAGGTGAGTTATAATCTAGGTTTGTAGAGCTAATACTGTTCGTTTAAATTTAGAATGTTGGCATGTCCATAGGTGCAATTACACTATTGCTCACATGCCTTAAGTCGAATTAGGCAGTTGGTAGCTATTTGCTTACCAACTTAGATGATTAAGATATCTAAGGGGGTAAGGTACAATAGGATTTCGAGCACATCAGTGGGAATGGTCTTCGGACACCACTGATGCTTGCCTTTGTACCTTTCTTAAAACGTTAAGTTGTGCGCCGACGTTGCGTATGGGCGACCATAAGCGCTGCCATATAGAAGGATTGGTCTAATCACAGCTGTAAAAAGCCAACATGCCATGTAAGGCTGCAAACCCCATTTATGCCCAATGGCTTTTTGTGGGTTTGTGGTGGGTTTTTTGTTTCTAAGTGGAAAGCACAATTTCAGTTTTTTGTGCATAAACACTCAGACCATTTTCAATCGTCCCATTCAAGAGAAGAGTGAGAGCATGTGGCATTACGTCTCTCAGTACTTGGGAATACTTCCCCGTGAATGCAATGGCGACATCATCCGCATTTAGTAAAAAGGATACACAGTGGAACTCTTTTCCGCCTTGGGGATAAAGACTATCTTGGTAGGAATGCGGCTTAAAGAAAGACAGTCTTTGAGGATGTTTTTCAGCCAGGGGATAATCAAGGCGGACGTTTGCTGCAGCTCGGCAGGTATTTTGTTAAGGCTTTGGCTCCTATACTTTTTATTGTCCACAAAGATCTTGTGACTTGTTATCAGACAGCTCGGATTACTAATAGACGTAGCTCTTACTTGCTGCGGACTGGAGCAGTTTGTTTCAGCGATTCTTCATTTGGTATTATCCATGTTTCATCAACCGTTCTAAAATAGCTAGATACATTTGGGCAGGTTCAGAGAACATTTCGGTGCATGGATGCTTCCGATGCTTGATCTTTTTGCGAATTGTTTTGCACGTTGACCTTTTCGCTCTCCTTAGTTCAGTTTTAGAAGTTTTCAGAGCTTCCTTATAGAAGCCCTGGTATTCGCTGCCTGATGGAACTTTCTTTTGCAGATTTTTCTAAAATTCTTTAGATCCGCATTCTACCAAGAAGGTTTTTCCATCGCCTTGACCAAAACTTTCCATAAATATGATTTTCACACCAGATGTTAATCTAGATAAAGGCCTGGGACATATATAACCTATTTTCTGCCGCAAGTATACCTAGTACTCGACCAATAATTGCGGTATCCCTCTGGCTATTTCTGGTAACAATTGTCATTTGCATCGGCGAAAAAAAAACAGTTTTCATGTGTCGCATGTAAAAGTTTACGCATTGGGCTAGATGTTTCTATATTGCACTAGCCCTTCCATGTTTAACTCTTATATGCGCATATAGATAAGTCACTGTAGACAGTACAAACCTAAAGAAGTAAGGATTTTTTTCTTCAATTTCGTCAATTTGCTGCAGAAAATTGTGTACACAGGTCGCAAGTCTCTGTTCTATTCGAAAACTACATCGCCATTCGTTTAAATCCCCACTTTGGCCACCAATACAAAATTAATCGCTGCTATTACCCTACTTTCCTCTCCAGAGAAAAAAAAGTCCTTCAAAACCGCACAAACAATTTTAAAATATTCTTAAAGTAGAACAATATTTTCACTTAGCCCCACACTCAAATAGTCAAATCATCCAAAAGAAAGCACCGCGCGATCTCTCACTCTAAAGATCCACTTGAGAGTGTATTTACTTTTCCACCAGCACGAACTGAAAAATAAAAAGAAAATACTTTCCATTAGCAATTTTGTTCCTCCGATTGATTTTCCATCACCCACCATATCACACAGCCCACCCTTTTCGAAAAATAAATTTCAAAGTTTACTTAAGGAATTCTCTGAACAACAGGAAAAAAAACTCCAACGCTTTTCTCGAGTGCAAACAAAAAGGAGGAAATCTCCTTCAACCAGCATCATTAAAATATCAAAAACCAAAATTTCAATTAATTGGCCAAAAAATAATATTTGCCATTTGGGTGATTTTTCTTGGCGGACCACACCGCTTCCGTTCCGTCGACTGACACCGAGATGGGCTGCTGGCCAACACCGGCAAGAACAGGGTGTCCAAATAAACTCATAAAAATTGGCATATAAATCAGCGGGTGGCATTCACCACGCTGTGGACGAGTGAGTGAAACGCGTCAGTAGGCGAGTTTTGGCCAAAATCTGTATCCAGCTGGCAGATGTTTTGAGCGCCACTTTATGGGTGTTTATAGAAAGTGATTATAGCGAGACGTAGTAGAAGCTGAATGAGCAAAAAAAGAAAAAAAATCAAGCAAACGTATCCAAACAATTAAATTTTATTGCAAAAATGTACATTAAAGTCACTCATGTAGCTGGGGCGGCCGGCACGCGGTATGTTTGTGCGCCGGGGGTTATTATATGCCGCAAAATGTGAGCACTTCCCGCGCGGGTGGCGAAAAATAAATGAAAAAAATATTTATTTATTTTTTTCAATTATAATTTCCTCTTCTGAGGTCGCGGTCTTGCTGGTTGTGCTTTTATTTCAACTTCAAGAATTTTATCGTGTTTTCGTCAAAAAAAAAAAATATATACATAAGGGAAGCCCCAAATAAAGAATCTTTAATCGGATTACAGCTGCTCTGTCACTTTGTTGTTGCATCAACATATTTTTATTTCGCTTTCCTTTGATTGCATGCAAAATTACTTCCGCAGTAAACAGCGACACATTGTAGCAGAGGCAGGTTGAAGTAGCGAGGGGTTTTCGCAAAACCTCTAGGTAGGTACATTTGTATGTGTTTATAGAAATGACTTGTTGCAGTTAAGGTTATGAAGAAATAGCTTATCTTTTAAGCTTTTTTGCAAATGTGATTCTCATCATGTCGCTTCGTTGGCCCTAGTGGTTTCCAGGCAATACACGTGACAAAACTTACTAAGGCGAATGACACTTGAACCGAAACACAGTTTTTTCGACTTCACCTGTAGGTTACCTATCTACTTTATTTGTGCGTAGAGAGAATATTTTAAGAATTGCAATTTATTGTTATTATGAATTTCTGTATGTTTTTTAATTGTATAGTCAAATTAGTTGGAATACTTTTAATTTTTAACAGATTTTTTGACGATTAAAAAACGAAATTCAACACTCGAACTAGCCCGACTTATTTCCCAAAGAGAACAACAATTTCCATACGAAACTCTGGATAGATTGTCGGCTGTCGCGAACAATAAATTAATTATCGCTACATTTGGTTATCATTCATAAATACATGCATAATCACCTTACAGATTACAAAAGAGAGAGGCAAACGAAATTAAATGCATGTCAGGGGAATAAAAGTGTCACAAATGACATCCATAAACGAATATACTTTCTGGAGCATGACCAATAAATCTTATTCACTCAAGAGTTACACCTTCAGGCAGTTTATTTAACTGCCGTTCTTTTCACTTTTGTTTTTTTTCGCGACCCTACAGATTAATTTGAGAAAAATTGATGATTGTGAGTTCTGAGGTTTTAATATTTCAGCGCAGTTGCAGATTCACTATCTATGGAGGAATACTCCAGTAATTTAGCGGCTTAGCGGCACCACCAGTTTTGCTGTACTATATAGATTTCTTGGGTTGCTGTTCACGAACTTCGTTTTTTTATACCCGACCTAGGGTATATTAATTTAATTCATAGTTTGAACAACAGTGAAATAATCACCGTAGACCCCTAAGAGCTTTAGAGCTTTTAGAGCCTAGAGATATGATCAAGACCGACAGATGAATCGATTAAGCTATATCCGTCCGTCTGTCCGTCTGTCCGTATGTGCGAAGTTTTTAGGTCCTTAAAACTGTAGGTCAGTTCAAATGACCTACAGTTATAAGATGCTCAAACTTGGAGTGTATCTTGGGTCTTACTTTGTACAGACAAAGTGTGAAAATTGGTACAGAGCAATAATGGCCCAAGACCTCTAAGAAGGCAAAAATTGGACCACGCACAATATCGACCATGCCACTTTTAACATATTAGATCTGTGAAAATCCAGTTTTTCGGAAAGCTTACTCCAAATCGAAAAAGAAATTTATGACAAATATTAAAGATTCTACAATTTGCTTAGTTTGGTCCATACAAGGTTTTGAGCTCCGCCCACTTTTAGGGGGCCTTTTTAGGAAAAAACTGTTTATTTTTTCCGAAATAATTTTCGGTTTTAACGCAAATTGTCATGATTCTAACGGAATTATAATTAATTGATGTAATTTTGTAGTCCAGACCACGCCCCAGACCTTTGGGCATGGCCAATACAAATAATATATGTATTCGGGACAAAAAAATTTAAGATTTGGTGTTACACCGTATATAGCGGGTCGGGTATATAGAAGTTTGTCACAGACGAACTCTTGCACTTACTCACTTGTTTTTTTCTCAAGAAGTCGGGGCTCCACCCTTTACACCCCAAAAATACCCCTTAATTAGGGTTTTTCGATATATTAGCGCTATGAGTATTAATTGGTGTCAAGGAAATACGGTTTTACCTTTAATTTGAATACTAAGTAATATACGAAAATTTCAACATTCTGGTTAAAGGGTGGGTGCCTTGGAAAATTTTAATAAAAAATAATAAAAAGTTCGTGATTAGCAACCGAAAAATTAACAAAGTAAAATAAAATTTACCCCGATAGCTCTTAGAATTGCCAAATTCTTATATAGGGGCAGTAACAATTCCCTCTTATAAACCGTAGGGTTACATTTTTTATGAATTATTATTAAGTATTCAACTATGAATAAGAATCACAGATTGTCTCCATAATTCAAGCCAAAAAGTGTACATATATATAGGAAAATACCTCTTTCACTTAAAGAGCAACTTATCTTATTTTAGGGGGGTACTTTTCACCGCCTTGGTTTAACCTGAATGTTGAAATTTTTGTAAAATGTTACTAAATTTTAAATTTAAAGGTAAAAAACATTTTTTTACACCAATTCATGTTCAAAGCGCGAATGTTGCATAGAAGCTTATTTTAAGGGGCAATTTTTGCTAATTTAGAGGTAAGGGCTAAATTTATCGAGAAAAAAAGAACCTGAAATGCGTGATCAGCAATTCGAAAAAACATATGATGAAGAAAATTCCATCTGGTTAGCTCTTAAAATGTAGTTTAAAAAAACCTCTTATTAACCGAAGGGTAAAATCTTTTATAAATTATTATTAAAAATTTAAATTTAGAGTCAGTACAGCAGTTTCCACGTATAGTTTGAGTCAAAAAGTGTAGGTACCTAAATGTAGAAAAATACCCATTTTAAGGCTACATTTCACGCCCTTAATTTAACCTGAATGTTAATGTTGAAATTGTAAAAAATAAAATAAATGAAATAAAATAAAAATGTACAAAATATTATTTAGTATTCAAATTAAAAGTAAAACCGTATTATTTTGACGTCAATTATTAACACACTAAGTGTGAATATAGCAAAACCACAGCTTTTCAGGTGTAATTTTTTCTGTTTTAGGGATGAAGCTTAAATTTATCGAGAAAGAAACCCGAAATTTGTGATCAGTGACCCGAAAAAAATTATTGGAGAGTAAATCTGGGGGTCGCCAGAAAGGCCAAAGGGTCATTTTTGACATTTATGACTATAGTACTTTGGTTTTATTTATAAAAATAACAGAAATAGTAATAGCAACAACAAAAAATAGTAAACTAGATAAAAACTCGAATAAAAGAACAATTAGAAGAGTACTGCAAAATCTGGAATTTCGTTATCAACCTCGATAAGTCTACACTGAAAATAATTTTGTAGGTAATGTTGACACAAACTTGTTGCTAAAATTCAACAAAAGCAAAATTGTTGATTTAGCATTGAAATTGTCATTTTAAGCAAATTTCAATCCATTTAAATGAGCTTTTTTGTCAAATTGGCAAAATAATTGGTAACTTAGCTTTCATCAATTGGTAACTTAGCTTTCACATCAGCAAATGGTTTTTTTTTTCATTATGACAGAAAGTTTGTGTTAAATGAAACAATTTTCCGTCGATTTTCTAAAAGAAGAAAGAAAATTCGGTTTTGTACAAAACAACAAAAACTTTGTTCGAACAACAAAAGCTTTTTTTTGAGGTTTTTATCAGAACAACAAAATTTAGACTTTCAATTTTCAAAAACGTTATCAATATGAAAAATTTACTTTTGTCAGTTTATTCCCTTCTTCCTTTAAGTAACTTCTTGGCACACAATATATTGTAGCAACAACGGTCGCGCGCGTCAATGAGCTCGTATTCTCTGTAGCAGAGTATGAAGAAAACTCTAGGTTCCATTCCTGACGGGGGCAATCATTATTTAAAAATAAAAATCGCAGTGAAACACTTTTCAGACAATACGTAAAAGTAAGTAAAGTAGTGTTAGTGTTGGCAGTTTATTTTTTTTTAATTCCTAACAAAATTTTTGTTGTTACAACAAATGGATTTTTCTCAATACGAAAAAATAATTTTTGTCATTATTACAAAATTTTGTCAATTTGATAAAATGGTTTTGTTGGACGTATTTTGATAGAAGATTCGTTGTTCCTATCTGTATTTTTTTTCAATTATAGTTTTATTTTCAGTGTAAAATAATGATGTTCAGATAAGGGGGCAGAAGAGCTAAAAATGAAAAATGGATCTACGAGGGTACCGAAATAGAAATATTAAAAAGTATAAATATTTGGGAGTTATCATGACGCCGACACTTTCTATGACGGAGCACCTTAAAGACCGAGAAGTAAAAGCCAAAAATAGTTTGACCAATTGGAATAATTTCATTTGTAAAAAAGACGTAAAATTTTCCGCTAAATTTAAACTCTTTAGTGCTGCGACTAGAGCGATATTCAGCTACGCAGCTTAAGTATGGGGATCTTCGAACTTCAACTCTGTAGATAAAGTTCAAAGGTACTTTATAAAAAAAGAGTTTTTGGTTTGCCCGAGTTCACTCCAAATTATATTATAAGTTTAGAATCAGGTCTTCCGGACATGCATTTGTACACGCTAAAACTTCACATTGACTACATACATAAAACCCTGTTTAGATATGAAAGTAGCCGCCTGCCTTATATTTTATCCAAATTAATCCTACAGAAAAAAAATTATTGGTTCGAAACCTGGTGTAGCTATGGAGACAACAAAGATATCGGATGGGAAGATATTCGCATGAAGATGCCTGGAAGGCAAACATATTTTTGACTCTTGAAAGGCTGCGACAAAGTCAAATACAAAGGAACCTTCAGGAGGCGCAGAATAGCTCACATGGTGTTTATAAACTGCTAAGACACCCTATTGGACAGTCTTACTTTAATGAAAGATTTGACCGAAGGCTGATAATGTGGACATTTAAAACGTGCGCAGGATTGATAGGCCTAAATTCGAATCGCTTTCAAGGGATGAATAAGAAGTGCACACGTTGCAATTTACATAAAGAGGAAACCATTTGCCACTTTGTTGCGAGGTGTCCGATTTTGAGAGCAATACGCGCCGAGTTGCTTAGAAAGTTCTTTTTAAAGGGACAAGAATTCATCAACCTACTCAATGGAGATGCTGATGGTAATTGGGATATTGACGATAGTTGACGAATATAATCCTTGAATTAATAAATCTGCCAAACTCTTTACAACAGACGACATTTGTCATGTTTACTATGTTTTGTAACTTTTTTCTACAGAAAATAAACAGAACCATTTATTCTAATTATTATTACTCGAATAACAGAAAATCAATCTTTAATCATATTAGTTACATTCACGATGACGCACGGTCTCACGCACCGGTTTACTTAAAAAAATTTACACAAAATATGCTCACTAAGCAGTTTTGACGTAATCAAGGGGTAGGAGACATGCAATGTGGCAGCTACCCGAAATTGCAACAAAATAGAATAAGAGAGAATAATGTTATTTGAATTTTTTAACATACCCGGTCTCAAATGGTAGCTTACGTCACCATTCGCGGGTTAAGTGTGCCCTTAGTGCCTAAACTGCATTTTTTGGAGCTTTTTTAGTCTCGTGAACCTACTACTTTTACGCCCCACCGGCAAAAATACATTATTGATTTCTGACTTCTGGTTGTAAGTCCATAAACTTATTGTGAACTTAAGCCCATATTCAAACTTTGCATACACCAAACTCAGGTGTATACAAATTTTGGTATGGTAGGCATTTTGCCCCCTTCGCCCCTGCTATAGGGATCACTGTTGTATTTGGGCATCAGGTGTATGCAAAGTTTAAATATGTTGAATGAGAAGCACGCTGCCTTCTTTAACACATATGCTCAGGCTCATTTTTGGTTGAATACAAAAATTGGGTACATGAAATTATCGAACGGTCAAAAATTCAGAGAAATTTCGTGTGGGTCTTGGCCTACCTAAATGGATTTTAAGTTCGCAAGCCAGCCGTTCCCAATCTGGTCAAATATTCATTCATCATGGACTTTTGACTCGTGGACTTAAGTCGCTGCGCTTTTTTCGTGAAGAAGGGTTGACTTTAAGGGTCTTCGGGAAGACTTATAATGAAATTCGTAATCTTCTCCTTAAAGAGTGAACCTTAATACAATTTGGCACTCAGCACAGTGCAAGGCATTCATGTGTGCGTACTGCAACTGAATGGAATGAAGATTTGTTATTGATTTAAACAGTTCACGGGAAATATTCTTTTGCCCTAGAAGTATCATTTTTCAAATCGAGTTACTAATCGACGTAACCAATACAATTTTATTCGCATCAGATGAAACGCGCAAGGTTGAGTCGTGTTTCCATTTATTTTCAATGGTTGAAGGTTATATTGTTCTCAAATACTCATTGTAGGGGCAGGGATCCCACGCAGTGATCTTCCCCATTTAGAGAAATACAAACCACCTCTGGAAAGATCTGAAAATCGTAAATCCTCTTCTAAATTTCTCCAGAAAGAATTCGATTCTTCCTATCTGAGTCATCGAATTCCAAAGATTTTGCCCCATCCTCCACCACAATGTCAGTGGCCCGCATCTCAACGATGAATCACACTAGATGCATCATTTGGATCGAATGCATCAAAATGCTCTGTTTGTGTATGGTGATAAAAGATACCTTTATCGCGTGCACATTGATCATTGGAAACCTTTCCCTAATTAAGAGCGAAAGCTGATTTATTTGGTGAATCACATAAAAAAGCCTCTGCAGATTATGCGTTGAGTTCACAAAAAAAAAAATTAATCAAATACTCTCTTCTCAAATCGCATTTTATAAAAAAGAAAAATCGTTAAACATTCGAAATCCATTTCCACGCACAAAATAAATTATAAAAAAAACTACCTGTAGGAGGTCCATTAAAATCCATTACGAATGGACTGATAGCCGTTCCCGCAATTAACTCAAGAAAAAAAAGTCGTGAGCTCTTCTTTATCAAATTGCATAAAATTTCGGAACAAAGACCAACAAATACAAAAAAAAATCAATCCATTAACGCATTATTGTCACTCTAGTCGTATTAAAAAAATGTATCTACGCATTTTTACCGTGGGTCGATATTATGGGCGAGGTGGGGATTTAATCTGATTTTTTTTATTCCTAAATTTAGTTTTTTTTTTTTTCTTATAATGGCTTACATAGTTTAATAACCGAATCGCGGGTCAAGGTCCGATCGTGGATTTGTTGCCCTCTTTTGTGAAATACGATGAAAAGCCATAAAACACACAGCATGTTGTGGAATGGGAAAAGGCATGTATAGCT
Source organism: Neoascia interrupta (assembly GCA_947623515.1). Taxonomy (NCBI): domain Eukaryota; kingdom Metazoa; phylum Arthropoda; class Insecta; order Diptera; family Syrphidae; genus Neoascia; species Neoascia interrupta. The sequence goes on from OX392463.1 coordinate 12,000,297, forward strand.
ACAGATATGAGTGCTGGAAAAGGTACATTTTTTGATTGCCCTGATGCCTCCCAAACACCAGCTCTGATTAATGTTAAGGTCAGACCGTAACCGAGGCGGAAGTGACGCCTATTATTGGCCCATGTCGGCAGTTGTTGGACAATAGGGATGGGTGACAGTTTCAAACTGTGAGAGCAATAGAATCAGTTTTATATGGAAACCCGGCAAGAATCTATACATGATATTCCAAGAAGAGCGCGCAGTAATTAAAGTTTGACCCTTTATTATGTTAATTTAAGCTTTGAACTCTAACAGTTTTGATTCGTTTTTATGAGGCGATTCAAACTAGTGATTTTATCAAAATCTCGTTGACTCCACCTTTAGTTTCCTTGTGTTCCGATAGATTTTCGTTGTGACTAAGCGTAAAAGAAAAGTACTGGTTAAGCTTGCCTAAATGGACCGTATACCGCGACGCCTTCAAAAACATTCCAATCTTAATGTCTCACTTCAGTGGTCCCAGATTTTCTTTCTATGCGTCATTTTTCTATCTAAATTAAATATTTAAAAACCCCAGGAGCATTCAACTTGAAATTCCTACAATTTTCCATAATCCCAGGTAGCCCCAAGTTAAAAGTAATCTGCCCGGACGCGTATGTGAAAGTGCATTATTCAGGCGATGATAGATGTGACTCACTTGACGTACATCTCGTCGTGGGCACCGATACAAGATGGCTTTCAAGATAACATCCAACCAAGAGCCCTCAAGCAGGCACATGTGGGATTGCTTCGTGTAGCTCATGAGCCCATGCACACTGCATCCACCCATTATCTGACCTCTTGACTTTGTAAGCACAACGCAATCAACTTGTCGCATAATTTTACGTGGATTCCTTGAGTGGCCCCGGCAGCGGTTCTTGTTCCACCCAAGGCGCACAAGTGACCACGCACATATAGACCTGTGTCCACAAATAGAACACAGATCAGGTATTCGAATGGTTAACGACTTACCTGTCAGAATTGGTCAAGGTCGCATTTGCATATTTAACTCCTTGCGCGCTGCTCAGGCATCGATATAATGGCTGCAACATGCCAAGGTGGTGCAATAATAAATTATGTTTGACCATATGTCGCTCGGTTGGTAATGCAACAGTAGATAGCCGGCGCCCGATTTGAACTAATCAGACGCGTTGCAGCCTTAAGGCCTTTCCTTTTTGATAGTGTCATGTTTGAGTGGTACCCGTAACACTCCTGAAGCCTGGGTTGTTCGAGGAACTTGATAAAATCGATGCAATCTCGCTGTGAGCGGATTATCCTGTCAAATCAGTATGTAAACACCGCGAGGGGAATGTATACATTGTGTAATGAGTCATCATCATTATACTAAGGATGCATTATGAGCATAATCCATAGGGATGGGGGCAAACCAACGAGATTATAGGACTTGAGGCGACAGGTGACGGATTGTAAGGGGATCTTGTGCTTTGAGCTATGGCAATGACTCTAAGTAGTGTGCCAGACATGTTAAAGGATTTTCGATGGTGCCGCTGGTATACATGGTGCAGTGACAAACGAAGTTGAAAATCCTTCCGCATAACGGGAATGCACTGAACAAGATGTAGAACAGGTAGGTACGGATTAAAGGTATAAAAGCATTGCCATCAAAGGATTATAAAAACGAGGATTAAATTAACGAACGGAAAGACGAGTGTGCTCTAAAGATAGAATGACTTTTTTTTTGAATGTCCATCAAGTTTTGTTCCTTTCTGTCGCAAGTCAAGCTATTTAACCACAAAGCAATCAGTTTTAATTAAAAATCCCCCTACACTGTTTAATTATAGTTGTTCTGCGACAGGCTTCGTCAGTTGTCCATTCGAACCAAGTCGAACATAAACTTCAACAAGCCCGCCACTCTTTGTGTATAGGTCTTGACAATAACTGTCGGCTTTTGGATTTCCGGGCACACACTCTCCACATACATTGTCGTCGCGTCAAAAACAAGCTGTGCCCCTTTCTGAGATCTCCTCATCAATCACCCAGACTATGGCTACCGGTTTCAAGTTAACACTATGTTTTTAGGGTTAACCCCAAATTTAAACACATCCGTCAGTTTGTTATTACTCCATTCTCCGCATTCCATTAAACGCAATGGTTAATCAAGTCTAAGAAGAATAACACAAACTCAAAGGCGGAGTCGGAGGAGGCACAACAAAAAAAAAACAGAATTAAAAAGTAAGATCGATCGAGATCAATTAGCGTGTGTTCTGCGCCACTGCAGCCTGCTAGCGAGCTGCTTAAGAAAGTTTTGCGGTTACGACCTAACCAGTCCGGTCGGCCGGCCGGTCCGTCGCGTCGCGTCGGTCGCACATCGGTCCAGACCAATTGCTCTAGTAATTGCTTTCACTTTATTATGGGCGGCGCGGCTGGCAATGGATTTCAATTTTCATCTCACTTCTCCCATTTATCGGAGATGAGAACTTGCAAACAGGAAATCGGGTTCTTCGATACAAAAAAAAAGATCTCGGTACAAATGGAGAGTTATTGGAGCGGTACGTGCTGAAGCTTGAAAGGGAAATCTATTGGGGCAATTTATTTGTTCTTCTCTCATGTGAACTATTTTTACGTTACAGGCTGGAGTATGTGTAAAACGGACAGACCAAATTATTTGACTTTGTTGAAAATGAAGCCCATTTGAATCGCACACTAAAAACACACAAACCCAGATGAAATATTTGAAAGTTTGCTTTTTAAAATGTCGCCGAAGTGCAAGAATCTTAAAAGTTTCATGGTGGCCGGCGCAGCGTTGGAGCATAGAGCTGCCTGTCTTAAGGTGGGTGTCCACTTAAGAGTAAAACTACTGCGACTAGCTCAAAGGCCGCTTCCGAGAGTCACGAGACTAAATCGCATAGAGAGACTTCCAAGAAAACGGAAAGTTGAGAGTAGCAAATCAACTCTCTGCGGGAAGTCTCGTGGTCGTGAGTGACTCTTGAGAGGAGCCTGAGAGCTACTCGCTAATCTGTATGACAACAGGGAACTACAAAATCTGTGGCAAAACACAGATTTGAAAGTTGCCTTGAACTGGTTTTGTGCTGCTTGCGCATGTGAGCGCATTCCCATACAAGCCTATACGACTGAAAAAGGCAATCAAACCGTTGCGTGACTAACAGTGTCGCATGTGCGATAAGCCTAAAATTCTATTTGTTTATAAAAATTCATGCCTGATATTCTTGGCATTCTGTTGCATACTTTTTTCGTAGTTTGAACTCTATACTGTTCTTACATTGCTTAGAACAGTTATTTTTAAGTTTCGTTACGCTAAGAATGGTTGGCAAAAAACCTTCAATCAATTTTCCTTCAATCTTGAATTAAGAAGCAAACCGAACTTATCGTTTATTTTAGGAGCGATCATTTAATATGCAAATAATTTTTCATTTTTTATTTCTTTTTTACACTTTTCTTAAAAAATAGTTTTTTTTTAACATTTTTCCCAAGTAACATTTCTGTTGCGGTAAGGTTATATACAAGCTATTTCCCCTCCCACAAAATAGTTTGTATAAGGCCTTAGAGAAGCCAATTTGGCGCACTTACAGAAACTGTTAAAGCCCTAACAGCCGTGTTAAAAGTTTCCTGTTAGCCTTTACAGAAACCGGTGTTTGTATAAAGTTCCTGTTAGGTCTTATAGAGGCTGTTACTTGCATTAAGGTTTTCTGTTGCAAGCTTTACCGAGGCTGTTACTTGTTAAAAGTTTTTTAGCAGGCTTGTATAAAGTTTCCTGTTAGGCTTTACCGAAACTGTTACTTGTATAAGGCTTCCTGTTGCAGGCTTTATAGAGGCTATTACTTGTATAAGACTTCCTCTTGCAGGTCTTATAGAGGCTGTTACTTGTATAAGGCTTCCCTTTGCAGGCCTTATAGAGGCTATTACTTGTATAAGGTTTCCTGTTGCAGGCCTTATAGAGGCTTTTACTTGTATAAGGCTTCCTGTTGCAGGCCTTATAGAGGCTATTACTTCTATAAAGCTTCCTGTTGCAGGCCTTATAGAGGCTAATTCTTCTATAAGGCTTCCTGTTGCAGGCCTTATAGAAGCTATTACTTCTATAAGGCTTCCTTCTGCAGGCCTTATAGAGGCTATTACTTGTGTAAGACTTCCTCTTGCAGGTCTTACAGAGGCTGTTACTTGTATGAGGCTTACTCTTGCAAGCTTTACCGAAACTGTTGTTGCAGAACAAATCTCCGAAATAAATAAAGAAAAAAAATTCTTTCGCTGGTTGAGGCTTGAACCGTGGTTCTCGCTTACCAAGGGCAAGCACTCATCCACTAGGCTACATCGTTGCCGTGCAACTCGTCGCGAAAACATCATATAAAAATAAATGGAGCATAAAACGAAAAAAAAAAGTTTAATTGTACAGTCTCCTTCCTTCTCTGTTGATTTATCTTTTCCCTCTATTATCTGGCTGTTGTTAATTCTTGCTGTCTGAAATGATGTCAATTATTATTTAGGAAACTATATTTGTGAACATTTGATATTTGAAATATTTACTTACTTGGTTGGGATCGATCCTGGGTCCTCTGACGTGGCAGTCGTGACTCTTTCCACTATGCTATCGCCTTATATGAATAATGGAAACGAAAACGGCATTAGTTGATACGTAAAGTAAATCAGCTTCGGTAGGACTTCTTTTCAGTTTGTGTAAGGCCTTACCGAAGCTTAACCACATGCTGTCTCGCTCTTTAAGGAAACATTTCATTAACAGTTTCGGTAAGATTTCGCATCTATTTCTATAAAACCTAACAGAAGCTCGGTTGTTTCGCATGCTCAAATGTACACAAATACCAATAAGCAAATTATTGGTATTAGTGTACTCGCGCACTTTAACGAAGATGTTTCATGAACACTTTCGGTAAGACTTCGCATCTACTTCTATAAGGCCTAACAGAAACTCTATTGCTAGTCATACTACAATGATGCACAAACACCAATAAACAAAACAGTTCATCTCTCTCAGTTCAATAAACAAAACAGTTCTCTCTCCCACTATTCATATAAGGCGATATGCTCCATTTATTTTTATATGATGTTTTCGCGACGAGTTGCACGGCAACGATGTAGCATAGTGGATGAGTGCTTGCCTGTGGTAAACGAGGACCACGGTTCAAGCCTCACCCGGCGAAAGAGTTTTTTTTTCTTTATTTATTTCGGAGATTTGTTCTGCAACAACAGCTTCCGTAAAGCCTGCAAGAGTAAGCCTTATACAAGTAACAGCCTCTATAAGACCTGCAAGAGGAAGCCTTACACAAGTAATAGCCTCTATAAGGCCTGCAACAGGAAGCCTTATAGAAGTAATAGCCTCTATAAGGCCTGCAGAAGGAAGCCTTATACAAGCAAAAGCCTCTATAAGGCCTGCAACAGGAAGCCTTATAGAAGTAACAGCCTCTATAAGAACTGGAACAGGAAGCCTTATACAAGTAATAGCCTCTATAAGGTCTGCAACAGGAAGCCTTATAGAAGTAATAGCCTCTATAAGGCCTGCAGAAGGAAACCTTATACAAGCAAAAGCCACTATAAGGCCTGCAACAGGAAGCCTTATAGAAGTAATAGCCTCTATAAGGCCTGCAACAGGAAGCCTTATTCAAGTAACAGCCTCTATAAGACCTGCAACAAGAAGCCTTATACAAGTAATAGCCTCTATAAGAGCTGCAACTGGAAGCCTTATACAAGTAATAGCCTCTATAAAACCTGCAACAGCAATCTACAAGACCTTATACAAGAAATAGCCTCTATAAGGCCTGCAACAAGAAGCCTTATACAAGTAACAGCCTCTATAAAGCTTGCAACAGGAAGCCTTATAGAGGTAATAGCCTCTATAAGGCCTGCAATAGGAAGCCTTATACAAGTAACAGTTTCTGTTATACTTGAAACAGGAATATTACGACAGAAAACAACATTCAATCTACAGTTTCGGTAAAGCATTCAATAGGAAACTTTATACAAGCAACAGTTTTTGTTATGTCTGCAGCCGGAGGCCTTATATAAGTAACAGTTTCGATAAGGCTTGCAACAGAAAGCTTTTTACAAGTAACAGCTTCTGCGAAGCTTGCAACAGGAAGCATTATACAAGTAACATTTTCTGTTACGTTTGCAACAGAAACATTGCAACAGAACTCTACATTAGAGTAACAGTCTCTATAAGTCATGCAATAAGAAATCTTATACAAGTTACAGTTTCGCTAAGGCTTGCAGCAGGAAAGTCTATGAAAGCAACAGTTTCGGTTGAGCCTGCAATAGGAAACCATATACAAGTAACTTCTTCTGCAAAGCATGTCACACGAAGCCATATACAAGCAACAGTTTCGGTAAGGCTTGCAACAGGAAGCTGGTTTCAACAGTTTCGGTAGGGCTTGCAATGGAAAACTTTATACAAGCAACAGTTTCGGTTAAGCTCTGCAGAAAGAAACCTTATAGAAGTATCTGCTTCGGTTAAGCTTGTAACATAATGCCTGCTACAGGTATAGTGATTCCGAAACTTCTATACGGCCTTATAGAGGTAGTTCACATTCTGCACTGAAGTACGGAAGCTGCTATAAGGCCTTATAGAAGTAGTAGACTTCTTACAAAGTAACAGAGGAGATTAACAGAATCTTATCCCTCTGTAAGACCTCGTTGTAGCTTCTTTAAGGTCTTATACAAATTGTGTCAGAAATTTCTGGCTTGGAAATAATCGGCAAGTGTTATAGAGGCCTTATAGAAACAATAACTTCCCAAAATCGAAAATTTAAGCCTTACCGAAGTAAAATTGTTACTTGGGTTGCTTATTTTTTAAAGCTTTATGTAACGATCATGTGGTTGCACTTGCGTAAAATTTGGTTGGTGTAAAATAAGTGGCCAAGAAGTTAAGACATTTGTTGCAAGCAGCATCATTTTCGTATGTCAATGTCCACTAAATTTTTTTCTATGATGTTTGGGAAATCATTTACTCTTTTAAAGCCATTTTTTTTAATTTTGAACCGACTATTCCATCTTAAATTTTAGCTCTTATAAGACTCTGCAAGAGCCTATCAAGATTTGTTTGCAAGGGTAAAAATCTTTAAATTTTACTCTTGTAGAGTGTTATAAGAGCCTTATAACAGCCTTACAAGCGCTATAGGGCCTACTTATAAGAGGTATCAAACTATAATTAAACTATAACTCTTGTAGTAAGAGTTGTAGTCTCATTGCTGCTTCTGCCAAAAAGAGAGGAAGATATAAAGCTGCAAGAGCAATTTTTGTATATATTTTCATAAAAACACAAAGACGAAAAAAGAACAAGATAAAAAATTAAATACATGTTAGCTTAAGTAAGTATTTTGCTTCTAAAAAATAAAGCGCAGCGAAAATAGTAGGAGACTGTTTTTAGTCAAGCCATTTACAAATAGATTGGCTGGTAATTACCATAAATAATGGAATTTTTCGGCAATTATGGCAATTATTGTCATATGTACTTCTATTTGGTCTGTTTCGCTGTGAAAGGTACTTGGTAACTTTTTAAGGAATAAAACTTTTGAACTATTTTACAGGCATAGGCAAAAGCAGTAAAGTTGTGTTATAAGACTTAAGATTTTATTATCAGAGTAAAGCTCTCCTTTCAAGAGCCGCACAACTTGCTTTTTACAAGAGTTAAGCTTCTACAAGAGTTGCTTATTACAAAATTTAACCTTTTTCAGACCCTTACTACAAGATTTTAACTCCGCCAGAGTGCAAGTTTTATAACAAGAGTCTTATAAGATTAAAACTGGTTTTGATACTACAAAACTTAAATTTTAACTCTTTTAAAGTATTAAAACAATAGTCTTATAAGAGCTAAATATACTCTTTTTATAAGACTTAGACGCTCCTTTAAGAAGACTGCTACAAGATGATTTTTGTATCTTTTAACCCTTAAACGCACACTCGGGTATATCCAGTGTACCCTTTTTCGAGTTTGAACCGCTATAGCTATTGAACTAGGCATCGTTAAATATTGAAATTTCAGTTCTAGGAGGTTCGAGCATTTCTGAGCAACTTCAAAGTCATTTCAAAAATGTTGATGAAATTTGAGAGCTACAAAATTACGCCTGCTCAATAACCCAACCGGGGTACCCGTGTACCTTCCTCTTTTTGTACTCAAAGTGTACTTTCCAGCACAGCCTTTATATATATATATATAACTTTATATAACTTTAATGTTAATACACAATTTTCAATAGAATGCTGCAAGGACATTGGTTTCGCTGCGTGACTTTTTGGTCTTCTCATCAAGGTTTGCCATCCTGTTTGCAGCAGAAATGTTGTTTTGCCTTAAAAAAAATTTGCGTGAAAAGTTTTTTTGGCTCCATAAGTCGCGAATGCTTTTGTTACTTCGATTTGTGGCTGTCATAAGTACAACAATTCCGGTGAATTCCTAGGAATGATGTTAGTAAGGCCAGAGACACACGGCGACAGAAAAACGCGCGACTTATTGCAGTCCGGCTAGAAGCTTAAGCGTTTATACTATTGTTCGTGTGTTGAGTCTGCTTGCTGCAGAAAATCGCGCTGTTTTTTGTAGCGCGTTTTTTTTTTTTGTCGCCGTTTGTCCCTAGCCTAAAGCTCATAATTTTGTGCACCGTCGCGAGTTGCTTATCCCAAATAGGGCACTCTCCCAGGTGGCTGTCAGGGAAATGCTCACCATTTATAATGGTTACCGGAAAGGAAATAACCAGGGTGGACGAAACCATCAATAAAAAAATCTAGGCACGTCTGTCTCATATGGGCGGCTTCCTGGTCGGCGTTTGTAATTTGGGCTAGGATCGGGCATTAACAACCGAATTTGTTCTAAAACCAGGCTCAGCTGATAAAACAGCTGATTAAACCTTTGCTTTTCCTCGTAAAGGCATAACACTTACGGGTGGAAATTCGGGTGTTTCCAAGAAGAGTATTTATGTTTGCCTGCTTGTTTGGTAGCCTTTCGTTTCCATCTCTTTATTTATTTTTTTTTCCTCCTTTCCTATTTATTCCGTATGTTTCCGTTCGCGATGTATTGATACAATTTGCAGGGTAGTCTTAAACCCTGGACCACAAACTTATTATAAAAAAAATTATAACCTGGTTCAAAAAGCATTTTTGTAGTCTCTATTGACATCATTTTAGTACTTTTTGCAGGAGCAGGGAGTTGACGCAGATTATCAACGTAAGGCTTAACGACTGTCATTGATTGGTTTCGAACGAATTGGATCTAGATTGGGGTTGGATTGATGATCTGATTTCTTTACATTGGCTGGATCCTCCTCATATTAGATTACTATATTACTCTTATTCTACTAAATCTTCAGTGTCAGGCAATGCCCATCCATGTATCTATGGAACAAATCATAACACAGTTACCTTAACTCTATAAGTTTGCATCCAAAATATTGGTCTTTATCTCTAGTTTTTTTAAAGGTTCATTTTCTATCTCCAAGAAATTCATGTAAGCTATTCACGGAGAAGCCTTGAAATTGTCACCATGTCAAGGACTCAGCTAAGTTATTGTTAAGACATCCTTGTCACGGAAAATACCCAATGCAATATTTATCTTAAAACAAAACATGTGTAAATCCTCCATCACTTAAGATGAACCGGAATAATGTGAAACTGATCCTCGGTTGGTTTTATGTTGTTTTTCCTTTTTCGATCCTCCTGTTTACTTAGCGCTTCACCAACATAACACTTACCAAGATTTCGAATGCCATCGCAGCTGGTAACTGTGTGTGCTGCTGCGCAGATGTAAAGCGCCTACGACCATGACTTAAAAGAAATTCAAGCCGTCTCGTCCCCATCCCTATATACGCACAATCATTGCCCGTCCATCTTGTGTTTATCTCTTAAGTCTTAAGCCACTGTTGTTGATCTTGACTCCTTGTGCATATTGTTGACGTCCTTCAGTTTGGCCAACTGCGTGTTGCGCTTTTTGCCACTATTTATAAATCGAAGAATCAAAACAGAGGCCGAAAAGGGTAAAAGAGACGTAGTTATCGCTCCCTGAATGCGGATTTCATGCGACGACGTCATGGACACTTTAACTGGGGTTCCACGAACTTGGCTTGCAACCGGTTACGTTGCAATCTGAAGGGCAAAAAAGACGTTCTCACCCATAGTAACCTTGTTAAATACAAAGCTGAAATAGTGCGTAATTCATAATAATTTCAATAGTTCTAATGGCTCTCTGTGTGCACTTCCTTGTTCCTTTTTTTTTCAGAGTGGGAATAACATAATATGAGTTGAAACTGCTCCTCTGGATCTGGAACGAACTCTAGTCGAACGACGACATTGTCTGCGGTCAGGCTCTGGCTTGGAGTTTTTCATTTTATCCCATCCTACTTACAAGCGGCGAGACGAGGTCTTGTTGCTTGCCTGATGCGAGCCATTAAAATGAGATCTTGATTTGATTTGGTTGGACAATCATTCTTGTCTAAGTGCACGACGGAATACGGTTCCATGAAACGTGGATTAAACGCGATTTAATTGAAGCTAAGAGCCCGGAATGATGCTGTGGTGTTTAGTTCAGTTTAATGAGGTGTCTTCGTGGTGCTTTGCGGGATCACGCTTTGCATGGGAAAAGAAGATTCTTGACTACCCATATATTTTAGGTTGGTAACATAGTTTGGGAATAGTTTTTCTAGGAACAAGAGATGAAGATATCAACAGGCAAAATGAATTAAATTCCTAAGACATGGCTCACGATTCGTTGCTGGGATGTTGGTTGTCTAATAGGAAAAAAAACCTGGGTCATGGGAAATTTTTTCGATGACCTATTCTTTTTTGACACAGATACTCATTTTTAAGGTAAGTAGGCACCTCTTGATAATTAACTAAACCTCTTTCCTGCCGAAATTTGAAAACAAAATAGTTTTACGTACAAAATCCGATATACGTCACCCAGTCACGTGCGACATTCCTTCGTGTCTCTTTGGGTCATTTGGCTTACGTTTCGCAAACAAAGCATTGAAAAGGTTGTTTTTCTCGACAAACATGCACCCATGTCTCCTACTGACCACGCGTTAGGATCAAGGAATTAACATGTCAATATGGACCCTTTAGCATTTCAGTTCTCATGTTCTTTTTTTTTGTGCATGTTTCCTTTTAAATTTCCATTCCGCTTGGTATTTTCGAATAAAAAATTGCCCAAAGAATTCAGATTTATGCGTTAAAAATTCCCAAAGCAGAAATCTGCTTTTTTCTTTATCTGACTCCTTTATTTTTCTGTTTTTGCCGGGCGACGAAAACATCAATAGCATTTGAAATATGATCCTGATTGTCCCATATCGTCGCTTTTCCCCATTTTTTTTTTGCATTTTGTTGCCTGCTATGGGGATTTCATTTTCGCAACATGGGGGATGAAAAATGTTGGAAAATGTCACTCGTTCTAAGCCTGATGACGGAACGCGTTGACATGACATTTGGACGAAGAAGTTTTTTTTTCCTTTTCTTCAGTGTTGATGGCGGTGAAAAGTGTTTCGAAAAAATGAAAATTCAAAACAACCGGATAAATTTCGGCCTGATGTGTGTATGGAAAATCGTATCAGAGAAGGATACGCTGAACAGATGGGCCATAGAATGAGTTATGTGAAAAAAATTCGGCAGATTATGCAAAAAAGCTGAAAGTTGCCAAGTGTAGATTTTTGTTTTGATTTATGCTTTTCTGTGAATATATGTGGAGAGTGTTTCTTCGAAGTCAAGAGTTTTTATCGTAAGTGAAACAGACCAAGGAGAATTCAATCTACTAAGCCTCTTAGAGGATGTATGTGCAAGATGGCCTTTACATGACCTACATGTCAACATCCTCTGTGGATTGTTGAATTTCGTCCATTTTCTATCTGAATTTACGTTGAATTAAGCTTTCTTCTATCTGTATCACACAGAGCTAAACGTAGGTATTATAAAATGAATTTTACGTATTATATCGTTAGCTTTTCCACTTACTTACATCACTTATATATAGGAAAGAAACATTAAAATTAAATTTTCCTATCCCCCATTATCCATTTGACTGACAGAGACGACTGACGTGCAAGGGACTTATCGAAAATGCAACTTTTCATCCTTTTCTATTTGCCTGTGCACAAATCCCTAAGGGGATTATTTCCGAATTACTAACAAAACTGAAAATAAGAAGATTATGATTTTATTCCTGTTCCGGCAAGGAACCTGTGTGGTTGCACACTCAAAGGCACAGGGTCGAAGTTAGAACGAGAAGAGACTGAAAAAAAGTAGCAAAATTACTTTGGATTTTTAATGATAAACCTTTTGCTGTAATGGATGCTATTGACAAAAAACACAAATTGTAAAAAAAAAATTGTCAAAATTAGAGGAGATTTTTTTATACTTAAATTCCAAGTGAATTCGATGTTAAAACCTATCCGATCCCTATGAATTTGGACAGGGATATACTGATTTGGTATTTTTCTTGTTAATGATTATTTTCGTAAAAATCTTGTGCTGCGATAATCGCACACATAGGAATGAAAACAGTATGGTAACATCATAAATAACAGGTAGATAACTCCTGCTTTTATGACAAAGGACTACATATATATTGAGGGATGCACTCATTGTCGTGTCATAGAAGGCTGAGTAGTGTACGTCAGAATTCCCACACGGCGAGCAGTTACATATTTTTTTGTGACAGGTGCCTATAGGAAACTTTTTGGCTCTTTCAACTTTTTTTATACCCCATCCCATAGGGTAGGAGGTATATTAAATTTGATTCATAGTTTGTAACATAGAGAAATAATCACCGTAGACCACCAAGACCTTAAGGGCATATGATCGAGACCGAATTGTAAGTCGAATGAGCCATGTCCGTCCGTCTGTCGGTAGTTTTTAGGCCTTAAATTTTGAGCTAAGAACTTGAAACTTGATATCTGTTCTTTCTAGGTTCCGAAGCAGTACAAGTGTAAAAATTTTTGAAATCCGCCCACTGAAAATTTTTGAAATCCGCCCACTGATACGCCCACTTTACATAATAGCATGAAAAATCAAAGTTTTCGCAGGAAGCTGAAATTCGGTATGCGATATTCTCATTTAAGTGTATTGTGATTGGCATTTAAAAAAAAGCGAATACCGCCCAGTTGTAGGCGTGGTCATACTTAAAATGCAATCTAATAAACGGTTGATTTAAATTCAAAAAACTTGCACTATAAAGTGTTCAGATATGTGCGTAAGCTATTAACTCAAGTAAATAAATTTTCGCCACGCCCACTTTTGGGGGCGTTTTTAAGTATAAACCAAATTTTTAATATGAAAATGCAGTCAACACGTGTATACCATTTCTTATAAAAAAAATAAACAAAAAACGATGTTGTTGAGAAAGGGTGGATGCCGCGCCCCTTTCTTAGGGAAGAGACTCTTAACTGAAATTTAACAACCAAGATTTATGACACAATTCGGAGCTTGGCCAATGATTCGCCTAAGCGGATCGTAACCCTCCCACTAGTTCTTTTTATAATTAGCTTGTGATCAAAGGGTTATTACTACCCTTGAGGTTTGAGCACATCACGAGCGGAAAAAAGTTAAGGATAGAAAATATAAAAGAGAAAAGTAATTCTTGGTTCAACAAGCAAACGCTGATGAGCTTGTACGGAACATTAAAACTCTGCACAGAAACACCAATGCTTACCCCCGCAAGTGTTATGCCTTTACAGAGAAAAGCAATAATTTAACAGCAGAGTATTTTATAAAAACATCTGGCATGCAACTAATTTTTGTTCATTCTATTTGCATATTGGATGAAAAAAAGAACATATTCGGCCGACCCTAACCTAAGCCGCTCTTTTTGAACAGACGCTCCTGGTTTTTTCGTTTAATGCTGGTTTTGGTCCGCCCATATATTTTTTATACCCTATACGCCGCATATCTACATAAATTATAAAAAAAGGACGTAAATAACGTCTATTCATGTGCAGATGACTCTGTATTCTGTCAAAAAATTGTAAAAATTGTTTTGGTACGAAAGAGTTTTTGAATAAGTTATTCGAAGTTGGTGCAGCTATTTGGCCAGGATTATTTTTTTAGGATCAGCACTGCCAGACGCCCATCAATTTGAATCTTCACAACGAAACTGACGGTCCAAGGAATTTGGTTTTAAAACTAATCTTAAGTCGATAGAAAAATGTTTGTCTTGCATCGATCGAAGCTCATCTTTTTAAATGGGGAGCAGGAGATTTGAAAAACTCGAAAAGTATCATAAGGCAATCCGCCCCTAAAAAAATCGTGTGTGGTTAACCGGCAGCGTAAAGTCTTTTCTTTAATAGACCTTTCAATGTGCTCATTGTGGTTTTTTTTTTCATCACCCTTCCACATTTCCTTCTCAACAGGCTAAACTCGGTTTCTTCGCAGAGGTGTTTAAAACTTGCGGCATATGCGGTGCAGCGTTATAGAGCCACAGGCCAAAAGTGCGCAATGAAGCCACCTGTGTAGTTCATGGCCGACAACAAAAGCTCAAACTTGGCATACCTGCGTCCAACCGATCTCCAATCCAACTGAGAGACAATGCACTTGCTGCGGGCAGAATGCCTCACATGTTTATTCAAACTCAGCACACACTCTGGTGCAAAGGAGCTTGTTACCATTTTATACTTTGCTTCCGGCTACGACTACCTATATTCTCTTCAGTTCAATTTGTGCTACTGCCTCGAATCTTATTATTTTCGTCGAAGCTTTATGTGAACTAAGTATTTCTTCTTTACGGTATTGATACATAACTTCAAATTTTGTTTCTTCATTCCGCAAAGCGCATTCCTCCTTATCTGGGCTTAATATTCATTCCAATATCAAACTCGATTTCTTCAACGACAGCTTCATCCCAGAGATGTTTGCGGCTATCCTGGAAGACTCTAATTAGATTACGACAGCGCAGAAATAAAAAATTCAGTTCAGTCATTGTTGAACGCTACCTGGTCCGGCTAAAATTGAAGGTTTGAAAAATCAACCGCGAAATAAAAATCTTCAAAGAACTGACAACAAAACTTGAGCTTCTGCAAAAGCTCCCTATGATGACACAACAAAAGAAACTTTTCGTTTTGAATCGTAAATATTTTTTTTCCCAAAGTTCCCCACGTGACGAGATGTTTCCTTTTGAATATCTTCCATTATAACACATAAAAGTCCACCCTTTGTCTGTTCCGCGGAAAATAAAGGTTTTCCTCTTTTCTGTCATCCGCACACCATCAAATTCTTATCGTTATCCCCCCGAAAAAAAAGTTCCCATTCAACTCGTATCTCACTTCCGACACTCATGTAACTAGGTCTTCTCTCCCTATCTAGGTTTATGTTGTGCACCTCTCTAGCTAAGGGGTCAAAGAAAGTTTCCGAATAAAAACCATATCACATCCAGAGAGTAGCGCAACGGTACGGCCGGCGCGGCGCGTTGAGAACTTAAAAGACTCCCATGAAAGGAATTACTCAACTCCATGTGGATATCCATCTCACCACTTGCATCTCCGCTTTGCAATCAAGTGAAAGGCATCTCTCACTCTCTGGGTTCTAGCTGTTTCCATCATAAATCGAGAACAATCAGATTTCCTGCCAAGTTTGGTCATAAAGGCGACAATAAATCACAACGCACCACAGTGAATCCGTCCTTATTCTATCAAAACGGAGATGAGGAGGATTCCAACGAAAAAGTATAACACAGAATGTCAAGCTGCAAAAAATGAACCACCACTCTGGGTTTGGAAAACTCCATCAGAAGTAGTCGTAGGTAGGTACTGCTTTTGGCCAAGAAGAAAGAGTTTTTTTTTTTTCTTTATTTTTGCTTTGCTCCACTTTCATCCTTTTTTTGTACGAAAGTGAATGAGGCAGCCATGTGTTTGAGGAAAATCAGTTCCAACAGGAAGATGGAACTCCTTCTTTTTGTAGTTTGGTTGGCATTACAAGTTCTTAAGGCTCCATTGGGAAAAATTCAAACAAGGTGGGAAAAAAGTCTGAAGACGTGAAAGATCTGAGAAACGAATCTGATGCGTATATGTTCATCAGAGTAGCGTGACCACTCAACGTCTCACTTTCTTATACGGTTGACGAGTTGGAATCCGCCTGTTCCTAAAAGAAGAAATTAATAGAACTTGTTCTGCGTCCATCTTCACACCTGAATATTGAGGTCTTTTTATGCATCGAATTGCAAAAAAAAACTGTGGATAAAACCTGTGCTGCTGCAGTGTGTTTCGGAAGATGCCTCGTCGAACTTGTCAAATATGTTGTTAAGTTACTTTTGCTTTTACACGTCACAGTTTTTTTGCTAAATTTTTTTATTTCACTTAAAAGTAAGAGGGAGTGATAGTATGTCGATTGAAAGTTTTCAATTTCAATGGAGCATCCTTCTTTACAAATGGATGCAACAAAAACGACGAATCTGTACGAAGAAGTTTATGAAGTTTTACAAAGAGAAATTGTTTCCCAATAATTGGGCTTAAAATTGTGGTATTTACAGCTGGTTTCAGTCTTACGATCCTCTGGTCTTAGGTTGTCATAAAAATTCTTAAAATTCTTATACTTATCTCTGCTAACTTTCAAATGTTGTTCTGAAGACTTCCAAGTTTGCATTGGTCTTTAGAGCTATTTGTATTTGATTCGATAAGAAAGTGTTAGAGCTCCTAATGTAATGTCAGCAGAAAAGATAAAGCTTTTTTGGCCTGAATTTATTCATTGGAAGTCCCGCCCCAAAAATTTTATACCAAATATTAAAGGCTTACAAATGATGAAAATCAATGCCATATTTTCAATGCTAAGCACGATAATCAACCAACAACCAAGTCCTTACTTACTAAAATAAGGTAGCGCTATAATGAGGCCCGCTTTGATGAGGCCCAGGTCCGGGTTAGACATGGGCCTCATCAAAGAACTTTGCCAGTCTGCAGCTATGTCGTCTCCAGTTTTGGACGTGAAGTTGGCTGAGGCAATCTACTTATACTTGCGTGTGCCACCTGAGTCTCGGTCAGTGGTCAGATACAAAGATTTTATTAGCCGGGGCCTTGGTGACAGTTCATCTGCTCTGGACGACCCAACCATCGCAGCCGATTTTGATTCTTATGGCTAGGTTGGTGTCTTGATTCTCCTCCACTATCCGTCTATGCAGACGGGACCTTGCATAGACGGATAGTGTCCAAAGGATTCAAAATGTTTAAGTAAGCTTCATATCGAAGCTTACTTAAACATTTTCATCGTCTCCTTTGATAGGGTTCACGCTTCTGCACCAAAGCAGGACTGGGATGATGGGTTGAGAGTCTTATGACTGGACACTTTAGTTGCTTGAATGAAAGCTTTGCTACTCCATTGCTTTCTTAGCCCAAAGAAGCAGCAATTAGCAAGAATTGCACAGAAATCTTCCCATACTTAGGGCCATAGCATAATTACGATGGAGAAAAGAGCTTTCCAATCGATAATGGGCTGGGATTAGCTCGGTTTAACTTGACAAATTTGTAGGGTAAGCCCGAATCGGGGTCTTTTTCACGAAAGATGGGAGGAGTGATACTGAGTTGTCCTGTAGAATTCGCCAAGCTGGAGCAATAGTAAAGGAACTGCGCCGGTCGGTCATCAGGAAAGCTGAGCTTGGAGTGAAAGCAAAGATCTCAGTTTTTAATTCAGTGTTCGTTCCGACCCTCGTCTTTAATCATGAAATTCGGGTAATGACCGAAAGAGTTAGATCGCGGGTACAAGCTGCCGAAATGAGATTCCTGAGGTGCGTTGCTGGTGTTACTGTAAGGGATAGAGTGAAAACGTCAGTATTCGTGGGAATCTTAATGTTGAGCAGCTACTTCTCCGAGTGGAGCAATTTGGTTCTTTGATGGTTTGGACACGTTGTTCGCATGCCCCCTGACACACTTCCTAGGCAGGTCAAGCTAGCCGAGATGCGAGCGCATCGCCCCCTGGTAGGCCAAGAAACAGGTGGTGGGATCAGGTAAAGAACCTCTCTGAGTCCCGCCTGGGGATTGCGCCGGAGTCTCTTGAGTTAGTGGCGGAGGATCGAGAACGATGGAAAGACCCTTTAGCCACCCTCGCTCCGCGACTCTTTTAAAGGATAAGCGGCATTCGAAAATGATGATGATGATGAGGAGCCCGAATCGATTTGCCTGAATCGAACAGGTTTAACTTTTTACCTGTTTTTTTTTTTTCTGCCATCGTCACCTAAAAAAAAACAGACTTGTTCTTTTTCATGGTCCCCACCTCCGCGGGGGTTTGACAAGCCCTCCGAGAGTATCATTTGTCTTCAAAAACTTCTCAAAGTGCCGTTCGGATTCGGCAAAAAATTGTAGGTCCCCTTGTATGTAAAGAAATTAACACACCAGCATACATTGTTGAGAAGTTGGCCCTGGTTCACCTCGAGCTGTTGCGCCACTCTATTTATTTATTTTATGTTTTTTTTTTTAATCCAGTGACATAAAAATAGGCCTATCCAAGGCCTTCCAAGCCTATCATAAAAAAATAGGCTTGGAAGAGTGGAGAGCTACTCAAAATTCTCTGTTTTTTTTATGAGAGGTGACAGTTTAGTCGGTGGGTGCGATAGTGCTGAAGATCGAAATTCAATTTCTATTTAAGGAAGTAAACTCTGAACTAAAACTTTTAGCTACTACCTGTTTTGAGATGGAGCGAAAGGCTTACGATTTTTGGGCCTTTTTTACCATTTTTTAAATTTGAAATCCATAAAACAGCAATTTCGCCTTTTTTCAATTGTCTTTTAGACTTTTTTTTCAATATTCCAACCATTTACGCTAGCGTTTGCCTACTTTACGAATTTTAAAAATCTAAATCTAAATTTTACGAAACACAGATTTCTGAGGAAACGGTAAAAAAATCTGTTCTTATTTCGTTTGTTTAAATAGGCTTAAAAAATTGAGGTAAAAACGGCTGTTTTGAAAATTTCAAACACAGTTAGCTTGACTTATATATGTACGTTTCATACTTTGACCAAATTTAAACAAACTCCTGATTACCGTAAAGATACAATAAACTTTTAAAAATTTTTTTCGAAAATACTTTTGGAGTCAAATCTTCGAAGTTTTTGAATATTCGAACTCTAGTTTTTTTTACAAAACTTTAGAACGATGACTATGCGTGTTATTTAATTCAAAATTATATTTTATATTAGTTTGGGAAATAGAGGGGAACAAAATAGATTGGGGAAATTTTTTTCTAAATTTTAAATCCAAAAACCAACTATTTTGATTTTTTTTTTAATTTTCGTTAGACTTTTTTCCAACAGAAATGCTACCTTCGCCAGAATTGGCTGTTTCTCTTAAGTTCTGTGAGCACCGATTTTGTCGTAAACGGTAAAGCCAACTTGGCTTTAACTTCATGTTTTAAATAGTCTTAAAAACCATACGGTCGAAAACGTTTTGGAATTGTGTAACTTTGGATAAAAAATGTCGTTTATCGAGCAGACAAATGATTGCAAACATTGTCTTCAAAGACAATGACGGACAATGAAACATAATTTAAAAAGTGTTCAACAACATTTTTGGGTTATTGTTTACTGTTAAAATTGAAATTGTTGCATGTTAGGCGCGCCGCGTTTTAAAATTTTCCAATCACAGAAGTGTTCTCTAACGATTCCTGAAGCTTAATAAACAGCTCGGAGAACAATAATTCGGTGTCATATTTTTCTCTTTAGATCTTGATACTTAAGAATGCTTACCTTCCCTTTGACCTTCATTCCAGTAATAGAAAAATTTTCACAATCCCTTTAATGATATGTTAAGCTTAATGTGAATTACCTCAACTAAGCTTTACTTGCCCCTTAGGATTCACGAATGATACTACTTTGCGGCCATCTTTATAAACCATTCCCTACTCTTCTTAAAGTAATCCTTCGAAAAAGTTCAAAGCAAACTCATTTTCGCAGCAAAAACTAATCCCTAATCTTAGACTTGAGAAGGAGGTAAACAACAAGTTTCCACCACAAACAAATCTCCTAAAACGAAACACATTAGACACTTTTATTTTAATGCAATCCCTTTGTGAATGCATTTACACAAAATGTGAAAATCTTCTTACTTGAGGTTCACTTTGCCTGGATGCTCATATCCTTTCATTTCACACTTCTGTCCGTGATTTGCCGTTTTAAAATAAAGCCGTGCATCGAAGAGAAAGCAACTAGGGTCAGGCGGGAGGGGTAGTTGACAAAAAATGACAAACTCCACTTAAATACGAACCACACAGTTGGAAATTAATGAGTATAACAAGGACCAGGGAGATCGCCCCCTCTGGGGAGGAATTTACATGTGACACACAGAGGCAAACGGATATACACAAAGTGACTACGGGTGAATGTGTACAACCACTTGTGTCGGGGGAGGATGCATAGAATGTTTTGGTTTTTATTCATTTTTTTTTTTTACTGTTTGCTTTTTTCCTCTATTTATGTATGCTAGTAGTGTAGTCGTATACCATCCCGTGAATGAAGTATGCGGTAGGTCCTGGCGGTTCAGCTGAAGTTATTCCAACACTTACTTTGTGTGCTGCAGAGTGTGCTAGTTTGTGGGTGGTGTGTATATGGAAACTCGTTTAAAGGATAATGAGTTGATTATTCAAATTAAGTTGTTAATGTTGTTGAAGTACTTGTAGTATGTTTTTTTTTTTTTTTGTTTTTTGCAACTTCCCTGCTGTGCTGTGGTTGCATTTGTTTCCAAATAGAAGGAAGCTTTTCATGTCAAACGTCCTAAGTCTCTTCAATTACAGCGGCTTTGGATAGTTTTGTTGCCTTTTGAGATTTGTATGCATTTTGTGTAAGCTATAGAAAGCATGCTGGGGTCTAGAGGGAATATTGAATTGTAAAAAAAGGTTTGCCAAACTATCTATTAGAGCTGGTAACAGGATATTAAGGATAGAGGGGTTATTGACCCTCTATTAAATAAACAGAATCGTGCGATCCAAAGGGAAGTCTATTAAATGTTTTTACCTAAGTACCTATTGTGATTTTGTAATCAAAATGACGAATTCAAGCTCAAATGCATCTGGGTTTTTACTCTTCAGTGCTTTGACGCTTCTTTGATGACTAGCTTTGATTTTGTAATCAAAATGACGAATTCAAGCTCAAATGCATCTGGGTTTTTACTCTTCAGTGCTTTGAAGCTTCTTTGATGACATGTTACCAATGATATAGCTGCCATTATCATAAACCATCATAAGCCGCGGCTGATCTTGAGCTAAATTAAAACTTAAAAAATCTCTGCTTCCCGCTATCCCAGGCCATTTTTATGGCACGTGTAAGCCATCTAACACCATCTTCACCATCGCTCCATCAGCGTAAGAAAGACATCATCACACTCGCATTTGGCAGAATTGTTGATACCGTCTTTAACGCGTCTTGTAAAATATTTTGTTCCTTTGCGTTGAGATGCGAAAAAACTCTTCTGCAATTGTGCTTCAAACTCTTCAAGGTGTTAAATGGCTAACACGTGTCATTAAGGTGACCTAAGCGTTCAGAAGTTATAGTGCCCATTTTCAAAAAGAAAGATTGCTCCAACTATAAAAGGGTTCAACTCGCTCGAATTAAAACAGGTAAATAGAAAAGTTTAAGTTCCTCGGGATATTTTTCTAAAAAAAAAAATGGGAGGAGTAATACTGAGTTAAATTGCTGGACTAGTTTAGCTGGAGCAATATTGAAGGAACGGCGGCGTCATCCTGTCATCTGAAAAACTGAGCTTGGAGTGAAATCAAAGATCTCAGTTTTTAATTCAGTGTTCGATCCAACCGTCGTCTGTGATGGTCATGAAATTCGAGTACCGACGGAAAGTATTAGATTTCTGAAGTCCTATGCTCTTAGGGATAGAGTGGAAAACATCAGAATTAGCATTTGTAGGAATCTTAATGCTGAGCAGATACCTTTCCGAAAGGAACGATCAATTCGCGCACCGTTCGCATGGCCCACGACAGGCTTCCTAGACAGGGCATGCTTGCCTAGATGTGAGCGCGTCGCCTCCCTCGTACGCCTATAAACAGGTGGTGAGATCAGGTAAGTAACATATCCCGGACCTGCCTAGGGATCGCACCTGTATCTCTTCAGTTCGTGGCGGATGGTCGAGAGCGAGGAAGGGCTATAATTTTGCACTTGGCGAACCTTGTAGGGATAAGTGTCATTTTGCAAACTATGGACTCAGACAAAAAAAAATACAAATAAACAGTCGTATTTGTCAAAATTTCCTGGTAAAAGAAATATTTTGTGTTTGATGATGAATCGCACAGAGCCAGGGGGAACAAGTGCCCCGTCTTGCCCACCCCTTCCGCGGACGTCTATGATTATATCGACTGAACAATTCATGCTTGAGTCCCGGTTTAGGGCTTCCGGCCCCTGAAAAAGTCTTAATTGGCCATCAAATTCTTTGTTCTGGTGCTTTGGATTGGTGTTCCAAACTTCTCAACTTTTGCTCTATTTTATTGCAACCAAAAAAGGCAAATCCCTTGCAAATATCTTACTCCTATTTCCTTTTCCTAGTGGCGCGCATGAAACCCAGAAGTATCCATCATTCATTATTGCGTGCACAAAATGTTCAGCTGGTGTCGATAGCCATAGGGTGAACGCTTATGTCTGGGCATAAATTTATATATGAGAAGCTCGTGCACTAAGTCAAATAGTAATAAATATTCAATCGCTTTCTAACACAAAGTATTACTTTGACTTAAGCCTCCTTTAATGAATTCATGTATACATTGGCTTTAGTGCAAACAGTGTTTGGTACCTAGGTATATCGACATCATCATTGTCTGCATAGACAACAACCCCTGGCGTATTATTTGCTCATCGAAATGCATATTATTCATTAAAATTGAAACCAAACTCAGTCAATACACTTCCGACTTTCCCATTGTGTAAACAGAGGGAAAAACCTGTCACGATGCGAATCCGAGACCCGCCTACTTGCCACACGCATTTTATACAAAAAAGGTTTTCATTAATTCACAAAAGAAAAAAATTTTGTAACAGATACGCAAATGTCATTCAAAACAGGATAAGCCTCCTTGTTCCTAATGAATGACTGGAAATCTGAGATGATGCCAACATTTGATACTTCTCTCTGCCTCAACATCACATCTGCCATCAGTCAGCAAGATATCCATCCACATACTATACCGTGGCTGGATCCCTAAAAATAGAACATGATGTGCTAAAAACAAAGGGACAAAAGGAAGTGGGTACCTCTATAGGCATAAAACGGAAGGTACCACCGCCAGCATTACGAACTATGTCCTTGGAAGTTTGCCTCCCTCTCGGAATCAAAACCAGAAATGAGTTTTAATTGCGCTGTGTGGTCATTGTGGTCAGGCAGAGACTGGCCAATGCCATGACCCATCGATTAAACTTTTCCAAGTGTAAATATATGATTTAAAGCCAAAACCGAGCCGGCATAAAATATATACGATTCGAGTGGGAATAGGAACTATGATAAGAGGCAGGCTATATGACGGAACGTGATCGGTCGAGAAAAAAAAAGTTTGACTTTTTTTTTGGGACATCGATTGGGACATGCGTTGCATAAAAGTTTTTTTTTTTGATTTGGTTTCATTGGCTTTGGCTGCGGATGGAGTTCCGATGTTTGTGCGTGTGCTTGTGCGCCCACAAGTGATGAATGCGAAATGTCTTGTGTGACACTGGTCATGAGCCTCTGAATAGCTCAGAAGAATAATGAACTTTTTCGTCAACGAAGTGTGTTCAGTTTTGGTAATAAATTTCGCCTGGGTGTAGGTGGGTAGGGTGTTCTTAGAATGTGAAAGGTATGTACCAGGCAGGTACCTTCCTAAAAGTGGTATAGCAGTTTCTAAATCAAGTGTAAAGGTATAAATGTAAACTCACGAGAATTTCACTCAAGTGCGTCTTCAATTAAATAGGTCCCTTGATCACTGACTCCATATGCGTTCTCACAGCTCCTGGAGGTCACCCAGTATAGGTATACTTTTTCCTGCTAATGAAGTCACCCTTTATTCGTTTAATATTCGCATACATCCTTTGCAACGTTTACAGTATTGATAGTAGCTTTGCCTTTGAAGAGAAGCCATAATCAAAGAGAACTAGAGCAGCGGGAGAAGGAAATTTTTTGATTTCGAAAGTTCGAAATGTTCAGAACATTCACGTTGTTCTGCCAACAAATTATCTAATAAATAACAAACGCGGTTCATCATATATTGGACTCTACGGCAACTTGATGACATATGCGCTGCGGTTGTTTCATAGTTTCTGGTTTGAATACGTTAAAAAAATCACTTTGCATTGTCGGAAAAATACTCCGAGTTGAGTTTCGAAGAGAGAGAAATGGATCAAAGACCGAAAAACTGCAACAGTATTATAATTTTTCATAAAATGCTTTCGTCATTGTCTTCCTTGTTTCTCAAGTATTTAATTTTGTATGGCCTTGCCATAGGGGCCAGGCCGTTCCTAATATAAGCAACGATACGTTCGGTTAGCTTTTTAATTAATCACTTTGCATTGTTTTTGGCTACATATTAAACCAACGAAACCATCGGCCCATTCAATTGTTAGTTGCGAATGTCATTCACAGCAAGGCTCTTACTTCCTAAGCTGCTAGGTCGTCTAAGAAAAGTCAGCTTTTGGCTACACAGCTTAAGCTGGGCAGGAATAGTCGGCTTTTGGGTACACAGGTCAAGTCAGGAAATTATGTCTCAAAAAAGTGCCGCACGTAAAAGCAATGTTCAGTGCTGCACACGTCGAAATAAAAGTGCCAATTTCTAGTACACCAATTAATAAGGGCAAGGTTGAGTGAAGAGGTAACCCCGGGCTAAGACAAGATCTGTCAATCCTTGAATAAAACAAATCTGGAGTAAATCAAGCGAGCAGTTTTTCAACGTTTTTCAAATTCTTTGACTCTCGAAATCATTGACTCTTCCAACTCTTCATTTTACACATAAAAAAATTGTTAATTTAGGGTTAACCCACAAAATTTGATTTGTTTAACTGGGGTTAGCCCCGGATCGATATTGACTGAAAAACTTAATTCTGGGGTTTAAAGTAGAAATCTTCGCTCCAAACCTCGAACAAAGCAAATCGGCCTTAAACCCACACTTTTTGCAGTTAAGTTTTAAGTTTCAAGATGAAAGCAAAAACTACACTAATAGCTCGAGGCCCATTTCAATATTTAGATTATTCATAAGGGAAAATTAACTGGAAGGGATTGAGTACGGTAATACAAGTAAAAGATACCATAAGGGTCTCTTTTTTTACCACCCCTGGGTTAGGCCAACGTTTGTTAAACTTTTGAGTAGGGTAATACATGTAAGACATATCAAAAGGGCCTGTTTTTTACCCCAATGTTAAGGCATAGTTTGTTAATTTCAGATAAAACTAAATCTGAGTTCAATCGAGGGTTGACTCAAGCAGTTTTTCAGCGGTTAACTCCTAGGATGAAGGTATCAAAATCATCCACCTACATGGCACTATCGACTGTCATTTTCTTGACATTTTCTAGACATAAACTGACACTTCTCACAGAAAAACAGGTATAGTTCGACAAAATGTTAATCTCCACAAGTAAAGCCGGTAAAGTAAAACTGATTCGAAATGGATTGAAAAACTCTATTCTGGGTTTAACCTCAGTTTACAAAATCACATGATCTCACATCGTCTTCAACGTGACAAAAGCAACGTACCCAGCAACGACAAGATTAAGACGGAATGTTATGTAATGTGACTCCAAAGTGAAGCTCTAGTTTTAATGTACTAAAAAAACTTCTCCGGAATATTTTTTTAGGAAACGTAATTTAAAAAAAATGCAAAGCCGATATATCGTAACGGTGCGAAATGTGAAGAGGTCGAAGTGTGGTTATGAAGCTCCCTTAACTCTGCCATGCACGAAAAGTAGAGTCAAAACAAAACTATAGCAAGCTATTGGGCGTTTTTCTTCTTTCGCTCAAAGCAAAGCTCGAAGTGTCAAACAAAAAATTGTGTATCTTTTCTTTTTTCGTTCAAAGCAGAGCTCGAACTGTCGAACAAAAATCTGCGTTTCTTTTTGTGCTCAGAGTAATCAGAGCCTGTAATTTGTATTTCTTTTTTCGTTCAGAGCATGATCAGAGCGCGCTCAATGTGCTCGGAATAATTTGACCGAGTATTCTGAGCTAATTGCTGAACACAGCGAAATGACAGATGAGTGTTAAAAAAAGGGGTAGCTTGTTGTTCTAAGGCCGAAATAAAGGCGTTTACAGAGTTATTGTTTGGTAAAATTATATTTCTTTTGCATCATTTTCAACTTGTAACAAACATTTTGCCAATTTTTTCAAGTTTAACAGTAACCAAGATAACCAGAAAATATGTTCAAATGCGTTACAAAATCAGAACAGAGTACTCTGAGCGCACTCGGGCCAGAGCACGCTCAGAGTGCTCGAGCTCTGTTCACTGCTCTATACTCTGAACTAAAAAAGAAAACCCCCAAATGTGCAAGGAATAATTTGACCGAGCATTCTGAGACCTGAGCTAATTGCAAAACGCAGCGGAAATAGCAGATGCGCGTGAAAAAAAAAATTAATGGGGAAATGGAGAACAAATTTTGTTTTTTTTTGGCTCGCAACAAATTTTACGAATATTTTGCCAATTTTTTAAATTTTATCTCCTCTAATATTGCTAACGGATACCCAAAAAATGTGCTCAAGTGCGTTGGTTGCAAAATCAGAACAGAGTAGGTACTCTGAGCGCACTCGGTCAAGAGAACGCTCAGACTGCTCGCTCGAGCTCTGTTAAGTACTCCTCTCTGAGCTGAAAAAGAAAAACGCCCATTATAGGAAGACATTTCTTTGTTGTAAGATCTGCTTAGTAGCTAGCACTGGCAAAAAAATTACAATGAAAAACCCCATATCCCAATCCAACGCTAAAAAAGAAGAGGCGACGAAAAAAGAAACTAAAAGACTTGACTTTGCCGTGTTTACATAATTTCGCGCCTTTCGATTTTCGTATTTTTGTGTCCCACGCCAGATCGAATGTCATACACACACTCGTTCGCACTCAACTGGTTAATGAGCTGTTGGCAATCATACTCGAGTAGAGCTGTAGTAGAAGAAAGTGGTAATTGGACACTAATCAGCGGATTACCGTAAGCAATTCACGTCAAGTGACAGTAAGACAGATTAGTTGGGCTTGTACAGGGAGCGCTGCTGTCACTGTCTCATGTGACAGCGAGAGTGAAACCTAGCAAGGCATGACAGTGTGGGAGTAAAAAATCTCATACTGTCATCTAATTGACCCGATTACAGTGGTCGTTCTAGTGAGGCACTTTATTCTTCTTGGGGGAGTCTTTGACCTGAAACTTTTTTCTTGTCTACCTATACGGTAGCGGTTTAAAACAAAACGTTATTCTGCTCAAACGACACGCCAACAATAATTATCCAATAAGAAGGAGACGGAAACGGAACGATGAAAATGGGGAAAAAATCCCACATAAGACTTTCACTTGTTTTCTCCCTTCTGCGGTCTGTAATTCGATTTCAATCGAAAGATTGTTCTGACGTTTTGATGTGCCACCTCCTTGGTCAGACGTCATCGTCGATACAGAGAGGGCGTGACGATATACAATTTTCGTTCCCGACCCGAATGGTGGCAGAGCGCGGCGTCAATTGACGGTTTCTTTGTCGATGACCAATTATTCCCATGACGTGTAGGTTTTCCTTTCGTTTAAACCTTTTTTTCGTAACCGGCTTTTGTAATTTTCCCATTCATCGGAGTGCATTTATTTCTTTCACGTTTGCTGGTTTTGCTTTTGACGTCTCATTGTTGGCAAAGGGTGTGCATCGATTTAGAACAATGTAACTGACAGTTGCTGTTGATGCACACACGCACTGGGTGCAAAAGTGCACTCTTGTCGTGTTTATTTTATAGTGTGTGACATTTGAGCATGATTGGGGAGCTGTTAAGTGCTTTTGTACTGTCTACCCACCTACTTGTTGCAATGATAGAAATTGAATTCTTTAAAGTGTACTTTAAACGCGGATAATAATGAAGGTAATCAATGTTGTTGGTTCAATGCACTAAGAGCAAGAAGCAAAAGGCTGTCAAGGGCTTTGTTGGTGAATGATGCGATGACACATGGAGGCGGAGCACTACTGCGTAAATAGTATGATAATGTGAGCAATTCGAGCGACTTAAATTAAGTAGGTTGGTAGGTATATGTGCGTAAAATAAATTTTTTGAATAGTTTTCAACTCAAACCTACTTACTACTGCAGAACGAGAAATTCTGTAGGTACCTACCTACTTGTCACAGTAACCCAACGCGTTTGCATGCAAAAAATTGTGGATATTTTGTGGCTACCATGTCATAAGAAAGTACTTATAAAATATTGGAAATTTTAAGTAGTACGTATTGGTGTGATTGTATATTTGTCTGAATTAAAAAATAGGAAGGTAGGCACTGGAAAATACCAAAATCAGGTTTTTATATTTTAGAATTCTATGAAAAAAGTACTCACCTTACGCTGGTTAAAACTCCAAATGGCAGCTCTTACGCTCTAGCCAATCTACCTACTTTTCTAGGTGGTTGCGAACCTTACTAAAATATTCAAAGCCAGATATTCGGCAAAAGTCTCTCCACGCCGCCGCTAGATGGAGAGAAGAATTTTTCTCAAATGTCAGTTGGTTTTCGTTAAGCTTCCCGTGAATAAAGCCTTCAGCCCAATGAAGCCTTTTATGGTGTCACTTTTAAAGGTGTCGGTATGCATGGGCCTTAGGGCTAGTATTGTCATCGCGAAAAATGTTAGCAGTAGCAGTCTCCACTTATTTTCTCCACACCGAGCAAAAAGCCTGCAAAAAAATAACTCAAGGTACACACGCGAATAGAAATATCTGTCAAAGGCATCTGCCTCCGTCAATGAGAATTTTGTTGATTGAAAATTCTGATATTTCCATAAACTCTTTCATTGATTCATCTTAAGCCTTCAGCCCAATGAATCCGTTGCGTCCGTCACGTTGAAGTACACAACTATAAGCTATTAAAAAAATTTATAGAGAATTTATAGTTTCCAAACGTAACGAAACGTCATTGTTTGCTTCTTAAACACAAGTGACCTTTTTACCTTTAAGTTGATAAGGTTATTGCAGTAAAGAACAAAATTAAAAACCAATTAACAGAATCGTTCTCTGACCTCGTTTGCGTTAAACAAAATCACAGAAAATTGTCATAAGCTTCTGCAAAAGATAAGACCGAAAAATCCTATTTATAAAAAGAAACATCTTAATAAAGGTCCTTGCTCGACGCTTTGACCCACCCAATAAAGTTTGAGTGCAAATTTTTCATAATTAACTCAGTAAATTATATTTTATCGCCCCTAAATCACCCAATCTAAGGTTACAACTTTTGGCGGCCCACAACAGTAGGTACCTACCAATACGCAATGGCACCGTTAAGAATTTCCCCAAATTTTACAGTACATTGACCCAGGGAAATACCGTAAAATGTGCTCCCCAAACATAAACTGTCACCCAACCTTCGCTTGCGGGTGGACAGACGGTTGATAAAAAAAAAAAATGGAAAACTCTTCTAATGTCAACTTACCGTTACTTGTCTTCTGATGATGGTGGTTATCTTGCTTTATTGTCCAGAAAATCCAGAAAAATCTACATAAATCATTGCAGAGGGAAATCATAATTTCTTCTTTGCTACACCCCGTTCTGCTGGTCCGTTTTTTTTTTCTTTACTGCCCTTGGCAACACAGTCCGCTAACCAAACTAATTAGCGGCGCGCAACTTGTCCAAGTGGAAACCCCGGAAACCATGGACTTTGCGGGAAGATTGTGGATGGAGCGCTGAGACAGTTTGACGTTTTACCGATAATTGTGTGAAAGATGATGCCCGAGTGGAAGGTCCCACCCACTTGGAGCATAAAACTGAGTCTGGCCGCTCGGATGGATGCGAAAGAAGACAATGAACTCGGCGCCTTTTTTCCCTCGTCCCACACTCTCACTCTTACAGATGTGTCTGTTTTCTTCGTTCACATGGCGGGCTTGTTTACATTCGCGACACAACACAATGCAACACAAAACATTGTCACCGCGCGCGCCGTGCCGTTACTCACCTGTGTGTGGGTGGAAGAAATCGATTTTTTCCACGCTTCGTTTTCGTCTGGTTTTTGTACGTTTTGGTGCAAAATTTCGCCCACAATATTTAATTTTTAACCAATGTTTGTCTTTAGTTTCTGTTTGGCGAATTTTCACAGCTGTTTACACGATAACGATACAGTTACTTAGTGGCTTACTGTCAGATTAATTGAAGGGCGCGATTTTGAAGAGCAGTATTGAATTACCGCTGTGACGAAACTAGGTTTGCAAACCTAATTGATACAGGATCCGGCCTCGTTATTGCAATTTCATCCCTTTCTCAAGTCCGAAAAGGGGGAATGATAATAGCACAAATTTCTGCGGCAAACAACACTGTTATTTGAAACTAAATTGTCGGATTAAGGTCGGTAAGCCGGCGGATGTTATGACGTTTACATACGAATAAAATGCAACGGCACTAAAACAAGGGGTGACTTGATTACTGTTGTTGACAGATCCGTTTCCGAGTTGCAGAGGAATAGAATGAAAAGTGGAACATGCAACGGGGGTGTGTTTTTGTTTTGGTTTCCAATGTTGTGTAATCTTATGACAGGTGAATTTCTACGGCTCTATGGTAACAGGGATGGCAGTGAGGAAGAACAACAATTACTTAGACTGCAATTTGAAATTGTGCAATTTATGCTTAAGGTCATATTTAAGCCAGCAAACGGCTATTTTAGTTGTCGGATTTTGGTACCCATACCTAGTCTAAGTAAAGGAAGGTACCTACATATCTTAATACAAATATTTCATTGTAATATTTTCGCCTCGTCCCTCGGGGTTCGTCGAATAAAACTCATTTTAACATTTAAAATTACACAATGAAACACTTTATTGACCAAACAAAACTTATTTAAGCTCATATCACAATTAAATCAACTTCTCCACTTAGATTTTATTATTATTTCAGTTTAATCGCCTTTTACTTGAAGTCTCGATATTCACAATTCAAACGTTCAAGAACAACGTGTCGTCCGAGCCTGTCATCCGCGTATTTTCACAAATTTAAAATTTTCTAAAAATTTTCCAATTGGTAAATTTCCATTCGTTTTTTTCACTGAATTCAATGGAGGGCAAATATAGTCGAATGTCAGTTCACTGTCACTTGACTGAAATGGCAGTTGGGTGTGTTTGCTTAGTGAATGGAGTGGGTGTGTTTGTAAAGGGAGTCGATGGGCGAATTCAGCAACTCCTGCATGTCTTTTAACGGTCGCCTTATTACAGTATTTTTAACCCAATGTCATTGTCAAAGGTATCAGTCAAAAATTGTGGAACCTAGGGGCAGTCCTCTGCACAACATGAGTAGTTATGCACAGCATGGATAGTGGCACACGATGTGGCTATGGCACAAAATCGAGAGTTTATATTTACAGTCGCTAAGAGAGATTCTTAGTGAGTGTCTTGCAAGGCTTAAACTATGGAAGAAACTTCTGGACAACCCCAAATGTGAACGATCAGAGCATTAAATAAACCTCCGTTGTTTCAAAATGCAAATTAATTTATTAATGAAAGTAGACATGTGCCAATTACACTTTCTACGCTGGACCGTGTTCGTGATCCGTACCTCCAGTCGGCGGCACAAGAACATGTGAGCAGTATCGCTCCTCACTATCGAACTCAAAATTACAAAGGTCCTCTCGCGCTTCTATGTATTCTGTCAAAATAATGAAATTTGTCCTTATTTTCACATCACACGAATAAGTCATCAGCACCACTTACCTGTCTCTCCAATACAATTTATATTTTCCAACTCGCAGCGATTCCTAAACCACCTGCACTTACTTCGAGTTCGTTTCAAGGCTTGTCCACAAATTGGATCCTTATTGTCATTACAGTTCTTTTTTATGCAACACGGTTGAATTCCTCCCACAGTGAGTTGGCCACAATAATGTTTATCCACCTGGTCAAAATCTGAACAAAAAGAAGTAGAACGTTAAATGCTCTTGAATGCACCATTTCTCCAGCAACAATATCTCTACCTGTCTTAAAGAATTGCAAGCAATTAAAGGATTTCCTCTCGCAGTCATTTTTTGAGTTCCAGCAGTGAGTTCCATTAAAGCCGCAAACAGGTGCTGTACGATCACATGAGAACCAACTTAGACATTCTATTATTACGTTTCCGCGAGTATCTTGAGCTGTAACTGCGGCTAAAACAGCAGCGAACGAAACAAGAAGAACAATACTCGTGGCCATCGTCGATGTGGTAATAAGTGTTGCACTGCAAATGAATCCATTACTGATGCTTATCATATTTATATGATAACCCAAAGTAGTCCAAACAAATATCGTAGTCGTAGCGCATTACACGTGCCCCAGAACATTATGTAGGCTACTACCTATCTAGGTATGTATGTGTGTATCTTTCTTGAAAAAATAAAATATCCAAACAACAAACAGGTGATGCTAAAAGGAGAACTCACGTCACGTGCGTGGGTTAAACTTTTACCTCCCAATGACCTATGGCCAAGGACTTTCGGTGAAGAAAACAGATCAATAAGAACTCGGAAACTATATTTGGAAATCGAATTTGTTCCGAAAGAAAATCAAATAGATTTCGGTTTCAATATTAATAATACCCGGAACGCCTTGAAACACGCAATGATTTGCATGTCTGACACTTTTAGTAAAAAAAATTGGTTTCTATTTTTAGGATGAAGTTGTGCGCAGTTTGAGGGGTTTTGTTTGTAAAACTTTGTCAAAATAGGAAATTCGGAGTAGAAAAAAACTTGCGCCTAAGGGTGCACCTTAAAGAGACTGCTCATAATATAATATTAAACAGGGGTGGAATCGGCTATGGTGATCTGTGATTTTCACATTTTGTGACAGTCAACGTGATCAAACCAAATAATCCGTCTGCGTAAGGTGATCACAAAAATATTGTTCCGAATCGTTGCTTTATTTACGCTTGTGATGTAAGAACACTGATTTTTATTCATACATGCAGAATGTCAGCCTTAGAGAACCTGCAAAAACACCACCTTACCAGAAAGTTTGAAAACTGGTGACCAGCTGATTTTGACGGTGATTGATCGAGAGCTGTCACAAGAAAATTGTGATGATCACAGTTTACGCAGACGAATTTTTGTGATTTGTGACATCACTTATCATTGATCACCTTAGCTGATTCCACCCCAGGTAAAAGACGCAAGTTCCCAGATATTAGAAACTGATACAACATTAAAATAGGTACTTGTCTGCGAGTGACGAATTTGAAGCAAGAAAGTTTGTTCAGCTTATGCTTTCGCTTTTCCCGATAACATCACATGTAAATCTCATGTACTCCGGTGAATCGAAGGCGAGGACGATTACACGACTGTTATGCAGCACTAAGATCAACACAGACAGTTGTTACTTATCTGTTTTTATACCCGACCCAGGGTTAAGTGTTTCATGTATAGCTTGTAACGCAGTAAAATAATCACCGTAGACCACTAAGACCTTTTAGAGATATGAATGGGACTGACAGGAGAATCGACTGAGACATGTCCACCCTTCCGTCCGTCCGTCCGTCCGTATGTAAACAACTTTTAGGCCTTAAATTTTAAGGTAGAGAGCTGAAATTTTGTGGGTTGGCTGCAAGTCCATTGGACCAGATCAAGTTTGAAAATTAGCTAAATCCGCCCACAGACACGCCCACTACAGGTCTGTGTAATAAAATAAAAAAAACACGTTAAAACAGATGTGCAAATTGTTTTTCAGTGACAGTATTCCTTTGCCAACCAGGCGAAAACCAAGACTGATTACCCGCATACGGTAAGAAAGGTTGCGGGATGCTGACTCTGGTTTCAGAGAGCGCTTTGCACAGCAAGTTTCGGAGGAATTTAAACAAATTCCAACTGACCTTTTGTGAATGTAGAGGAGGAATAGCAGCTGTTTTTATCGGCAGTCATTGCCTCTGCAGGAAATGTTTGTGGAATAAAGCGGCTTGGGGTAGCGGTTGGTGGTGAGAAAAGAACTGCTTGGTTTAAAAAGCCAGGAGTTCAAGAAGCCATCAGAGAGACGAAGAGAGCCTACATTGCGTGGACCCAATGTAGAAACTCAAATTTTCGAGCCCCGTACAATGAGGAGCGAAAGACTTTCAATCTGGCAGTCAGCACAGCCAAGAAACAGTCATGAAAAAAGTTCGGCGAGAAGTTGGAGTACGATAACAGATCTGCAAAAAAGATATTTTGGCAGACCATTCGCCGGCTCATAGAAAGGAAGTTGAATATCATTCAATCCAAGGACGGTATACTTCTTTCAAATGAGAGCGATGTCTTGCGCTGATGGAGAGAGCACTTTTCGGAGTTGCTCAACCCCCAACAGGGCACTGAAGATGGCATTCCCACTGCTGACGAGATAAGGGCGGAGAATAGTCCCACAGTAGACGAAGTCACTAAAGCGATTAAATCGCTAAAAGTTGGCAAGTCTGCTGGAGTTGATGAAATCCGGTCAGAAATGCTCAAGGCAATGGGTCACGAGGGTGTTAAATGGCTAATATGTGTCATTAAGGTGGGAAGGCACCTAGCGATTGGCAAACGGGAGTTATAGTGCCCATTTTCAAAAAAGGGAACAGGAAAGATTGCGCCAACTATAGGGACATATCTCTCTTGAGTCTTCCGGGAAAAGTATTCGCGAAGGTGTTGGAAATGCGTTCAAGAGCTGTAATCGAGCCTTTGTTACGGGAAGAACAGCGCGGCTTTCGGCCTGGCAGAGGCACAACCGACCAGCTTTTTACTCTGAAGGTTATTCTTGAGATGGCCTGGGAATATGCCAAACCGGTATATGTGTGTTTTGTAGATCTGGAAAAGGCGTATGACCGAGACCTTCGGGATACACTGTGGAGAGTTTTGCAGGACTATGCGCTGAGTGGACCTGTTCTGAGAGCCATCCAGTCTTTGTATGGAAACTGCAGAAGCTGTGCACGGATTAATGGCGTAAAATCCCGTCCTTTCGATGAGCGCGTTGGACTTCGCCAGGGCTGTGTTCTGTCGCCGCCCCTTTTCATAGCATATATGGACTGGATGGTGAAGCGCAGTCTTGGCGAGCAATGTTTCGAATTGACTGGCATCAGGATGAGCCATCTGCTTTTCGCAGATGATTTGGCCATCCTTGCATCATCCAAAAAGGAACTTCAACGAGCTATGGATAGGTTTACAGCCGGTCTGTGGTGATGCTGGGATAAAAGTAAACGTAAACAAATCGGAAGTGATGGTTGTTTCCCTTAGAGTAATGGAGTTTAATGGAACTCTAAACAGGTGGATAAGCTTAAGTATCTCGGGGTCTTTTTCACAAAAGATGGGAGGAGTGATACTGAGGTGTCCTGTAGAATTGGCCAAGCTGGAGCAATAGTAAAGGAACTGTGCCGGCCGGTCATCAGGAAAACTAAGCTTGAAGTGAAAGCAAAGATCTCAGTTTTTAATTCAGTGTTCGTTCCGACCCTCATCCATGGTCATGAAACTTGGGTAATGACCGAAAGAATTAGATCGCGGGTACAAGCGGCCGGAACGAGATTCCTGAGGTGCGTTGCTGGTGTTACTCTAAGGGATAGAGTGAGAAACGCCAGAATTCGTGGGAATCTTAATGTTGAGCAGCTACTTCTTCGAGTTCAGCGATCGATTCTTCTATGGTTTGGACACGTTGTTCACATGCCTCCTGAGAGACTTCCTAGGCAGGTCATGCTAGTCGAGATGCGAGCGCCTCGGCCCCCTGGTAGGCCAAGAAACAGGTGGTGGGATCAGGTAAAGAACCTCTCTGAGTCCCGCCGGGGGATTGCGCCGGAGTCTCTTGAGTTGGTGGCGGAGGATCGAGAACGATGAAAAGACCATTAAGACACGCTCGCTCCGCGACCCTTTTAAAGGATAAGCGGCATTCGAAAATGATGATGATGACGTTAAAACAAATAGAATAATTGAAATACCTTTGTTATTACGTAAAACCATGTTTGGCCAAAACTAAACTAAGTTTTTGCCAAACTGCTTAAAATTTACCAAAAATTGGCAGGACACCCAAGCCAGGAACACCTACACCAAGATGGAAGTGCTGAAAATATTTTATGTGCATGTTCTATGGCTATTCTAAAAAACACACAAAAAACAAACAGTAATACCGTTTTCACACCGAGCCCAGAATCTAGATTCTGAACAATTCGATTTCAAAATCGAATTGAGGCTTTCACACTGCGAAAATTATGTAGATTTCAATGACGTTTCGATTAATTGAACACACGCCGTACAATTTGCCACAGTTGTCACAAGTTAAATGGCTTCGAATAAGTAAAAAAAAACTATTGTTATAACACTGGAATATACTGAAAAATCATTTCACTATTGAATTGTATAAAAAAAAAATGAAAATATTTCTTGAACTTATTTTGAAAACAAACTTCATCAGCTGTTTTGTCATCGGCGATGCATTCACAATAGATGATTCCAACAAAATCGAATACAAATCTAGTACATTTGTATTCGATTCTGCGTGAATCTAGATTCTGATCTAGATTCTGAATCCCACAAATGTATGGGAAATCTAATAGATTTTAATTAGATTTGGGACTTTTTTACTCTGAATCTAGATTCTGGCTCGGTGTGAAAACGGTATAAAGGCGGAAAAGCAAAGCCTCGAAAGCTCGTATACGGTAGTCTTAAGTCAGTTGCGCGCTCTGTTAATTAATGTAAATTTTAAAATGTGGTAAAAATACTATTTGCATTATGATCTTGTCTTTTGTAGATATTATAGTCATTTCTATAATTATTGAGCGCACTCCAGATGTGTACCCAAATAAGTATCACAATGTCTAAAAATAGATGGATACAAATTGTCCCACATTGTGAGCTAGATACGAAACGTGCTCGCAAAAACATCAGCCCCAAATAGGTTACTGACTAAATAGCTTCCGCTCTAAAAACAATGCTAAGGCCAACTGAAAAGAGGCACACTCGAGTACATCAGAACTGGTAGGTACGTAAGAATTTTTGGGAACAGTTATCGCAATATAGAAAGCAAACACTTTCTGTCAAATTTGTTTAACTGTTTATTCAGCTTCAATCAAATATAGTCAAGCCTAGTTTTTTAGTATAAAAAGATGCCAGGGAATACCGATAGTCATCAGTATCACCACGCAGCCTCACTTGTTCTTAGAAAATTCTACAACAAAACTAAAAAAAACATCATGAAATCCTTTACTGCAATCCTTGTCATTGGTTTGTATGGTAGAAGATTTTCAAGTATCCTTATACTGACTTCACGAATTTTCAGCCCTCTTTGCAATTTTCATAACACCAGCCCGTCAAGCTAGCGTCTGCCAATTGACTTGCAACTCTTCAAGCTCTACAAATGTTTGCGCTAAGTACGGTACTACTTGCATGCGCTTTACGAACAATTGTGCTTTTCAAATGTACAGGTGTACCACCAGCAGTTGTAAGCATTGAGGGTATTGGAGGGGATGGAGAATCAAATAATGTGCAAAATTAACCTTTCAGCTTATGTGAAGACGTCTCTGTCACGTTGTCGCAGCATTACAGCTGGTAGCAGTGGAACATGTCAGTCGGCGACCTCGAGCGGTGTTACAACTTCTTCGATTTTGAACGCGTTCAGCAAATTGTATCCAGGCTCTAGCATCACCCCAATTGTCATAAGCGGCTAAGCGTCAACGTTTTCTTATAATTTTTATTTATTTTGGATCGTGAACGTTAATTTATTGCAATAAACTGTAAATAAATTTCAATACAAACTATTAAGCTGAGATTTTTGTTAAAGAGCCCTCAAAAAAGGACAAGCTAAGTCATTGAAGGAAAAACAAAAAAAAACTTTGGTAGTTTGCACAATCATGCTTGAAAAGTAACAGCTCCAATTAAACTCTTTGCGCACGATGTTAAAGCAGTCCTAAGAAGGTTCAACATGTGGCATGAAAATGCAGGTCCTTTTCCTTGTGTTCTTTAAACTCATAAAACTGCCATACCTGCCATACCGCGCAATTTTCTTTTACTTTCTCAAAAAGTCAAAATTAATAACAAAACTTCCACACTGCGATTTCCAACAAAAAACAAACCAGCGCACCAAAAACTTAATAATCGCTTAAGCCTTAGCTTTATATCCTTGAAAGTTTTAGCAAATCCCACGTCATGTTGCAGTTTAGCACAATCATCTCCTCGCCAAATGTTCGCTGAGCCAAGTTTCATTAAAATCTCATTAGCATCGCACGCAAGTTATCGTCAGCCGCAAAACCCTGTACCGATGCGATGGTTGTGTTACGGAAGCGGAAATGCACGTCTACTGACACCCGGAAACATAGGGAAACATGCAAAAAGGGAAAAAAGAACTTAAACATGACCAAAGTTAAGGCAACTTTTTCAATATATTTAGTCAGAGAAGCGAAAAGGAGGAAAAAATAAAACAACTTGCGTTCACCTGTTTTGACAAATGGCCACAAACACGTGTAAAACGAGAAAATGTCCTTCGTACCAGGAGGGAGAATTCTAAGTTAATATGAATAAAAGAATACCCATTGACAGTGCCTGACTCTTGACATTTTATACTTATTCACTCCCAGAAGAATCCCACGACCTTCATATCCAGCCCGTCATAAAGCCAAGAATTTCATTTGCGATTTATTGAATTCTTCCGGCATTTTTCTTCTTCTACGATTTATTCCAGAGTCAGCAGTAAAAATTTTACAAGTAAAACAAAAAAATTTACCCTCAAGCTTGCACAGGAAAAAGGACAACAAATGCCCATTAATTTGAGAAATCAAGGCAAAGACAAAAAGCAATGGGCGATATCCTTCGCATATCCTCTGCCATGAGAAATTGCGCTAAGTAGCACCATAGCTTGCACTTCCCAGTAACGATTTTTTCTCAGTCACAGCAAAAGCAGTAAAAAAGGACACACACAAAGGACACCGAAATAGGAATTTCTCATTTTCGGACAGTAATAGATAAAAAAAAAACCAGGACGACTTGGAGAAGGAATATCTGCCCTAGACATAAGCAAATTTGGAAGCATCGCGGAAAATATGTTTTGCCTTTCTGGCTCTGATTGTATAAATGTGTGCGCGTCGTATAGTCCTGTTTCATATTTTATTCGGGCGAGTCTTTTCTCTGTTGATTGTGTTCGTTTTTGAGCGCTTACTACTTGATATGCGATCATTTCCGGGATACTGCTTGGCGCTTTTCGACTTTCCTTCTTGTTTGGTTTTTTGTTTTTTTATTATTATTATTGTTTTCCATTTGTCTACTTCAGTGTTTTTCATTATCATGAGCTTTGTCGTCCGCTTTTTGCCTTGGAATTGCTGCGGCATAAATGAAATAAATGCCCGGGATAACGTCTGGACAAATCACGTAATAAAAAATTCATTTGTCAGCGAAAGTTGGTTCGGGCAATGGTTGAAACGGAAGTCGGATAAAAACATGTGTCAGAAAATGGAATATGGGATCCAGTGAATGAGGTCGTTTTTTATCATAAATTTTAGAGTCCTTTTGAGATGATTGCAGTTCAAGTGGCGAGGAAAATTGATTGAAGGTACTTACCTAGAGCTTGAGTGAGATTTTATTAAAATTTTGTGGGAATATTGTTAGAATTATAGACTAGGCTTACATACTCAGTAAAATTTATATTTAAGCTGACACTTCAACTGAGCAATTTTGTACGAATACAAGAGACGTTTATAGGGTCCTGGTGGCCAACTACCCCTTGCTGAAGGAGCACAATTACTTATTACTGCACGCATAACTACTGCTGTAATTTACAACCAACTTAAGGTACCAATCGAGATCAATAGGCTTAAATCAAACTAACACTCGGACTCTCAGCGCCTCAAAGCCTTTCTAGTAAAAAAGTGTGCTCCCACTTTTCATACGCAGGGTATATTAATTTTACTTTTGGGTGACAAAAAAGCCTTAACGTAACCTCCTAGCATGTCTCAATAAACAACCATAATGCAAGCCAAATAATGAACAACTTTGAGTCCTACTGATTTGTGTCTTCGAGGAGGAAAATAAGGAAAAGCGTCTTGTGGTAGGCTGTTTTCAACTGATTTCACTATACCCCTGAGCACCGTTACAACATTTCAAATACTTTATATTTTTGCACAACGACATTATTTCAATCCTTTTGCGAAATAAATATCAATCTCTTTAAATTGTTGCGTTGGATTTCCATATTTCAATCTAAATCCAAGTGATTTTTCACTAAACAAGCGCAATCCAAAGTACCAGCCTATACCCAACACCTATCAAAACTTCCGGTCCATTTGCTATCCAAAGACCTCATTTAAAACGACGTTAATCATGATTTGATTTTCCCGACAACGGATGCCAAAAAGCCACCTGCAAATGACTAAAATCCATTTCATTTATCCTCCGGCATAGAGCGGTGGCGTTCTACAGTCAACACTGCATCCACCACCAGCCCATCCAAGAGGCTGGTTCGAGGAGCACAAACATTAACCCAAATCAGAGAAATAAATTCCTGTGACACTTTTACTACCAATAGAAAGTCGATCCTGTGATTCCTTGGACTCACACACCATTTCCATGTGGATACCTATACCTATTTCATTTTACTTCCCAATAAATCCTGAATAAATCCCTATCCTGCACGACTCGTAGGGTTGAAAATAAAATCCTTTCACCACATTGAACCCATTCGCACATACCAGCTCAGCTCACGCGATCGGCATGGCATGCACCTTTGAGCATTGAGCACACCGACGGCAATGATGCTGAAAGTTGGCAATAAAGCTGCCAACTGATTTAAGGGTACCTAGCTGCGCGTTAAAACGTTCCTTCCTTGTTAGAGTACTTGCACTTATGAAACGGTTTCCAAAGTAGGACACCGTCATTGCAGGTGCTTCCCCATAATATCGTTTTTAAAGATTTTCAAATTTCCTTTGTAAGGAGCTATAGCTACTCCATTAATTTTCTCATGAGTGTGAGCATGTGGAACTCATCGTTTTTTGCTTTTTTTCTCATTCCAGATCGACCCGAACGAGTGCAGCACAATACAAGGACGACATTGAAAAATTAATTGCACAAGAAGCGAAACGTCTTTGGCTCTGAGTGACGTTCATGTGAAACGAAAAGGAATAATTATCATCGCATCATCATAAATAACGTCAGGCGTATTATCCTTTGCGCAAAGAAAATGCTCACAACATGATGTTAGCCTGGAAGAGTAGTCCTCGCTGTAGTCGCATAGGTTGTAGAGCTCCAT
Source organism: Neoascia interrupta (assembly GCA_947623515.1). Taxonomy (NCBI): domain Eukaryota; kingdom Metazoa; phylum Arthropoda; class Insecta; order Diptera; family Syrphidae; genus Neoascia; species Neoascia interrupta. The sequence continues at coordinate 12,041,510 of OX392463.1, forward strand.
CGGCAGGATGTAGCATGCTGTGGAGCAGTAGCAAATGCAACAGCCCCGTCATTGCACGAGGGTCACCACAAATTTCGCAATTATTTTGGCTTTTAAGGACATCGCTGGTGATAGTATGTCTACTGTTGCCTATACCGTCAACAACGAACATGGAAAAGGCCTTTGTGCACTCTTCCTCCTCCTCCTCGTCGTCATCGTCGTCGTTGTCTTCGCCAGTCCAGTATCCATTGCCGCCAGAAGTGCAACAACAAATCATAGCGGCCACTATCAATGGTGGCGACTATACAGGAATGGGAACCAATCAACAGCATCCTGTGGCCAGCAGCAGCATACAATGTCCGAGTTTCGATGAGAGCTCAGCGTGTCCCTGCTATAAGTTCGAAGATGGTAAGTGGATTTAATAGCCAGCGGCTTATGCAATGATGCGATGCTTTTGGTTTGGTTAAGTCCTTTGTTTCTTGTTTTGACATCAAAGCTTTGACCGAGTTGTGATACACTGCTTTGGGTTGTAAGAGGTTTTTGGCTTTGCCAAATTGAGGTGCGGTCTGCTCTGGTGTAATTTAGTTGATTGCAAATAGGAGCAGAAGGATAGATTGGGGTTTTTGGTTCATGCTCGACAGAGTTTTTGTGTGCTCTCTCTAGGGCAAGAATTGTTACGTAAAATCAATTAACCGTTTTTTCTTTTAAACAAAACTTGTGTTACATAAACCATATGAGGGCTGCGATATTTGAAATTGACCCAAAGGCGAAAAAACTTAAAGACTTGATACTGCTGCCTGAGATTGCAACCTCAAAAAGTCGGTTATAGGTCTAGACTCAAATGATCGAAGACATTTTGTATTGTCATAATTTAGAGTCATTATATGCAGAGGCAGATAATTCATCATGCTCATCGAGCATCTTCAAAAAGATTTGGTTTTCTTAACCCGAAGAAAGGCCTAGGCCATGTTAGATTTTCCAACAGGGCTGGACGAGCATAAAGAAGCAACGATCTTTTCCCTTGCGGATGGTTTAAGATGTCTTCATACCAAAAATTGTAAGTCCTAGACCATATATTTCGGACCAATTAATTCTGTCTTCCTTCTTGCGTAAGAATTGGTAGGAACATGTTGAGTTGGATGTGCGCAATCTTGCACTTCGATCGCATGGTTTTTTGATATACAACAGGCTTGTTCGCAGGGTAAGTCCTGATGTGAAACCTACAAAACCTTGTTTGCAGAATTATAAGTGCCGTTAACTGACGTGACCGCTCGCAATGCGACCTTTGATGACATCTGCAATTCTGCAGAAAAATAAGGTGACGTTAAAAACAAAGACAAAAAAAAAATTGTACTGGACGCTGGCCCTGCTAACGAAAGCTATGGCAAGTGCGTCAAAATAGTCGCAATATGGCAGAGGCTGTCCGCAAGATGGAATTCTGTATCCCTTCTTCAGAAACTGGCTCCCAGTTTAATTGAACCTTTACATGATAAGGATGATATTACCATTCTTTCCATTTGCTTAAACCTAGGGACTTTGTGCTCTCTTACTTACTTACTTAAGGTGGCGCTACAGTCCGGGGTGGACCTGGGCCTCAGCCAACAAGCTTCGCCAGCCAGCTCTGTCTCTAGCTAGCCGTCTCCAGTTTCGCACGCGAAGTTGGCTGAGGTCCCCTTCCACTTGCGTGCGCCACCTGAGTCTCGGTGCTCCTCTACCGCGTCGTCCCTGCGGTGTGGATTCGAAGATTTTCTGGGCCGGGGCGTTGGTGTCCATCCGCTCTAGATGACCCAGCCATCGTAGACGTTGTGTTTTGACTCTTTTGGCTAGGTCAGTATCGCTGTACAGCCCGTACAGTTCGATGTTATATCTCCTCCTCTACTCTCCGTCTATGCAGACGGGACCGTAAATCGTCCGAAGAATTTTCCTCTCGAAGCAGCCTAAAGTGTTTTCATCCGCCTTTGACAGGGTCCATGCTTCTGCACCGTAAAGCAGGACTGGGATGATGAGGGTCTTATACATGGACAGTTTAGTTGCTCGAGAGAGGGCTTTGCTACTCAATTGCCTTCTTAGCCCAAAGAAACAGCGATTGGCAAGAGTTATCCTTCGTTTGATTTCAGCGCTGGTGTCATTGTCTGAATTGAAAGCGGAACCCAGGTAGACAAAGTCCCTAACTACCTCAAAGTTATAGCTGTCGATGGTGATGTTTTGTCCAAGACGTCGGTGTTGGGTGTCTTTTCTTGATGACAGCATATACTTGGTTTTGCCCTCATTGACTGCTAAACCCATATTCGCCGCTTCCGTCCCAATACTCACGAAGGCTTCACTGACATCACGCTTTGTTCTACCGATTATGTCAATGTCGTCTGCGTATGCAAGTAGTTGAACGGACTTTTGAAAGATTGTACCTCTGGTGTTGGCGCGAGAGTTCTGCACAATTCTCTCAAGTATGATGTTAAAGAAGTCGCATGACAGCGCGTCGCCTTGTCTAAATCCTTTTTTGACATCAAAGGGGTCGGTGAGGTCTTTGCCGACCTTGACGGAACAGCGTGAGTTTTCCATCGTCATCCTGCACAGACTGACGAGTTTGGCAGGGATGCCAAAACTAGACATTGCGCTATATAGCTCGTCTCTATAGATGCTGTCATACGCGGCCTTGAAATCGATGAAGAGGTGGTGTGTATCGATTTGGAATTCCTGGGTTTTCTCCAAGATCTGCCGCAGTGTGAATATTTGATCGATGGTGGACTTTCCTGGCCTAAAGCCACACTGATATGTGCCTATCAGATTGTTGACAAACGGCTTCAGGCGTTCACACAGTACAGCAGAAAAGATCTTGTATGCGATGTTAAGAAGACTTATGCCTCTGTAGTTGGCACAACTCAGAGGGTCTCCTTTCTTCAGGATCGGGCAAACAATGCTGAGGTTCCATTCGTCGGGCATGCTTTCTTCCGACCATATCTTGCAGATGAGCTGGTGCATGCTCCTAACCAGCTCATCGCCAGCGGATTTAAAAAGTTCGGCAGCTAGGCCGTCTGCTCCGGCTGCTTTGTTGCACTTGAGCTTAGACACAGCTACTTTCACCTCCTCCAGGTCGGGTGGGCGGTATCGTTCGTATGCTTCGTCGGTAACGTCTTCGCCCGGGTTGAATGGTTCATTCTGCCTGACAGCGGTATTTGGTTCTTCCTCGCCGTTATACAGTCTGCAGAAGTGGTCTTTCCAAATCCTCAGCACCGACTGCGATTCTACAACGATGTTCCCTTGATGGTCCTTACAGGCTTCAGTTCGAAGTTTATACCCTTGGCAGGACCTTTTGATCCTTTGGTAAAACTTTCTAACCTCATTCCTGTTGTAACATCTCTCTATCTCTTCAACCGCGCGCTTCTCGTGCTCTCTCTTTTTCCTTCGGAGAAGCCGGTGCTCCTCTCTCCTCCTCTGCTCGTAGAGCTCGCGAGCAGCTCTAGTCCTTCTGTGCAGCGCCGCTTTGTATGCTTCCTGTTTAGCTGCATGTGCTTGCCGGCATTCATCGTCAAACCAGGGGTTTCGTTGTGGTCGCCGTGTGAAACCCAGCACTTCAGAGGCGGCGTCTCTGATGGCATTTTGGCAATGTTGCCACTGGCTATCAATACTTGATGCTGGTTGCATAGGACTTCGTAGAAGGTTTTGAGAGACTCGGTTGGAGAAGGACCTGGCGATCTCTTGCGATTGTAGTCGGCCGACGTCAAACTTCCTCACAGTATTTCCATTACTTGGCGCTGGTCGGGATATCCGCAGCCGTACCTTGGCTACAACAAGGTAGTGATCCGAGTCAATGTTGGCCCCTCGGAAAGTTGGGACATCCATGATACTGGAGGAGTGCCTTGCGTCGATCGCAATATGGTCAATCTGGTTGACGGTTGATTGATCGGGAGATCTCCATGTCCCTTTGTGGATATTGAGATGCGGGAACTGTGTACTAGCTACCACAACGTGTCGCCCCGCAGCAAAGTCGATCAGCCTGAATCCGTTATCGGAGGTCGTGTCGTGCAGGCTATACTTTCCGACAGTACGACCAAAGATGCCCTCCCTTCCTAGCTTGGCATTAAAATCGCCTAGGACAATTTTAATGTCGTAGCTAGGGCACTGCTCATAAGTTTTGTCCAGGAGCTCGTAGAACATATCTTTGGTCTCGTCATCTTTCTCCTCTGTGGGGGCATGTGCGCATATCAGGCTAATGTTGGCGAATTTAGCCTTGATGCGGATCGTCGCGAGGCGCTCGCTTACAGGGTTGAAGCTCAAGACTTTTTGCCTAAGTCTGCCTCCAACAACGAAACCACATCCAAATAGGCGCTGTCTTTGATGCCGGTAGCAGTCGCCGCAGTAGATGTCGCAGTTTTTCATCCTTCTTTTGCCCGGCCCGTCCCACCGCATTTCTTGGATGGCAGTAATGTCTGCCTTGCAGTCGTTAAGGGCCTCCGCTAGTTGCTCGGCTGCACGTGGTCTGTTAAGGGACCTAACATTCCACGTGCAGATCCGGAGCTCGTTGTCCTTTTCTCGTTTGCATTGGTCGTCAACAGTAAATCCGTCCGAATCTGAGGCTTGTTTCCGCTTCGTGACTGGTGTTTCTTTACGTGGCCGGGAAGTCACCCCGACGGCACGACCCCCAACCTGGAGGACCAGATCCTTTGCTTAGCTCTAAGGACGGAGAGCCGGATAGCCCGCTCCTTATAGGCCTGAGCTCCGAATACGTCGTAGTAGCCCATATAAGGTGTTCACTAAGTAGTTCGGCCTGACTGGAACTATGGACGCCACCGTTGATTCCATCTGGGGAATTCCTCCGCTGCCGTCCGGATGCAAGGAGAAGTGCCTTAGTGGGAACACTCCTCCCCCCTCTCTCGTCTGCTACCCCCAACAACTTTCCAAAGGGGTTGGAACCCAATCTCCAGTTGAGGTACTAGGCACCCGGTGTTCACCACGGGGAGGTGAGAGTAGGAGTTGATAGACAGAGGTGGGTTTAGAAAACCTGTGGATGCTTGTATCCTCTTGAGTGCACATGTCTATCCTTTGACCACCACTTTGTGCTCTCAGGCAGATTGATATCTAAGCCTGAACGATAATTGATCATCCTAATGTGCAGGTCCAATTTGTGACCACAGACCAGAGTCATCAACCCTATTAAAGTTTCGGGTCTAAAGATTTCACTAGGTTCCAGAACACTGTAGTGAAGAAGCTTGAAATTTTTGAGGCTGTTTATATCGAACTGTTTGATCGAAGAAAACATCAAAACTAGATGGACACCGAGTAGCCAAGGCTCTTTGACTTGTTTTTGAACGTTAAAGATTAAAGGAATTAACATGATTAAGGAGCGACAAGTATCAAATATTTGACGGGACTCTGTCTCCTGATTTGATTTTTTATTTGAAAGGCGGAAAACTGTGTACAATAAACTAAGGAATCTGTTAGATCAGATTTGGCTTAATCTTTTCTGCACTTTCCTAAATTATCAAGAGACAACTGGAAACTTTTTGTTGTAAGTCAAATGGAGAGCAATTCACACGATTGTATGCACCCGTAAAAAAAGTTGCTTACTGTATTTCCCTTTCCATTTACATGTTTGAATATCGTGAGTAATGCAAATATTTAAAGAAATTTTAAAGACGAAAATGCTATTAGTAAAAATGTTTGCTGCAATCATTTTTTTGCTTTTTCAAGTAAATGTTTCCATTTAAAATTATAATTAATTTCCAAAAGTAGCTTCTAAGGAAGCTGAAATCTTACTCAAAAGATTGAAGATAAAAAGATTGCTTACGAAATATTAACTTATAGTATACCACTTTATTACCCTTGCCATTTATATGTTTGACTCACATAATGCAAAGATTTTAAGAATATTTCTTACTAATCACGAAGAAAGTTTAAAGATGAAAATGCTATTAATAAAAATGTTTCTGCAATCACTTTTTTGCTTTTTCCAAGCGAAGTAAATGTTTGCATTAAAAATTGGAATTAGTTTCCAAAAGTAGCTGCAAAAGAAGCTGAACTTTTTCTTCGAAGAATTTTTTTGTCATCCATAATCATAAAACGGTTGCTCCAAAAACCGAAATAATTGTAAAAATTGATTGCTTCTCAGATTTTGCATCTTTTACCTCAAATAGTTCAGCATTTTTAACCTTAATATAAATCAAAACTATGTGCTTGATGTTTAAGGAAAATAAGGAGAAACATTTTTGTGTTTCAAGCAAATATTTTTGTTTCTTCTAGCTAGCAATAAACTGCAAACACTTAAATGCTCGCTTTATTTGTGTATTCGATAGAGTCCAGGTATTTCCACAATATAACTCTAAGGAAAGCTTAATTGGCATTAACTTGCTGAACCATTTAGCTTTGCTGAAAAGAGCTGTCCAAATTTTTCCACCACATAAAAACAGACTATTGGTGGCTTCTATAACATAAGAAAAAAACAAAGTTGCATCGAAATCGAAGAACGAATTTTTGTCGCCTTCGTCGGCGGTTAGTGCCCATTGTCCTTTAATCGAAACCATGTAAGTGGAATCCTTAAAAAAAAACGTTTTTAAAGCCTCAACCTCGATAAACAAAACGTTTTAAGGAGTTTAATTTCTGCAACACAGTCCGACATAGAAAAGTCACGACTGTTGTTTATACCCCGCATACAGACAGCATCCAATAACCAGGGCCACAAATGCCACTTAATCACTTTGGCAAGTCCATTTTTCTTCCCAAATATACAAAAGTCCCCATTTATGCTCTGCGAAACAGGTTAATAATTGCCCATCATTCTAGGAATGCACATTTACACATCCCCATAACGAAAAGATAGCGCGCACAAGGAAACACTTTATCAAGATTAATGTCCCATTCAATTAATGCCAAACATAGACGCTAGAAGGTGTTAACCAAGAGCACTGCAAATATCCTCACAAATATCCCCGTCCAAAGTTGCTGAAGGTGTATAAAATTGATTAAGCGTCCCGAGCTTTTGTGGGGTGGTGAGGAGCATCGCACGGCTGCTGTTGCTAGTGGGCTAGGCGAAAAGCAATTAAGGACATGGCAATGACATAACGAGCAAAAATATTGAGATAGTCTGCACAAAAAAATAGGACAGTCACAGTCTGTCCTGGTGGGAAACAAGCTCCCACCGTGTAGCCAATCCATGTTCTAGGTTGATGTTACAACTTGATGCTGAGTCGATAGGGAGAGTGTAGTGGGTGTGAACGAAAATAGCCAGCACACACAAGGTCTGTGACAAGTTCTCTCCCTGGGGGCGCGCAGAGAAAAATAGGTGTGAGAAAAGACTGATGACAGGAAGAGAAGTGTAAGTGTCCATCGGATACCTACTTTTGGGCACGACAACGCAATGGGGGGAAAGTGTGATTCTCTACCGAAAGGAAGTACAAAAATCAACCCTTAATGAACATTTAAGATGACCAAGGAGAATTTCTGTAGCACAGCTAGTGGATAAATGAAGTGCTGAGCACAGCAATCGACCGGGTTGATTGTCCATAAGAGGTGCAAGGATATTCATTAGAGCCAGGCAGAGGAAGTTTTGTGACCAGATCCATCTCAAGCGTGGAAGGTATTCTTAATTTTTGTGACGCCAGATAGATAAAATTGGATTTGACTTGGGTTTTGAAAAGTGAAATAGACTTTATTTAGATTTGTGCTCGCTTAAAAGATTAATTCTAACTTATAGCCTCTTCGTCAGGATTAAAATTTGATTACCTCATTTTAATCCGCTTAGTTGTTATAGTTTACAAATTTGATTTACAATCAAGAGCTTTGATTTTGCAACTCATTTACTTATCATCATCATCTGCTTGTTCCTTGTCTTCAACTTAGTAAATCCAATTACTTCGACAAGCTATCCCCATGTAATTCTTGTCCTAAGGACATTTCAATAATGCAATAGGTATAACCTTGTATTATGTATAGTCTACTCGAACTATATCCCAAGGAATTGCTGCTATTTTAGTCAACTTTTCGGAAGAGATCTTAAGTAACCAGTTTTACTTGAAGGAAACCTTTTAGGACACACTCGCATTCCCAATGATTACACTCGTCGGATTGGGCTACGCACACATGGATAGTTAAGAAGCTGGGGACGTAATTTCCATTTAAAATGAAGTTCGCAGTTGTTTGCGTATCCTAAGGACCGAATCCAATTAAATTAGGCGAACTTCGCCTCAACGTATCCATTTAGTAGCAGTAATCCTTTTTCATTTTCTGACGTCGAGCATGGATGCTACTTCGGCTGTGTCCCTTTTTCCTTAACCCCCAGAGGGAGAAAAAACAGAAAAGTATTAGGACACTTTTCTTAAATGGACGTATCAATAATTTACGCATCATTTGTTTGTGTTTTGTATCTTCGAAGGAAAATACACAAATGTTGTGTGTCCTTTGGCTTCCTTGAAAATTTATGCACAACCTTACTTGCAACAGGGACAAATACCCCTTTGATATTGTATTTGATTTTTTCCTTTTTTTTCCCTTTCGCTTCAGGTCTTTTTCTCGAATGCCCGGGTACCACATCGATGTCGTTGCGTACAACATTGGAACGGATAACATCGCCCATACAGTCGTTATCAATTTATGATTTCGATCGATCGGTCACGTCCTTATCACAGGATGTCTTTCAACCTGGTGTCAGTATAAGGCATTTGCAATTCTCCCATTCGCATTTGGAGACATTGAAGGATAATAGCCTAAGAAATGTACGTGCCTCGTTGGAGTCACTCAGCATTGTAAATGGAAAATTAACACAGGTATGTAACATGTTATCGTGTAGCTTGGATTTTGTTTTAATAGAACTACAGGGATTAAATTTTGAACCTTATTTAGGTTTCCAGTTGGCAAATCGGGGCTACATTAGGTCCTACAATCCCTTTTATACACTTAATATAATTTAGTTACACAAATAATATATACGAGACTAATGAAGTAGTGTTGCCATGTGATTGCCAATAATTTTAGCAAGAGAATTCAGCTTCTACAGATTATGTGACATTGTCATTTGAATTCAAGCATTGTTTTTCCGTTTATTAATTAGCTTCCCAGGCAGACTTGGAGTTGAACTTCCTAGAACTGTTAGAACTGCCTGGCTATCGAAAAATAGTGAGTGAAAATAGTGAAAATGGTGAGATTTTTATGCTTCTGTCTTTGCGATTTCTCACCAAGAGTTCGGCTTAAAAACTTGTATAATTTTTTGCAGACGGATATGTATGCATATCTCTCTCTAGGCTTCACCATTTAGCCAATGTGGATTTGGCCTTGTGGATTATCACTGGACTACAGTGATAATAGTTTTGTAATATTTGTGAAATATTCATGTATGGTGTATGAGATCTCTGAATTGTATTAGATTTTTTTACCCGACCCAGGGTATATTAAGTTTGATGTATAGGTTGTAACGCAGTGAAATAATATCCGTAGACCCCCAAGACCTTTAAAAGATATGAATGGGACCGACCGGAGAATCGATTAAGCCATGTCTGCCCGTCCGTTCGTATGTAAACAACTTTAAGGCATTAAATTTTAAGGTAGAGAGCTGAAATTTGGTGGGTTGGCTGGTGGGTCCATTGGACCAGATCAAGTTTGAAAATTAGCTGAATCCGCCCACAGACACGCCCACTATAGGCCTGTATGTGCGACCATCTCTAATTTAAAAAGAATACTTTTTGCAAATTTTAGCTATGTTAGAATGGTGCTAGCGGATTCATTTTAGGTACGTAATATTGCCTTGTAATTGTCTTTGAAGAAACTAACATTTTTTAGCCTTTTCATTAACCCCCACTTTTTAAGGGATTTTAGCTTAAAATTACTGTTTTCCAATAAATATACATGAAATTTCCAAAAAATTATATATTAAAAGTTGTAGATATTAGCATTTTCTAACTTTTATGTGTATATTGTATGTGCGTCCGCCCACTTTTGTGGGCGTGGCTTAAAAAAAGGTGATTTTTTAGTTAAAAATGCGGAGTTCTAGGCCGAAATGTATGCAACCACCTAATAAAAAGCATTCAACAGTTATATTTTTACATCCCGTCCACTTTTTGGAGGCGTGGCAAGTCTCTTTTTGGTAGGGTCGGGTCTTTTGCAATCCTTTGCAGACGGACTGAAGCTTTTGCATACGCACTGTTGCACTTTTCCACTTGTTAGTTGTTATTTTAGTTTTAAAGTTTGCGTATAAGGGTACTACGAGAGTATTCGTGGTACCCTATACTTAGAGTCAAAGGAGTCTTATAAGATTTATTTTCTTTTAAGTCTCTAGAGCTCGACTCTCGCGAGTGTGTTTCTTGGGGCCTTAAACTTATCACAGCCACTTGAGCTTTTGGCTCTGTTGAACGTTTTACTTATACCTGGCAACTATTTTTGCAGCTCAAAGTCTCTTCAAGGTTCAAATTTATGGGTTGGGGTCGAAATTCTGCTTTTAAAGAAATTCTGTTTTTCGAGATTCTGGTAATGCATATTTTTTTTTCGAAAAAGCAGAGTTTTGACCGCAGAATTATGACCCACTCCCCAAATTTATTTGTTTTTCTCTTTGAATAAAATAAGTTTGAATGGTATAAGGATAGGATTTTTTTTATTAAGGTTCTCAACGGCCATATCCAATTTAGGTGGCAAAAATTTAGGCGAACTTGTGCTCAGATGTTACCCAATTCAGTTTTTGCTGAGCGAAGGTGTGTATAGTCGGGTTTGGGTGGTCCAAATTATTTTTCCAAAATTCTGCTTTTCCTAGTCTTATTTTACAAAATTCTGGAAGCGCAATTTAGACAGAGCATCACAGTGAAATATGTATGGCAACCCTCCTGCCTGTTTCTTTTTTTACCTTTGGTTTACTTTATTTTGAAAAACATGAATTTTGAAACCAAAATTTTTTTCGCTCTCAGAACAACATTTTTGTTCGCAAAACAGAATTGAAGCGCACTCCCTTTCTAGTCATTTGTCTCACGGGATCATCTGATAAAGCTGTCGAGCTGGGATATGAGTTTATTTTAAACATAAAGTGCTTGTGGTCAGAAATGAAGACTTCTCTTCAGTCCCTTAGCCAAATTAAGGAACTTGTTAGTGATCAATGTTGGGTCTAGCACCTTTTGGAAGGTGCATGTTAAGCCATTGTTGGCTGAATGATAGGTAAGGGCTAAGCATTGATTTAAAGACTCACCGCTTAAAGAGGGTTTTGCTTGGCCCCTGGTATGTTAAGCCATGCATCCTATAATCCTCAGATTCTATATCCTATCCTTTGAAATAGGCTCTATGTTACTACTATCTATGTTTGTACCCTCTTCACAAGGCATATTGGCGAGAAAGCTGGCGGCGGCGTAACTAACGATAGCTGATTAGGATACGTAGCAATATTGCAATAAACAAAGTTAAACATTTTTACATCGGATATCGGATCTCTGATTTGACCACCGTTAAAATTGGCTTCCTTATGGGCATCAAATTGAATGAACCTAAAGCATTTTCTGAAGTTGCTGCCACTCAATTGACTGGTAAAAGTTTAATCATGCTAAAATTCGTTATTATCATTGAATTTCGTCTTTGGACACAATGTCGCCGCCTTAAGAAAACACGTTATCTAACCGACTTGGTATTATCTGGTCCATTAAAACCCCTAATATTGTTAAGTTCAGCATAACCACAGATCCTTCGTTTATCCTCTTTTAAAACCACCTGCGTGTCCAACCATTCTTCGTTTTGCCTTTGAATGGTGTCATATTCGAGGAATACGAGAAGACATCTATGAGTCTTAGGAATTCTCTGCCACTTTTGTGAATGGGTAATCATCTCTTGCGCGTTTTTTTTGTACCTTCTGGGGCATCATGCTGCGCAAATGCACGCTTTCAAAAGAAAAGCGTGTGTTTTCCTCGCTGCACCGATAAAACTTTTTTCTATTTTCTTTTATACATAATTAATTTGTCCATCCTGTCTTGCAAAGTTTTCGGTTTGCTTATTTGAATCCTGGACGCTTCTATGGGAGCCATTTTCTTCTTCTGTAACTTTTGGATTTTTATCCTTGTTTGTGAGCCTCATCAATCACCTCAAGTTCGCTTACTAGAAACTAAGCTCGCTAAGGTGTAAAATTCTAGGCGCTTTTTTTCTCAATTTTTCTTTTAAATTCCTTTGCCTTATTCAAACCTGCGGAAAAATTCGTAGTATTCCTTTTTCTTCCCTTAAAGTTGGAGATAAACTAATTCTCATGAGTCGAGCTTTACAGGACTTAAGATTCGACTAGATATGGGAATCCCCCCCGTAAATAATTCAAGTCAACTCGGCCCTATAGACTGACTAAAATATAGAATCGAGATACCTCGAAAACGGTTTCATAAATTTTGACCCGGACCAAAACGCAGAAGATAAAAAAATTGAAAATTGTACTTGAACTTTGCAGCCACCCCAAATTCAACAGTAATCCTAAGTCTTGCAGGACATGCATGGAGGACATACGTTTTCAAAAGAAGTTGCCTGTTGAGAAACTATCCATTATCCAGGTTTAAGTTGTCTTATAAGGTTTTCCAACCATTAGAGTCCTAGGTATGTACTTGTTTCCTTATGTACATATTTCCTAACCTTTCCCAACTCCAAAGTCATTGACTTCATTGAACATTTTTTTAAAGAACATCTTTGGATCTGTAAGAAGTGTATAAATGTTCCATTTCGTCCTTTTTATCTTAATCGATTATCTTGCCTCACTCGCGTACGCATCCTCTTTACATTTATGAGCTCCGTTTTCTTCTTAATTACTTTTAGGCAAATTTAATGCCTTTAAGGATAGAACTCGTTGCGTTGCGGAGTCCCGCTGTCAATTAAAAATTCATTTCAAATTAATAACAAAGATACATTCCCCCAGCGGTGCTCGATGCGGGTGTGTAAGCTGATTTGCAAGCTCACGCCACAGTGCAAACGAAAAGAAGATTTAATTTTACACAAAGCCCCATACCCATATACCTATACCTATACTAACAAACCTATTACAATCCCGGTAACATGTGTCGAATATGTCATCGTTCTTACGAAAAAAAGGAATCCGTTTTAAGGGATTTCCGCCGTACGTGCTCCAAAGTCAGTCATCATGTCTCTCTTGTCGTTCTACCCGTTGTCGTTGTTCCGGGCCCTTGCTCCTGCTGCTATGCTATTCAAATGTAATTAAGCCAGAATGCGAATCGGAGATGAGCAAATAAAATGAATTTTCACAAATTAATGTGTGCTCAAGACGGTGTGGAGTGCACGCGGGGGACTCGCTTAACGTTCTCAGGACAACGAATAAAAAGAAAGAAAGGATAAGGGATTTCGAAAAGGGTATCTATATGCTTATACAGCTACCTCTGCCGTAGCCCGTTTGGCGCTTTCGTTATGTTATGAGAGTTTTGCTTCTGCCTGAGCAGCCGGCAGGAGCAGCAATGGTAAATGAGCAAATGTAAATAATGGGAAAGTATGACTTTTATTATCCTTGTTTGCGGTGCTTTCTTTCTACGGCTATGTTCGTATATCCATCCATATATGAATGTGCTTTTGTGTGAGTGCCAGTACACACAAATCGTTGTTTTCATGACTGCTGAAACTGAAATGCTGCTCGTTTTTATTTTCGTCCTTTTGCATACAAATACATACCTAGACCTACACCCAAAACCCAAACAGCCCGCGCCCGTCCTTTCCCTGCAAAATACAAATTTAATTTTTATGAAGAGTAACGGCGGCAATTTTTGTGCAATTTATGCGAATGTTGAGATTCTGTTCGGGCGAGACGGACGGCTTGCGTTGCGACTGCGGCAGCCCGCCCAATGTGAAAAGATGTTAGTCCTCTCTGTTTGTGTTTTGGTTTTATGGTCACAGGAAAAATAAATATTTGTTCGGAACATTTGAGATGAACGGTTGTCGAAGGATATGCTGTCATGGTGGCACAAAAATATGGTTTATCCTTTAATTTGAGGCATATTTCCATAAGTGCTCGTTTGTAATGCTTTACGAAGTCCCTTTTATATGGAATTACTGTTATAGGTGTTGTTTTCGTATTTGCTGAGCGGATGAGCTGGTTTTATCGCCAGCAAAAAGATGTTACTGCAATGAGCTCTGATTATGGGTTTTTAGAAATAACCATTACGACACAGATTGGTAGTTACGATGGCACTTTAAGAGTGACGCATGAGATTTTAGGATTTGTTATAAAAAACGTTCCCTTTTATGACGCACTCTGATCGCCTGTCTTTTCCTTCCACAGATTCCATCAAGAGCTCTGAACTCAATGCTCAAGCTTACCGCAGTTGACTTCGATTCCAACGAAATCACACGAATCGACGACTACAGCTTCTACGGGCTTCGGCTGTCCAAACTCAACATGAAGGGCAACCGGCTGGACACAATTCCTGAGAACGCATTTGCCAGCCTGGAAGAGTCCATGCAAGAGATCGATTTATCGGAGAATCGCCTTCGAACTTTTCCTATGCTGGCGCTAAGACGCTTGGATTACCTGCGAACCCTTCGTCTCTCCTACAACCAAATAGCGTCCTTTCACGGCGACCTACCAACAGCGATAGCGCTGCCTAATGGCACGACAACTACGCCACAAATGCGACTTCATTCGCTAGTTTTCCTCGACCTGAGTTCGAATCAGTTTACAGAGATAACCGACGATTGCTTTCGAGGCTTTGCCCAGCTAAAGACACTCTCACTGTACTCCAACCAGATCGAGTTAGTGCACAGAGACGCTTTCCAATCTTTGAAGGAGCTCATGTCTCTAGACATGTCCCACAACCGAATCATAGCGTTGGACTCAAAGATTTTCGAGCGGAATAAAAGGCTGCAAACAGTCGACTTGAGCCACAATCATATCCACTCGATTAGCGGAGTCTTCGCTGACCTACCACAGCTGAGGGAAGTATTCTTGTCGGAGAATAACATATTGGAACTGCCTTGTGACGCGTTCACCAATTCGACGAATATTGACGTGATATACCTTGAGTCCAATGCGATTGCGCACATCGACCCGAATGTGTTCAGCACTCTTGTAAATTTGGAGCAATTATATCTTCGGTCAAACTTCATACCTCTGGTCCCGGTCACTATGTTGGATAAGACATTGAACCTTGCTTCGCTCTCCCTCGACGATAATGAAATAAAAGACTTGGAGATCGGGATGTTTCGAAAGCTAGAGCACTTGCGGGAGATCCGCCTCCATAACAATCGAATCAGACGAATACGTAAGGGCGTCTTTCACCCCCTGCCTAGCCTGTTGGAGCTACATGTGCAGAAGAACTCAATCGAGGATATCGAACCTGGGGCGCTGGCTACCCTGACAAAACTTCAGCACGTGAACCTCCAGGATAATCAGCTTGCGGTACTTGAAGATATTTTCCCGAATGAAACTTCGGGCTCAGCTCTGCTGTCGATCCAGCTGAATACGAACTTTTTGAACAAGATCCACCCGAAAACCTTTCGGAGGCAGGACCACATTCAGATTATGTGGCTGAGTGAGAACCATCTCGTGAGGATCGACAAGACACTCTTTGGGGATCTTAAAAAACTGGAACGTGCCTACTTGTCCAATAATTTGATCCGCGACATTGAACGAGACTCGTTTACAACAGTGAAGCACTTGAAATTCCTCGACCTGAGTGGCAACCGACTGCGGTCCCTGAGAAAGGAGTATTTTTCTGCTTTAGCCGAGCTAGAGGAGCTGAATTTGTCGGGTAATGTCGTGGAAGCCATCGAAAGTAACACCTTTGGAGCGATGAAGAAACTTAAGATGCTCGATTTATCCAGTAATCCGCTGATTCAGATCACAAGGGATATCTTCCTCGACGACATGCCTCTGACTCACTTGAATTTAAGGAACACAACTCTGCGAAAGATTGAAGCGAATACCTTCAAGTCGTTGGCCAATATTAATGAGATTAACTTTGAGGATAACTTCTTGAGCCCCGGTGACATTCAGAAGCTTGATGTGCCCAGCTTAAGGAGCTTGCGACTATCGCGCAACAATTTCAGTCATGTCGGAGCAGGTGGGGTGATTCCGGGCATGTTTGACAAGCTGCGATCGCTTCAACAGTTGACTCTGGCAAACTGTAGCCTGGCGGATATTCCCGATCAGTTGTTTGCCAAGAACACCAACCTGGTAAAACTAGACTTGTCTGACAATCACCTGCAAGCAATGAACCGAAATATCTTCCAAGGCCTGAATGTGTTTAAAGAGTTGAAGCTGTGTAGGAATAACATCTCTGAGTTTCCACACATCGCCTTGTTTAACCTTTCGACCTTGGAGACACTACAACTGGCAGGAAACCAGCTGACATCAATCGATTTTTTCAAATTGAGCGGAACTCTGAATCTAAGGCACCTCGACTTGAAGGACAATAAAATTACAGCGCTAACAGGCTTTAATGCGGTTAACTTAACCCAACTAGATCAGGTTGACCTCAGTGGCAACTATCTGCTCTCACTTCCTGCGAACTTTCTTCAACATTCGGTGAATTTGCAACGAGTCGACCTCTCCAGCAATAGATTTCTGCAGATTCCCAGCTCCGCGTTGTCTGATGCGTCACTGCCAAGACTAAGCTGGCTGAATTTGACAGGGAATCCAATAAACAAAATTTACACAGTCAAGGAAGAGCGATATCCTTACCTCAAGGAGTTATACATCTGCCGGACAAACTTAAGCATCCTCACCAGCAAAGACTTTGAAGCTTTTCAAGCCCTGCAGCATCTACATTTGATTGGCAATAGAATTATGAGGATTTCCCCAGGAGCCTTCAAGTCTCTGGCGAACCTCCTCACATTAGACCTGAGCGTCAACGAACTTGAGCTTCTACCCAAGGAACGTCTGCAAGGTCTCAAGCTGCTAAGACACCTAAACATATCGCACAACAGCCTCCGGGACTTGGAAGAGTTCAGTGCTGACCTATCGCAGCTGCAAATTTGTGATTTATCTTTCAACCAGCTGGATCGCATCTCGAAAAAAACATTCCGCCACTTGAAAGGCCTCACGGAGCTCTACCTCATGGGCAACCGAATGACAGTCCTCTCAACCGATGCCTTTCGTCACATTAGGAAGCTGCAGGTCCTAGATTTGCGAAGAAACTACTTTGAAGTTGTGCCGCTGGACGCACTGAAACCGCTCGAGACCAACGTTCGAACACTCCGCCTCGAAGGTAAGTCGTAAACATGATAAATTATTATCCTTCAACGTAATGATATAATTTGTGTACCTTTATTCCTGTAGATAATCCTCTGCATTGCAGCTGTGATGCACAACAACTATGGGAATGGCTGCGGGACCATCGTCGCTGGGCGGCAGACGATAGTGTCAATTATCTTAGGTGCGAACATCCGGGCGAATTGCGCGGAAGGATATTTACGAAAATGGAGCCACAGCAATTTTGTGACGCCCCATTAATACCGAAAATCGCCATCCAGGACATACAACCGTACTCGGTGGTGGTATCGTGGCAGAGTCGCGAACATTTCGGTTTAAATGGCTACGAGATTGTCTACCATGCCATGGACGGTCCTGATGAGGTGAGGAGCCTTTTGCCATTGTTGTTTTATTTAAAGTTTTTTTTTTTTTTTTAATAAACTTATGAGCTATTAATGAAAATTACATTCGCGTGTGTGAGGCACAGGTTGAATTATACGAAACTTAAGAGAAAACAAGGACGAAACCGGTACACCGTGAAATTACTGGTGCAGTTACGGACGCCATACTGCTCTGCTGCATTGCAGAGCAGAGAGTTATTTTAGTGAAATGAGATTTCATTAACGCACGTGTGTACCGACTTTCCACACGTGTGTATGTGAGTGTGTTTGTGTGGAAAGGAAATTACAATTTCACTGTTTGGGCAAGTGCAAGTGGGCGTGTGACCTCATTTGTTCAATTGGCGCTTGTGTTGTTTCCTTGCGGGAAAATTCGTTGCAATTACGTTTGATTATAAGTTTCACCGGAAAAGGATGTTGCTATTTGGTATGATGAGAGTTTCCTTGCAATCGCATCTCAGTTAATGAATTCTTGGAAGTCGCAAATGGGTTTAAACAATAGTATACCGGTGATAAACAAACGAAAAAAACATAAGGACTGGTTCAATGGAAAACCTTCACTTCAGCCAACTTTACTAGAAGAAAAAGTTGTTGGAATCCATCGGTTGCGGATATGCTCTTAATTGGAAAATATAAAATGGAGTCATTCAAGAAAAATGGTTCGTACCTTTGTGTTCGATCACAGCTGATGCGAAAAGAAAACGTATGATAGGTACCTTTCTCATGAGAAATCCAGTGACAAGAATTTCTATTTTTGGCAAAACCAAATAACGATAATTTCCTCGTATATCAGGCAACTTTGCAGGGAACTAAAAATTGTTTTCTTTTTCGGCCCTTCATGGTCTCAGTCCTTTTTTCTTGTCTATTGAACATCATGGTTTTTACACTGATTGGTTTTTAAATTATTAAATAAGATATTTGATGTGACTACCATTGTGTATGGCCTGCAAATTGTTTTTTTAAATTATTAGTCGATCCACCTAGAAACAATATTGGCTGCAAACCTGAAATATTTGTTGAGAAGAACGTGGTCCCCTTTTTCTTGTTTCAACCAAAATTAATTGTTCCATTAAAAAATATTGTTTTGTTCCAAAAAACAGAGCACTTTATAACAAACGTCTCTCCACCCAATCAAAAAATGTTTACTGCAAACGCTGAAAAGTTTCTTTAATATTATCTGCTTCACTAAGATGATTTATTCTTCTTCAAACACTCCACTCCAATGTTACGATCCATGTAAGCTCTTGAATGTTTGCTCGGAATCAAAAAACATGTAACTGTTTCAAGAAAATATTTGTGGCAATATTTGTGGCAAATATTTTCTGGCAAGAAACAGCTTCGTTTTTCTCAGAGGAAGTTTTTCTCAGGACAGCTTCTCTCTAGAGGAAAAGGGAGAGGAAAAGGAAGCATTTTTTGCTTGAAGCAAATATTTTGTGCATTTTGTGACAAGAAACCTGCTTTAAACACAGAATTGTTTGCTTCATATTGTCTGCACGAAAAAAATTTTAGTGTCAAAATTGCGAGGTTTTGTAAAGTTTGCCGTTAACGCCTTGGTTAGAATGGGAATATTAATTATATTGGATTATGTTATTTGGGTATTGTGATACAGTTGAGTGATTTATCTCGACTCGTATGGACTTACTCGGCTGAGAGCTCTGAAATAAGAAGAAGAGGTCATGATTGACTATGTGGCTCTTATGTTCTAAGAACTTTTATTGTAGTCGAAAATTCGGCGTCGAAAGTCGAGTCATTATAAAAAAATGTTGCTAGATTTTCAGACTTGAACTTTTAGTTTTCCAATTAACTGAGAAATTTAAGACTTCGAAATATTTTTACATAACCAAGAAAAATAGGGTTTTGTGGCATAAGCGAAACCAGCCAAAGTGGTTTAGCGAATCAATTTTTTTGTTATGCATTTATTATGAGAAACCTGGCCTTGACGCATCTCGAGCTGATGCGCTAATAGCTAACACGGGCAGCCTTACGATGTTTAAAAAAAAATACAACAAAATCGTCAGCTAAGTCTTCCCCCGCCATATTTTTAGCTAGGCAAATCTTCAATTCTAAGAATTCTTCCTTCTAGTCGAACGAAAGCTGTCAGGGGTAAACTTTTTTTTCGGTTCTCTTGACCTATCTTTGTGCAGACAGGCAATGTGGTACAGTAACTTATCTCGTGAA
The DNA here is from genome assembly GCA_947623515.1 of Neoascia interrupta. Taxonomy (NCBI): domain Eukaryota; kingdom Metazoa; phylum Arthropoda; class Insecta; order Diptera; family Syrphidae; genus Neoascia; species Neoascia interrupta. The sequence continues at coordinate 12,061,187 of OX392463.1, forward strand.
ATATGTACTTCCTTGACAGAATCCTGTGGAATCAGAAAAAAATGCCATGACTAGCTAGATCTTAAATTCTAATAACACTTTTCCTCCAGTCAAGCTTACTTACTTACTTACTTAAGGTGGCGCTACAGTCCGGGGTGGACCTGGGCCTCGGCCCACAAGCTTCGTCAGCCAGCTCTGTCTCGAGCTAGCCGTCTCTAGTTTCGCACGCGAAGTTGGCTGAGGTCCCCTTCCACTTGCGTGCGCCACCTGAGTCTCGGTGCTCCTCTACCGCGTCGTCCCTGCGGTGTAGATTCGAAGATTTGCCGGGCCGGGGCGTTGGTGCCCATCCGCTCTAGATGACCCAGCCATCGTAGAAGTTGTGTTTTGACTCTTTTGGCTAGGTCGATATCGCTGTACAGTTCGATGTTATATCTCCTCCTCCACTCTCCGTCTATGCAAACGGGACCGTAAATCGTCCGAAAAATTTTCCTCTCGAAGCAGCCTAAAGTGTTTTCATCCGCCTTTGACAGGGTCCATGCTTCTGCACCGTAAAGCAGGACTGGGATGATGAGGGTCTTATACATGGACACTTTAGTTGCTCGAGAGAGGGCTTTGCTACTCAATTGCCTTCTTAGCCCAAAGAAACAGCGATTGGCAAGAGTTATCCTTCGTTTGATTTCAGCGCTGGTGTCATTGTCTGAATTTATAGCGGAACCCAGGTAGACAAAGTCCCTAACTACCTCAAAATTATAGCTGTCGATGGTAATGTTTTGTCAAAGACGTCGATGTTGGGTGTCTTTTCTTGATGACAGCATATACTTGGTTTTGCCCTCATTGACTGCTAAACCAATATTCGCCGCTTCCGTCCCAATACTCACGAAGGCTTCACTGACATCACGCTTTGTTCTACCGATTATGTCAATGTTGTCTGCGTATGCGAGTAGTTGAACGGACTTTTGAAAGATTGTACCTCTGGTGTTGGCGCGAGAGTTCTGCACAATTCTCTCAAGTATGATGTTAAAGAAGTCGCATGACAGCGCGTCGCCTTGTCTAAATCCTTTTTTGACATCAAAGGGGTCGGTGAGGTCTTTGCCGACCTTGACGGAACAGCGTGAGTTTTCCATCGTCATCCTGCACAGACTGAGGGCCAAAACTAGATATTGCGCTATATAGCTCGACTCTATAGATGCTATCATACGCGGCCTTGAAATCGATGAAGAGGTGGTGTGTATCCATTTGGAGTTCCTGGGTTTTCTCCAAGATCTGCCGCAGTGTGAATATTTGATCGATGGTGGACTTTCCTGGCCTAAAGCCACACTGATATGTGCCTATCAGATTGTTGACAAACGGCTTCAGGCGTTCACACAGTACAGCAGAAAAGATCTTGTATGCGATGTTAAGAAGACTTATGCCTCTATAGTTGGCACAACTCAGAGGGTCTCCTTTCTTCAGGATCGGGCAAACAATGCTGAGGTTCCATTCGTCGGGCATGCTCTTTTCCGACCATATCTTGCAGATGAGCTGGTGCATGCTCCTAACCAGCTCATCGCCAGCGGATTTAAAAAGTTCGGCAGCTAGGCCGTCTGCTCCGGCTGCTTTGTTGCACTTGAGCTTAGACACAGCTACTTTCACCTCCTCCAGGTCGGGTGGGCGGTATCGTTCGTATGCTTCGTCGGTAACGTCTTCGCCCGGGTTGAATGGTTCGTTCTGCCTGACAGCGATATTTGGTTCGTCCTCGCCGTTATACAGTCTGCTGAAGTGGTCTTTCCAAATCCTCAGCACCGACTGCGATTCTACAACGATGCTCCCTTGATGGTCCTTACAGGCTTCAGTTCGAAGTTTATACCCTTGGCAGGACCTTTTGATCCTTTGGTAAAACTTTCTAACCTCATTCCTGTTGTAACATCTCTCTATCTCTTCAACCGCGCGCTTCTCGTGCTCTCTCTTTTTCCTTCGGAGAAGCCGGTGTTCCTCTCTTCTCCTCTGCTCGTAGAGCTCGCGAGCAGCTCTAGTCCTTCTGTGTAGCGCCGCTTTGTATGCTTCCTGTTTAGCTGCATTCATCGTCAAACCAGGGGTTTCGTTGTGGTGGCCGTGTGAAACCCAGCACTTCAGAGGCGGCGTCTCTGATGGCATTTTGGCAATGTTGCCACTGGCTACCAATACTTGATGCTGGCTGCATAGGACTTCGTAGAAGGTTTTGAGAGACTCGGTTGGAGAAGGACCTGGCGATCTCTTGCGATTGTAGTCGGCCGACGTCAAACTTCCTCACAGTATTTCCATTACTTGGCGCTGGTCGGGATATCCGCAGCCGTACCTTGGTTACAACAAGGTAGTGATCCGATTCAATGTTGGCCCCTCGGAAAGTTGGCCCCCTTTGGAAAGTTCCATGATACAGGAGGAGTCCAGTTAAGCAAAGCTAGGAAAAATCGGGTAATTTGGCATAGTTGAAAGCAACGAAAGCAGCACAATTGATCAACTTTCTTTTTAAACATTTTTTTTTTCATAAATCTTTTTTTATAAGAAACCAGGTAGCCTATCCTGGTTCGGGCAACACCACGTACTCAATTTGAAGGTCTCTGTCTGGCTTATAGAGTACAGTGGTCTTCCATCCACTGCAACCCTGGAAATCCTGCTGCCATTTGTTAAGACCAAGCGCTGATTTAAAGGATCAGCCATTGACAGATACACCTTTTCTTGAGTTTGTTTGACCCCTTATGCTTATAATTGACAACGACTCAAAATTCACCAATTAGACACTCATTTGGATCCTTCTACAATGAAACGCAGTTGTACGCATTGTTTTGATTTATCAGAAGTTGCAGCTGTTTAGCGATAAAAATCCTGCGACAGTTCTTACATTTTAATGAAAATCTGTAAGCAAATGTGTAAGTATTTTCGACATATCGTAAAAATTTTTTGATTAATTTCATCTCACACGAAAAATCTCTCAGTAAAAATTTTTTTTTTTATTTTCGGAATTTCACTCGAACTACAACAACTTCAACACAAAACTTTTGTTTGTTTCCTTTCAGGTGCGTGCAAAACGCTTAAACGGCACCGCCAACTCAGCGAAACTCCTCAAATTAGCATCGAGCACCCGTTATCATATCTGCGTCATCGGAACCGGAAACTGGCTAACCGACAACATAGTCATCGCTATAAGCCGCCTGCACTACAACGAAACAATGCTACCCTATCGTGATGATTCGATGCGCGACGACAGTAACACAATTCTAACAGAGGGCCTACAAGAGGTCCTTAAAAACTCGCACATTTCAACCTGCACCGATGTCCAAACACTGGACTCAACACCCAGCCTTATCACCGATGAAAATGGGCTCTCCAGCAACGGCATTATCCATTCAATCCTCACCAGACGCTTGGGCCTCATTGTTGGCTGCTGCCTGGGAATCATTGTTTTCATCGTCATGATATCCGTGCTGAGCTACATCAAATTGAAAAAGCAACGACTAGAGGGTTCGAAGCGACAACAAGCTCTGCCACCCGAGTACATCTCGTATAGGCATTTCTCGATTCCAAACGAGGAGCTGAATCGAAATGTGATATCGAGTGTACCGGGTGGAATAAGTGCACACATAAGTGGCACTAGCCTCAGCACAACAACTGCTACAACTCCAATTACCGCGACGGGAATGATGGCACCGCCACCAATCCTGAACGGTACCGATCTAAGCAATCATCATAATCACAACCATTCGGGATATGTGGCTGGTGTAGTGCTGGGGGCAAATAGTCTCAGTGCTTGTTAGTGAAGCGAGGTGGTTTTGATTTAAGTTATTATTTTTTTTTTTAATATGTTTAGTCCCTACAGGATATTTGCGTATTTAATTTTGAATTTTTATTATAAATATTTAGATAGGAATTGTGTAATAAAATACTTTATGGGCTAAGAAAAATTTACATACGCATAATGTTTATTGAGCTGTTATCCTTAAATCCCTTTAATTATGTTGGCGAATGCTTTGCACTTTGCGTGGTGAAGTTGAAGTAAACTTAAATTGTTTCAATGGTTGTTGGTATGTTTATATTAGACTGTGCCTTTCTATGATTTGTTTTTTTTTTTCATATACATTTATCAGATAGACGAAAGTAAAACAAAAGGACTCTAACTTTTCTTTACACTCAAATATTATTCACAAGCAGCAGAAATTTCAAAACAATATGCACGATTTATAGTAAATAAAAAAACAAAAAACAATTTTTCTTCAAACTTCTCAAGTTGATTAGAAATCCAAAAGAAATCTTAAACAAATGTCGAAAACAGAATCAACAAATATTCGCAATCAAAATCAAAAGGACATAAGTAGGTACTTTGAGGTTAGTGAATCTGTATGGTTAAAAATATATATTAACATAACCCAAAAAGAAGTTGCATATAAGAGTTTTTTTTTTATTCAATATTGTAAATAAAGTTATTAATTTCTCATATAATTTTGTAGATAAATTCTCTCTGTTAGTCATTAAATAAACGGATAAGTGTCTAGGGCACACAATAAACTTCCCCATCCCTTATCCCCCAAAAAAAAAGTAGAATAAAATTCATAAGAGTTTCACCGTACACAAAAGCAAAATGTTATTATTTTGCAAATTCAAAAAGAAAAAAAATATTATATGACGAAATGTTAACATTACAGTTTTAGAAACAAAGTAAAAAAAAAAAAAAAACAAGTGGTAGGTACTATGTCTCGATTCAAATTGCTACAGCAAATTTCAACAAAAAACAGCGAACTATATTTATATTTATGTAAAATCCAACATCAAATAATTAAACACAGGAAATAAATAAGTATAATGAAAAAATCAATAAATGTAATAAAACAATTAAAATGAATGTAAAATTACTTTATATTATAGATAAAAATGTTTTACTTTAATGGAAGAACTTGAAAATGTATGATATTATGTCGTAAGGTCATAAGTTTAATGAAAAAACATTTATACCAAAAAATAAAAGATTATAATTAATTTAGGTAAATGATGAAATTTAATACTTATAATTACAACTGATTAAAAGTAATAATGTAAAACCGAAAAATGATTTGATGATGGAAAAGAATAAAGTGTATAAAATAAAATCGCCATGGAAAAATAACCCAAACGTTTTTTAGCGTTGTTCTTTTATAATTATTTTTTCTGTGGGATATTGTTATGGGGATTGTTTCAATGGGAAAACTTAAGGCTGCACATCGTGTGTAAAGCAAGGTAAGTACAGAAGTTATAAGGGAATATAGTTTAAAAGTTTGACACTGCGTTGACAATGCGTGTAATAAAACTGCAAAAACTGTTAAACCGTTCTGTAAAAAGCAGAATTTGCTGCTGCAGTTTCGAAGATGTAATTTTGCCGCTGAATAAGTATGCAGAAAATGCACACCATACACGGTCGGTGAACGGTGGTCTTATGAGCTGGTCTTAGACATGTTTTTTTTTTGAACTAAAGCAGTTGAAAGTTTCTGAAAGAAATGTGAAATTTTTTTGTTTTGGGTCGGTAGTACTTTGATCGCTAAAATTATTAAAGAAGAAAGCTCCCAGGTGAAGATATCGGTTTTTAGAGAGAGCGGGGCATGCACAGAAAAGTTGGAGAGTATTCTATTCTTCCTCCTCATCTATGCAGCTCCAGTAGAAGTAGTTGGAATAGATACTAAGCCTTATTGCATGCCTACCCATCAGGCAGTGTTCTGTAATGACACAGATTGTAGCATCTCATTTGCAAACTATTAGAAGCGATCAAGCTTTTGAGCGTTTAAGATCTACATTTGGGTATATCGGTTTCGTCACTTGACACTTGAGACTTATTCCAGGCACTTATAGCAACCTGACTGTCAGAGAGGATTCGTATGTCCTTGAAAGAGATAACGTTACACTTCGAGGATTCGTATGTCCTTGAAAGAGATAACGTTACACTTAAGCCAGGGCAAGACTTCCTTTATCGCCATAATTTGAGCTTGAAAAACACTTTAATGATCCGGAAATCGGAAGGAGAGACTAATATTAAGTCCTTCTGAGATCCTTCAGATGATACACCCCCACCTATACCCCATCGTCTGCCTTTAGTCACTTTGTAGAAGTGGATCTACTCGACTCACATTCCAGAGAAGCAACCTCATCCCAGAGAACCTAGGGGGGATTGTCTGGAAGTTCTTTTCAAACTGTAGTTGAGGTGTGGTGAAGTCTACGTTTCTAGAAGTGAACCTGAGAGTCTATTTTTTTGTATGCTGTATGTCCTCTCACATATTCCACTTTCTATGCCTAACATTTGGCCTTATGATACTTTGGTTAGTTGGGCATTTTTTGCTTTATAGAGTACCTCAAATTCAAATTTGGAGATTTGGTCTTATGTCGCTGGGTCTTATATGTTAGTGCACCCATTTATGGGTGTTCAACGTTTATATATAGCCACCAATAGGCTTTTTGATTAATTTCCTTATTTTTACTGGCCTTATTTTAACCCACCTTTATATGACCAACTGGCCATCGGCGCCCAATTGAATCTTCGAAATACATGAACCCGTTGATCATTTCAATCTCGTGAAGGTCCAGTTACAGCTCAAAGGAATGGATATCCCTGAATGGGAAACCACAATGTCCGCGAACAACGGTGGCCATCTTGCGGGGCAGGTCTTATAAATTTTCGTACTTTGACTGTACAAAATGACAACGAATCTACCATCTAAGTTTTAACTTTCAAGCTCAATTTTAAAGACCTAAAAAATTCACATATACGCACAGACGGACGGACGGGCATGGCTTAATCAATTCACCTTTCGGTTTTGATCATGTCCCTAAAAGGTTTTAGGGGTCTACATTATTGTTTCACTGTGTTAGCCTGGGCCGGGTATAAAAATTCTACACTACCCTTTAATGTGAATACTTGAACGCACTTTTCGAATGTGGGTAGGTGCGAGGTTGTATGCCAATTTTTCGATGTGTTACATTTCCAGTTTACCGTCTTAAGTTTTGCACCCGAAGTTGGCTTACGCGATTGGAACTAAGCCAACTTCGGGTGCAAAACTTAACTTAAACCTGAGTCTGGGTGCTCCTCTACTGCAAAATCGAAGATTTTACGGGCGGGGCGTTGGTGACCGTCAGCTCTAAAATATACCCAGCCATATACCCAGCTGGGTATACCCAGCCATCGCATCCGTTGTATTTTGACTCTTTATGGTTAGTATAGATGCTATATCTCCTCCTCCCGAAGGACTTTTTAAAGTGCTTTCATCCGCCTTTAACAGGATTACATGCTTCAACACCGTAAAGCAGGAACGCGAAGATGAGTGTCCTAAAATGCGCTCTTTATTTTTTCGAGAGAGAGTTTTTTTGTTTTAACTAATTTCCTTCTTACCACAAAGGGGCAGCAATTGGCTAGACTAAGCTTTCGTTTAATCGCAGCACTGGTGTCGTTGTCTGTAGCCGTGAAGCGGAACTCAAGCAGACAAAATCCCTAACTTAAATATAGCTATTTATGGTGATGTTTTGTCCAAGACGCCTGTGTTCGGTGTCTCTTTTTGATGACATCATATACTTGGATATGCCCTCGTTAACTGCTTAGCCCATGTTCGCCGCTTCCATTTCAATACTCGGGAAGGCTTCACTGACATCACGATCTGTTCTTCCGATTGTGTCAATGTCATTTGCGTATGCGAGAAATTGAACAGAGTTTTAAACAAGTGGGAAAGTGCAACAGTGGGTATGCAAAAGCTTCAACCCATCTACGACGGATTGCAAAATACCCGACCATACCAAAAAGAAAACTGTCACGCCTCCAAAAAGTGGGCGGGATATAAAAATATAACTGTTGAATGCTTTATACTAGGTGGTTGCATACATTTCGGCCTAAAACTCCGCCTTTTTAATTAAAAAAATCACTTTTTTTAACGCCACGCCCACAAAAGTGGGCGGAAGCACATACAATATATACATTTAAGTTAGAAAATGCTAATATCTACAGCTTTTGTCATATAATTTTTTGTCAAATTCATATATATTTATTGAAAAACAGTCATTTTAAGCTAAAATCCCTTAAAAAGTGGACGTGGCCAATAAAAAAAGCTAACATTTTTTGGCTACCTTAAAGACAATTATAAGGCAATGTAACGTTCCAAAAATGGATGCGCTAGCGCTATTTTAACATAGCTAAAATTTGCAAAATGTATTTTTTTAAATAAGAGATGGTCGCACATACAGGCCTGTAGAGGGCGTGTCTGTGGGCGGATTCAGCTTATTTTCAAACTTGATCTGAAGGACTGGACTTCCAATCAACCCACAAAATTTCAGCTCTCTGCCTTAAAATTTAAGGCCTAAAAGTTGTTTACATACGGACGGACGGACGGACGGACATGGCTTAATCGATTCTCCTGTCGGTCCCATTCATATCTCTAAAAGGTCTTAGGGGTCTACGGTGATTATTTCACTGCGGTACAAACTATACATCAAACTTAATATACCCTGGGTCGGGTATAAAAATTGCGTTAAAAAAAATGGTGCCTCTCTTCGCACAATTCAGAGGGCCTCCTTTTTTGAGGAACGAGCATGCTTCTGTGAATGTACTTGGCTTCTTGTGTGCTGTGGGCTAATCAGTTGCTTGATGTGTTCCACCGCAACATTGATACCAATGCTAACTTGGGTACCCCTCCAAACGTTTGACAATTAAGTGATCTAATCATCAGCGATCTTGCATCCTCTGAGCTCCATCTTCTTCTTGAAGAAGAAAACCTGTCTTGTTTTGTAATTGAGGTCGTTTTAATATAAAATGCGACCAAAATAAAAATATTAAATAGGTCTCCACTGTGGTTTGGGCCGTATCCTAATAGAATATTGTTCGCATTGTTTGCTAACGAGGCCATAATGATTTTGTAGGAAATGAACAAGTGGATAATAGGTCCAAACGTTAAGGAAGGCTAATCGTCTGCTTCCTCTTGAGACAGAAAAAATGGCAAATATTCGGAAGAGATAAGGAAATCTGCAGAGCTGAGGTCATACAAAGGCATTATGGCGTTCTATTAGCAGCAGCAAATTTAAAAGCTCACAGCATGTTGAAGCCCACCACGACTGATCATAGCTGCATAAATAACAGGCCATAACATGTTGAAAAAATACTCAGCAAAATTAATCATCGCACTTACACTGACAATCCCAAAGCGTTAGAAAACGTAAAATAGCACTTCTGTCAGTGTCAAAGCGGCAGCGGATAACAGCATAAACTCCTATGACAACAGCTCTCCTTTAAAGATTTACCGAGCTTCCAAGGATCAGTCTTTTTTTTCGTGGATCGGTATTTAATAAAATAAATATTTTTAAACATACTCTTCCTGTTTGTTTCCCAAGCTTCAAATGAAATTATCGTAATTCACAACCTATCGGGAGCATATACAGACATGCCAACTTCAAGACATGTTTCGTTCTAATGATCTTTTAAATTACCGAACCAAAATGTCTGCAGTATCCAATGCATTATATTTCAAATTTTTCAATATGAAATCTTCCCCTCATCGCAAATGGTTCTATTATTTTATTATTTTGAAAGCCTTCACTACCCGTCAAGCTATTCACATAGCTTAGCAGGTTGATTCAACTGATAAGTTTTTAATTACTTACGTATCTTTATACCTACTCATTCAAGCTAACATACAATTCGGAATCTCTCAACCAAACTAACCAAACTTACCGTCAATCAGTTCTCTGAGTCGTTAAATAAGTTCTTCAACTCGCATCATCCTGCCCCCGTCAAAACTCAAATAAGCACAGGACCACCAAGTCCCGAATAAACATAAAAAAAAAAACTAAAATTGTTTAGATTGACAGACCAGCAGTGAGTGGAAAGAAAGATAACTGTTTCATTACAAAAACTCAGACAAGGACCAGGAAGGAGGCAAGCAACAACAGATAGGGATATACCAACCGACCACCACTCCCATGCTGCAAACGTAAAACACTTTAATTACATTGCCGAGCGCATCACATTCAACAATTTATCCCATTTTAATTAACTACCCATCTTAGCTGTGTGTTGAATTAAAGTTTAATTGGAAAATTTCCGTTTTATAATTACTTTCACTGCAATACGCCCCCACCAAGCCCCCGCACGTTTTCCTCATGCATACAGTACCACAACCCCTGCCGCCTCTCGCACATAATAATTCTTTTCTTTTGCCACATTCTACCGAAATTCGTGGGAGTTTTTGCATCAACTAACAAGGACTCGTTACGCGCGCATGAAGTATAAGTATTCCATTAAATATGAGCAAGGAATGCCCATTCGTGCAGCTGCAACACACACTCGTATGGAGTGTCGCCGACAATGTAATCGCAAGGACCTACCGCAACAAATTCAGGCACTAGACCGTAACAAGTGGCCAGCTTAACCCCAAAAATGGAGGGGTGGGGGAGGGGTTGTTGGCGATGTTGAAAAAATATCACGAGTATTGTAGCTCTGCATAAAGAAAGAAACTCACTGATGAGTGTTTTGTCCTGTTAATGTCGTTTTCTTTTCTTTAGTTTGACTAATCCTCAAAATTAAGTAAAAACGCAGCAGTGTTGGCAAAAGCAATTATGAAGTAGGTACCTCCTGCCCCGACATGGTTATGTTGGCGGGTGGATTTGTGAAAAGAACGAAAAAAAAAATCCATAGAAATAATTGCACTGAATTAATTACACAAGAAACTGCTGCATGCTAAAAGGATTTTCGCTGTACTCAAGGATGTTTCCTCTGTACAAACACACGAACACAGAACTAAGGCGGGTGCACTATTTATTTTGCTTATTACTTTAATTTTGCCCGTTGTGTCTCCTTCTTCATAGGGACTTTAGACTCTGGGCTACATAAGCGAATGCGAATAATGTTTGCTTTTGCATGCGACGTTCATCTTAATTAGAAGAGTTTTATGCTAAATGGCAGAAGAATGTGAAACAAATCAGCAGTAAAGTGGCATCTAGTTGATTAATTATAAATCCTTAAGAAATCAAAAAGGACTCTTTGGAGAAAATGATGTATTGTTGTCAAGATGTGACACTTCATAAAGAAAGTTAATTGGAAAGCCGCGCCGCATCTTTCCGACTAAAAATAACTTATTAAGACCAGGATATCCTTAGGATAAAATAAAAAATATAGCAGAATCTGTTGTTAATTTTACGAAATTTTGTCTAATTATTCTTTTACACGTCTTAAGAAATTTTGTCATAGTCGGTATTGGGAACTGAAATAAAGTTCTCGTGGGATTTACCAATTTTTGAGGTGGAGATGTTAAAAGAAAACTTGTATGAGTGTAAAACTAACGACTGAAAATTAGACCCGATAGTTCTGCGATACTCCTGCATTCTGACAAACAAGCGTTTAGGTGATTTTGAAACGAGTTGTTAAAATCCTTTAATGCGGCTTTTCTTGCTCGACTTTGGAATATAGATAAGGATTGGCGCCAAGGAAGCCCTAATCAGATTCTTAATCTGACATATAAACTTGTTCTTCTAGTTTTCAAAAGTTCCCTCCCACACCAATTATCTAACTCCTGGTATTCTAACATTCTCTGCCGATTACTAGAATGAATAAGAATCTCTCTGTTTAGCTATCACTTATGCCTATTAAAGAGAAAATTAGTACCCGATGTAACACAAAACCTTTAAAGTTTTACTAAAGCACACTGCTCCCTATCGACCTATCATCAATTTTATTGTAACTTGCTTTCCTAACATGTTAAGCATAGAAGAAGAGGATGATGAAATCAGCTTTTAAACCTATAGCTGCCAGGTTCAACTATAGACTTCCTGCAGCTCCTGTAATCCATTCGAGCCTATCTTGCATTAAAGACGACACAGGAAGGCATTTATTTTGAGACACATTCTGGGACTAAGCCTTTCGTTCCATTCTATAATTTGGCATTTCGGTGGCCAATTGGAGACCAACAATCTAGCTGTTATATAAAGGACGATTGATTGTAAAGACGAAGAAAAATCTATCGCATGTGGCTTTCATTCCAATGTGGGTTGAAAAGCATTCGAAACAAGAACTCGAGTAAGTGTAACAATGCTTTGCATATGCCTTAGCTTCAGTATATCCTTTTACTACTTCTTTTCTCATTTCCATTATTGTACGCAGAGAAATAATTAACGTACACCCCTAAAACCTTTTAGAGATTTGATCGAGGCCGACAGGAGAATTGATAAAGCCATGTCCTTGCTAAGCCATGTTCTTTCTTAACATCTTTAAGGCCTTAAGTTTAAAACTAGAGAGCTAAAATTTGGTAGCTCAGCTGAACGTTGAATGACCCATGCTTATTCTTAAAAGTAGGTCGAATTCGTCCACAGACACCCCCACTGCAAACCTGTGTGTGTGACCACCTCCTTTTTTACAGAAACACAAGTTTATGCACTGCTGCACTTTCCCACCGTTTGTACTGAATAACTTTGAAAAGATGACCGCTTAGACCATGCGACTACTCATATACCATGCAGTGAAATTTTGTGTCAAATGCTGCTTACCTCCCATCCCATAGGATAGGAGGTACATTAAGTTTGCCACATAGTTTGCAACATGGTGAAATAAAAATTGAAATAAAAATGGTAGACCCCCAAGACCTTAAGGGTATATGATCATGAAGGGTATATGAAACATGTATGTCACATGTTTTTTGGCCTGAAATTTTGAGTTACTACTTACTTACTTAAGGTGGCGCTACAGTCCGGGGTGGACCTGGGCCTCAGCCAACAAGCTTCGCCAGCCAGCTCTGTCTATAGCTAGCCGTCTCCAGTTTCGCACGCGAAGTTGGCTGAGGTCCCCTTCCACTTGCGTGCGCCACCTGAGTCTCGGTGCTCCTCTACAGCGCCGTCCCTGTGGTGTAGATGCGAAGATTTTCCGGGCCGGGGCGTTAGTGTCCATCCGCTCTAGATGACCCAGCGATCGTAGACGTTGTGTTTTGACGCTTTTGGCTAGGTCAGTATCGCTGTACAGCCCGCACAGTTCGATGTTATATCTCCTCCTCCACTATGGAGACGGACCGTAAATCGTCCGAAGAATTTTCCTCTCGAAGCAGCCTAAAGTGTTTTCATCCGCCTTTGACAGGGTCCACGCTTCTGCACCGTAAAGCAGGACTGGGATGATGAGGGTCTTATACATGGACTTGCTCGTGAGAGGCCTTTGCTACTTAACTGCCTCCTTAGCGTAAATAAACAGCGTTTGGCAAGGAGTTATCCTTCGGTTTTCAGCGCTGGTGTCATTGTCTGATTTGAAAGCGGAACCCAGGTAGACAAAGTCCCTAACTACCTCAAAATTATAGCTGTCGATGGTGATGTTTTGTCCAAGACGTCGGTGTTGGGTGTCTTTTCTTGATGACAGCATATACTTGGTTTTGCTAAACCCATATTCGCCGCTTCCGGCCCTATTCACGAAGGCTTCACTGACATCACGTTTTGTTCTACAGATTATGTCAAATGATCATGAACGGACTTTTGAAAGATTGTACCTCTGGTGTTGGCGCGAGAGTTCTGCACAATTCTCTCAAGTATGATGTGGCCTTGTCTAAATCCTTTTTTGACATCAAAGGGGTCGGTGAGGTCTTTGCCGACCTTGGCGGAACAGCGTGAGTTTTTTAGATGCTGTCATACGCGGCCTTGAAATCGATGAAGAGGTGGTGTGTATCGATTTAGAATTCCTGGGTTTTCTCCAAGATCTGCCGCAGTGTGAATATTTGATCGATGGTGGACTTTCCTGGCCTAAAGCCACACTGATATGTGCCTATCAGATTGTTGACAAACGGCTTCAGGCGTTCACAGTACAGCAGAAAATATCTTGTATGCGATTTTAAGAAGACTGATTCCCCTGTAGTCGGCACAACTTAGAGGGTCTCCTTTCTTCAGGATCGGGCAAACAATGCTGAGGTTCCATTCGTCGGGCATGCTTCCCTTAAATTTTGAGTTAGGGTGCTGAAATTTCGTACGTAAGGTCCACGTCATGCGAAGTACCACAAGCCTTAAAACCAAAAGCCTCCGCCCAAACTACCTCCAGAGATTTCAAAACTGTAAGACGTTCTAAAAGGCTGAAATTTGACATTTGACATCTCCTAAGACACAAAAAAGAAAAATATGCTTGGCAAACCTCCTACAGTGGGCGTGGCATCTGTTTTAAGGGTAAATTTTCAAATGCAGTTTACTCAATATTTTTGCTCCAAATTGAAAAAAATTCGCTTGGTATTTTATGTAAGGGGTCCGCCATCTAAATTTTTTTCAACTAGTGCTTATTTCGTGAATGGTAACACTTAGCTCATGTCTGATTTGACAATTAAATAGTTTTATCCTTCCGCTGATCGAATATGGTGGTGTATACGTTGAACAACGCTGGTAAATATGCGTTTTCGCTTCGCTAAGTGGGCCCGCGATAGACTTAGAGAAGATGCCGATTTTGCAAAAAAAATCATCTTTTAAGATGAAGCCCATTTTGATCTTGGCGGGTATGTAAACAAGCAAAGTTGCCGCACTTGGGGCACAGAAAACCCGCACGCATACATTGAAAAGCCGATACACCCAAAACGAGTCACCGTATGGTGCAGATTTGGTCCGGAAGCATAATTGGGCCATTTTTCTTCGAAAACGAGCAAGGAGTGGCCGTTACAGCCAATGGCGATCGTTATTGGGCCATGCTGAACGAATTTTTGTTCACAAAAATTGAAGAGGAGGATATTGGCAGCATTTGGTTTCAACAGGGTGGCGCTACGTGCCACACAGCCGAAGCTACACTCAATGCTTTGCGCACTGTTTTTGAAGACCGCATTGTCAGCCGCAAAGCTGATGTCGTTTGGCCAGCTTGGAGCTGCGATTTGACACTGTTGGACTATTATTTGTGGGGTGCCGTAAGAGATAAGTGTTACGCCGACAAGCCAGAGACAATTGACGCCTTAAAGGACAATATTCGTGAAGCCATTGGTGAAATACTGCTGCACACAATCGATAATGTGCTTAAAAATTGGACCGCTCGTGTAGGCTACTGCTACTGTAGGCATGGCCAGCCGAGGCACCATTTGAATGAAATTATTTTCCATTATTAGCCGGAAGGAATGTACTTTCAAATAAAAAAAACAGTTTGAGAAATTATTCAGTATAGTTTTTTTTATAACATTAAAAAAAAAAAGTTATTTGGCGGACCCTTTAAAAAACGCTTAGTTCTACATTTTGCTTATACAAGACTTTGGGCCACGCCTTCATTAAACGCAGAAATGAAGAAAAACCTAAAATTTTTCTGAAAAAAGTAATTTCGACTGGCCCCGAGCCTAATGTAGGAAAGCATGAAACGAAAAGGGTAGCAAAAGGAGATTGTTGGGTAAACGGTTAGGTAAACAAGACAGCTTTCGGTCCAGATTTCATTAATTTAAAGTTTTTAGCCACGCCCCTTTAAGGAGTCGATTTTTAGTTTTATTGAATTTGAACCAAAAAATTCATTTTGACGTACATTTAAGCGTAACTTGGAAATATCTGTTGAACTGTCATGGTTCCCCAAAAAGATAACTGAGCATAATGTCTTTCCAAATTCAAATTTTCATGGATGAAAAAATCAATCATTTTGTACGAAAATTTATAAACTTGATAAAATCACTAAGACCTTCTCTGAAAACTGCAAGGTTGCAAGCTTTTATCAATTTTAGTTTGTGTCCAAAATATATCAAAAGAAGAACCCACACGTAAGCCTGCTTTAAAGGTATTTTTTTTTTGGCTCAAGAACAAAGTCACTGCTTTTACATGAACTTCAACAGTCGATAAAAAACCGTTCTTTTTCTGGAAAGATTTTGTACATGATTTTTGAAAGTTTAAAGACATTAAGGTCATGTCGGAATAGTACTTTTGTAGCTAAAAGGCAGCCCTTAAAAAGAGCGCATGCAATTTACCGCAATACTAATGGCCTTAGTAAGCCCCACTAAATTTGCCCGAGGCTTTCCTTTAGTTTTCATTTTCCCACTTCTTGCAGCCAATCGAATACAAGGATGCCTAACGACGACATAATATCTCTTCCAGACATCTTCGAACTTCAATTTCATTCCTGCTTCACGACAGTATAATTCAAAACTTAACTAAGTGGTTGTTAAACTATCACCATAGTTGGCACACCCCTCAAAGGGCACATCGGCATGTAGCATGTGTATATATGTACAGGGCCCGAACATATAGGCAAAACTACTCCTGGTCTGTTGGCGGCAAGTAAAGCCTCATCACCACCGTACCAGCAATGATTATACGCCGACTTGGCCAAACTCCTTCCATTCGAAGGCACTTTCGACCAAAGTGATTATCCACTAACGCCAAGAAGCTGCCAGCAGAGCCCTTCTGCATGAGTTGTACTGTACTGCTTTCGCTGTGCCTTCCGGTGTTCGTGGCATAGATAAGGCGCTATTTATACACCAAGGACGAAGTGCAGAGAGGGGTTGGCGCTCCTCTGCATCAGGTCTATTTCTTAATTATTTCCTGTTTCGTTAAGAAGGGTTCTTCGTCGGGATATGCTGGTTAAGAGTCCTACGTCTGAGTAGGAGTTGAAATTGTTATTTCTTATTCTTTGGCCAGAAAGAACAGACGAGTTTGTAGGATCTGGGTGTGATTTGGGATGATTCAAATGCAGAAAGGATTCGAATTGACGGCCATGACACTTATGGTGTAGATAGCTAAATTTTAATATACCAGGTGCTAGGCATGTGGATGGGTAAATCAGTTTTGAGGCTTACAGTGTTGTTCTTTCAGATCAGGCTTAGTGTTTAATTTGCTGCTCTATTTTAGGTGTCTCGAAATAAACATTGAACACAAAATTGAAACTATACAAAACGGTTTAAAATCTTCATAAGTTCCTACAGGCTTTTCACGCTGGGTGTGGCGACTTTTTAAATAAGAAAGAACTATTCATTTTGGTGACAAATTTTCTCCTTTAAATGTTGTCAGCTAAATCGCTTTGTGTGAACGACGGTATCGTCCTTTTTCCAATATTTTCTCTGCCTTGGGACAAGCTCTCCCACCAAGAGCTCAGTTCATTCAAAAAACCCACATTTCATCGGGAAACGATAAAAAACATTTAAGCCCCAATTCCCCCGGAGACATGGAACAAATTTTCTGCCACAAAGCATCCCTGCTCATGTGCGTCTTTGAGGCGAAAACAAAATATTTACACAATCTGTTCTGGTGAAGTAATCGCGCTTACCGCTTTTTCAAAACAATTATCCCACCCGCCAACATGCCCTTTCTTTGTGTTACCGAATGAGCGATAGAAAATTGGCCTGCGGACAAGTTAATCATCCTAAGGGATGAACAATTTTGGGTTACCAACCATCGAAACGACACGCCAGGATATAGTGCACGCAGGGACGCAACCACTTTGCTGATGTCAAAGGCTCGCTTTGCGATCGCGAATAATCAGTGTGCCACATGTGTGTGGGGCGCGGTGGTGGTGTGGGATGTGGAAGCACCTATCCAGCGGCTGACGATTTAACGTGATATTCCATTAAGTTTTGTGGTGTGCTGACGCTATAGGGCGGGTTTAGTGACACCAACCTGAAATTACATTTGCGGATTCTTGAGGATGTTGGTGATTTTTTCCCAGTTTAATCTTTATTGTAATGGAATTTCCTTGTTTTGAGTTTTGGTGTGGTCCTACCAAGGTTTTTTCTCGAGAAAAAAAGAAAAAAAAAAAAACAGAATTTGAAAGGCCAATTAGATTTGAAGATGAACATAACTGCTCACCATAGGACACATATGAACACATCCTTATTCCGGGTTACCATTGTGCTTACCAGATTTATGTGTTTTGTGTTATCTGGGATCTCAAATTGAATCCTTGTAAAACATTTTTGTAATGGATTTTCCACTTGTTATCCCTTGCGCTGGGGTTTCCTGTTCCTCTTGGTTATATAATGTCGTCATCTCTCCCGCCGCCGCCAGTGTTATCCTTTGGGTTATATTCACATTCATCTCTGTTGCAATGCGATAAGAGTAAAATTAATGTCGACTTACTTAGGCAAAAAAAGACACCACAGCACACATTTCCTTTACATAGACTGGCAGTTTTATTGTCGCAAAGCATGTTGGCAGAGATCCCAATCCCTCTGCGAAATAACTTCCATCGGGTCTGTTGAAGGAGCCGAGCATAAGTGTAACTGTGTGCGGTTCTGAAGGTATAGCTGCTCGTAATTGAGATTTTTAATTAGATTGGGACGGTACGCATACGGTGTTGGCTTTTAAGTTATGTGAAAATTATGAGTACCGTCATCAACTGGCAGAGAGATAGACAAATCTTGAGAGGAACGCATCATTTTTCAGTCTGCTATTTTATTTTTAATAATTAACGGATTTGTTTACATGCGCAAATCAGCTAATTGATGTTGTCTGTGAAGGAGTTTATAAAGTTTTCGAGAACAAATTGCAGAGAGGGAGTAGGTAAGGTACCCATGTATGAAGGTATGTGAGCTTACTCGAGTGGGTAATAATTTTGCTGATTAATTTTAATTGCTCGAAAGCAGGTGGGAAAGGATTTGAAATTCCAGAAGCTGGAAGACTTTCGTTTCAGGATTTAAAGATATATGCTTTTCCATCAAAATTAATGAGAGTTACGGATAACATGAGGATAGCAATTAAAGTTTAAACTTCTCGTTAAACATTTCATTCTAATTCTATGTGGTTAAATATGTAAATAAAAAATATGCTTTTTTTCTTCCGGAATATACATCTTAAATTTTTTATTTTTTAATTTTTTATTTATAAATTAAGAACAAAAAAAAGTCCTTAAACTTTTTGGTATGTATCATAAGCTAATCATTCCCGTTTAAATTATTAAAATTCATTCTCTCTAAAGGAAATCCGAGGTTTTCATGTTCTTAATGCCCCGCAGGCACTACACTATTGCTTTCCCGACAATTACAGAGCTGCAAGTTAACGAGTGAGCTGGATTTAAGCTCAGGCTTAAAAAATTTTTGTTTTCGCATGACAGACATGCCGACTAAAGCTTTAAGAAATGTGATTTTTTTAATGGGGGCGCGTTTTTTTCCAAAATGCATGCAACCATCTAGCATAAAGCATTCAAGAGTTTTATTTTTATATACGCAGTTTTTCTGGAAAATTATAGCTTTTTCTAAAATTTTGCCTCTTAATGTGGGCGTGGCCCAAAATTTTTTATGAATTAAAGGTAGAGCCAAGTAATTTCTATATAAAAATTTTGCGATTTGGAAAAAAATATTACAAAATATATGATCTTCTTCACTGAACTTATCATGGATGTTTGTTGGGTATTTCCCATATGGCGTAAGCCATTTTTCTAAATTCGAAATAACGTTGTCATCCCAGCCACTTCCAGTCAAAAGACTGTAACTTTGGTACATGTTACCATTCCGATAACTGGGAATATTTCAATTTTTCAATGAGATATTACAAAATAATTATACAAATAAATGTACAAAATAAATTTGTATTTTTTTTGTATTTGTATTTAATTTATTCATTTATAATAAACTTAAACATAACCTAACAATTTTTATAAATGGAATATTAGTTATCATTCCTTAACTTAAAAGTTAGTGGTGAATGACACATCCAGATTTACATTTCAGTTGATATCTGTTGTGGGGTGACAATCAGTATTAATTTATTTAATTCACATTTTTTTTTTAAAAAAAAAGAGAAAAGAAAACAATAGTTAAAGACGAAAAAAAAAAAATTTTGTGATTCAATCATAAACATAACAATTCATAATAAATAGTAATATGTAACTGTGCTGTTGATGAGAAAAAGTAATGATTTAAACAAATGATTCAATACGTTCATAGCTTATCGTGAACAACCAGGTCTTAACCTTTAATTGCATTTGAAAGATTACTTTTTCAAACAATGCCACGCCCAAAAGGGCGGTCTGCTGACTGTACTTTTATTTTTAATTTCTTACAATCATTCGGATGTGCGAAATGTTAAATTTCAGCTTTTTGCGCCTTCTTGCAGTTTTGAAAACACTGGAGGTAGTTGCACGTTTAAACCGATTGTGGGCGGGTCTGTGCGCGGATTTGAAAAATATTCACACTTGAATTGCTGATGATCATCATTATCATTTTCGAATGCCGCCTATCCTTTAAAAGGGTCGCGGAGCGAGGGTGGCTAAATTGTCCTTTCATCTTTCTCGATCCTCCGCCAGGCGGGACTCAGAGAGGTTCTTTACCTGATCCCACCACCTGTTTTTTGGCCTACCAGGGGGGCGACGCGCTCGCATCTCGGCTAGCATGACCTGTCTAGGAAGTCTGTCATGGGGCATGCGAACAACGTGTCCAAACCATCGAAGAATCGATCGCTGAACTCGGAGAAGTAGCTGCTCAACATTAAGATTCCCACGAATACTGACGTTACTCACTCTATCCCTTAGAGTAACACCAGCAACGCACCTCAGGAATCTCATTTCAGCAGCTTGTACCCGCGATCTAATTCCTTCGGTCATACCCAAATTTCATGACCATAGATGAGATTCGGAACGAACACTGAATTAAAAACTGAGATCTTTGCTTTCACTCCAAGCTCAGCTTTCCTAATGACCGGCCGGCGCAGTTACTTTACTATTGCTCCAGCTTGGCCAATTCCACAGGACAACTCAGTATCGCTCCTTTCATCTTTCGTGAAAAAGACCCCGAGATATTCAAACTTCTCCACCTGTTTTAATGGAACTCCATTTATGTGCAGGGTACACTACACAGGAGTTCGGGAAACAACCATCACTTCCGATTTGTTCACGTTTACTTTCATCCCAGCATCACCACAGACGGCTGCAAACCTTTCCAGTGCTCGTTGAAGTTCCTCTTTGGATGATGCAAGGATGGCCAAGTCATCTGGGAAAAGAAGATGGCTCATCCTGATGCCAGCCAATTCGAAACATTGCTCGCCAAGACTGCGCTTCACCATCCAGTCCATATATGCTATGAAAAGGAGCGGCGATAGAACACAGCCCTGGCGAAGTCCAACGCGCACATCAATAGGACGGGATTTGACGCCATTTATCCGTACACAGCTTCTGCAGTTTCCATACAAAGACTAGATGGCTCTCTGAAGAGGCCCACTCAGCGCATAGTCCTGCAAAACTCTCCACAGTGTATCCCGAGGGACTCGGTCATACGCCTTTTCCAGATCTACAAAATACGCACATACCGGTTTGGCATATTCCCAGGCCATCTCAAGAATAACCTTTAGAGTAAAAAGCTGGTCGGTTGTGCTTCTGCCAGGCCGAAAGCCGCACTGTTCTTTCCGTAAAAAAGGCTCGATTACAGCTCTGGAACGCATTTCCAACACCTTCGCGAATACTTTGCCCGGAAGACTCAAGAGAGATATGTCCCTGTAGTTGGCGCAATCTTTCCTGTTCCCTTTTTCGAAAATGGGCACTATAACTCCCGTTTACCAATCGCTAGGTGCCTTCCCCCGCTATCCCAGTCCACCTTAACGACACGTTTTAGCCATTTAACACCCTCTTCGCCCATTGCCTTGAGCATTTCTGGCCAGATTTCATCAACTCCAGCAGACTTGCCAACTTTTAGCGATTTAATCGCTTCAGTGACTTCATCTACTGTGGGACTATTCTCCGCCCTTATCTCGTCAGCAGTGGGAATGCCATCTTCAGTGCCCTGTTGGGGGTTGAGCAACTCCGAAAAGTGCTCTCTCCATCTGCGCAAGACATCGCTCTCATTTGAAAGAAGTGTACCGTCCTTAGATTTAACCCCTTTGAATGATATTCAACTTCCTTCCTCTGAGCCGGCGAATGGTCTGCCAAAATATCTTGTTTGCAGATCTGTAATCGTGCTCCAACTTCTCGCCGAACTTTTTCCACGACTGTTCGTTGGCTGTTCTGACTGCCAGATTGGAAGTCCTTCGCGCCTCATTGTACCTGGCTCGAGAAGTTGAGTTTCTACATTGGATCCACGCAATTTATACTCCCTTCTTCTCTCCTATGGCTTCTTGAACTCCAAGCGTTTTAAACCAAGCAGTTTTTTCTCACCACCAGCCGCTACCCCAAGCCGCTTCACTCCACAAACATTTCCTGCAGAGGCAATGACTGCCGATAAAAACAGTTGCAATTCCTCCTCTACATTCAAAAGGTCAGTTGGAATTTGTTCAAACTTCTCCGAAACGTGCTGGGCAAAGCCCTCTCTGAAATCAGAGTCAGCATTCTGCAACCTTTCCCACCGTATGCGGGTCACCAGTCTTGGTTTTCGCCTGGGTGGCAAAGGAATACTGTCACTGAAAAACAATTTACACAGCACTAAGTGGTGATGCAGCATCAACTTCGTTCAAAAAGGACTCATACTCTGACTCTCAGATCGACTCTGGCTCTGGTTCAGGTGCATAAACCTGAACCAGAGCCAGAGTCGCTCAAGCTTAAGCTTTAAGATCAGAATCCTTCCCCCTAACGGAATGACATCGAATACATTTTCTGACAACCAGGGGCTTGTGAGTATCCCCACACCCGCCTGTGCAGTCATGTGATTTGGGACGTCAGACCAGAAGAGCTTCCACCCATCATCGAAGTCTTTGGTTTCAGAACCCTTCCTTTTAGTTGAGGAGATGCCAGAGTTGCATCGAGCTGATACTTTTTGGCCTCCTCAACCAGTTCAAGTTCCTTCCTCGCTAGCGACGAGACATTCCACGTACCAATTTTGAGTTGGTGCCGTTGTCGATTTGTAGAGTTTCCACCTAAGCCCTCATTTTGACTTGGCGCTGTCCCCCTCCGCCCCCGTAATGGATAGTGGCACCATTGACGGGCTGCTCGTAACTTCTTCGGGTTAAACCCGGTCGGATACCGAGCGGGACCTTCCGACCACCAAGCGCTCGCATGCTGACACCCCTCCGGCCTAGCTCCAAAGAGTGCCCTGGATTACCAGGATCAGCAAATATCCGAGGCTGTTTTCGTTTTCTTTTCTTGGATGCGGGGGGTGGGTGCATTTTATACCTAGCTGCCAGGTTTAAATTCGGCCGATCCTAACCCGGACAACAGACGCCGACCAGGAAGGCGCTCGTCC
Organism: Neoascia interrupta; assembly: GCA_947623515.1. Classification (NCBI taxonomy): domain Eukaryota; kingdom Metazoa; phylum Arthropoda; class Insecta; order Diptera; family Syrphidae; genus Neoascia; species Neoascia interrupta. Next base: position 12,084,175 of record OX392463.1, read on the forward strand.
CGAGACAGACGCTCCTGGATTTCTGTTATTTGAAATTCAGCCATCCTTCTGGGATCAGACGCTGACCAACGAGCCGCACAATATGTATCAGACGCTGCTGGATTTTATTTAAACCTTCGGGTTCATCTTTTTCAGTTATAACTTTACTGCCCAGGGTGGCCCCACAAGGAGTTTATACTCCTGGACAGCATCACGTATGCCTGAAGATTACTTCCTCCAGTGGATTTTAGTCGGCTCTTACGACAGGCATACCTTACCTCAAGGCTGGTCTTAAACCCGGCCTTGCAGGGTCTTGCTGATGATGACATACAAAACTACAGCTTTCTACTCACATCGGTCACTCGGCTCAGAATACGGTCTCGGCTCAGAAACACCAACGCTTGCATTTGTTACACCCTTACATGTACTCAAAATAGGATCTTGCTTGCATTACAAAATCCACCTAACTCATAGCTATCGATAAACTTAATTAGAAGCGTAAAATTTTTATAGGTCGAACTATAAAAGCAGAGCATAAGCTGGCACATTGTACAAATAAAGCAGCTCGAAAAGTATTCAACAATCTACAAGTGTTCACACTTTTGAATAAGAAATTAATTTGAAGCCTGTTAACGAGAAGAAACCTTGTTCAAAATTAAGGACCAAAGGACCTCCTATGCAACACCTTAAAAAAATCTTTTACCACTCATTCTAACTCCAAGGACAATGGTTTTAAAATACAAAATTTACCATCAAGCCGATAGCTAAAAAATCTTTCATAAAAAATTTATTCTCCAAAGTAACAGGTCCTTACCCGAAGGTAGCAGCCGACTCACATCACTCGCTGTTACATTCAAAGCATTCACTTACGGTCCCTTCCGAATTCGTCATTTTAATTAATGAGCGCATGTTAATGCTACCGTATAAGTGTCCTTTTTCCTCTTCTTGTCCCCCAAAGGAATACAAACTTAAATTAAACAGAACAGAAAAATGTATTAATTAAAGTCAGTTACCCTGATGAGAAGATGCCATTCATGTCGTCCCCAAAAACTACCGATACGGAATGTGTATGCTGTTTGTCCTCAGTTAACAGTGCCGTGCCTCCATCAATTTGTCCTTGCCCATGTGCTTACATAAAATATGCATGAAAAGGATACCCTTTTGATATAGGCATACATATAGCTCCTCCTGATGCTACACCCATCCGTGCCCATCGGACCATTAATATGTGATCCTGGTGTGTGTTTTTCTTTGAGCGGGCAGTCGAGATGTGTGCGAGAGGTTGAACCCATTCTACTATTTTGGCTGCCTTGTTAAGGACACTTAACCAACATGAAAATGAATGCAATTTACCCAATTTTACCGTTATAATTTCAATGAATATTAATTAAAGTGAAGATCACATCAAGAAGAATTCAATTCCATTCGCTTCGTGCTATTCAATTATTCCGGGTGTGACCATGCGATATACACACGAATGGATTGGGTACATTTTGTATTCGCCTAGAGTGATAAAGTGCGTAACTAAGGAGCACAGCCGCAAGGACAAAAGCTTCCAAAAGTCGCCATTGACAGAGCCTACATGTACAAAAGTTCAGCGTTTATGATTGAAGTTGTTTGATGGTGCCTTGCTTGTAGACATTGATCTCATACTCAAGTCGGTTCGTTATATCAATTTTTGAAGGACATGTTGAAAGGTGAATTAAAGAGTGAAAACCAGTGAATGGGCGATGATGGTGTTTCAAGTAGGGACGTGGACGAAGCGCACTCTCTATCAGAAGTTAACTTTTCAATACAATAGGCTTTGAAGATAGGCAGGCATCTACATCCCCATGGAGTGATGAATCAAAGAAGCATTTTTGACAAAGGATAAATCCGCACAATAGGAAGAAGTGTAATCAAAGATGCTGCACTTCAATTTGGCCGACATGCCTTCATATAAAATTTTATTGATGTGCTACAAAGTGGTAAACGACTTCTGAAAGACTGTTGATGGAATAATTTGGAAAATTGTTTGCAAAGAAGGAGTTTGTGAGGCCGATGTAATTGGCAAAAATTCCCACGTGTGTACATATTTTCTGATGAAAAATAAATTAGGAGCAAGGATCTTTTGAAGTGAATTTATATCTTTGGACTTCGAAAGTAATTACGAGAATGCGCCACGGAACATTCTATGTGGGCATTGACATTTTGAGAAGAAAAGCACAGGTAGGGTGAAGGAAATGCAAAGAGGGGTATGGATAGAGGACCCTTGGACAGTAGGTCTCGTGGAGTGGAATGTACACCTACAACTCTGGTGTAGTAGGCCTGATGGTCCTGGGATTAAAACCTGGACGTGGCACTCCAAGTTCCAGTATTGTCACGTAAAAAAAAAACTGGTTATGGGATGGAAACTAAACATCTAAGAGATCTATTTTGCATGACTCGCGAAGGCTAAAGTTAACACTTTAGCCGAACCAGATAAAACCTATGGCCTTGCTTCATCAGGAGGCTTTTTTTGAACCGTGTCAAAGTCTTCCACTTTTGCAGTGGAGCTAGGCATACACCGTAAATAAAAATTTTACTGCACTTTTTTATATTCATTTCTCGAGCATGGTAAGAAGGAAGATCGCCAAGACCCCCAAAGGTATAAAAGGCTTCCAGAAAAGGTAGTTGATGTGCCGTTAGGATTTGGCAAAACTGTTTACGTCCGCTTGTAATATGAAGAAAAGTGCAAACATACACAGTTCGACTAGGCCGAACCGTTTTTAAGAATAAATTAATGATGTAGTGTAAGGCCCATTTCACACATACCCGGCAGCCGGCTAACCGGTAGCGGCTACCCGGTCGTTTGTATGGGCAACCGGGTTTGCAGGTGTGAACGCACCTATAAGAACGTATTCCCAGGTACCCGTCCTGGTAAGCCAGCTGCATGGCATGTGTGAAATGTGCCTAATGAGGTCTTTATTGTAAATCTCATCCGGTAGAGATATTTGAAAGGCTGGTAAGCAGGATATAAAATAGAAATTTTTAAAATGAGTTTAACAACCAATCGCCTAAAATCGGATTTTAGAGGAATTGAGGAAGGAATCTTGTCCTTAAGCTCACCCTCGGGGACAAGGAACTATATTAATAAGACTTATTTAGTCAGTACACTTTTAAGGTCCATTACAATAACACCTTGATTATCATATTATTCCCTGCCTACGGAAAATAAATGACCTCCTGATGAATCGTGGAGACCCTAGGATTCATTTGGAAGCTTTAAAAAGACACCAGCTAGATTATAATAACGAAAAAACCTTTAAGGAATATTCTTAAATCGGGAGACGCAAAAACGTAAAAATAATAATAAATAATATTGAAGAATTATTTCCTCGTTAGACTCAAAAGGGAAACAAAACAAATTGTTTTTTAAACAGCTGAATGCTCCATCCTGTTGGAGAATTCTCCATCCTGTTCTATACACATACACAATTTTAAGCTTTTTCCATTTTCAATAATTAATTCTAATTGATCTACTCAACTGGTATTGATTGTTTGTACACTATTTTTTGTCACATCAAAAACAAATTAAAATCAATTTAAATCATCATAAATGGCGCTTGAAGTTTAACAGTTCCACTTGCACCAAATCCCTCGGCATTCTAACAATTCCACACGAACTGTTTCAACTATAAAACCAGTTACGAAAATAGATAATAACTTTGGCAAATATTTGCTTTTTATTTCCAGCGGTCCTCATAGCAAACTAGCACAAAGCGCCATTGTAACAACAACATTCCAATTTACAATTGCTCACACCGAACTTTACAGTAACTAATTTTCGTTTCGGAAACTCTCGACTTTTTTGTCGTTGTTCGTTGTCGTGTTGCCCCCACCAACCAGCCAGCCAAACATACATGTTTGTTCAGACCATCCCGCAGCCAAATTGAAATGTCACAGTATGTCACAATTGTGTGTGGCCCAGAATTTTCCACAAGAACGAGCAGCAAAATAAAAAACGAACTACTGTATACACCAACCCTGTTAAAGGATAAACTTTGCAATGAAATGCACAAAATTATTTCACCCCTGGTGCCACGGGGGATCGCAAAAAGACAAAGTGGACGGAAATTCATCGAAAAATGTTTTCCATCCCCTCTGCGGCAGTGCGCACCCCCAAAATTTTATTATTATTGCCATTCTTCGTCCGCAGAGCGGAAAACAGAAGTTATCCTCGCGAGTAATGTCCAAGGACAACAACGTATGGAAATGTTTTTTACCCATCCACTTCATCTCAACTTGCAGTCGAGGATATTCAAACTCCAAACTTTTCGTGGGATAATTCATTTCTCAGTTGGAACCGAATTGGTTTGGAATAAAAAGAGCCCTCCTTGTTGGCCATTCAATTCCCATGTCAAAGGATTTTTTTCTTTTTTGTTTATTTTATTCCTTTGTTTGTCGTTTGTGATATTTTTTTTGTTCGTAAACATTGTATGAATGGTAAAATAGTTTTACCAATTTTATGTATGACGTTGGTACATTTTTGGCACAAGCCGTAAACGAGATGAACAACGTTTGCAAAAAAAAAAAAGAAATTAATTGAGACAACTTCAGAGTTGAAAGCCCTGTGCAAATGAAAGTTTTGGTCCTTTCGATGGATTTTACCTGTTTCAGATTCCGGTGGCTAAATCACATTGCTCGGCAGCAAGTTTTTGTTGACACATTCCGGCAACGGAAGAGTTAGACAGGTTTATGGTCGAACGCCAGTAGAAAGCTAATTGATAAGTTAATTTGGAACAAGGAGCAATGCTATTCCTTTTTAATTCGGAGAGAAGCGCCGGTTTTCGTTTGGCTGTGAGCCAATCTATATCGCACGTAGCAGAAGGATAAATTAGAATCAAAATAAGTTTAGTTTCGGATGGTTTTGCAGGTACAAGATACTTTATTGTGGGAAGCGATTTTCGTGGCCGCATTTTCTTGCGTTAAAAGATTCTTCAAGGCAATGCTTTGTGACATTAAATCAGTGAGTTAATGCTAGAGTGTGTAAGCTAAAATTACAGGTCCATAAAACGCATCATTGAACACCACATCCTATCCCAAATTCTACTGTAATTGTTACATTAAATATTAATGAAAGTATTTAGCTGCTTTTAATTTTTTAGCTGGTAGAGGGGCGTGATCCGACCACCACTTGCAGCAAACTATAAATATTGGAACATTGGATTTTCCAAGAATGTCATCATAATGGAGGGTACCGCCAGTTAGAACCTTCTCAGATCACAGATACATCGAATTTTGTATCCGCTGTGAAGTTTTATTTTTGCGAGAAAGGAGAAATTCGACAAAAGCTACCTGAGCACAGTTTAGAGAGGAGCTTGGCAACTCTGTTCAAGTTCAATTCAAACTAAGATCATTACAAGGGGTAGAGATGTCTGCTCATATCGTCTGAATAGAGCGTTCTTATCCGGTTGCTTAAGACTAGCGTGACGGTTACGAAAAACCCTAACCCTAACTTGGTGTAAGGCCGAACTGCAGGGCATTGGTTAAAAGACGAGGAAGCTCCTGAATCGGTCCTTAAGGACCAATTTAATAGAAGACTTGGATCTATACCGATCTACGCAAAAGAATTTTAAGAGACTTATTCGCAAGTCTAAATTACTCTTTTAATGAATGTTGTGGGGAGGTCGAAAGCTGCTGAAAAGCTAAGAGTGATTGGTTCAGCTGCTATAGTACGCAAGGTTGCTCTCTGATTGCATCCCCTTTCTGAAATGCCACACGCTTGTCAACGCGGAAAATCCAAACTGCGCTTAAAAACCTTGTTGGTAGGATTGAACGTGCGTTTGACCAGAAGGAGTACGTGCTGGGCGCTTTCGTCGAAATTGACGGTGCACAGTGTAGATGAAATATGTTCAATGGATTAGGGCAATTCTAATGCACAGGACGCTAATAACCGAAACCGATGAAGATTGTGGCAAGTGTGATATAACTGGAGTAAACAGGGGCTGCCCGCAAGGAAGTGTTTTGTCTCACTTTTTATGGTGCATGGTGGTAGACGCTCTGCTATTTGCTCTTCACCTTACTGGAACCAACAAACAGCCGACGCGGATGATGTCGCTGTTCTTTCTGTCGGCTCAAATCTAGAGACTGTGTGCTCTTAAGCGCAGAGACCTCTAGACTTGGGCTCACTAGGAATGCGGTTTCAGTGAATCTTCTTAAGACCACGGTTGTTTTCTTTACGAAAAAAAGGAATGTCACTGGTCAGACTTAACTCGTGCTTAAAGGTGTCAACTTCCTGAAACCCGATAAGGTCAAATATTTGAGAGTAATCCCTGATTCAAAACTTCTATGTTCCAAACATGTTGAATCCAAGACCGAAAATGCATTGTCCACTTTCTGGCAGTGTAGAGGTGCTTTTGACAATACATGGGGCCTATCTGCGAAAAGGCTCCTTTGCATCTATACGGCTATGGGAAGACCACTCCTCTTATATTCAACATATGTTTGGTGGAACAGGATTTTGCAGAAACGTGTTTCTACAAGGTCCTTCAAAAGCACGCCGGGCTCTGCTCTAGATGCTTTGATGAACCTCCCCGCCTAAATATATTTATCTTGGGGTGTACGCTCATAAGTCATAACGATCTTCCTCCTAAGAAGAGGTCGTTTTTGTAACCACGCGCATTAGGAATTGTCCTTCGACCCCTCTCTTGTGGATATGCCGTCTGACTCAATGACCCCGAAAATCCTATAGAAACAAAACTTCCAAGTCGAGTATTTCCTCAGGTAATGGAATGGCTTTGACCACACTCCAAGATGGCTTCAAAACCGGACGGGGGTGTGGTGATGGAGTCTTTGTGGAAAGAAAGAACATAAGACACCATTTTCCCAAAAATAAATAAGCGTCTGTCTGCCAAGCGGAGATTTTCGTAATCCTAAAGGCTATGCGCTATATTGTGACTAACAGGTGGAGGGCAAAGCTCATATGCGTTTAATGTGACAGCCAAGCCGCTGCAAATACGTTGATCAATCATCTTACCTCGTTCAAGACATTTCTTGAACTCAAGGATTCGTTCAACTAAGTTGGATGGCTAAAAACAGTGAATCTAGTGTTGGTCGCAAGTTATCCTATCGCAATGGGCTGCCTCCACAGATACCCCAGTCACGGATTACCTCCCTATGAGATTCGCCTTCAACAGGAGTTTCGCTACCACAATACCTGAAAGAGGTGAATGGGAAGATAAGACCATTACAGGAGATGGCGAGATCGCCGTATATACCGACGGTTCTAAGATGGACGTCGGAACCGGTGCGGCATCTTCTGTGGAGCTCTGGGACTAGGTACATCTTTTCGAATTAATGACGACTGCAGCATTTTTCAGGTGGAGCTGGCAGCCATAATCCAAGCTGCCTAAACAAGACCATCACCATATACTCTGATAGCCAAGCGGCAATTAAAGCCTTGAAATCAAACGTGGTGAAGTCAAGGGCTGTGAAACTATGCAGGGAAATTCTGGACGTTGGGTGCCAGGTCACACCGATATATAGGGAAACGAAGAAGCGGACAAGCTTGCCAGATTTGAGTCTGGAATGAATGCATCTCTATCCCTCAAATCTATAAGAGTCCCGCTGAGTTCGATAGCACGTAGGATAGAAACTGAATCCTTGAGTAGAACCAATCTACGTTGGACAGCATTTGATACGTGCAGACAAACAAGGGCCAGCACTATGGCCAGCAGTAAGCAAAAAGAGATCACTATTTTTGATCGGACTAGCCCGCAGGAACATCCGTACGAGTACTCACGGGAATCCTCACGGGGCACTGCGCTGTGAGTCTACACGCTGAGCGGCTAGGCTTACCACATAACGATTACTGCAGAAGCTGCAGGGACGTTGAAGAAATTGAATCTGTTCGTCACCTGCTCTGCGAATGCCCAGCTCTAAACAGCATCAGGCGTAGTATCCTCGGCAGCTACTTCTTCAACGAGCTCGAAGATCTAAATAATGTAGATCTAAAGGACCTCCCAAGATTTGTATACAAATCCGGATGGGTCCAAGAGGGCGGAACTCTGAGCTTCTAACAGCGGTCTATTTCTGTTTTCGTTCCAGGTATTAAGAAGGTTCCCAATGAACACAATGGACCCAACTGCTGGTCTAAGTGAAGCCTTGACTATTGTCAAAAGGGCATCCATCAACCTAGCCTAACCTAACCTATACTGGTATCCGGGGAAATCTCTGTTGAGCTTGCTCACCAAGATTCTGAAGAGGTTTTCACGGGACCAGTGCCCGCGCTAGGCCTGCCTGTATCTGTTACCACGTCTGCCATCGATACTTGGGTTCTTGTGAACATTATGGCTCGTTGGCGAGGCTGCGATGGGTGTAGACAGACTAAGCGGCTACGCCCGGACATCTGCAAGGGGTCAGAGTCTCTTCTTCTATCTCTCAGGAGAATCGACTGCAGACTTCTTATAGGCGTCCTTACCGGCCACCCCGCTTTTACTAGACACTTGAATATGTTATGTTTGAGCGAAACAACCAGCTGTCCTGCAAAACTGTGGCAAAACGACGATACAGCGGAATATTTCCTCTGTAGTTGTCTTGCTCTTTCTCGTATAAGGTGGCGGATCCTTGGGGTTGAAATGGTGAGTGCTGAACACCTTTCTCTCGCTCCTCATCACTCCTCACTCCTCCGAAGCTCCTTTTTCGTTTTTGTTCGTATGACACCAAAATGTAGTCACTAAGTAAAAATGTAGCAACCTAAAAAATTTAGTTATTTGCATAAAATTCATTTGTTTCTTGTAAAATCAACCCTTAAAAGCAGCCAGAAAATTTGTGTTTACGAAATCTAGAATATTGTTTGATTACCTAATGTTCTAATTCTTCTTCTTGCTAAGGCCTAGTCGAAATCTGTCTTTTTCTGGAAAGTTCTATTATTTTTTTTTATTAATTCTGCCTCCAAATATGGGCGTAGCCCAAAAACTTGTATTAACGAAATGTGGGAGTATGGAAGTGTTTTTTTCATATAAGGCCGTAATTTTATGGTAGTAATGCATCTAAAACATTACCCCTTAAATATTTAGAAGCCACCGCCCACTAGAGAGGGCTTAGCGATTTTACTTTTTTTATACATCTTACAATCACCCGGAAATGTAAAATGTGAAATTTTTGATTCTTACATACGACGACGTCTAACAGTTCCAAAAGCTCTGGAGGTAGTTGCACAGTTACACCGATGCGTGGCTGTAAGTGGATATCAAAAATTTGACACTCGTACTGCTTAGGTGAGAGGGAGCCCACAAACAAAAATTGTAGAGTCATAGCTTAAAGGCCCAAAAACATGTGATAAGATGGACGTGCAGACGTGCTTTTTCGCTCACAGTTCGGTCTTGATCATATATACCTTCAAGGTCTTGGGGGTCTTCCACTATTATCTCACAGTGTTACAAGCTATGTGACAAGGGAAGGGGTCTAAAAGCTTTCGAAGATTTTTCAGACACACTTGGTTTTATTTATGCTAATTATTTATTAATTATTAATTAATTATTTATGGACAGGTAATGCTAAACATATGATCCTTTATTTTATCGATATGTTTTTTCAAAGTGCAAATTGAGAACCTTTGAACATCTTATTTTTCCAATCATGCTATGAATAGTCTTATTATGCATTGCAAACTGAAATTGCAATCCTTTCATCAATAGATTATATCCTATGAAAGATAAATCTTGGATCAATGTGGCAGGTAAAAGTAACTACCAAAAAGTAAGCCTTAAATTCTCTTTGCCTTCACCAGTGACTTTTTGCAGTTAGAGATTTGATGGGGGAAGAAATGGGGAAAAACTATTGAAATCAAAACCGTTGCCACGAGTCTCTGTTTCCGAAATCCCCATTATTTTTCGCTGTGTTTTGCTTGTCGTATTTTGTTCTTCCTGAACATCTGGAATCTGTAAATAACAACGAAAGTGGCGGTTTAACGATACGTTTTTGTCCCGAAAGACAACAAAACCAAGCAGCAACGCCGCCGGAATAATCTCCTATTCAAGGATGCGGCAGTGGTTTTGTGTACACTGCTATACGGTTTTGGTTTGTTAAAAGGATTCTCGTTAAAAGACTTAAATCACCCGCTGAGTGCTGCCACTGCGCTGGGACTAATACTTTCAGCCGATCGAAAATGCAACGTTCGGAAATTTCATATGTCAAAACATTCTATCCTGCACCGATATGTATACAAACACAGTCCTAGTCATAGAGTGGGTATAGTGCACAACAGCTTCCTTAGTGGAAACACTTTTCATTTCCTGTCTGAGATTACAAGCTCTTTCAACAAGGACCTGCCCTAGCAACTAGCTGCAAAAGAATCGATTCATCTTTATCGTTTGCAGGCAATGTTGGGATAGGCGATGTATGTACGAGAGGAGTTGCCTTCGTCTATGGCATTGAATAGAGGGAATTCGGAAATTGTACAATACACCGTTTTTTCCAGGGAATTCAAGACAAAAATCCAAACATTTTCGCCTTGGCAGGAGGAGAAGGCGCGCAATAGAAATTTGCTTACGGCTCATGTTAAAGAAAAAGTCGCTTGAAAAAAATTCGCATTACCAAATGAAATGCTGATACCGATGATTTACAGTCTAGGAAAGCAGTCTTTTTTGCAATACAAGTTTTCGATTAGCCATAAAGGAAAAGAAAACCCACGAATTGGAGGTAGACTTTGTGCTAATAATTCCGTATGAAAACAATTCCAAAGGATCGAATTGGTATTCTATATTTTGTTCCACCGACAAGCTTCAAAACGTCCTGTGGTGGCCCGAATTTAAGAGTGTTATCCAAAAGATTTTTTTTTTGTCTTTCGAAGTCTTTTTGCACATTAGGCCTTCGACTTTGCGCATTCAATTTAAATTTGCAGTTTCTGTCTGTAACTTTCGATTTCTTTATGATTTATTGTTTCCCCAGGAAAAAAAATTAAATCCTTTTTCTCACTTTCCCCTTTTTGCAAACCGCCCTTCTGTCCGCCTGTGTATATAAAATCCCAAGTGATTGAAATGCTTGCGCCTTCATTTTGATTTATACCACAGCTATCTGACGTGTGTTAGTTCTTTTTTTTTAGATTTTTGATTTATTTCTTCATTTTATTACACTTGGCAGCATCACCAGAGTCCTTGAGACCATATCGCTAGCTCACTTGTAAGAGTTCAAAAATCGATTTTTCATTCGCCCACTTGAGACCGATTGTTGAGCCAAATAGGACAATTCGCCTGAAAAGGCTCTATCAATGAAAAACATCCATAGTCATCAGACTAGTCTCCATCGACAAAATGGTATGAACAAAAAAACAGTGTCGTTTGATGATGTCCTTTAGCAGGCGTGTGTATCATGGAACTCGATATGTCCCAGCCTAATGGGTAGTATGTGGTGAGCTTATCACTGCCTGAGTGTGGGTAATCTGTTGACAAAATAAAAATTGACGACTCAAATGAATTTTCGTCTGGGTGACGTATGACTTGTCTGAGGACACTTTTATTACAACTGAATGGTGCAGACAATAGTTAATTCTGAACTCGAGGCTTACGGTGAATTATTGAATGAGATTTTTATTTGTAGATGGAGCTTCTATAATGCCAATCACGTGCTCGCTGTAAATGGGGCTTTTGCTAATTTGATATAAATGATCCCAGAAATTTTGATGAACTTTTTCAAGGGAACATAATATTGTGTAAAGGAAATTTTAGGGATATTAATAATAGTCCTTAATGTTGCAGGTGTTGAAATTAACCCTATCCTGGGGGCTTACCTTTATCGTTTTGAAATGTCCCTAATACTTATATCACACGTATTCAACTAGACATGTGTTTGTTGATTTGGTCCTTCGAGAAATTGAGATTTAAGCTCTTTTGGGTTGTTGTATTTTTTTCGTTCATGCCTAGAATCAGCTGGAGAAGTGCATCAAGTTAAACCTTTTCCTGATTGCCCATCGCTTTCCCTACGAAGTTTTGTAATTTTTATGTGTAGAGCATAACTAACAAAAACATATTGTTGTCTTGTCGCAATTCCCCATAGAACAACCCCACACCTGGTGTTAAACCAACACAAGTAAACCGTGCCTGATAAATGACCCAAGACCGCACCTTGATATCCTGAATTATTGTCACCGATTACAAAAATCAAACCCTCATCAAAAGCCTTACTTATGTGTAGAAGAACGTCGCAAGCAAATCCACCCTTTTCGTCATTTGGGTGTCCTTCTTGATGCCTGATATATCTCACTCCCTTTGGAAAACACCTTCGTATGCAAAAGACAGACATACAACTTGAACCGGATTTAATATTCAACTTTAGACTGCCAAAAAGGAGTATTGAAGTCACCGGCCCACAACCGAATCTATCCGCAATCTTTCGATTTGCATAAATTTCTACATTTTCTTACACACCGTTGCGAATCACAAAGGACGCGACTTACAAAAAAAAGGGACAAAATTTGGGACGATGCTGACACCAGAGAGCATAAAGACAGTTCGTTGTATGGGAGAAGTGATCTGTGAAACGTGTTCCCTTTTCTGCATAAAGGATGTTTCGTGTGTGCACATAAATAAAATGTCCCTTTTGCCGGTGCTCTCCGTTTCTGTGTAAAATAATATCCTTGATGTCATAGACGAAAGCTTTCAGTGTATTAGAAGGACGGCAGTCGTCAGTCAACGATTATACCTTAGATACGGGCGACAGGCGGCGGAAATAAGGTTAAATCTGTCCCGTTTTCACAATAAAAATAAAGAAAGGCAAACGGAATGACATCAATCGGAGGAAAAGATTTCTGTTGGCACAGATGTCTTTGAAGAAAGAGTGAAAAATTATCCTTCCATGGGGTCTATATTTCCTTCGTTCTTTTTTTCTGTTGCTGATACCTTTTGGGGCTGGTAAATGGTTGAGACTTGAGATTATAGGTACTGCTTTTGTATCATGCGATGATGTTTGGGAGCAAGGCCATCAGTAAGGGTTTTGTTAGCCTGATGATTTATGACGAAATGCGATGGACCAATGACACTTTGGGACTGAATTCTATTTGTACAGCCTACAAAGATGGGGCATCGTATTAAACAGTAACATGTGCTTCATTTATATCCCCAATTCAGAAGGGTTATCCTTGAATTTTAAACAGAAAAATAGGTATGTATGTACCTACTTTGAGGAAAGGAAATCGGATTTTGGCTTGAGCAGTATGTTTTTTACTGCAGAACAAAGCAATGCGGTTTTAATGTGCTGGAAGTGGTTCCTTATTGTCCTGAAATAAGCACTATCAGTCTAGTTGTCATTATCTGCTCTTACATAAAAAAGTAGTCTTTGCGGCAGACATAGGTACGTGATAAACTCGCCTCCATTGGTCTGCAGTAGCAACTTAATTCTCTTAACTCATTGACGAAAATGCAGGGGGACTGCATTAACCAAAAGCAGCTTGCGTTTAGCTTTTGCAGATTTTCTCTTGTTTCAATTTCAAAAAAAGTATTATACTCAAGCTTGTTCATAAACTAATCCTCCGTTGATCTCCTGAACACAGCATGGTATACAAAAGTTTGTGGTAGAACGTTTTACCAAAAACCACAGGGACAGAAAATTGAATATATTGGAAAACATTTCAAGGGAAAATATAAGCTGAATCGAAACTGCAAAAGTTTTAAATTTCTGGGAAAATCAGGGACTTTTCCAGAAATTTAAAGTTGGGCTATCAGTGAGAAGAGCAACTTATATAACCTGTTGTGATAGTATATTTTAGTAACATGAAAAGCTATCATACAAAATAAAGAGGTAAAAGGATAGGTACACCAAAATCATTCCAGAAATGAAAAAATTGGCGGTAAAGAACTTTTTACGATCCGTCAATTTAAGAAGTCAGACATTCCTGTTTGAATCCTTTCAAGTATTCGGTTGTTGTCATGTGTGTGCTGGATGAAGACTCGCGTCTTACTGAAAGGGAAAATTTTTAGGGGCTATTTTATAAAATAATAATAAATAAATAAATGCCTCTTATTTTTCCATTTTTAATACCAATATGCAGTGTGATTTGAATGCCCTCGTTTATTCATACGACTCAGATTTAGCAGTCGTGTAGCTTGCGTTTTTGTTGAGCAAAAATGTAAATAAAATATATCAGAAAGTATAAAAATATGCAAAAATGTTGTAAGTTTTACAAAATCGGTCTTTGTTCTGAGTATCTATTACTTCATTTTCTTCAGCTCGTTTCGTTTAACAGAATAAGGGCCCAGGCCAGTAGATGTATTCCTGTTCATACTCGTCATCGTATTCGTATTCGTATTCTATTCGTATTCGTATTCGTATTCGTGTTCGCATTTGTATTCGTATTCGTATTCGTATTCGTATTCGTATTCGTATTCGTATTTGTATTTGTATTCGCATTCGTATTCGTGTTCGCATTCGTATTCGTATTCGCATTCGTATTCGTATTCGTATTCGTGGGGTGCCGTAGCGTAGTGGTTAGTGTGTGTGCTTACTACGCCGGAGGTCTGGGTTCGAATCCTGCCATCGTCACCTGAAAAAAAAGACTTGTTCTTTTTCACGGCCCCCACCTCCACGAGGGTCTGACAAGCCCCCCGATAGTATCATTTGTCTTGAAAAACTTCTCAAAGTGCCGCTCGGATTCGGCGAAAAATTGTTGGTCCCCTCTTATGTGAAGAGATTAACACACACAGCATACATTGTTGAGAAGTTGGCCTTGGTTCACCTCGAGCTGTTGTGCCACTCTTTTTATTTATTTATTATTCGTATTCGTATTCGTATTCGTATTCGTATTCGTATTCGTATTCGTATTCGTATTCGTATTCGTATTTGTATTCGTATTCGTATTCGTATTCGTATTCGTGTTCGCCTTCGTATTCGTATACGTATTCGTATACGTCTTCGTATTCGTTTTCGTATTCGTGTTCGTATTCGTATTCGTTTCGTATTTGTATTCATTCGTATTCGTATTCGTATTCGTATTCGTATTCGTATTCGTATTCGTATTCGTATTCGTATTCGTATTCGTATTCGTATTCGTATTCGTATTCGTATTCGTATTCGTGTTCGCCTTCGTATTCGTATACGTATTCGTTTTTGCATTCTTATTCGTATTCGTATTCGTATTCAAAGATGTAAGAAACGTCAGTCAATGCATTACGGTCTTTTTGACGAGAATTTGGCTTCGTCGTAACTGATGTAGCTGGAAGATTTTTAGTTGAATGTTTATCTCCTTTTGTGTTATATCTTTAAAATTCTAAACTTTGGAAATGAAAGGCAAACGTAGATACCACAAAGGTCTACCTTAGCGTTCTCACTAGCCTACATTATGCCAAGATCTTTATAGAGGAAAATCGCCCACGCTGCCAACGGCATCCGTGCAAATAATAATCAGCACAAAAATCACGCAGCGGATTTCATGCTCTAAATTTAATTCAAACAATGTCCTCACGCCTCTAGGAGTAATTTTCTGGGCACATACTCCACCAAGTAAATCACTTCACGTTCCATCACAAACCCACTATCATCCGCATCATCATTACATCTAGTGAACGTCAAAGCCCAACAACAACAAGCAAGCAAGCGACAAACTAGAGAGCAGCAAAAGCGCACATCAAGTAATGGCAGCCCAAAGAACAATACCTTTTCGAAAGCGTATCCTCATTCTACGCTTTGTCATCTGTAGTACGTTGAATAGACTTTACTGTCCCGTTACCGTAGCGGAGGAAATAAAGAGATTCCTGTTTGTCTTCCTAGTCCTGCATGAGTATGACTTTCGTTGCCAAAGCAAATGAGCGGAGAGAAAAAAAAAAATACGAAGCACGCGACAATGGTTGTAAAACCGTGAATCTTCCGACTTTTTATTGTTCCCTTAGCACAAAATACATCTAACACCGATAATGAGGACACAACACCAGGATGGATCGCCAAAGCTGGCGCACCGTGTCAGCTTAGCAACCACCCTATAGCGCGCGTGTGTATTGACAGGAACTATTGCACGCAAACGACAGGAAATGAAAACCACGGACTGATGCGAGGGGATTACATGGCTCGTTTAAGTAGATCCGGGGGCGGGCTATCTTCATCCACTAATTCAATATACTCGCCTCCTTGCTGTCCATTCCCCAACAACTGGGTGTTTCTAAGCTGATGAAGCTTACGTATTTCTTTTTTCCCATTTTTTGCCTAACCACATTTCACGAGCCGTAAAACTAGGGAGACCGCAAAATGGATTTGTGTGCTTGTGTTTGCAGTCAGTTTACTTGAAGTTTCTTTGTGTGATGATGATAATGATGATGTCCTAGCATCATTCCTAAGTGGACAATGAATGGGATTAAAAGGATTTGTAGCATCATCTTCGTTCGTATAGTGATAGAATCCGGAAAAATCGCGTCTTGAATGAAAGCCAAACGATGACGGGAGGTAAACAAAAAAGGAGCTATACACAGTAAAATAGTAGGCCATTTGCAAAGGATAATGACCGGTAAGGATAACGAGCCACTATCAGTGTTTTGCTTTTTATGTTCACAATCTTGCTTCACCGATGGCAGGGTTTCTAAATTATGCAAAACCACAAAGAAAGATGCTCGAATGAGATAATAACGACAAAAGCAATCAGGACGTATGGTATACCAGCTGATGGGTGGTCATGTGGCATGTCACTTCCTCAAGTGAAGTACGCTCTTGTCTATATAGAAGCTTTTCCCTTTATCTCGGGCCAGCCTTTTCATGAGTGCGTTCGAAGGTAATTTAAATTTTTATTAGTCACGTTCTGAGCTATATTGTGATCCCGGAAATAGAGACCCATTTCAGTGGAAGTATTCTGTCGATTCAGTTGTGTAGATTTTGTGTTTTTGTACACCGCAAAAAAAACAGTCGTTAAGGTAAATAATGAGGAAAACTTCAAATGCAAATATAGTGTAAATAACAGCTGCGCCATCTTTTATGAAGGTATGTTGAAGTGGAATAACATTGACTTCTCTTTGTGGATTCAGTTGGAGTACACCGGCTAGCCGCAGACTTTTTACAAGCTCATGGAAAATATTGGTCCGTAAATTCATTCTTGCGTTTACATAAAGCCTTAAGCCCTGCGAGGAATGGCGACGTTGACATGTCCAAACACAGATGCTGCCGATTTCGAATAATTTATTACTCTACTTCACGATCCGAAGGATAATTCGCCTCCATTCCACCAATGGAAAGTTTTTACACCACAGCTACAAGTTTTTAGCACCATCCACTTCTGCGTACCTTAACCATTCTGCGCATAGCTTGATATTACCTTAGTCTGCCCTTTTATACTTATTCAAATGAATCCATTTTTAAAGTAAAATTTTATAATTTTCAGATCAATTAAGAAACTTTTACTCCAAAGGAAATCAAACCTTCTTCAATGACCAAAACTTTACCAAAAACTAGATGACAGATCCTGCATTTTTCGTTAGTTTTCGGTTTTTCAAGTTATACTCCCTCACCATTATAAGTTGAAAGAAAGAACTTCAAAGACTATTGAAATTTTTCTCAGTGCAGGCATATAGCTGAAGCCAACAAGCACACGGCACATAGCAACGCAATGCATTCAATTTCAATGAGCACTCGAATGCTTACTGATTGTGTCCTGTGAAGAGCATTCGTTAACAATATTCCAATGATGTTAGGTTAAACATAATGAGGACATTTTCGTATAGAACTACAAACTCGACAATGGTAATGCAGTCAAGCGCATCACCTAACTTCAAACTGCAATTTCTTGTAGCTCAGGGCGTTGCAGGGTTCCCTTGGCTTTTTGTGTCTCCCCTTTATGTCTCGTTAAAGCTGTAAAGGCCATTGGTTCATAATAATATTTCCAGAACGACAATATCGATTTCCGCATTCAATGTGTTTCGTTGCACGTAAATGTGCGGAATCGACGTTCTTTGAGTTTATTCTTTTTTTCTTTCTTTTTCTTTTTGGGTTCAGTTTGCCCCATTGTATTGGGGTTACAGAAGAAGTGGTGTGCTTCATGCGGCCGAGAGATCTGGAAGAAGTAGTGAAAACTTTTTCCTTTAACTTTTCAGAGTCAAACAAAAAAGGAGCATTTTGGCAAATTACCAGTAGAGAAAAGATATATATTCCGAAAGTGTGGTCTTAATGTAGGACGGCCCTGGGAATCGCGAGAAAGGTTTTAATTTCATTGGAAACAAGCGCAAAGATAATGGCCTTGAGAGAAGGAGATCAGTTCATTGGAGACATGAGGACATGCCTCGAACATACATTCTGCCACAACGAAAGATGGACGATGGAAGTGTGCATTGTTCGTGATGGTCAAATGGTGCATTCCACTCCCATGCGTTGGGAGATGCGGAAGATAGGAAGCTCAGATGAGCTTTGGATTTGCAGTTCACTGAGCTGCTACCAATGCACTTCGTTGTGCACAGAAGAGCAGTGTTTTGTGGTTGCGATTGAAGATTAAATGTATTAAAGCTCATATATTCTGGTGCTTATAAAATCCTAAAAGGCTTTAAGAACCAGCTTATAATAAAATCTATAATAAATATTATAAAATCTCATCAAAATACAAATAATCAGGATATCGAATGAAAATACACCATCAACTATCCATTCTATGTCACTATAAAAAAATGTTCATCCTTAGTGTGCTCTTTTACAAGTGGTAGTAAAATTATCAAATACATATAGGGGTGATGCTATGAGTGGAAACAAATCAAAATTTTACATTCGTCAAAAGCAAGCTACACAGCTTCACACAGAGGACAGACCGAGCACAATAGTATTCCATCAAAAAGAAAATCCTTCCTCGTAAAACCATAGATTTATTTAAGAGACTATAAAGATTCCTTCGCAGAAAAACAATCCTTTTGCACACTTAAGTGGCATCCTGAGACACTGGCGAAATGAAACGTTATAAGGGTAATAATGAAAGCATTGGACTACTATGACGATATCAAATGCTTCACATAGTGAAAAAAGCTTGTGCTGCAGAAAGGCATAATCTTCACGAAGGATCTTTTGTTAAGGGGAATATAAAAGAAGAAATGAGAAAGGGGGATGTTGAAAGTATTATATTCCAGGGAAAACGATAAAGGCTGGAGTCAAAAGCAGTGAGTGTCTACATTTTTTTTTGTCTATTGAGTTATTTTGCTGATGTTTTGATCGCCATTGTATGGTCAAGGCATGCAAGGACCTCATTTAGCAGGAAAGTTGCTTTATTATTAGTTTTACTTACACTACGGTGGAAAAATATTGCGAGGAATTTGTACTTCGTAATTATATACTTTTACTCTTTCTCTCTCAATGCTCTCTCTTGAGATCGGGCAATTCTACGAATCGGGCAGACTTGTGGTAATTGGAAATGTTCGCATAGTGTAGTGAGTTTCAGAATGTCCTGCTCACTCTATTTTTATACCCCATTGCATAGGATAGGAGGTATTATTAAGTTTGGCACATAGCTTGTGACGCTATGAAATGAATAATGGTATACTACCAAAACCTTAAGGGCATATGATCGAGACCGAATTCTGAATCGCATAAGCCATGTCCATCCGTCTGTCTGTATGTCACACATTTTAAGGCCTTAAATTTTAAGCAAGGAAGCTGAAATTTGGTGCATAAGTTAATTGTTATCCGAATCAGTAGAGTAAACAATTTTGATATCCGCCCACAGACACGCCCACAATCGGTGCAATTGTGCAACTACACCTTCAGAGCTTTCAAAGCTGTAAGACTTCTTAAAAGTCTGAAATTTGGTATTTATTATCTTCTATTTGTTGTGAGCTTTACCTCCCCTAGTGGGCGGGACATCGATTTAAAGTGTAATTTTCCAAATGCATTTTATTCAATATTTTTGTTCTACATCAAATTTTTTTTTAATATTTTAATATATTTTGTAGAAAAGGCTTAGTTCTACATTTTGTTAAGACAAGACATTTGAAGGCAGAGTTGAAGAAAAACTTAAAACTTTCCAGAAAAAAGTAATTTCGTCTGGCTTTCAGCCTAATTTAGAAAAGAATAAGAAAAAAAAAATTAGCAAGTAAGTTAAACTAGTCTTCATTTCAGATTTCATTCGTACAAAGTTTTTAGCAACGGCCCCTTTTAGGAGTCGATTTTCCAAAAATATTGAATTTGAACCAAATAATTGCATTTATACGAATATTTAAGCGTAACTTAGAAATACATGTGAATATTGATAATTTGTATTTTATTTTTTTTTTTTTATAATTCATCTGCGTTCAAGGGGTTATGGCTACCCTTATACTGAGTTAACATAACGCGAATGAAAAGGATCAGAGGAAAAAGAAGAGATGAACTGATGCACTTTGGTTTTGAACTGTTGTGGACTGTAGTGACGAGGAAAAACCTCCTTCGGAAGCCTATTCCACAACCGTGTTGTTCGGCTAAAAAAAGAACTCCAATACAACGCGGTTCGTCCGAAATTGGGCTCAAGGGTGTACTGATGAGCATTCCTTCTTGCGCGAGTACTGCAGTTGAATTCTTAAGGGGTGGAATGCAACGGGCTATTAAGGAGTCGATTAACTTCGCAATTTTTGAGTCTCCAATCAATTTCAATGCTCTTTTTTGTATCCGATCGAGTAGGCGCAATTAGGGGCGGTTGAACCACGCCCAACCTGAAGAAGTTTGCACTACTTATAAAATGTCTGTAAATAACAATAACATCAGCATTTTACAATGTGGGACGGGATGGGGTATTTAACGGTCCGTTTTAATCACTAACTGTTTCAATCTTCAGAAGGCCAGATTTATTTGCTGCTATGGTTCCATTTTAAGCTAGTCTTTTCATATTTTCATCTAAACCTACTTTTCAAACGCCGATTGAAGCTATTAAGGCCTGTACACATGAGCACCTAGTTCTCTAAAATTGTTCGTAATTGTTGTTCGTAATATCTCAACTCGTTCGTTCGCGCTCGTGTATGTACAGTCCTTTAGACATCTAAGAAGAAGAAGTGAGTAAGTACAAGAGCTCGTCTGTAAAAAACTTCTATAAACCGGTCCTATTTATCGTGTAACACCAAACCTAAAAGTTCTTTGGTCCGAATTCATGTGCTGCATGTCAACTATTGCTGGGATATATAAATTCGGGCAGTCATTGCCTCTGCAGGAAATGTTTGTGGAGTGAAGCGGCTTGGGGTAGCGGCTGGTGGTGAAAAAAGAGCTGCTTAGTTTTAAACGCCAGGAGTTCAAGAGGCCATCAGAGAGAAGAAGAGAGCCTACATTGCGTGGATCCTATGTGGAAACTCAACTTCACGAGCCCGGTGCAATGATGCGCGAAGGACTTCCAGTCAGAACAGCCGAACAGCAACAGAAAAAGTTCGGCGAGAAGTTGGAGTACGATAACAGATCTGCAAACAAGATATTTTGGCAGACCATTCGCCGGCTCAGAGGAAGGAAGTTGAATATCATTCAAAGGCTTAAATCCAAGGACGGTACACTTTTTTCAAATGAGAGCGATGTCTTGCGCTTTTCGGAGTTGCTCAACCCCCAACAGGGCACTGAAGATGGCATTCCCACTGCTGACGAGATAAGGGCGGAGAATAGTCCCACAGCAGATGAAGTCACTGAAGCGATTAAATCGCTAAAAGTTGGCAAGTCTGCTGGAGTTGATGAAATCCGGTCAGAAATGGGTCAAGGCAATGGGTCAAGAGGGTGTTAAATGGCTAATATGTGTCATTAAGGTGGGAAGGCACCTAGCGATTGGCAAACGGGAGTTATAGTGCCCATTTTCAAAAAAGGGAACAGGAAAGATTGCGCCAACTATAGGGACATATCTCTCTTGAGTCTTCCGTGAAAAGTATTCGCGAAGGTGTTGGAAATGCGTTCCAGAGCTGTAATCGAGCCTTTCTTACGGGAAGAACAGTGCGGCTTTCGGCCTGGCAGAGGCACAACCGACCAGTTTTTTACTCTGAAGGTTATTCTTGAGAAGGCCTGGGAATATGCCAAACCGGTCTATGCATGTTTTGTAGATCTGGAAAAGGCGTATGACCGAGTCGTTAAATGGAAACTGCAGAAGCTGTGTACGGATAAATGGCGTCAAATCCCGTCCTTTTGATATGCGCGTTGGACTTCGCCAGGGCTGTGTTCTGTCGCCGCTACTTAGAATTAGATCGCGGGTACAAGCTGCCGAAATGAGATTCCTTATGTGCGTTGCTGGTGTTACTCTAAGGGATAGAGTGAGAAACGTCAGTATTCGTGGGAATCTTAATGTTGAGCAGCTTCTTCTCCGAGTGGAACGATCGATTCTTCGACGGTTTGGACACGTTGTTCGCATGCCCCCTGACAGACTTCCTAGATAGGTCATGCTAGCCGAGACGCGAGCGCGTCGCCCCCTTGGTAGGCCAAGAAACAGGTGGTGGGATTAGGTAAAGAACCTCTCTGAGTCCCGCCTGGGGATTGCGCCGGAGTCTCTTGAGTTGGTGGCAGAGGATCGAGAAAGATGGAAGGAACATGTAGCCACCCTCACTCCGCGACCCTTTTAAGGGATAAGCGGCATCCGAAAATGATGATGATGATGATGATGATGATGATGATGATGATGATGATGATGATGATGATGATGATGATGATGATGATGATGATGAAATGTGAAATTGATGTTATCTCACATTGAAGCCAGAAGTTGGTGTGGGGCAGTAGATTTAACCAATTTTTTAACAAAGAATTAAGTTATGTTTTCTTCCAGGACCCTTTGATAGTTTTAAGCTCTTAATAGCCTCTTAGGAGGAATCATTTGTAACATTTTATTTCTCTTTTATGTTCTCAAAGTAATTAACTCCAAAAGCCGGGAAAAATTAGAAATCAAGGAAACTGTTGCCCCCGTTTAGTTAAAAAGTTAAAGCTATTCAAAATTTAAATTTTTCCAAATAAAGTTTCTCATTTTACCCTTTACAAAATAGTTTAGTTTAGTTTAGTAAGCTTTATTAGTATTAATTTAATACTTTACAAAATCCATATTTCTCTTACAGATATAATATAAGTTTTACAAAAGTTTAACAAATTTATTTAATTCAGTCTTAATTCTCTTATGTTCTTCTTTTTACAAACTCTAAGCATTTACGTTTAAACGTTCTAAAATTCTGCTCATTTTTAATATCGCTTGGTAAGCTATTAAACAGACTAAAACCTTTATATACAATTGTATTTCTACCTGTTGATGAAAACTGATTTCGTAACCTAAAATCATTTATGTTTCGTAGATTGTACGTCTGCGCATCTCTTACTCTTCTGACCTCGTTCGTTAAATACCTCGGTGCTGCACCATGTTTGATTTTAAACACAGCTATCAAAGTGTTGTACTCCAGCCTTTGCTTGACGTTCAACCACCTTAGCGCTTCCAGCATAGAATTTATTGGGGTGAAACGATTGCACCTTAGGATACTTCTCATACCTTTATTTTGGAGTTTTTGAAGCCTTTGAATGTGGTTTTGATTGCAACAGGAGTACAAAATAGTAGCGCAAAACTCAAAGTGTGGCTTCACAATGGTGTTATATACTATTACGGCAGCTATGTCATCCATTTGTTTTCTTATCCTCTTGAAAAATCCAATTTTTTTGCCTATTTTTTTGCATACGTAATCGACATGTTCATGCATATTCAACTCCTTGTCAATCGTCATTCCTAAGTATTTGATACTGCTTACATTTTCAATTCGTTTTCCGTTTATGTTGATGTTGGTTTCGCTCGGTAGGTTTACTTCCAATAATTTAGTTTTTTGCTCGTTTAGTTTCAACTTGTTCATTTTTAGCCAGAGTATTAGTTGCGTTAGATCGTTGTTGATTTTGCTTCTGCATTCCTCAGCGTCTTTCCCCTCAGCGTAGATCAATGTGTCGTCGGCGTACAAAATTACTTTACAAAACCTTATAATTGTTGGCAGATCATTGATGTACAGTATAAATAGAAGTGCACCTAAAATTGAACCTTGTGGCACTCCTTGCTCAACCTCGACGAAACCGGACACGGTATTATTCACTTTAGTGCGTTGTTGTCTTCTAGTCAAAAAAGATCTAAACCATTCCAGCTCAGTACCCTGTATTCCATACTTATGCAGCTTCCTTAAAAGTATATCCCGATCGATAGTTTCAAAAGCACGTTTGAAATCCAAGAATAGAGCTATTATCTTCTTTCTCTTTCCGCCGTCCTTCCATTCGTTAACTAAGTGGTTAACTGCCGCTTCACAAGAATAGTTTTTCCTGTATCCAGATTGATAAATAGATAAAAGATTGTTATCTTCGAGATATTTCACCATTTGTTGTTTTACAACAGATTCAATAATTTTCTCTAACGTTTTAAGTGTGTTTATGGGTCGTAATTCCTCACATTTATTCGTATTCGTTACTTTTTGCACCGGTGTAATCATTGAATCTTTCCATGAACTTGGGAACTCACCATTTAAAAGAGATGCATTTACAATCCTGTGTATTGTGCGTCCCAAGATATCCCAATTATCCAATATAGCCTGTGGGCTTATCTTGTCGAAGTCAGGTTTGTTTTTTAGTTTTTTACAAATAATTTTTAGTTCTTGTAGCGTTATTTCACGGAATTTGAATCTAACTTCAGTTTCATTTAAATGATTGACATATTCAACATCTTCTATTGACTTAACTATCTGTCCCACACTTTCAACAAAATAATCGTTGAACTTTTTAGCGATTTTGAATTCGTCGATATACTCCTTTCCATCGAAGCATAATATTTTTGATTTCGTTTGTATGCTGTCCAATAACCATTTTTTTGATAGTTACCCACATTTCTTTTTGTCCGTTTGCGTGTCTTATCTTATTCCTTATGTAGCTGTTTTTTGCGTTGATTATTCTTACTTTATAGTAGTTTCTTAATCTTCTGTATTCTTCCCAATTCTCGCTTCTATTGTAGTGCTTAGTTAACTGATATTTTTCGGTTACTTTCTTTTTAAGAGCTTTCAGTTCATTTGTGTACCATCGACTTGTTTTATTATCCATTTTTATAGTTTTCTTTTTAGTGAATTCTTTTGCCGTATTTCTAAGCATAATTTCGATATTTTTCGCATTCTCATGTATGCTTACAGCCACGTTAAATGTTGCATCAGATTCCCTTAATTTATGTGTAAAGAGGTCCATCTTGTATTTGTATATTTCTATTTTTTTCTGGTCCACATTTAGATTCTTAGTGGTGTTTATTAACACGTCAATACTTTCGTGGTCAGAAATCTTGTTATTCGCATTTGTGCGAGCTGTGAGATTACTCATATTTGAAACGACGTAGTCAATTATACTGTTTGATGTTTCCGTTACTCTAGAATACGGCTGTCCTGTTGGCATTCACACGACTTCGTCGTTCAGCTAAAAGTAGATGCTAGTTGTCTGGCAAGAGCCTGTGGCCAAGTACGGGCATGTTAAAGTAACATTCAGACATTTTTTAATAACATACATATTCGAAATCAGGACGCCCAAATCCGTACAAAAGGAAGAAAAATCCAACAAATTTAACTCCACCTGCGGGAAATTTATACCTCGTCATTTGTTGATACAAAAAATTGAAATAAGCACTACGCATTATACACTTCAGATTTCAGCTCTTTTGATAGATTTTCAACACCTTCGCACTAAAGGCACATTGTACCTATATGTATAGCTGGGCGAACCGCAGCACACGGACGGACATATGGCTTACTCCACTGACGTTTTGGTCGCGATGATAAATAGCTTTAAAAGGTTTTGGGGTCTACGGTGAATATTAATGGGGCATAAATGATTTTTTTAAGGCTTACGGAGCCATCCATTGATTTTGTTTACAAATAATGATTTTTAAAATCTTTTTTTTTCGCATTATCAGAAAAAAAATCATTCAAGTAAAAAAACCCTCAAAATTGGGTGTAGTCAAAAGTCAAATGAAACCTTAAGGTACCTTCCTTAAATTTTCCGATACCTTCTGTGTTTGCATGAGTTGCATAAAGTCAAGAAACGGAATAATTGTATTTTGCGTTGGGACATCTGAAGTTGAATTGGAAAACACCAACAAATTTTGCATTAATTTGAGTTCCAAGAAATCTCAAACCAAACACAAATTTTCCGCTACTGAAATGATCAATGAACTCGACTTCTGCTGAAAATTCCAATTCAGTCTCCTTTCTTTACTCTTAGTTTTTAGTTCTTAACGTCTTAATGAAAACAACACTTCTTAAGACAGTTTTTTTTTACGTTTATTTTCTGATTTCGTCGAAAGCCAAAAGTGGCATCATTTTGTCAAAGAATCTGCAAAAATATTGGTTATTTATTAAAAAAATCAGATAAGTTATTGCTAAGTGGGTCCTAGCCTTGCTGACTTAGAACTGACTTAATGAAGAAGAACTGAAATAATTTCGAAGTCATTCTGTTGGTCCTGAGCCTGACAACAAATAATGTTGTGTATATAGTTTTTCTCCAAGTCTGAACTGCACGTTTTTACTTCCCTAAAAATTTTAATTGCTCAGCATCTGCTTACTCGCAAAATCAATTATAACTTTTGAGTACTATTCCTTAGCAGAAGAGCATTAAAATGTTATTCGCTTTGTAAACTTCAACCACGAATAGTTGCATTAAATTTTTACTTCAGCAAACAAAACTTTTGCTGTCCCTTATTTTACAAACGAAGATTATCAAACCGATGCACGAAACAGAACAAAATCTATTTTAAAGTACCTAGTCCTTGGAGCTAGCCAAATCTATTCTCTTCATTCTATAGAAGTGAGGGCCTCGTTTTCTCTTAAAGTTTTTATTTTTTTTTTTGTAATTTAATTATTTATTTCCTCTATGTGCCTTCGCTTATCCCTATTTTAACGGTTGACCAACTATAACAGTTTTTCTTCATTTCCTCCCATTTGTAACCTTTTTGTCGGACATCCCGTAGAGTACAAAACAAACACACATACTGCGCTCAAACATGCTGGCAAGCTGGCGTTACGTGTGTTTGTATATGTTGCGAGCATTTTATACACTCGGCTGTGCACAATCATTTTGTTCGGATGAAGGACGACGAAGAAAATGAGTCCTGCTACAACACGACGACTATACTGGTTGGGAGGAATAACAACTTTATCCTACTAGCCAGCCCCTTGGTCGGCGGCGTATAGTACAACAGTAGTCGTCGGTGCTGGTCCATGTCAGGGGTAAAAAAGGTAAACCATCCGGCAAATGGAATATAATTGCATATTTCGTTCCAAGGATAATAAACGAAACAAACCGGGAATGAATAATTTTCAGGATTATACTGGTTGAAGTTCAAACCCAGTGCTGAACAAGTGCAGCTGCATATCCTCGGTGCTGTGCTGTGAGCTGCTGTGTCTATACTGGTCGCACACTGCTCCGGGCCCTCTTTGGCACGGTAAGCGTTCACCGGAATAAAATGATCTGCAAAGCTGCACCACACAGGAGTTATGTTGGTAACCGCAAGAGCTGAATACGATGATGAACATTTTTATCCTTATAGCTGGCAAAATGTATTTTTATTTTCCTCCTTTTTTTGCTATGCATTGGTTGTTGTAATAACCACTGTGGATGTGTCTTGGATGAAATTTGTCCAAAAAAAAAACTCATCGGCCCCAGTGCCAGCCGCAGTCTTCATCAGAATGATTAAGGACGATTTAATGAAATTGAATTTAATGGACCGACAAAAAATGAAACACTAAGCCCTGTATGGCGGCTGGCTGAGCCTGGCTGGTGGTGCATCACCAATGTTATCCCTGTGTGAGTTGGTATGGCAACGATAATGATTGCGGTATTGACACCGCAATTATGTCAAAATTCAACACCAGATGAATGTGTTCAGTTGGAAATGGTGCAAACAGAATGATGTTGGTCTACGACATGGCAAGGACTCAAATGGAAAAACGCAAAAAATTCCGGATGTTGGTGGTGGTCACTGTCATTTATTTGTTAGGGTTTGCGTTTTTCCGAGGGCACCCAACATTGTGGTGGATTTATCTCTTTGATGGGTGTGTGTGATATTTTATTAAAATAAAATTTTTATTTATATTTCAGTGTGAAACTTTTGGTTGTGTTGTATCTTTGAATTTGGGACATTACTTGTAGGTCAGAGATGCCAACACATAACTCTTTGTGTTGTGGGCTTAAAAGAATGCAACTCCTTTTTCTAGGGCAGATGGTATTGTCCAGGTAGCTGCCAGATTTGTATGGCTGGACTTCTTTCCACCAAGAACGCCAATGTCAACAAGTTGAGTTGATAAGAGATTTATAGCGAAACAGTCTTGTTTATGCTCCTTAATTAAACATCCTTGAAACGTGCTTACGAATGCGGAACCTTAAGATCCGCACACGTTTCTTCCAACAGATGTTTATTAACTTACACCTTGTAGGGCAGATGTTTAGGTATTAAAATATTACTCATTCCTTTTATAAATTTACAACCCTTCTAGAATTTAAACGCAAATAGGTACCAACATCCAAAATAGTTTCTGAAATTCCTCATAAATTGTCTTAATTACGTGAAAACAGTTTTGGTGACAGAAATTCCTATCGAATTTCTCACTATGCGCCCCAAAGACATCGTAATCCACATAATATAGGTATCCCTTGTGATACGATTTATCTGAAATCCCTCCTTAAAAGAATTAATTTGGGGTCCTTAGCGCAGAGACTATAATTATCAAATGATCCTCGTCATCTTCTTCAGCTCAGTGCTTCCCAGAAATCAAGGAAACCCCCTGAAAATAGTTTTGTGTGTACGTGGGTGTGGTTAAACATTTCTCACATCTAACATTTCGCACACCATTAAGTTGTCTCCTTTTAACCAGAAATGGTAAATTAAGTAGTGAATGTCAAGCCGCCAAACTTTCAGCGTGGAAGGTGATGCCGACGTGTAGGCGGAAATGGGAATAGCTCGCTTCGTCGGATCCCATATTCAGTCTGAGTTAATGGGACTTTAATTTCACACACACATAAAAACCTGAAAGCTTGACATAAGGACATTACTCTAGTACTTTTTTGCAACATCCAATCAATCGCTTGAGAAATTTTGCAATTTTTATCAGATTTCGAAAAATGTCATGTCCTTTAGTTCCCACACGTATCTGAAGGTAGATTTGTGGGCGATTATTGCGATGACACGAATAATAGGCAAAATTATAATTAACGAGGTCATTAGTGTTAATTAACCGATTCAAATGCCTCGAATAGCAAATATAATGGCGGTGGTGTATTAGGATTACGCGTACCCGACCAATCGCAATTCAAAGTGCAAGTAATTGGGGTTTATGGGAATGTAGCGTTCTCTGATATAAATGGGAGATTAGGCTGCACTTAACTCGTCGATATAAACGGACGGCTTAACTGTTTGCGAGGTAAGCCTAAGCCTACAACCAGGGTATCAGGTCAAAAGCATCAAGTTGATGATGATAAAATGTTAGGAGCCACTTAGACAAGCAGCTTTATCGATTATGGGCTGGTCCATCAGAATATTATTGCAGTTTTTTGCAAAAGTGGTCTGGTCAGTTCTCTAATGGATGCAAAATTTTTTGGATAATCGGGACTTCGATATCGGTTTTAAAAGTTATAGGCCGCTAAGCCTTATCAATTTGAATGTTTTTGGCTCTGGCGAAAATGTTATAGGTGATAAGATTAAAATCAATGATAAAATCAGTATTGTGTGGGTAGTGAATGCATGTTTTCCCGATTCAAATAAGACCTGCATTCGATAAAGTTATTTTGATTGATTGGATGTTAGTAAAAATTACCATGAAAAAATATTTTTAACAGTGGAGGAACCGGCAACAACAGATGTTTATTGCTCTGAACACCTTTTAAGCCGCGCTATAGCCCTAAAAATAAAGCGAAGTGATCATTGTTACAGCAATTAATAAAAAAAAACCCTCGAGTAACACAATAAATAGACGAGCACTCAATTAACGTTAAACGGAAAAAAATCTCAGAAGTTAGAATTTTTTTTAGTCGGGAAAAATTAGCCTTTCATTATTTATTTGTACTCATTGCATTTTGCACATCCCAACTGATGTATGAAGCATACATAAATACAGATCAAGATCGGGCACCTTAGCTCTGAATTTGCGAACACAGCTTTCGGAGATAGAAGTCCACAAAAATCCAACAAAACACTTTCATCCTTCACACTGACTTTGAACAAAAAAAAAACTTTTAATTTTTGATATCGTTAGGAGTTGGTGTTCCCAAATATATTTGGGCCTCGTATAGGTCATAAGGGTACGGTAAGCCTTCAACAAAACTCGGCTGACCGGTTCGTACTATGAGTTCAGGCTTGACAATTTTTTTATACCCATCCTATAGGATGGGAGGTATATTAAGTTTGTCACATAGTTTGTAACATGGTGAAATAATAATGGTAGACCCCAAGACCTTAAGGGCATTTGATCGAGACCGAATTCTGAATCGAATAAGCCATGTACACCCGTCCGTCCGTCCGTATGTTACATGTTTTTAGGCCTTAAATTTTGAGCTACAGTCCTGAAATTTCTTACGTCAGCTCCACGTCATGTGAAGCAGTACAAGTGTAAAAATTTTGAAAACCATCCAAAGACTCGCCCACAATCGGTCTTAATGTGCAACTACCTCCAGAGCTTTCAAAACTTTAAGACGTTCTAAAAGGCTGAAATTTGACATTTAGCCAACTCCTTATGAATGTAAGACACAAAAAAGAAAATTTTAATTGGTAATCCTCGTCCAGTGGGCGTGGCATCTATTTTGGATGTAAATTTTCAAAAACAGTTTACTCAATATTTTTTCTCCAAATTGAAAAAATTTGGCTTGATGTTTTATGTAGAAAACGCTTAGTTCTACATTTTGTTCATACAAGACTATGGACCACAACTTGATTTGAAGGCAAAATATAAGAAAAACCTAAAACTTTCCAGTAAAACGTAATTTTGACTGGCCTTCAGCCTAATTAAGGAAAGCATGAAACAAAAAATAGCAGGTTAGGTAAACGAGACTTCATTCCATATTTCGTTCAATCAAAGTTTTTAGCCACACCCCTTTTTAGGTGTTGATTTTTCAAAAATATTGAATTTTAACAAAAAAATTGCATTTTTACATACATTTAAGCGTAACTTGGAAATATCTGTGTTGATCTATTGATAGTTTGTAATTAGGGGCGGTTAGACCACGCCCCTTTTCGAAGTTTCCGCTACTTAAAAAATGCCAAAAAATAACAATAACATCAGCATCCATCCCCATCCTATCCCCATCCAATGTGGGGGTCCCCATCCTATCCCCATTCAATGTGAATACCCCACCTATCCCCATCCAATGTGGGATGATGGATATTCAACGGTCCGTTTTACGGACTGTAACTTCTGCGTACACACTGTAGCACTTACTCACTGGTTTTTATTTTCATTGTCGGAGGCTGCTTATTTTGATGAAGCACTCAGACGCAACTCCTGGTTTATTGTAATACCATGCAGAAACCTTAATTTAATTTACTTAGACCTTTAGTGATAAAGGCTTTGATGTTCGACACTTATGAGCCCCCTCTTTTTGGTTTTCGGTTGACCAGCAGAGAAGACGGTGCTCGATGTAAAGGACTAGTCCGTCTTAGTTGCTGAGACTTAACCTTTTCCATTTCAATCGCGAAAGAGACGATCTAAATGGCTGCGTCTTCAGCCGGTAAAGCTTCTTTGCGCCGCCAATCTTATAGTCGCTTCATTTTTCTCTTTTGCTACTCCTCAGTCAACCAAAAAGCTGGGCGTGTTTCTTCCAGAGTCCGTTTAAACATAGCCGTATAGTAGGAACAGCTCACTTCTCTGAGTGAGTCAGAGTCAGTCAAAGAGTCACAACAGTTGCTTGGCTTTTTCAATAAATGAATCGCGATTCCTCGAGTATTCATGCCACGGCCGTAGTCAAGGAGGGATAGACTTAAGAAGTTGCCAGTGTCGGCTGGAGTGGAAACATTTAGGGTTTATTTCCATAAGAAAAAGAACAGTTGCGGTCCATATAAGATCAAAAAACATTGGGTCTTATGGGAGCAACTGAGGAGGTCCGCGGTATCGCAAAAAGTCAATATGGAGATAAGGTCGAAAAACTTTGGGTCTTATGGGCTCGTTGGAGGTCTCTGATAAAAGACCCAAAAAGTACCCAAAAACTGTTTTGTCGAGCGTGTAAGGTGCGCTTTTGAGAATTTCCATTTACTTTTGATGAGTTGGAGAGAATTAAAAGAGTGAGATGGATGGGTGGTTGCATCTCGAAAGAAGCTAGGGTTCGCGCGGTATTCACTTTATTGTCCCCTGACCTAAACGATGCGCCCTTGCGGATAAAATTAATGCACTTTATGTGGGGCAACAGTTACAACAATGGGCGTCGCATGTTGATACCGATTTTCACCCTCCTTAACAATACCTTGTCGGTTTTGGAGTGTGAAGCGACTTTGTTAAGGGTGCACCGCATTGTCTTACCTATTTTCGTTTACATGGTTAACGCTTGTCTCAGACTCTTTTACGTTGCTAAAAAAAGCCAACTGGATGTCTTGGTCTCTATCTTCAAGTTCTTATCTGGTTTCCAAGCCTTCCGAGTAGGTATGCTTGGAAGCTAGTGTATAAGATTTATAGAGGGAAACTTAGAGTCCTGAATTATACTTTACAGTACCTTTGACTAACAGTACACAATGGATAAAATGCAGCACGTTAAACTATGATTAAAATAGCTTGATATATTTAAGTATTTTTCTAAAAGATGAATGACTTAATCCATGTAAAGCTATAGAAAAAAAAGTCTTTGTAAGCAAAACTTTACAAGTGGCCAAGGTAATCTTGACATGGACAAAATCTAGAATGGAATCTGGTTTTAATGTGCTAATTTATTTTTTTCCCAAATAAGGATTAAGGCCAGTCGGAATTACGTTTTTTCTGAAAATTTTAAGGTTATTGTTAGTTCTGCCTCCAAATGTGGGCGTGGCTCAAAATTTGTTATTACCTATTCTTTGGGATGGGGAATAAAAATTCTCTTGAAGTTATGCTTACACAATTTATTCAGTTCATTCGTATAACCATCCTGCTTGATATGCGAATGGCTTTCGGGAATATTCCACTGTGATCAATTATGTAAGAAATGTTACTTTTTACAAATTTGAATTTAGAATTTATGGTGGTCACAGTAACGCATAATACCTACTTCAAGAGCTTGCCAAAGAGCAAAGCTTAGAATATGGCACTTTTATAATCCCTCTCCCGTAGGCTATTCGATTGCACACTTTGTCATAAAAACTTCCAACCTGTGCGTTAGAACGAACAATTATGTTACAAACAACACCTTTAAAAAAATTCTCGAGGAGGTGAAAATTATTTCCATTTATATTAAAAGACTTTTTAAAGTCCTGCTGCTTAAAGTACCTTTCAATATAAATGATAAAACTTTTTATGCTAATACTGGGCCTTGTCTATGCCTACAACCTAACAACTTGAATGTGTACAAATTGCTATAATTTACATTTCAAAACCTTATTTTCTCAACCTGAGAAGCCCGCTTTTGTATTCTCTTGCCCTGCTGATAAATGAACAGATCCTTTAAGGCGAATAGCGTCATAATTGTAAATCGCCTACTCACGACCTTAGCCTTCAGCTGAAAGCCTCTCATCACATTCCATTGAAATGCCACTTTTGCAACTCAAATCCGTTCATCCTTGATACTGTCCTCTGCACTAGTCCCCCTGCCCGCAATACATAATTGTATAAGCCAAGTGGGAGTAGCAGCATTCGTCTCAAGTCAAGCCATTCGCTCTGGCAAATTGCTAAGAAGATTCATCATCCATTCCTTGGCTAAGGATGTCCGATTTGAGCTCTTTTTGGAAAAAGCTACATCCACCTCCCTGTGCTGGTCGGTTACTTTGAATAAAATTGAAATAAATAATCTGTTTCAGCAGACAAAATAAGTAGAAAAACGAAACGAAAGGCAATTCGGATTAAGTTGATATTGTG
The DNA here is from genome assembly GCA_947623515.1 of Neoascia interrupta. Lineage (NCBI taxonomy): Eukaryota > Metazoa > Arthropoda > Insecta > Diptera > Syrphidae > Neoascia > Neoascia interrupta. The sequence continues at coordinate 12,118,044 of OX392463.1, forward strand.
CTTAAAACGGTCTCTCCGCATCTCCAGCGCTGAGTTTTGAAATTCAAATATCCTATCCTCTACGATATACCTAACTCTCACGTAACTTAGAGCTACTACATGCGAACAGCTGATGTTCTCTATGTGTGCCAAATTGCAGACACTTGATCCTTGCTATAATACGTTCAAGGATATCCATCCATTCCGAATCCAATTCACCCAGAGAAGAAGAGTTGCAAATAAAAGAGCATAGAATCAAAATGAAATTTTCCACAGACATACAGATGAGGAATTTAAATTTTGCAAATTTCTTCGAAGCAATTTTGTGTTGCTTCTTGTGCTCTCCTACCGTCCGTATTTTTTTTTTTCTTAGCTTTTCTTGGATGCATTTGAAATGAAGGAGTCTAGTCTGGGACTGAGATGTTCTTTCTCGCGTTATATAGAACCTCTTGTAACTCCGTTTATTTATATAGACAACGTCTTGGGCGAAATGTGGTGAACGTCAAGAAATATTTATCAAATTTTAATTTCAATTGAAAATCATGGAATTTCATAATGTAGACTCGACAATAAGAAGTCACATTACTTTGAGGGTAACGAGAGAATAAGCAAATTTATGAGTGATTTACTTTTAAAACGATTTTGAAGCGTTGAAATGTCCCAGAGGGATTGTGGAATTTTTAATCTTATTCTTGAAACCCGATTGCCTTGATGTAGTAATCATAAAACATTGTACCATATCTAAACACGGCACATTTTGTGTCTGGTAATACCTTAATCGTACAGATCCCTGTTAAGTTAGTGTTGATAACAAAACACATAATCTCTCTATCCGAAACCGCATAATTCAAGAGCTAATCGTGTAAATTTGTGAAAATTGCCTACCTTCTGGCGCAAACGAAATAAAATAAAAAACCATCTCCCATGATTTGCATAAATAAAGCTAAAGTATTGTCCTGTCCACACTTGGGTAATAATACGAAAAACCCCACAAAAGTCCCTTCACTCATACGAGTGGACATTAAAACACTCCGCCCTTATTGTATAATTCCTATTGTAATTTATTCCTTAACCCACTGTCCGTTGGTTATATCTCTGTCAAATTTGAAATTCAAATATGTCCGTCAAAGGACAAGAATGTGCGAACATTCTGTTCAGCATTTCAATGCCATTACAATATATTTTCAAGAGTGTCGCTACTGGCACACAGTATAATCATGGAAGTCAGATTTTTTAGACGTTGTTTAAGGATAAATTGAACATGTTTTTAGCTTCAGATCTTAATTCTTTAACAACGTTTGGGTATAGCCATTTCTTATTTCAACTTTTATGCAAGAAGGCCTTATTTTTACATTATTTTATGCAGGGAAATAATAAATTATTGAATAATCACTACAGACGGAGAACCCATAACGACAGTGGTTCTAAACCTTAAAGAGCGGATGAAGATAACCACTTATTGACATTGCTTCGAAGTCGTAAAAAGCAAAGGCTTGTCTTCTCACAACCCCATTATGTGCTCCAAATTGGAGTGCAATTTCCACGTCTTGGCAGAGACACCTTACTGATGTGATAAAAAAGCCCGTTAAAATTTATGGGTGTCTTAAACATAGCGAAGTCCTTTTACTCTTTGAAGCTTTGGTGCAATGTTTCGTCTCTCTCATTACTTTTTCAGTATTCCACTAAAATACTTGCTAACCTCCTTAAAGAGAAGCTACAGTCCTGAACTGATACAACGTTGAAAAGAACATATAAATGCTGTGAGCAATCAGCAGCGAGAAAAATCCGCTATAGCCGAGCATGTCTTAGACCATCCCAACGAACACCATTGGATCAGATTTGACCAGGCTAAGATACTGGCTCGGGAGTCGCATTACATCCCACGGCTTGTTCGTGAAGCGATTGAGATAAAACACCACAAAAATTTCAATCGCGACGACAGTTTCAAATTGTCGCGCACATGGGATCCAATAATCGGCTCATCACCGTCGATTGCGAATTGACTAACCAGCCCCAGCGACACAGTGAGCACTGTTTGCTCTCAGCCACCTGATGCACAACAACGAGAGAACGAGACAGCACTACCGCCTACGCACAGCTACAACTTGCGTAGTGCTAATCGCCATAAGCATTTTTAGGCAGTTTCCCCGTGACCACGCTTAATGTAACTTAAGCGAAACGTTCGAGGTGAGTACGGTTTGCACTCATACTTTTTTTTTAACGCGGTATATCCCAAAACCGTTAAAATTATGTCTAACAACTGCCAAAGCCTCAAAAGTTATATGGGTCAATAACCTGCTGTCTCCTGGCAGTATCGAATGTAGTCGATGGAGTTATGTCAGACAATAGGAAATGGGAAAACGATTACTGTTGCCCAAAATTCTGGAACATTAGCATGGCAACACAAGATGAGGCAAAACACTTTGGATTTACAATACTCTACAAGCTCAAGTATAACGATTTTATTATTCGATAAAGATTTACTATTTGCCGTTTATAAAGCAAAGAACGCAAGCAGAAACCAGATGTTTCGTACAAAACCTTTCGATTTTAACTAACTAGAAGAATTTTGAAGCAATAAATAAGTCCTAGGTCTATCGGACTGTTTGTGTTTATATTAAAAACTTCTTAAGAAGCCTTTGGCATGGGTTTGCCGTAGGTCTAACTGGAATTTTTTGGATACTTTTATCGTAGTGTAGTGGATTTGGATGTCTTCATTCCGAATTTGGTGTCAAAAATTATTTGTCCCGATCAGTTTGGAAGTTATAGACAAAAAAGTTAAAAAAAGTTAAACTTCAACAAACTTTTAAATCTTCATGCTATGCCGTTCTCAATTCTACACGCCAAAAATCGTTTGGAGCAGTAGCAGCTCTACAGTGCACAGATTGACTTGAGTAAACGAAATAAGAGCTGCACCAGCTATGTCCACTAATGCTGCTCCCTAGGTCACAGCTTAGCATCCGGGAGCAGGTCAAATTCTGCTTTTTCGAAATTCTGCTTTCCAAAATTCTGCTTTTTAAATTTTACTTTGCAAAAATTTGGTTTTTAAGCAATTTTTTTCCTTTTTGAACTAACGCAAAAATAAAAAAATCGCTTTGAAAAGTAGCATTTCCAGAATTTTGTAAAACAGAATTTGATCCCAGCAACAGGAGGTAACCGATGAAGCCTTCGCCCTCAGCCCGTGAAGCTTCTGCGTGTGCCTGGTTGATCAGCTGTTTCCTTTTCCCCCTTCCTCTGGGGCACATTCAACCACACGAGCATTCTGAGTCGTCGCGTCATCAGCAGATTATCATGGATACAAAACTTCTACTACTAATGAATTCTTTGACGTTAGGTAAAAAGGTCTTAAGCCAAAAAATTCGATTTTGTATCTTTTGATTGTGTTAAAGTGATTTTTTTTTTCTCTTTCGATTGGTATTAACAGCTTAATTCTAGCATAATTGATTTTATAGTCATTACTTGGTACTAAGAACATAAATCAGAAAATACCACATTTTTGTTTCGTATTAACGTCTTAAGTTTACTTAAGTCTTTGTGTCGGTTTGGAATGTATTGAAATATTTTTTTCTTTAAATATTCAAGATGATACTATGGTCTTAAGTCAAAGTTAGGTCTTTTATACCGAACACAAAGAGACAAAAGTCTTACAAATCGTATGTACTGCAATGATCATAAAGAGTTAAGTCAACGTAAAGAAGGTAAATCCCAATAAATTTTTAAAATTGTCAAGATATACTTAAAAGTAATACAAACTTCTCGTCCATCATTAGTTATTAGAAAAAAATCAATCCAGGTTGGCAAAAAATTAAACAATCTTCAATTTAATTTTACGCAAAACTGCAATTTTTGACTTAAGCCCTCTCTTTACCTAACGCTACGGAGCCTCCAGAATCCATACCCCGGCCGTAGGCAAGTCTGCGAGTGGTTTTTGGTCATTGCCAGCTTTTATTGAGCCTATTGACATTCGAACCCGATAACCCGTTCACAGTAGTCTTATAAAACTGCACCCACACCTACGGCTGCCAGTTCTGCCTGGAGTAGAAACATTCTTTGGGTTGTCTATTTTTGAGCTTTCTACTGTTACCCCGAGTTCACTAACATTTTCATGGACAGGGGGGCATGAAAGGGACAATATGGGTAGGTAAAAGAGGCTGATTTCGGAGTTTGGAGTTGCATAAGTGAAGCCCCTAGCAGAGAGTCCGGGGCATGCTTACTTAATGGGAATTCTGCACTCTGCGTTGTCTTTTCTCTTGTCTTTAAAAGCTGGCGATAAGTTTTACCCATTTTAACCACTTCAGAAGGTACTTCTGGTATGCTGGGTATGACTGAAAGAACCGCCGATCTAAGAAAATCGATTTTATTATTAAAACATTCCACATCAGATATGGTAAAATAAAAACCATAACGTACAATATCCACCCAAGAAAACTCATCCTACTTATAAAATTTAGGACTTCAAAAAGAACTACAATTAAAGAGAAATCCCTGCAGTTTTCCAATTTGTTCGTCTATTTCTGACACCCCGTTACCAAACTGCAAAGTCAACAATCTCCAGCACTAATGCAACTATATTCCCCCAACGAGCATGTTCGTATAACTGCAACGGCAGCCAGTTCAAGGATATTACTTGAACTTCGCCTTAATTGAATCCGACCACCAAGAGTGTGTGCGGTCTCATGGAGAACAAGTGAAAGGATCTATCACCAAGACACTGTAACAAAAGACGACCCATAAGGCTTATGGTCAAAACTTATCCAAAGAATGGATGGATTTATTTATGTATTGTATGTCAAGAGTATCCCCAAAGGACACACACTGGCCGAATGTCTATCGAAGGAGTTTTCCACCACCTCGAAAACTAAACCCAATGTATTTCCGTCCATAAGCGAGTAGAAAAACTCATTCCATATTGCACACACACACATACACACAGTGCAGAAGTTGTTACATGAGCAAAATGGATTTTGTAAAAGTCCTTAAGTGAAACTTTCATAGCGTAGGGCTCATGAATAGCAGCAGCAGAAGGATACGACCGGCCAAAGTGCATGTGTTGCACGTTGGATTTGTGTGCATTTCTAAGTTAATCAGATTATTTTTCCCAAGGCAAGAGGACCATCGTTTGTATGTATATTTGGAGGTCCTTCTTCGCATTGTTTGACTTGATTCTTTCAGAAATGAAGCAGATTTTTATTTGGCGAAAAGTTTGAGTTGTTAATTTTTGTTCCCTAAAAATAGGGTGACAGGAGAACTTAAGTGGTGCACATTTTTATTTTTGTGTTGACATTTGAGGATTTGAGAAAAACCTTGGGGGCTTATTGTCAAAATAGCTATTTGGATGTTGTTTTCCGTTTTTACTTGGCTCTGATTTGAGATTATGAGACCTTTGGGAGAAGATTAAGATTTAAAGTAAACAAGTGAGTTAGTGCAAGACTTCGTCTGTAACAAACTTCTAAATACTTACGAAGCAACACCAAATATTGAAGATTTTTGGACCGAATTTATTCACTAGAAAACGATAGTGTGTGTATGGAACACGCCCCCAAAAAAGGCGTGGTCAAAGATGAAAATATTTTAAGCCTATTTCGTAAGACACGTTGAGAAATGTGTTGAAAATAAAAATGGAAGCCAAAACACATTATTTTTTCTAAAAACGCCCCCAAAAAGTGAGCGAAGCTCGAAACTTTGTACAAATCAAAATTAAAGAATTCTTAATGATCTTTAACATTTTTTGCCTCATGATGTTTTTCGATTTAAAGCGAATTTCCAGAGAAATCAGGTTTTGAAAGACTTAAAACTGTAAAACTGGGCATGGTCGATTGTGTGTGCAGTCCAATTTTTATCCTAGGTATAAGAATGGTTGGTCGCAATTTTATATATACATCAAAATTTGAATTTTAAGTTCGTCAAAAGGTAAGGTATTTGGAAATAAAATGTGAATCAGATGTTGTCTCGCATTGAGGCCTGTCGTGGACGTGCAGCACGATGCGTGGGTTTGACCAATTTTGTCTGTGCAACGTAAGAACCAAGCGCTGCTTCAGATTTCAGCTCTCTAGCTTGATTTTGAAAACATAAAACGTTCATACATGCAGACGAACGGAGAATTAATAAGCTATGTTCATGACTTATGTACAAGTCTTACTTTTTTCAACTCCTTTTCTGTGCAATGCAAACCCTTAACTTAAGGAATGCCCGATTCAATTATACTTACATTGGTTTTTGCACTTAAAAAAAATACAAAATTCAGTTTATCCTTTCGGCAACAACTGTGTAAATGTCCCGGCACAAGACAACGCAAAAAAAAAATTAATAACATAACACCATATTCACTTTCAAGCGATTTTCCAGTACACCACAGAACAGCACAAACGTGTAAGGATAACATGTCCAGCGGGCACAATTAAAATTGAACATCACGTGAGTGCACGAGGTGTGTTTTTGTTTGTCGCAGAACATATGGACCATTAATCTACCATACCACCGTATACCATAACCACTGTCAAATAACAACAGAAACACAGAGCCTGTGGCATAACCAGTACCAGAAAAGGACCATCAGACTGACATTGTTACGAATTAATGAAGACCATGGAAGGTACAAGAGACATTGGTTTGTAAAATTTAACAAACGGTGAAGGCAGAACACCACACGCGCACCAAATTAAGGAAGGGTTATGCAAGAGTCATAAAATGGCGCCTGTCACGCGAAGCATTAAGGTAATCGGATTTATGACATCTCAGTAAGCAAATTGGTTTCCGCCCTTCCCTTTGCATGTAATTCAATGCAAAAATACAAAGGACTCACGTACTGCAGACGATTTATTTTTTCCTTGGCTCAAAGGCGCGGTCAACCAATCTGTAGAAACAGATTATCATCTATTTCGTAGGTAAACCCTATAGCGTCGTTCTTAGGCAGCTGATAAACACTTGGTTTTTAACATCCTTTAGATTACATCCAATTTGAACGAAAAGCTCTGAGAGCTCTCTGCAACCATTATTTCGAATAAGCCCTGGAGGACTTACTGCAAAACAGTTCTTTTTAATTAAACGTCAGGACAACATCCTGTGCAAGCTTTGTTATGTCGTCTACAGTGGTCTCTTGCCATGCCAATATGTACCCATATGCGATACAACTTCGCACTTTTGCTAATTAATTTCCTCGTCCTGCCATATCTGGTTCAATCGGAACGGATATTCCGTTAAGCATCAGCGCGATCTATCTTCACTTCAAAAATCGTTGCTCTCTATGCTTCCATTGAGCACTTGCACATCCATCACTACTTTAGCGTTAGTGGTGAGTGACAGTCTTTTTTTTCCATCAGACCGTTGTTCTTCGTCATGTATCCATGACAAGGATATCTATGCATATCGATGTACTTCGAGTATAGCTCTCCAGAATCCTGGTCATGGTTGAGCATATCCTGGCCGATGGAGTATCCTTCCACTCCTGTAGTATATTCAGTATGTTTTTCATTTCTACCCCCATAGCAAGGCAGAACTTCACATCTCCGACGTAGCTTATCTCGACTTATCCGTACCCCCTGCGCATACTTTCACCAAAAGAGCAAGTTTCTTACTCCTTTGCTTTGTTTCAATGGGAAACTGTTCCTAAAAGGCATCTCTGCCCCCTTATTCTTCATGCTCGCTCAATCGTTCAAAGTGCAGTGCATACAGTGTGACGAGCGATGCCTTACTTTCCTCATCCTGCCACTTCTTTCGACACAACTTGCTTTTCCGGTTGATGTTGAAAATGTTGTATCCAGGTCAGCTTAAAGTGCCGTACCATAGTTGGAATTGAGTCGTTGCATTGAATTCGTCATCGAAATTGAATTGGTTGGGAGGGGATGGCAAGCGTGTTGAACTGTAGATGCTTCAAATACTGCAGCGTCAGTCTTTAAGTCACTCCGCACTGCACTTAAGGAGTAGCTATACCCTGGATTTTTTTTTTTTTTTGCTCGTACGATTTCATCTTGTTCGAGAATGTTAGCCTGATGTAAGACCTTGCAATCATGCGACCAAAGTGGTGATGACATTTGTCGCAAACGGTGAAACGGACAAAATGTGCTGATGTGGCGGAATGAAATGTCACAAAACTAGGAAATTACAGTTTTCGGTGTCCTGTAGTTGCTGAAACCTGAAAAAAATTCCTGGGTGTTTCGAGAAAAGTTCCGTCAAAATATTTCTCTTTGATTGACGGTCGAAGTTAAGGCGATAAGTTTTCAGTGAGTGCTGAGTGAGGCTATCTCTCTGCGTGATGGTAAGGGGAAGATAATAGTTTTGTGTTGCATGTTTATTTCAAACACGAAATAAAGCTTTGGGGTAAAGTAAGGCGCGCTTTTGATTTTTGCACTGATTTTTGTACAAGATATTTTAGGGTGATGCTTCTTATGACAACAGTGAATAGGAAGAAAAGTATACGTTAAATGTTCAGGATGAGTTAAGGACTGTTAGTACTCAACGTATATGCGTGACACTTACACCAAATTAATGGTTGATTGAGGTAAACCAAATATTTTCATGTTTTTTTCTAAACCTAGGGATGCCCAATGGCGAAATGTACAACAATTGATCATAGCGAGCTCTGACTGTCGAGCTTGCCTGTTTTTTGTATGTAGCTGCATGTAAAGTAAATAGATTTTGTATGGCTTTGCCATAGGAGCCACTCCCCGATATAAGCAACGATACGTTCGGTTGGCTTTTTAATTAATGTACTTGATATACCATCATGGGCTTTTTAAGCTACTTTAGCATTCTCCTTCTCTCACTGATTCGAAAAATACTCCGACTTGAGATTCGAAGAGAGAGAAATGGATCAAAGATCGAAAAACTGCAGCAGTATTTTAATTTTTTGCTTTTGTCATTGTCTTCCTTATTTCGGTAGATGGTAGCTCGCAGTATTGGTAGCCACACTTGTGTCTTTTGATACTGTTTGTTGGTTTTATATGTTTTTCAAATACTTGTTCTCTTATGGGAAGCCGTAGGAAGAGTTGTCACTTATTGTCAGCATCATTATAAGAAAAAGGTTCCTGAGGATGACTGCTTGGCAGGCAACGTTTGAAATTACCATATGACTAGCCATTATTAATGTTGTAGAATTGTAAATTGTTGTAATTTTTCTTTTTTCAATATTAAATTTAATTTGGTATGCTTCGCCAAAGGGGCCGCTCCCTAATATAGGCAACGATACGTTCGGTTAGCTTTTTAATTAAATTGATTCACACCTGATTTCTTGTAACCTTTTTAACTGCATATTTTTTATTTGAACATATTGGGATAAAAATTAAAATCAGTAAATTCTTATTATGGTTAGAATCTTAAATAATGCGTCAAAAGCGAAAATTAGCGAAAAAAATGATGTCCTACTAAAAGCGCCCCTTAAAGTGGACGAAGCTCAATGTTTTGGATAAAAGAAACCTAGCGAATCGTATTTTTTGTAGTTTTTGCTATAAACTTTTTTGATTTAGAATGAACTTTCCGAATAATCACGTTTTAAAGGATCTAACATGGTGAAATTAAAAGAATTCAATAAAATTTTGATAATCTTTACCTTTATCTTTATTGGTATAATTCTTTTTCGCAGTTTTTTTACAAAGCCTAATGATGGAATAATATTTCCGAAACGCGTCGTTTTTAAATAAATATTGTTTGTGGAAAATCGTGGATAATACCAATAAAGATTGACAAAATTTAATTGAATTCTTTTAATTTAGTAAATCGAAGACCAAAACCATCACAATGAATCTAACATGGCGAAAGTGGGTACAGTCGACTATGTTGGCGGTCAAATTTTTGTGCAGCCCGATCTTTGTCAGTGTCTGGCCACTCTCACTGCAAAAATGGAGAGTGAAGGAGGTGATGTAACATCGAAATGTACGGGCTGTACAACGACACCGACACTCGTCATCTAGAGCGGATGGGCACCAACGTCCCGGCTCGGAAAATCCTCACAAATCAAATCCACCCCGCAGGGACGGCGTAGTAGAGGAGCACCGAGAATCGGTGTGGAAGGGAACCTCAGCCAACTTCGAGTGCGAGATGGCTGGCGAAGCATGTTGGCTGAGGCCCAGGTACACCTCAGACTGTAGCGCCGCCTAAAGTTAGTAAGTATGTTGTAGCGATTCTTACTTTTCAGCAAAATTTGAGTTCCTATGCCTTGTCTTGTCTTGTTTACTCCAAAATGCCTTATGAAGTAAAATGTAAATTTAAGGTTGTCTTACATTCAAGTCAATTGTTTGCTTGGCTGTAAGCAGATCATACCAGTTTCCATTCTTTGTACGCACAAAACAAGAACCCTGAACCTCTACCGTAGGACCACAATGCCTGTAGCGGTAGTATGTAACAGTAGTACGTAGTACAGCCGCGGGGCCATGTGACGTAGTACGGAAAAAATTGAACAAAATAGTGTAGCGCGGCTATGTCGAACGAAAACCTCGTTTATAAACAATGGCCGAGACTCTGAGTTAAGTTGAGTTTGATTTCTGGCCTATGTTGTTCTGCACAAGCAGAGTTGAGTTAAGTGGAGTTGAGCAGTTGAAATAAAAACAACAAAAAATGGAACAGAAACCATTTAATTTTCTACTCTTGCATAATCAACTTGCAAGCATACGAAATTAGCATATATATCAGCAACATTTCCAATCAATCACAAAGAACGAGAGAAGTCGAGTCGACTCGACTCGACTCAATTTCATCCAGGTAAACATGAGATCGCATCTCATGATCTGAATTTCATTTGTTGTCTTTGCGTAAATTTTGTTTTGGAGTTTTCAGTGTTTCAGAAAGTTGAATCTGTTTTTACTTTGTTTAACAAAATGAATGTAAGTTTATATTTGCTAAAAGGTTTGTGTTTGTTTGAGTTAAATTATTTCCAATATCGCAGCGAATGGATGATCGATCGAGGAAGTAGCATTTTTGATGACAGTAGTGCAAATGTGCTACCTTGGACACAAATTCCTCAAGTCCCGAAAGCGGAGACGGTGGGTGCGTCCTCTATACCAAGAGTGGAAGCGTATGGGATTCTTTGAGACGACGTTCATGTCCATAAAAGATCATGATCCTGATGTTTTTTTTTTAAATCTACTCGAATGAGCAGGACGCAATATGTTTTATTATTAAATCTTGTAAAAGGGTCTCTCAGAAAAACTTCCATCAGAAAAGCAATAGTTCCTGAATGCAGGGGTGTGTTAACGCTAATGTAAATATGTCGCCTAGCAAGTATATAATATGTTTAATTCTTCTGTTATCTGCGGGTATCTATCTCTAGGAGTTTCACCGCACTACTTGGCGTGGACGTTCCGAATGGGCGTGTCGACCGTTCGGCAAATTATTTTGCAAGTTTGCAAAGTTCTTTGGGATAAGCTTTCACCCGTAATCAGCGTCCCCCGAGCTCCGGCTACAAATAAATCAATTATAAGGGATTCTTCAGTATCGTGCTGCTTGCCATATGTGATGCTAACTACACGTTCACTGCTGTGGATGTTGGAGCATACGGGAGTCAAAGCGATGCTGGTAATTTCCGCAATTCTTCGGTTGGAAAAAAGATTTTCCGAAGTGACGTTAAGCTCCCACCAACAGAGAAACTACCGAACTCAGAAAGGGTCGTACCTTATTACTTCGTCGGTGACAGTGCTTTTCCTTTACGCCATAATCTCATGCGACCTTATCCAAGAATACTGCTTAATAAACCTGAAGAAGTTTTCAACTATAGACTTTCAAGGGGAAGGAGGATAATTGAAAACAATTTTGGATTCAGGTGGCTCGGTGGAAAATTTTGGGAAAAACAATTGAATTTCACCCAAAATATGCTGATAGAGTTGTGCTTGCATGCAAAATTCTACTTAACTTCCTTAAAATTACGGATTCCCAGAAGACTTATTGCCCTGAAAACTATTGCGACTCACCTCGAAAACGGTGAGAGGATCTAAGGTTTGTAGCGTGAAGAAACAAAAGAGTTGCTTTCCATTGGGAGATGTGGAAGCAACAATAGGGCAAATCAAGCGTTCAAAGTCCGGGAAAAACTAACGGCTTACTTCCTTAACGAAGGAAAAGTGAATTTCCAACCATTGTGATTGTTTTTTTTTCAAGAAAATAATACAATTTAATTTTGAAAACTGTTGCTTTTTTATTCATTTTGTTGTCGTAGGAGATCTGGTTGTAAGTCGCTCAAGTATTGCAGCATTTCAATTTTCGCAGTATTCCGCAAATCAGTAGGAAAACTGCTGAGCTTCAGCATTTAACTCCGACGAAAAAGTGCATCCTCTGCATTTGTGGAAGTATCACTCACGAAAGATGGCAGTACAGGGCGTGGTTTTTTCATATACTCCTGGGTGGACTCCATGGTGCTCATTAGAGTACCCTCTACTGATTTTTTTTTTTCTTTTTTGTGGTCCAATGGAAGAGCAGTCTTTGTTTGCACGCGCATTTTGAATACTAATCGGGTTTGGCCGCTCCGAAATTGTTGCAGTAGCAGAGTGCATTATAGGCGTTGACGAAGTCGAAGGCGTGGGTGCAATAAAACTCTCGTCTACAATGCAGCCTACTTCAGGAGTTGCACTTATCGGCCAAAAGATAAACTCGTGGTCCGTGTCATTCGGCGTCGACTGGCTTGCTCCACTCCAGATGGATTCATCAAGAGAAGATGAAGATTAGTTGCTTATTGTCCTAAGGAACACAACAATCATTCCTTTATAATTATTCAACATTTTTAATACATACAGTCTTGGCTTTAAATGCTCCCTAAGAAACTCCATCTGTTCTGCAAACTTCCAGGCATGTTCTTTATCCTCGGCAGCGTGTTTCGAGACCTTCTTTTGCTGAGTCTTGTGCCTTGAGTAGGAGTGCCGCGAGCCCTTCCATTTTTTTTAACACTTCATCCAAGAAAATGCTCAAGTTAGTACGTATAAGAATATGTAAATATCGCCAAATATATATCCTACAAGCCAAATTCATCGGCAATCTTTTTCCACTCCTGGGCTTTTTTTAATGTTTTTGTACAAAGGATGACACAAGTTCCATAAAATTTCTTTTGATTTAACAATCTCAATAAATATTTCGACGTCTTTTTCCTCCATTGTTTACTTTGCTTGTATCGAACTGTCAACCACGTAGCGCTGTCAACCGTGTAGCGCTACGAAAGTTAAAAGTTGGCCTACTCTTACCACCGCCACAGCTACGCGCTACCGCCACAGACACACATTGTGTGCGCAATACACTGAAAACATGTGTTTTAAATTTTGACAGCTCTTACTACCGCTACTACTACCGCTACATCACTGTGGTTCTACGGTTAAGCTTCAGCTGTCTAGGTCTTTTTTCAAGGACCTTACGGCTTCTCAAATATAGACAGTCCATCATGACAGACAGACATGACTGAATCAATTCACCTCCCGGCCTCGATCATATTTTTAAAAGGTCTAAGGACAGAGTTTTGATTATTTTGCTATGTTACAATATTATGCTAGTTCAAATTAATTAAAGAAAATAAGTTGAAGAAATACACTCAGGAAACCTAGGTGGGAAAAACATAATAAATAAAGTATTTGCTATCTCAAAAGGAGGCGAATCGGTCTCATTCACAACACAAATTCCTGTAGCGACTCTTTTTTCACCATTATGAGTACTTGCAGAGGAAAACGTTAAAAATTTCGCAGCATAGGTACTCATTTTGACATAAAGTACCTACTTATTATTATTGATATTCTACATATTTATATCTCGACAATAATAAGAGACGAATTTCTCCTCCCCCCTCCGACGTTTAACAAATCCCCTACAACAAATCCTGTTTCACCTCCAGGCTTGTATATATTCTAACATCCCCTTTCGAATGTGGCCTTTTATTTGAAATCAGTACCGAGAAATAGCCTCCATCCCATTTTCAAAAAATATGTTCGAACTTTATACCGAAGGATGGTGATGGTGTTCAAATATACTCGAGTCCTTTTGGTTTAGCCTTTTCTTCAAAATATTTGTGTTTCCTGTACTCTCTTATCTTGCTCACTCTTGGTATCACTGGAGATATGATAATATAATTCTAGATATATTTTATTTAACTACTAGGACTCTGTTGTTTGTTCTCCATATTTATGTTTCAAAAAAGTGTTTCGGAGTGTGTTCCCTTTTTCTTTTCTTTTTGGGAGGTTTTGCGGCGGAGCCTTGAGGTTTTCGCCGAAGATTTAATCCAGACATAGAGGCTTTTCAAATATCAAAGAGGAAACTTCGAAAGGGACGAGCAAGAAAAGGAGAAAATATTTTCGCCTCGAAGGATATGAATTCAATTCGATTAAATTTCGGCTGTGTGTGCTCAATGAGGAACCTAATGGCAATTGGCGGCGATGGTTATCGATTGAATATTCGAATATTTTTGCTCACTCATCCTTCGCAATGTTATCGTATCCACAGGCGAAAGCATCGTCGAGGAAATTCAATATCCTTCGTTGTTTACCGGTTTGTATGAACAGTTCAAACCGAAGAAGCCAGAAGAGCAAATGCAGAAGAGGCGATAGAGTCGAACATAAGTTTGTACACGTTGCGGATCATTAGGCAATCGACTGAGTGATGAAATTTAAATTTATTGAATGAGAATTGATGCTCGAATTCATTAGGGGCGGCAATCGAAAAGGGATATTCTGATGAAGTCATTGGAATGTTCACTTAATTTGTTGGTTGTTACGGTAACTGATGCCGCCTCGTTTCCCTTAATGGGATTTTGTTACATCTAAAAGCGCTTCATGCCCAAATGATAAGGATGAGACGAAATTAAAAAAATATCTATAAAGTTAGCTATTCTTAGATCTAGGATTTAGTTTCAACTGCCTTAGTGATGATTTTATGAATGATCTGATTATCTGATAATCTATATTTACGGACGACAACATTCTTCGAATAAACTACCACTTTTAAGGCCCAAATGCTGCTTTATCCCCCGGCAATACTCTCACAAAATAATAAATAAGTCCTCTGGAAAAAAGTGAATGTGCCCATCAATACTGTCCGGTATGTACCTTCAACACACAATACCTTCGAATGGCGGACGACAACAAACCACCAAGGGGCAGTAATAGTCACAAAAGGCTCCGGCTTAGTCGGATCATGTGAGGTCAGACTGGGACCATCACATCGCTTTGAGGAAGAGCACCGTAACGAGGCGATTCGCTGCTGCGAGCAAAGGCGCTGAGCTGAGAGTATCCTTTGTGTCTACACGAATGGACACTGAAAAAGGGAGTCGGAAGAAAGGCACTGAACACTTCATGACCATCGCCAGGATAACTGGAAATGAGTTGAAGTAATAAAAGTTGTGTTTTTTTTTCTCATTTTTACTCGTTTTACTTGCGTACCCAGTTTTTTCATTGTTCCTAATGGTTCGAGATACTTTCACTTTGCTTTAATGCTTTTTCAAAAACGAGTACCGGATTTCGAACATAAACAATCTGTTCTAATGGTGGTCGAGAAACAGCTTCACGGTGGTATAGCGAAACGGGTTTAGTGGAGAGTAACTACCATTTGTGTGCATTTCGTGCGGCAGGAAGTTAAGTCTAACGGAAGTTATTGCAAAAGGCACAGTAAAACTTGGTCTGGGTATAGGATTCTGAGCTAAGGTATCTTCGGGATAACGATGTAAAACCAAAAGACCAGCAGTTTTGTGGTCAAAGACATAATAATATCGTCGATGTGCCGAAATTATGATCATTTTTAGTGCCAGCAATGAAGTTTTATTCAAGTTTTATTTATGCTTGTCTGCTCACAGGGGTGATATTGCTTTTGACAGAATAAAACTTAAGTGGTATCTAGTAATAAAAGCGGCGAGGATATTGAACAGGTTCAGTGTACTTAATCAGATCAGTAGTATGATGCGAAAAAGGCATGCATCGGAAATTGCTGCTTTTGGGAGCTCCTTCAAGAAGTTTTCGAAATGGAAGACACTTAGAAATAATTTATTAAACTTCAAATAATTGCAGTGATGATGAGCAAAAAAGGAAGCTTTGGAAGTATGTTTATAGTAATCAAGAAAGCACATGGAATGCCTTAGCTTAAGGGCATATCCATTATCCAATGCATAACTAAGACAAGCCGTCTGGGGAATAGGTAAGTTTTAGTTATTATAATGCACAATCGATACTTCACTTCCAAGACAAAGTGGAGTGAAGGTCAGAGGATGTGTTAGAACTAAGGATGTGACGATAAACTCGGATTTTCAAATGAAAGAAAAAACAAACATTATATATTTTAACGTTTATTTTCTTTATTCAAATGTTAATAAGGTTAAAAGAAACACAAATTTTAGTTAACGCTTGAAAAATATAAAAACGTCAACATCTTCAAAAAATCATATCCCTTTGATGACGTGTGCTATGGTACCTACTCTAAATGAGGTGATGTGGTGCATTCAAATCTTTTTTATGTTTTTGTTGCCTTTTACCTGTAAACATTTTGACATAGCCACTGACAGTGTCAACCAACCAATTTTTGACCAGAGAACGCACTTTAGAAAACTACTTTTCCAGATCATTCGCAAAGGCTTTTTGACCAAGTTCTTTTGGGAAGAAGACTCTAGGCTGTGCCATCAGATTGGTCGTGACCAGGAACGATCTGATTTTTTTCCGATGTAACGTGACAGATTCGATTCCACATGTGGATGGAATTGGCTCTTATTGTTTGTTGGTAGCTCTGCCTTTTGCCTCTTAAATTTCTTTAGCTTATTTATTCCTTAATTGCGCCTTAAACATTTTCTATTTCCAAAACCAGAGTTGTTTGCAGTTGGATCCTGATTTGTATGCCCTTTATTATCAGTTTTATTGGCTAAATAATTTTTAATAAATTGTCAGAAGCAATGGGAAGGAACTTTGGTTTTGACTGGGTACTTGATCCACATTTTCAAATTCCATGTCCAACTGGACAAAGAAATAAGAAGTCTTAAGCAGATTTACCAAAGCCTCTCTAAATCAGAGTAAAACACCCTACGGTTTTTAAGAGTGTCCAGTTTTCGTTAAAAGTGTGGAATACAAACATACGCTGAAGGTGCATTAAGGATCCTAGCCATATCATCTCCAAACATGCTTCATTCCTCCTTTCAAATATGGCACGAAGCATCTCGATTAAATGCCAATAAGCTTTTACACAAGCAAGTCTAGAAACATTTTCCAACCAACTTTTATTCAAAAATACAACCGTCTTTGCAAGTTACTTAGAAAAAAAGGATCACAAAATACATAAAAGATAGTTCTATGGGATAACTCAAACCTTAGCAAACAATATTTTACTAAGAGCCTAGTGGCTTTTACCCTGAAAACTGTATGTTTCTGTGGTTTGATCAAACACAAATGAGAAAGAAAGAGAGGTGAGTTAGAAACTTAAGGTACTTTATCACTCCGATGGGACATATCTCTCGTCCTAACCCAAGCTCTAGTCTGTCCTTACAAAATTGTTTGTAGCATAGATTTTAAGATTAAAAATCTCCTAAAATATTTACACTCTTATTCTGCTCGAACCACGGCACGTTGTA
Source organism: Neoascia interrupta (assembly GCA_947623515.1). NCBI lineage: Eukaryota > Metazoa > Arthropoda > Insecta > Diptera > Syrphidae > Neoascia > Neoascia interrupta. The sequence continues at coordinate 12,135,520 of OX392463.1, forward strand.
GCTTCTTCCATACATTAATTAAAAAAAAAAAAAAACTCTGGTTGTTGTACGAATCGCAATAAAAAGAGTAGAGAGCCCCTTAGCCAAGCAAAACACTTCAATAAAGAGCCTTTTAATTGCGAGCCTTTTTAAGGCAGTTGAAAGAAGTTTAAGACGTGGAAGGTGATCAGAGCCTCATGGCACCTCTTCTGTGAAAATATAGAAAATACAATCAGAATAGATCAGCATAACCCTACCTCTGGCTTTTCCTAGTTGCATCAAACAGGTAGTATGAAACAGTACAATGTCCCGCGAGGAAACTTAAGATTTTTTTATGGACACCCACCTTCTGATAGAGGGTGGCCGAAAAAAAAATTGGTGTCCAACCTGTGGACTGCCCCGAGAGTGGGCACAACTTCCTTCCGCATAATTCACCTGAATCCGATGGCATTCCAGCGTTGGAAGTCCTGAGTCCTTTAACTTTAGGAGCTACCATTAGGAGCACCCTGAAATTTGGGTTTAGCTCTAAATCCTGGAGTAGTAGTCCTCATACCGGAGTAGTAGTTTAGCTCTAAATCCTGGACAAAGTAGTCCTCATACCGAAGAGCTGTAGAAAGCCGCCCGATCAGCCTGCCTCCCTTCTCGTTTAATATCCTTGAGAGGCTGGTCAACCGTCATAGAAGACGCAAAATAAACAACAGTCGCTTTTCGGTATGCATACCGATAGAAGAAATTGGTAAAGTTGGCACTAAGCATACGTTAGTGAATTGAAAGTACTCACCAACGTGTGTTCAGTGCCAACTTTACCAATTTCTTCAGTTCAAACTAACTTTCAAATAGGACATAGTCTAAACAGTGAAGGAAAAATAGGATACTAATTTCCTTTAGTAGGTTGAATATAAGGAATGTAAGATCTAAATTGAATCTTTTTAAGTATAGGCTATTTTCTCTTGGCTTTTCTTTACAATTAATCCCCATTGACCCCCATTGACCACTCAGTATTGGCGTGGTTTTCTCGATCCATGGATTATGACTTCCCTTTTAATGCGTAGTATATCGCGAGCCGAAATAATTTAAGGAAAGAAGAGAAAAGAAATTTTTGATCGAACACAAATGCGTCTCATCAGTATGGTAAGTGAAAACCTTTCCGAGACACACCGTGGCTTACCCACGCAAGTGTTATGCCTTTATGTATAAAAGCAATCATATAATGCTGGTATATGACACCTCATTTTTTCACTTTTAAACAATGATATATTGTCATCGGTAGGTAAAAAAGACGTCATCGGTAGGTAATATGTTAAGTGAACTACAAAAAACGTGTAAACAAATAATAAAAAGCCGCCAAAATTGTAAACTTTTCAAAAACACTTTTCCACCTTTCCACATAAGTTTTTTTTTCCGTGGGTAGGAAAAACCTTCATAGGCACTACGAGGACCGGCCGCGCGTGCGCATAGTAGTGTGAGATTCTTACTCACTAAAAAACCTCCCATTTTCCGTAAGACTACGACTAAGTTTCCTTAACAAGTAGTTCAAGCTTCTGCAGTAATCGCGTGTGGCAGGCTGCCTTCCAACGAAGGTACCTACAATTCCTTCAATTTATGCGGTTTCATCTTATGCTGCTAGATCTAACGGTCTCATTCGTTGTAGTCGGCGCGTAAGATTTGTCTGATCCAAAGTTCGGATAATTTCATTGTTGCAGTGTCCGCGAAGACGAGAACTAAGTTTGCGAGCAAAGTTTGTTACCTCGTCAGACACGGTTGCGATGTCTAGATCTCGGTGTAGATCGCTATTTCTTGTGTACCAGCAATTTACGATTGCTCTGACTGTCTTATTTTAAAAAGTTTCTAAAATAGATATATTGCTTGGTTTAGTACAATCCCATAATTGTATACCGTACGTCCAAGATGGTTTTAGCACTTGCTTATACAAAAGCAGTTTGTTATATATGCTAAGTTTCGAAAATCTTCCGATAAGCCAATTCATTTCTCTTAACTTCGAGCTCGTCGCGTTTCTTTTTAACGTGCGGCTTCCATTTAAGTTTTGCGTCTAGAGTCATTCCTAGATATTTCGCTTCATTTGAGTACGGGATTTGTACCGCGTTAATGAATAAAGGTTTGTTGTTTATCTTTTTATAAGTAAAGTTAACATGTGTTGACTTAGTCTCGTTAAGGACGACTCGCCAGCGCTTCGTCCGGTCGCATACTTTGTCTAAAGCGCGCTGGAGTTTCCCTGTTGATAATTCAACTGTCGTATCAATAGCGAGAATAGCAGTGTCGTCTGCGAACGTAGCTAAAATTGTTTCCTCATCATGGGGAATATCTCTTGTATAAAGCAAAAATAATATTGGGCCGAGAACGCTTCCTTGCGGGACACCGCGGCATTTATCTCTTTAAATTCCGAGTACTCATTTTCGTACATTCGTTCCACATAAGTGTGCACGACACGTGTGAGAAAAATTTAAAAAATGGTGTAAATTTCTAAGAAAATGAGAACTTGTACTCGTCTTTTTTTAATTTTTTATTACGTTACATCATGCTGCTAATATTTTCTAACGTATTTACACAATTTTTCCATTCTTGTGACTATTGCGTACTCACTCATTCTAATGGAAATTTGTATATTGCATTTGTGTTGCTCTTTTAAATTCATTAACAATGTAAAAAAAATAAGCTTGAATATAGAGTCATATCACCATATAACCAGCACAGTTTTTTAGCAAAAACATAAGGCATTCATCGTTATTTATACCATTTTATTTTTACATGTTGGAATAAAAAAGGATTTTTAATATTCGGCCGACCCTAACTTGGGTAAAAAGGCGCTTCCATCGCTACCACTCTCTTATCCGACTGCTTCCATCTTCCAAGCAATTTTTTTAACTGAGAAGAACATCTTTTTATTGCAACAATTTTTAAAATTCAAAGCGATGTAATACAAGACTGCAGTCCTTCAACAATAATTTTTTTCCTGGAAACAAGTGATGTAGTCCATGCAACCTTGGAAACTTAATGAGCGAATGTACTTCACTTATAATCCATACTTAGTTTAATCTTTGCAAGTAATCCGAAATACGAAAATTTTCAAAGCAAAAAAAAAATCTCTAAAGGCCTACACTCAAAAACGGAGTATAGCAGGGGTGAAATCGCCTAAGGTGATCTGTGATAAGTGTCTCAAATCACAAAAATTCGTCTGCGTAAACTGTGATCATCACAATTTTCTTGTGATTTCTACCTCGATAAAACACCGCCCACATCAGCTGGTCTCCAGTTTTCAAACTTTTTGATAAGTTGTTTTTCTTTGCCTACATTGAGGCTGACTTCCTGCATGCATGAGTTAAAAAGTTTTCTTGCCTCACATGCCTCAAAAGCAACGATTCTAAATAGTACTTTTGTAATCATCTAACGTAGACGGATTAATTTGTTTTATCACATTGACTGTCACAAAATGTGAAAATCAAAGATCACCTTGAACGATTCCACCCCAGATCTTTTTGCGTCGTAGTACAAGTGCGTCATTGAACTCGTGCTTTTAGTAAGATTTCAGTATGTCATAAACCAAAGTTACCAAGTTTCTGAGAAAGTCTTTGTTTTAGCAAACTTATCCAGTTAAGTAAAAAGTTTCATTAGTCACTACACCGATGCCAATTATCTGTACGGCAAACAGCAGCCTCAAGACAAAGCTGAAGTCTCCTGTTGAGCTTTAACAAAATATTTCTTGACAAAATATTATTTAACAAATTGGCCCTACTTCATTATCTTAAGATTTCCCTTCCCTTAGACAGAATACCCAAGAAACAACAATAACTTATACAGCCACAGAGCAGAGAAAGCAGTAAACGCTCATTTATTTCGAAAACATTAATAACTTTAAGAAAATGACACCAAATTAAGTTCCGCCTTCTAATAATCAAATTCCCCATGGCTACTTCATTAAAATTTAATACTAAGCCCTGTTTAATACCACTCAAAGGATATAAGGTCCCATCCCTCTAATTACTGGTTAACACTGCCATAATTCATGTTGGTGTTGTGACAGCTTCGTAAGACCAGAAAAACCCCAATCTCCTGAGTCAGAACCGAGTTACTTTTCATTTCGAAAGCGATGAACCAAAGAAACTTCATAAATCATCAAAGGGAATTTATGTTTATTGATAGAATCCTTATGCGAGAGTGGGTTTTATCGTCTTAGGATTTTCTTGTGTATTTCCGGTTTCCTTTTTTGGTCGTATTTTTCCCATCCACTGTTTGTAGTTTCGTTTCCCGTTTTATTTTATTTTATTTTTTTTTTTTTTTTGTTCGCTCATTTCATTTACTTTGTCGTCTCAAAGCGATTGTAAATCAGATTCTTTGCAATCTTTTGGGGGGGGGGGGGGTTCGTCCTTATTTTTTGTTGTTGTCCTCATTCATTCGTGAAGAATCGAAGGAGAATGTTTTGTGGTCGTTAAGTAAAAATGTTATTGCGTTGTGATCGTAAAACGCCACTAATCCTTGTGTGAGGGGTTGAAATTCTATACACATTGCCAGAGAAAATTAAGTGCTGAAGGAGAAACATGGAAGTGCTACGAAAACACTTCACTTAAGCTCCTAAATGACAGCGTGAAATGGAAAGTGGTTTTTAATCTGGCCTTCATGGGAGAAGGTATATTGTCAGCAATTCATTTAATCTGCAACACAAATCGTTTATTTAATCAATACAAACATCACTGCTTTGGCAGTGTAGGTACAAAAAACACATCCTTTTTATTATGAAAATAAAAATGTTACGTATTCGCCGTGTGGTACTGACTGCAGTTTTTATGAAAAATTCATATTTTCACGATGTGTTCGATGTATTTTGAATTATTACTTTGTTTCTGGGTGAATTTGTTGGATACAAGTGAACCATGAAGGACGGTGTGCTCTGTTTTTAGAGGTCCATGAATAAATCAGCTTCAAAACGGGTACAACGGGTATTCTGTGTGGTGCATTTTGGATCCTAAGCAAATATGAATGATTGGTCTAGTTTTGATTTATTAAAAAAATTATTTAAGCAATGCACCAAGCGATTGTTTGTTTTGTTTCTGAAAGAAAAAGCTCGACAATGAATGAAAAATCGATGTTTTAGATTAGAATTCTTCGCGGAAAGGCAACATGTTATTTGAATAGAGGGAAAATATATGTTTACAGTATCGAATTGGGCTTACATTGAAAAGTTCTATTGAAACTGACAAATGAGTTGCAGGTAAAGTGAAAAGGCTTTTCAATTAAATAATCAAAGAATACGAGGACATGCCGAAGAGTCAAAGCAAATATATGCCGGAAAAAAAGTCAATCGATTGACGTCAATCATGTCCATTGATTTGTGAAATTTTATCTGTAGAAATTTTATCAAAAGAACAAAAGAGCGACAAAAGAAAAAAATGGAATGATGAGCGTCATGCCAACTAATGGGTGTTAACTGGCTAAATTGACGTAAAAAATTATTATTTTTGATTTCGAGCAGGATAAAAAACTTGAAAGTACAACTACTACAGAAACTATAAAAAAGCCAATACGGCCCATATACGGTCAATCGATTGACAACAGTCATGTCCATATATTTGTACAAATTTATCTATACGATTCGCACGTATCGATTGAAGCTGATTGAAGATAGAAAAAACTATTTTTGATTTTGCATGATGAGCTTCATGATGATTGAGTCATGAGGGATTGAGTGTGTGAGGGATTGATTGACGGAAAAATAAGCAATTTTCATAATTTTTGGTTTCGAATTTCAATAAAGAAACATTTGAAAGTGTTTTTTATGCAGAAACTTTACAAAAAACTAGTGTAGCCCTTACTTGCTCAATTGATTGACGTCAATCAAATTAATGTGTAACTATGTTTTTACCCGACCGAGGGTATATTAATTTTAATGCTTACTTTGTAGTACAGTGAAATAATCACCGTAGATCCTTTAGGACCTTTTAGAGATATGATCGAGACCGACTGCCTTGTCCGTCCGTCCGTCCGTATGTGTGTTTTAGGTCTTCAAAATCAAGCTAGAGAGCTGAAACTTGGTACGCAGCTTGGTTCTTTTGTTGCACAGACAAATTTAATTGAAAATGAAAATTAGCTCAATCGGTCAACGGCCACGCCCCCCACTGGCTTCAATGTGAGGCAACCTCTATTTCACTATTTTTTTCCAAATGCCTTTTTGTGGCGGACAAGGCAAAAATCGGACTTTTAACATGTTAGATCTTTAAAAACCCGATTTCTCGGAAAGTTGACTCCAAGTTTAAAAAAAAAAAATTATGATAAATATTAAAGATATCGCTATTTCCTAAGTTTGCTCCATACAAAGTTTTATGGACATACAAAAATTAAAATAGGTAAAAGCTAACATAATATTCGCTTTTACCGTATTTTCTCATGATTCTAATGAAATTACAATTAATTGGTTTTAATTTTAAGCCCATGCCCACTTTTGGGGGCGTGGCCCATACAAATAATAAATGAATTTCGGCCAAGAAGCTTTAATATTTGGTGTTACATGGTATATAGAGTCTTAAAATCTGTTTCAAAAGGATTTGAAAAACATTGTGTAGAAATTGAAAGACAACATTCCAAAAGCGATTCTCACAAAAGCTTGTTTTTGGAAGAAGAGGAACTTAAGTCGTGGTTGGACAGACTTATTTAAGTAAGTAAAAATCTCAATTTACGCACAATTTCGTTTTCGTTTAGCCTGCAGTATAGGTAGTATCACACGCAAACAGCTGCTCAGCTTTAAGTCGAGAGAGTTGAAGTTTAGCATGGAACATACGGACGTCTTGTATCCAAAAATACTTGCTACCTTTGAGTCTCAGGACGAGCTTCAATTGCACAAAATCAGTCCATTGTTTTAGCAAATAAAAAAAGGTAAGAATTGGGCATCAGATTTCAATAACAACGAGTTCAAAGTATATGTGAACAGCATCCTACTAGATTGGGATTTGTGTTTTAGTGCAAATGCCTAGGTCCTTAATTGCTTTTTACCACTTTCGACCCTGACTGTGTGTTTTATTAGTCCAGTATCCAAACGTTTGTTTTGTTATTTAAAATATACCCGGAGGGAGGATTCAGCACTCTGCACTTTGTAACGAATTGCTGATCCTTTAAACACTCTCTTCTGTAAATTGGTTTCTCATTTCCTACAGTATCCAATCGCTACACACTTGCAGTGTATTTATTCAAAGGAAAGCAAGCAAAGTGCTGAAAGGAAAAGTCAGAGCAATAAATCCATTACTACGAATATTGTTTAGTGGAGTATCCTTTCTGTTTCAAAGCCGAACAACAAACTTAGAAATCAACACCAGAACTTTGCAGTAAGCCCATGACAACTACAATAAGAAGCAATATTTCGTTTACAACAAGTATCACCCTTTGCCGAGCAATACACAAGCTCTATTGTCCTTCGGATAATGGGTATCCTCTATGCGAAAATTTCCCTCTCTCTCGCCCGAACAAAGGAAGCCAACGCACATTACATTGTGTTGTGTGTTGAATATTCTAGTAGAGAGTATTATTTGAAAAGTTTTCGCCCACTGCAAGAAGTTCAAGTCTGTAACGGTGTTGAATAGTGGGTGCAGTTTTTAGATATTAACTGAAGAGTCGTATACTAAAAACTGCAATTGAATTCCTTGCGAAAAGGAGAATGTCTGGCAAAAAAGTTTACTTTGACAGAAATGCAAGAGGGACCTTAATTTATAAACAAAGCGAAGGAGAGCGGATGTTTTATTGTTGTCTGTGTTGGATTAATTTTTGTGTGCATTGTAAATACCGAGTTGAAGACGGGTCCTAAGTAATTGCGTTTTAAAAGAGGACGTTGCCTGGCATGCGGCAAAGTTTATTTATTCAAACTTTCATAGTTTTTCCTATAACTTTGGCCAATGAACAACATTTAAAGCACGGGAGACTATTATTTGACTACCCGAACTTTAGCCGACGAGTTTTCAAATTATATTTTCCACTCGCAGAGCAGTAGAACCCAATTGGTAAAGTTTGAAATTTCTCCAGAACTTTCTTGCAGTTAATTTCGAAATGAAATCTGAAGTCAAAAAGCCCAAAAGTCAAATGGCAATTATTTCAAATACCTGAAGTTCAGGTTACTTTTAAAGTTAAGCACTTCCACACCACTCGCACAACCCTCCATCACCTTTAAGTAAACCCATTCTTTTCAAGGATCAGGAAAAAATCTTAAGCAACTTCTTAGCCCAAAGCACCTGAAAAAAAAACCATTTCCAACCCCACCCCACGGGTAGGTATAGCAAACATGCAAATGTGAATGAATCCTTTCCGGACCCTCTCTCTAGGGAATCCATAGAGCCTCCCACACCTACCTTCCAGGTGGGAGACAAAAAAATTTGAATAAACAACACACAAAAACGGGTCGGGGAAGAAAAGGCGGGAAAAAAGACTCGCACAAACGGCCTCGTCGCTTTGCAAATTTTATCGTTTAACAAAATGGATGGGTCGGGTAGGTAGAAAATTATTACCACCCTCCGTCACATACACACAAAAGCGGGGAGTGTGCTTTGACTCTGATAAGGGTACTCAACATATGAGCACCAGAATGCGCGCATTTGCCGCCCCACCCCACAGTCATCGAACATTCGCGCGCTTCTGTTCATTCAGGCGTAAAGCAGTGTTTTCGAATCGATGGGGGAATCCCCGATGGAAACATTCAAAATGTACCGTACTGCAAAGCGATTTATTCATAAATACCTGCGATAGGGATACGCGTTACAGCGGAAATCGTTTCTCTGACGAACAAACCAAAACAACCCCTTTTATGTAAACTTTCCACCCTCTCATCCAGCTCAAGCGGTGAGCGCGTCAGAAAAGGTGAGAAAAAAAAATATGCTCACCTGGTTGGAATATTACCCTATAAACTTGATTCACTTTTCCACACTTCATTTTCCGCTAAGTGGAATGGTTGTTGGGTGGGGTGGCAAATCGGCCGCGGCGGGTGTCGTATCAACTGAGTGCAAAAGTTGAGTTACAATATCGTGGTGGCATTTAGAGTGGATCGGGGTAGTTGTTCGATTTTATTGGCAATTTTAACAGGAAAAAAGGTCGAGAAAAGTGTAAATTTTTGAAATATTATGCTCTACACCTGTGAGGATATAGGATAACGAAACAACAAAAAAAAACCTACAACGGGTCCCATGACCGGTGAATAGGGAAAAAGACAGGGCATGCGGAAGACAAGAGAAAACCATTGAAAATTTATCTGCCCGTTAAGGGGGTTGAAATGTTGTTTGTAGGAAATTGGGACGAACTCGAACGGATTCTATTTCTCATTTTCCATTTTAGAAAAGGTAAAAAATTTTTCATTTTAGAAAAGCTCTGCAAAAAAAGTTCTTCAAACATTTTTATTTTTCTTAAAAATTCGACGTCTGCAAAAATTTTGTACAATTTTACAGTTCACATCATTTTTTACCAACTAACGAATCCAAAGTGCGAATTGGAAAATACTTGCCAAAAATGTGTATATTTGTACAAATATAGGTATTTGGCCCAGCAAGCATGAGTCGGGCTTTTCAAAAGCCAGGAGTAGATAATTAAAAAAGGAATATAATCTGCCTGGCAATTCTAGCGTGCTTAGAAGCTGTAGCCAGAGGTGTTCGGAAGGGGATCGAGCACGGATTTACCTAACTTCGACAGTATCTAGTGATTTTTCAGGTTTTGGTTTATACCCTTATCCAGGATGTAATCCGTACTGTGCCTTTATGAATTTTCGGAGCGAGGGACTAAACCGTCTTGATTCTAACAGGTCCGTCTTGCAGAGGACTATCTGGCGCCCGTTACCCGATCGTTGGGAACAAATTCTTAGTGGCGCGTTATTAACTCCAAAGATAAATCGTCCATAGTTACACACAAGAGTTTATACTAAACGACCAGGTATCCAGTAGCGGTGGGTCGGCTACCGGATGTGTGAAATGGAGCTGACTATGGCCTTACGACGTTACTGCGAGACTCTGACGAAAAATAAAAATAAAAATAAAAATAAAAATAAAAATAAAAATAAAAATAAAAATAAAAATAAAAATAAAAATAAAAATAAAAATAAAAATAAAAATAAAAATAAAAATAAAAATAAAAATAAAAATAAAAATAAAAATAAAAATAAAAATAAAAATAAAAATAAAAATAAAAATAAAAATAAAAATAAAAATAAAAATAAAAATAAAAATAAAAATAAAAATAAAAATAAAAATAAAAATAAAAATAAAAATAAAAATAAAAATAAAAATAAAAATAAAAATAAAAATAAAAATAAAAATAAAAATAAAAATAAAAATAAAAATAAAAATAAAAATAAAAATAAAAATAAAAATAAAAATAAAAATAAAAATAAAAATAAAAATAAAAATAAAAATAAAAATAAAAATAAAAATAAAAATAAAAATAAAAATAAAAATAAAAATAAAAATAAAAATAAAAATAAAAATAAAAATAAAAATAAAAATAAAAATAAAAATAAAAATAAAAATAAAAATAAAAATAAAAATAAAAATAAAAATAAAAATAAAAATAAAAATAAAAATAAAAATAAAAATAAAAATAAAAATAAAAATAAAAATAAAAATAAAAATAAAAATAAAAATAAAAATAAAAATAAAAATAAAAATAAAAATAAAAATAAAAATAAAAATAAAAATGAAAATAAAAAGACCGCTATTGCCCACCGTGCCCTCCGCCGGGTCAACCTGGCAGCTTTGATGATTCTTTTTTGTTCGAAACTCAGTTCGGCTGGCATTAGAGGTTACATATAACCTTCTCCGTTACTTTTAAGAAAGCTTTGCATCTGTGAAAGCAATGCAGAAGGCAGAAGATCAAAGGGCTAAAAGCACAGAGCCGAATGATTGCTTTTTACAGGCGCTACAGTTCAGGGTGGAACTGGTCCTCAACCAACAATAGTGTTGGGAGCAAGCTCGGTTTTTCAGCTAGCCGTCTTCAGTTTTGCACGTAAAGTTGACTTAGTTCCCCTTCCATTGAAGTGCACGAACTGAGTCTCGAAGATTCCCGGGCCAGATCGTTGGTGTCCATCTGATCTGGTTAAACCAGCAATTGCAGTCGTTATATTCTACTCTTCTGCCCAAGTTAGTTTCAGCCCATATTATGTAGTTTGGTGTTTTATATCCGTTTTAGCGCGAAAAAAGATTTAATATGCGGGTAATGCCAATTTATTGATACAGTTCTGGATGGTTCAAGAGCTACTATCGAGACTTCTTAAGACTCATCAATTGATTCTATGAAGCATATTTATGTTTATCGCAAGCATGTTAATCATATTTATCATTAATCATTATGGATATGCGATTCCACTTATCTCAGGCCCTGATGTTCTCCAATGTGAATATAAGTCTTATGTTCCCGGAGTATATCTCCGTATAGTCGTAATGATGATCTTTTCTTCCAGTCTATTTTAAGGTGACCTGAAGATTTTTCAAAGCGGGACAATATTTTTAATAAGTTTTGTAAGGACAACCTTTGTTTTTCTACACTAATTTGCAGGTTGGAAAGAGTCGAATACAATTGGCATTTTCTGTGTAGAATAATGTTTTTCGGTCACATTATTTACCCGCTTATTCCTTAAAATATATTTTCCTTAATACAACTCGTATTATAATTCCTTGAAATATATAATTCCTAGAAGTTTCTTATGCCAATGGGTTCTTTGTTCGACAACAAAATTAAGAGATTTTTTCCATCAATTCAAAAAGAATAAAAAGAAAAATAGCTATTTATACTAAAAATTTTAATTGGAAAACTTTTAACAAAAGCCCGTCGACCATCCAGAATTCCGCAGCCAAAATTGACACTGCATAAAAAAGGGGAGAACGGAAAAAAAACAAGACAGCAGCAACATCGGCAAAAAGTAGTGTTAAGCAGAAGTTTCATAGAAAATGAAACAATGGCATGCTCCTCTCTCATCGAACAGGCCATAGTAGGTGCGAGTAAAATGTTTGAGGGAAAGTGGTTCCAAGCTGCAGACATCCGTTTGCCATCTTTGCCACACCCGCACACATTCTAATGAACTCCTGCTTAATGAAGTGTACACAATGCGGTGAGGGAATGCTTTTCGAGTCCATTGGCGATGACAGCCACATCATTGAGGCTTCGTGTGCAGCATTATTCGGGCTCAAGTCACAGCTGGTCCGGACTCGGGCTGTCATGCTGGTGGTCAAAGCGTTTGCGAAAGGAATTATGTTAATTTCATTCTATCAAATAGCACTGCATAATGGGTTGAGTGATTGATAGAGCAAAAAAAAAGGAGAATCGTGTGCTTCGGTATAAAAAAGGCTTCCAATATAAATTTATGGCAAGTTGTAGGCCAAAGGATGGTTAAGAGTGAGTTTTTATTCTATGAATTGCTTGTGTTCTACGCTATGGCATGCACCTTGCTTATGATGGAAAATTATGGCAGGGATTATCATAAAATCGATATCTCTGTACCTGTGAAATTTGATTGATTTGAATTAATCGAAACCAATTAAATTGATGGATGGAACTGTTCAAGATTGATTAAGCCTATCCATAATAAAAAATTAATCACATTAATTCTCTCTTTATGACACTTTTTCATTAAATGACAGTTGTTTCCTGTACATATAATACATTTTTGAAATATTGATAGACCTCCCTCGGCCCTGTGCAATAAACTAAAAAAATGTCAGCATAGGCCAGACTTGCGGAAAATCTGGCCTATGCTGATATTTTTTCTCTCAACAATTTTTAATTTTTAATAATAAATTGGTACAATAATTTGTTCTTATTGAACTGGGTATTCGGTCTTTTTTGTCTTGAATGATAGGATCTTACTCGAAATTTCGCCAGATTGTCAGCTTTGGGTCTAATCATAGGTATTATCGTATTGCATCATTGGAAAACTCGTTTTCATTTTTTAAGACGTTGGCTGTTATTGAAATCAAAGTGAAGGTTTTGACTTGCAGATTTTTTTCCGTAACAAAAATACATAAATTGTGTTAAAACTCGCTTTTACTATTTCACTGACAGAAATCGATTTCAGGGAACAGCTGATTTTGACTTGTGTTCTTGCGACAAAATCGTTCCACTGAAACGCATTCCATTCTCTTTCTATTCTCAACTGTCCAGTTTTTCTTTCTCTGATCAACTCCAACCTCAAATGCCTGTAGTGGTTTGTTGACGCTTACAGAAATTTTCAATGGTTGCTATGATCCACTTGTCAGAAAACCGAAGACATTGTTCCACTGATTAGTTCCAATGATGCTATCCAATGATAGCTATGATTGGGCCCTTTTTTATATTATTTCTTCCATGAGACTTTATCTTTGTTGGTTTGAAAGGCGTCTTCGGCCCTAATAAAAATTAAAAAGGATTTTGTCATTACATTCCATGTATTCATATACTAAGGACTAAGCCGTAAGGACTATACTTCTCTTTAAGAGCGTGCACAATTCATCTCCTCCATTTGCCAGCATTCGGGGAAAAGTTGACGTGGTAGCATGGTATCAATCCACTGCCACTTTCGCGAGCATACGCTTCATGCTCAAATTGCAGCCTTGAGATTCTGACTGCTCACGGTATAGGTTTCACTTTTCTTGAGTTTTAAGGCGCAAAAATTTAGCCTTGGCGGAAAAAAGTCGGTGTGGAAGTATTTCACTCCGCATTGTGTCATGTCATATTTTTTGAGCTACAGGGATTATGTTCAATAATTGACTGGCAATTTATAAAGTTTAATTGAATCCATGCACAGCGACTGATCACCAAGACGGCTTTTATGCTTTTATCCTTTGAACTACACCAATGGAACTACAAAGTTTCAGCTTTGAAGGCCATTCAGCTTCGTATTTCGTGAAAGCTATGACTAAGATTCGATTTGTAAAATAAAATAAAATGAACTTATAAATTTGTTGCCAAACACAAAAGACTATACAGTCCATTAATATTATTAACATAAATCTTACCTGACTTATTTCGATTTGGAAAAAGAATTCTGCCCAACATGGCAACATCCCTTCTGGGTGAAATTAAACGACCGCCACAAAAATCAAGCATTCTTTCTTCGTGCTAACATTTATTTTCGCATCAACTATTCCCTAAATAAATCATCAAGGAAAAGGACTCACATAGACTAAGTACTTCGGCTTAGTGCCCAACAACAACAGCAGCACAAGCAACCACATCAAATAAGGAAGTCTGTTTATTTCTCTGCACTAAAAGCTGAATAAGGCTTAAAATTAATATACCCCACGTGCGATAGACTATACAAATACAAATCCTTCATTATATCTACCTGAGTGAATACACTGAATAGCTTGTTCTGTTCTTCGTTCGCTTTTCCTTGCGTAAAAGCATATAGGGGGAAGTGCGTTGAAAGATAACGGAATGAAATCAGGATAACGAAAAAAAAGATTCAGTGGTACTGAAGCGACTATAATGACCATCATGTGGCCAGCCGGCGAGGGTACCTACATTCTCTAGGTTGAGACAAACGATAATTTGTTTAAGGAAGTGATCAACTAAGTGAAAGACCAAAATGAGTTCGAATTCAGGTCTATCGCTTAATGGCTTAAGGACCTCAATTGTGATTTCTTGGTCATAAAAACTGTGTCCGGCAAAAGTTAGATGATGGAAGATACAGCTTCTTCAAATTTTTTTAAATAGATGAAGCTTTTTAAATAGTTTTGCTTCTACATAAGAAAGGATTCACCTGGCTTCCATGTAGGGCTTTAATTCGATTTTCCTAAGCTCTATTGGGTGTGCCATTCTTACAACAAAATTCCTTGAGGGCCTTTAATAAAGCACTTTTAGTCTGATTTTAGACGCACTTTGCACAAGCGGATTATCGCTCTGTCGCTGAACATCTCCATCAATGAAGTTACAGCCGAAAACAACAAGCTCTTAGCCAACCCACACACCATCTCACTTACAAGGTTATTGCGGAAATCTACTTAATCCCCAGGATAACGCAAAGCGTATACAAAACAATGATGGCAGAACATAAACCGCCTTACAAAGTGTTGTGGCTCCGTAGTTTGGGTACTTGACACAAAGTTCTCGACGAAGGCAGAACTTATAATTGAGGGCTTACAAGTCACTCACCTCAACCGCATCGTGTATGTTATGCGACACGTGTTCTGATAAGGCTGCCACTGACACTGGATAAAATGTCTGCAGGACTTTGACAAAGTCAATTAGTTCGATTTGGACCAAAAATACCCCAGTGGGTTATCAATATCAGACAGTTTGGTCATATTATAAGACCCAGCCCAAATGATGTGTCATGTATTGCTGCATTTGGTGTGTGTGGTCTTTATTAAGGAGGGATTCCATCCTCGAAGGTATACTTTAACTTTGGAATTGAAAGTCTAGATCTCTAAGTAGTCCTTAAATTAAGTGCACTCGTGGTAATACTCCGTTGATAGTGTTGCAGCTGCTCTAATATTTTCCCTTTTTTCTTGTGTTTCGCTTTGGTTCAATTTCTCTTGGTTACGGTTCGTCACGGAGTTAATTTGGACTGGGAATCCTTAAAACAGCTTCGCTCGTAGTGACCAGAAAAAGAGGAAATTAATGACCCCTAGGGCAAAGCGAAATAAAATGAACGCTTCCTAGTGCAACTATAGCGACTTGTTCTCATCTAAATGGTTACAAAGTGAAACATCTTTACTTTCAGTCGGTTACATTAGCAAGTGCGGAAAGAGGGTTTTTAAGGCAGCTATCAGGTATGGACAAGGATCTGTTGCACTTTTCTGTGTTCGCCGAAGCAAAGGGATGAAGTAACGAAATCGCAATTAGACGAGTTGGTAATTTGACTGAAATTTTGCTGAGAGCGGTAGGTGTACGTAGCTATACACTGAATAAAAGTTTTTTTCTGCGTGTCTTGGGATGTTTTAAGAAATTAGGTTTTTGAGAAGATGTTAGCTGCCAGTTTTATTTAGTTTGAAATTTTTATCTTTGACTTGCAAAGTTTTGTGACTACCGTTTTTGCTTCTTGATGTAATTCAATGCTGCCTAAAATCACACTGTTTTAAAGCTAAATATTTGAGATGAATCACTTCAGAGAATTATAAACAATTTAATATGGTTTAATTATTTAAAATTGCCCAACGCGATACTTAGAATTCGAGCAAAACATTCTCCTTTGCTGAAAATTTTTGTTTTGCCTTTTTTTTGCGAGAAGTTTAAGAAGCTCTTTGAGGCAAATGTTACTCCCGGAGAGGATGTCAGACCCTCACCTAGGTGGTAAGCTCCCAATACTTATTCCAAAAAGTGGATTCTTATGAGAAACTTAAATGTTTCGTTGCATGATTCTATCCAGCGCCCATTTTAATCTTCAAAATAGTTTAAGGACAATTAGTTCCTTGTCAATAATTGTGAAAGCGGTGTAGGCAAGTTATTGAAAAATTACAAGCTATTGCGGGAATTTGATGTTGTTCTTGCAACACCTCTCAGGCTATATCTTCAATATTAAGTTCATCTTCAAGCTATGCATTTTGCAATGTCTTATATGTAAGAAGGTGACTGGTTTAGACTTATTCACCAAGCCCTGTTTTAGTGGAGAAGAAAGGTGAGTTTAGCGTCAATTTGGCGCCTCCAAAACTGATGGATAGAGTAAGGCACCCTGGCAATAGCGGAAAACTCAGCGTTACACCAAAACCAGTTTAAGGCTTCCTCGTTCCGTGACTGTTATCTAGGGTATTATTGGCTGACTTATTAACCAGGAAATATGGACTTCAAAAGTGTTGAAATCGGCCAGGTACAGATTTGAACCTCCCTGATATGGACGAAGCTTTCTTACAGAATTTTATGGGAATCTTATTTTGAAATGTTTAAGTTACCAAAGCAGTCGGAACCACTAAGGGACTATGACTTACTTCTATCGAACTTAATAGTATTATAAAATACGCCAAAGCCGTCAAACACACACACACGTGTTAGACTCTTTCGGAGCCCGTTCAAGCATAAAACTATATCGAGTCTTACAGTCAGCAGCAGAGAATTGAGAAGCAGCCTTTTTTACGGTCAGTTTACCGACAGGGTCGAACAAAGGTCCAAACGAATAGCTTTTTTCCCTCCAGACGCCATGGCCACACCATGACCATAGTCATAGAGACCACGGGTGGATTTTGACAATGATTGCCAAACATTCTTGAGTATAAAAAAATTTTAGGTTCAAAACTTAAAAATTCTCCATTCATGTATTATTTTGGATGAGAAATGAGTGGAAGGAGGATGAAGTCGATGTTTGGGGTTGAACTCCGATATCAAACTAGGGTCCATGAGATCTTCACTTCCCACACCTGACCTGAGTGGAGCGCCCTTGCGGGAAGTTTTCCGAATAATGCTTGGATTTCTCTTGAACACAGAGCTCGTGGGCGTGGCTGCGCCTACTTTTTTCTTTTCTTCTTTCTGTCAGAAAAATCGACAATTGACTTCTCGTAGGAAGCCTAACGGGCCGCCAAGTTTTTGCAATTTTGTATATTAGGCTTAAACAAAACATAACCATCTAACGAAACACTTCTTTTGTAATTTTCCTGCCCTCGATCGCATCATGTTGTAGACCTTTGGAATTTGCGACGAACACCTAAGCCATTCATTACTGGAGCTCTTTCTAGTCTTACTTCGAAAACTAAATATATTAGAGAAAGGTGTGTGCATGCTAGTACTCTTGACCAGTAGCTGTGTCTTAGTGGTTCCAGGGTAATACCAACCTCCGGCAAAAAAAAAAAATTACTTTGCATACACCCAACCTCGAAATTTTTCCAGTTCAAAGAGGTTTCAAGTGGTGGGGGTGTTTTTGAAAAATTTGTGAAACCCATAAGAAAGTTAAACAAGATGCAGCTTCTTTTTCTACATTCCCATAAAGGCAAAGCTGAAATAAGTTAACACTTAAGAGCGCGTGGAAAAAGCTGTTGAGAAGAATCAATGTAGGTTGCTGGTCACGACGGTATCCGAAAATTTCCTGTATAAGCGGTCGGCATTTAGCAACAGCGAAAGCGCTTGCCGAATACAGCAAGGAAGCTATCGGCGGGGCTACGTAAGTGGTTTCTAGAAGTAGTTCATAACTTCCCAGCCTCAGGACGCAGAGAAGTTTGAAGGACTTTGTCCATGGTATGCCAACGATATTTCTGGTCAGGCATGGTTGTCGATGTGAAATACTGGATATCGTGCTGTGACAAAATCAATTTGCATTAAATTAAAACCTTTTAGACAAGTTGGGGGTAAGGTATGTTTGCATCAACTTTTTCTTTGCTCAAGCGAATGCATGATGCGGCAAGTGAACCAGTCGATTCTTTCTAAAAAGTGCACACCTGAAGAAAGAAAAATTTGAACATTCACACCAGTAACGCTACGTTCCCCTTAAGGAGTATAATTAACTTTGCAACCATGTTCGACCCCTACACTGTGTTCTGTATACTAATGAACTGTTTAGCAAGCTACTGAACCACCGGTGTTGCCATGCTCATCTTTCGCAAACCAGTCAACCGCCTAAGTCGAACCTTGTTTTTTTTTATAAGCCTAAGCACATGCTCTGCATGGCTATGTAACTTATCAATAGGGATAGTATCCCTCAAATTTTATAAGTTTTCATCTGAGTCACAAACCATTTACGAGCACCGTTGATAACCTTGTTCATAATTAAGATTTTATCACTCTAGTTGGTGTAGTAACACTATTTTCCTCGCTCTTTCAGGAGTTTTTCGACTCACCCGGACTATGAAATCCGGGTGAGTTTTTTTAATTTCAACATTACTGGTGTCGGTTTTCGCAATAAAATAAAAATTATAGAAAGGGAATTCTCATATCAGAGGGACCAAAACCGCATACTTTGACGAATCAAAGGCTTTCTTCGTACTTTTCCCTACTGAGCGAGGACAGCCATATAAAACCATGTTCCTGTTTATTTACGGACTTGGTTGATGCATTTGACAGTTTGTCGGAAACGAGAATTCCTGGAAACTTAGAAACGTCTCAAAGTTAGTGGGAAATTGCTTTTTTGATGATTGCAATTTCGGTCACATTCAAGCAGTGTCAAACTAAAAGCCCCAAGCATACAAGAAATTTTTTTCCCCCAACAAAATTTAAACTGACTTACGTTGAAGTACCAACCTCTAACACTTCATCTGAAAGGACCTCAAAGAGGTCTTATACGAAAAACCGAATAACATCACGCACAATGATGAAGCGAACCGTTTACTTGGAATTTACAGCCCTTCGTTTTGAAAATTCGCGAAGGTCGGAATGAGTGCGTATACATGTCAATGCTTGATGGAAAGTTCGCTTAATTGAGAAATTCCTCGAACGGAAAAAGGTCAAACTCCTGAAATCAATTTACCCAGCTCACCCTCGACGACCCAGCCGCCACGTTTAGGATGCAGGCAGACACGGCACCAACACCAACTACTCGCCAAAATTCCCAAACAACTCCGATTGATGTCAATTGATTGACGGCAAATTAAATGGACACCAAAAAGCGAAGCTAGCGAGTTAATTGCAAGAATGTTAATGGCATGGAAAAATTCGTGTAATTAAATTCGAAAAGTTAACCAATTTTGGGTACCAAAAAACCCCCACCATGTTTGGGTGAGACAGCGCAGATAGACGGTCACCGCACCGCAACCCGGTGATGCGATGATAATGATGAAGCTCATTATGTGGTGTCGGTCGGTGATAGAAACGTCTGTGGTATATCTAAAATTCGAGCAGAAATTTAAACAAAATAAAAGTTTAATGAGAACGCTAGCTGTGGTCGGGCGGTCCTGTGTGGCCACAGGATTTGTAACATGGCAAGCTATATGTAAACCTAGTTCACAACCTTTGGCAAATGACTTTTGAAAATGTTTCCTGTAAACTGCACCACATTATATCCCAAACAAGGTCAAATTACACTGTGAGAAATTGCTTTTGTAATACTCTGAGACAGCATACAAGCGAATCATCAAACTCGGTTGTAAGTACCATCAAAATGACCGAAGGTATGAGTCTCTTTAGTGAAGCTTAACACAGGAGTTTGTTTGTGATCGAACACATAGACATGACATCAACTCTAGCCAACGTATGCAGAACATGTTTTCAGTAACTCATCAATATGCATTTATTTGACAGTGCTAAGGATGCACCTAGCATCCAAGTATATTCCACTTTGCAGCCACAATAGCTACAGGCACTGGAACACACGCCAATAATGAGCTCTCCTACAACAGGCATTAGTCATAGGCACGCATCCGTTCGCATATGACACTAATGACCAACCATGGCATTCACGTCCTGAGTCCGCAGGGAGAACAGAGCCCAAATCCGCAGAGAGGCGGATGGCTTGTGACAAATAATGTATCTGTTGCAATGCAATTATCAATTCAATTGCTGACCACATATGATGTTTCGGCTGCGTACTCAGATGATGATGACGGGTGAGAACTCCATGCAGATGGTGAGGCACTAGGCAATTTCTGGCTACCTTCAGTTGCTGTTTAATTATTTAATTTAGGGCAATTTATATAATTATCTGGTTGCCATAAGGTTTATGTGATGCGGGGTGTTTTGAAAATGTCGCTGCATAATTGGGTGTTCATGGTTCTATCCTCTGGTAGAATTAGCCACCAAAAGACATTCTTTGTTCTACTTTTTTTATAAGTTTTTTTTTTATTCGAACTCAGACATTTTTACTTGAGGACACAATAAAAAAATGCACACATAATCGCGACTGATATATCCGGACTGAACAGCACCCCAAAGAGGATCTTCGGGATCTAAGCGTTTACTGCAGGCAACTGATAGAAAACTCGCCCCCTTCCATCAATATCGGATTAGATCTTTCTGGCTACTTTGAAGTCAAAAAAGGATTTACATAAGTCGTATACAATTGTGCAGAGCTTCCGCGCTAACACCAGAGGCACAAACTTTCTAAAGTCCATACAATAACTCGCATACGCAGACGACATACACAATCCGGAGTGCCTGAAGTTAGCGACACCCTTGTGAGTATTGGAATGGAAGCGAATGTAGGTCTAGCAGTCAGTGAGTGCAAAACCAAGTGTGTGGTGCCATCCAGACGAGACATCCGATGCCGGCGTTTTAGACACAGCATATGCAGCATAGACAGCTAAAACTTGAGGTAGCAAGGGACTTGGACACCAGCGCTGAGATCAAATGAAAGATAACGCTTGACAATCGCTAATTCAATAGAGTAGCAATGCACTTATCGTCTTCTCGAGCAACTAAAGTGTCCGTTTATAGGACCCTCATCATACCAGTCCTATGGTGCAGAAGCATGGGCTCTGTCAAATGGCCAATGTAATTGCTTAATGCTGCTTGGATAGGAAATTCCTTAATGCGATTTTTAGTGGAGGAGATATAAAAACAAATAGTATACGCTGTGCAGCGATTTGTACAGCCCATACATCGATGGCTGGCTCATCTAGTGCATATGGACCCTAACGCCCCAGCCCGGAACATCTTCGAATCAATATCGCAATAGCAGGGCAGTAAAGGAGCACCGAGACTCAAATGAAGCCCGAAAGTGGAAGGGCACCTCAGCCAAATATGCGTGCAAAGCTGGAGACGGCTGGCTATATACATCGCAGGCTGGCGAAGATTGATTTGAAGATCCAGATCCACGCCGGACTGTGGCGCCAACTAAAGCGAGTAAAGTAAGGGTCTATACGGCCATGATAAGACCACTCCTCTCATGCGAAGCAGTTGTTTGGTGGAACAGGCTTTCGCGGAAACGTGTTACTTCTTCTATTGCCAAACTCCATATAGAACGGCTTGCCTGGCTACACAGGGAAATTCTCCAGCTCGCTGGGCTCTACCCTTGATGCTCTGAAGTTCCCCTCCCAATATTCTTTACGGGTGTTAGCTGATAACTATATCTTTTGCTTAAGTAGAGGTGGTTTTTGGTGCCTGAAAATTTGGAAAGACTTTTTCGAGATCTAGTCATTCGATCACTGTCCGAAAATGGCACCACAAATTCTTTTACAAAAAAACCATAAAAAATTCGACTTTCCTCAGACAGTGCAATGGCTTTCAAAATGGCTAGGCAAAATGCCATCATGTTTTCACATATACTCCAAAACCGGAAAAAGTCTGGTTCTAAAGCGCTCTCTTATCTCGTACAAAATTGCGCTCAAACTCAAGTTTTCGCTAAACTCCGTCAAAAGACCAAATACGGTGTATCTAAGCATGGCCTTACGCTTTAAGTTCTTTAAGTTTTCCTCTGCGACTTTGGATGATAAGGGACAAGTGAAAATTTTCTTGCTTATGTGTTTCAAAGGAAAGTGCGAGACTAGGGGACGTACCTGGATATATCAAAGCATGAACAAAGAGGAACACCAGTTTCTACAAAGTGGTGAAGGCATTGCAGTGGGTTGCAGGGTACGTCAGCGAAGCTATTTGCAGCACCATTATACTTCAAAAAGCTGCACGCCCAAGTATCAATTTCATTTCTGCAGCAAGAAATAGCAAATAGTTTGTATAATTCCTAAAAGGAGCCCATTTGGTACACCTATCGATACTGTCGAGGCTGCATTAAGGGGTGCCTTGGCGAGGTGGTTAGTGAGTGTGCTTACTTCGCGAGAGGTTTGGGTTGGAATCGTACCTCTGCCAACTTATAGAAAAACTCGTTCTTTTTCATGGTCCCCAACTCTAGCAAGGTGAACGGACGAACGAATATACAGCTATAGTTTGTTAAACTCACAAGACCAACGAAAACAGAGTTAAAAAATTAATAATGTTATCTTAAATTTTGATTAAGTTTGTAATAAGATTTTTGTAGCGTATACTCAAAATTATTTCCTTTACTCCATCTATCTACTATTGTGTGCCCTTTGGCAACTTCCAAGTGCTGCACCATACTCTTACTCTACTGTGCCTCTAAGCACATAAAATTGGTACTATAAACACCTATAGAACCTGCGGTATAGCACTTAACTCTTTAACATCTATACCTGCAGTACTGGGAGCATTATGGCACCAAGTTTTAAAGCCTAATGATGCTAGCAATTTTGGTTTTATAATTTTAGTGTTGTAGACGTTTCTACGATCATTTTTTTAAGTGAATTAGCTGCGCACCAATACGACGATAGTGGAACTCAACCAAGCCATTAGTGCTGCCGAAGACCTTTTGAGTTTCTAATAAGCCCGATACTTCACAAACCAATGCATATGGTTTCAGAATGTGGTACTTGTCTTCTATGGCAACATTTCGTTGTCGCAAGTTTCCAATACATAAGTTTCCAAAGACTTTAAGCTCGATCAATAGGTTCGAAAGAGATTTTGCTTAGCTTATAACTCTCTTATCTTTTTGTTAAAAATTTCCTTTTCCAGGGCTTCAGAATGCTTTTAATTAAAGAATAAAATTGTAAGAGCACTAATGTAAGAACGTTGTGATTTTTATACCCTATCCTGTGAAATAATTACTGTAGACCGACCCTCAAGACGTTTTAGAGATATGATCGAGACCAACAGGAGAATCGATTCCGTCCATCCATCCATCCGTCTGTATGTAAACAGCTTTGAAGCCTTAAATTCTAACGTAGAGTCGAAATTAAGTAGTTAAGCCCAGATCATGCTTCTCATATCCAGTTTGAGAATTATTAAAATCCGTCCTCAGACCCATTCACCACAAGCTTATAAATATGCAATGCGACCACCTCTAATTAAAAAAAAATTTTACTCTAAGCTATGTTATAATGGTGCACACTGACTTTTGGTATGTAGAACTGCTTTGTAATTATCTCTCAGGCAGCAGAAAAAGTTGGCCTTTTCATTGTCCTCGCCCACTTTTTAAGGGGTTTTATCTTTTACAAAGGTTTTTCTATAAACATAATGATACCTAACGAAAAATTACAAATGTTGTAGATATAAGAATTGGCTAACTTTTTGTATACAAAGTATGTATGTCCCTATTTTCGCCCATTTTGGTGGGCATGGCTTTACGAAAAGTGATTTTTTAAGTTAAGCGCGGTTTTAGTCCAAAATGTATGCAATCATTATCACAAGGCATTCAAAAGTTATATTTTTACATCCCGCCCAATTCCTGCTGGCATGGTAGCTTTTTTCTTAGTAGGGAGGGTATTTCGCAAACCAAATCGATAAAACATTAGTCTGAAAACGACACATCTCTAGGCACCAACTGTAAAAAAAACGAAAACGACGATCAATAGACATAAAACTGAGAACAATTTTCCTTCGATTAAATTTTGAAATATTTATTTTCCCTTAACACTATATAAATATAAATATTTAACCTGTCGCTTCATTACACAATCGACCTGAAAAAACATCAGCATTCACCCACTTCACAATCCCAGCGATCAAATATGAAATCAAATAAATAGATAAAACACAAACGTATTTTGCAGTAAAAAAAATATAAAACAAGCAAGGACTTTAGCAACCGAATTAAATCGATTTATCTGACCCCAAAATCATAATGACTGCAGTTGCCCAACCAGTTGGCTGTATGATGATTGTGTTATCTATTTTTACGCTCGACTATAATAATTCCTATGCTCGATTTCCGATAATGTCCTCGTGAAAAACCAAAGTCCTGCTATTGCGACCGATAATTTATTTTGTGCCATGTTTCGCGACACTTTTTGGTCGCATTGATTGGTGAAAATATTTGAAATATTTTCAAAATGTTCCATGAATTGTGGACATAAAGTGGGCACAGCTCAAACACAAAATGGTGTAATCATAATTATGCTGTATTTGAATAACGTCCGCAATAGCCGATAAATGACGACGCGATGAGGGTGAAAAGGATGCGGTTTTCGATAACCTAATGTAAATAGAAACCTGCGCCGAAGGAAGTACGAATTAGCACCTGGAAAGAGAAGTTAAATTATATTATTATTTGCTGAAAAAAAAATCACAAAAAATGTTACGTATACGCCATGGTTATATACTTCTATTGGCTCAGGCTCAAATTAATGTCTTCTCGGTATCCGTTCGTTTATCGTATTTTTTATTAAAAGTGTTTAATATTTTCAACAAAAAGACATACAAGAAGTACTTTCTCATTCATTTTGTAAATCAAGCCTGAAACCTGGCTTCAACCTGCAATTTTTCTTCAGTGTAAGTTTTTTATACCCGACCCAGGGTATATAATTTATGGAATACAGTGGAATAATCATCGTAGACCCCTAAGACCTTTTAGAGATATGATCGAAACCAACAGGCGAATTGATTTAGCCATGTCCGTCCATCCGTCTGTATGTGCGAAGGGTTTAGGTCTTCAAAATCACGCTACAAACTTGGTACACGGCTTGGTTCTTCTGTTGCACCGACAATGTGTGAAAATTGGCTCAATCCGTCAACGGCCACGCCCACTACTGGCTTCGATGTGAGATAACCTCTATTTCACAATTTCTTTCAAAATACTTTTTGGTCAAGTTAGACAAGGCATAGGAACTCAAATGTTGGTACTGAGCAATATTGGCCCAAGATCTTTAACAAAACAAATTGGACCACCCACAATATCGATCATGCTCACTTTTAACATGTTGAATTTTTTAAAAACCTGATTTCTCGAAAAGTTCACTCCAAATCGAAAAAAAACAGTGAGTAACTGCTACAGTAAAACGGACCGTTGAATACTCCATCCTATCCCACATT
The DNA here is from genome assembly GCA_947623515.1 of Neoascia interrupta. Classification (NCBI taxonomy): domain Eukaryota; kingdom Metazoa; phylum Arthropoda; class Insecta; order Diptera; family Syrphidae; genus Neoascia; species Neoascia interrupta. The sequence continues at coordinate 12,161,113 of OX392463.1, forward strand.
GTAAAATGCTGATGACATGGTTATTTTTTGAAATTTTATAAGCAATGCAAACTTCGAAAAGGGGCGTGGTCCAACCGCCCCTAATGAGAAACCACATATAGTTCCAAGTTACACTTAAATGTACGTAAAAATGCAATTTTTTGGTCCAAATTTAATATTTTTGAAAAATCGACCCTTAAAAGGGGGAGTGGCTAAAAACTTTATATGAACGAAATCTGGACTGAAGTCTCGTTTACCTAACCTGTACTTTTTTTGTTTCATGCTTTCCTTAATTAGGCTCAAGGGCAGTCGAAACTAAGTTTTTCTGGAAAATTTTAGGTTTTTCTTCAATTCTGCCTCCAAATGTGGGCATGGCCCAAAGCCTTGTATGAACAAAATGTGGAACTTAGCGTTTTCTACATAAAAGATTAAGCATTTTTTTTTCAATTTCGAGCAAAAATACTGAGTAAACTGAATTTGATAATTTACCCTTAAAAAAGATGCCACGCCCACTAGAGGAGGTTTAACAATTAAATTTGTCGTTTTTGTGTCTTATATTCACTAAGATGCTAAATGTCAAATTTCAGCCTTTGAGAACGTCTTACAGTTTTGAAAAATCTGGAGGTAGTTGCATATTTAGACCGATTGTGGGCGTGTCTTTGGGCGGATTTCAAAAATTTTTGCACTTGTACTGCTTCGCATAACGCGGACCTTACGTACGAAGTTTCAGCACCCTTGCTACTAAAAACATGTGACATACATACGGACGGACGGACGGACGGACATGGCTCATTCGATTCAGAATTCGGTCTCGATCATAATGCCCTCGATCATAAGGTCTTGGGGGTCTACCATTATTATTTCACCGTGTTACAAACTATGTGACACAATTTAATATACTTCGTATACTATGGGATGTATAAAATTTGGTATAAAAATTGTGAATATAACAGATATTAATATTTGCTAAGTTTGCTCCATATAAAGTTTTGAGCTACGCCTAGTTTCAAGGGGCGTTTTAAGGAAAAAGCGGTTTTTTTTCTGAAATAATTTTCGCTTTTACCGTATTTTCCCATGATTTTAACGAAATAACAATAAATTGATTTAAATTTTTAGCTTAGACCCACTTTTGGGAGCGTGGTCTATACAAGTAATATATGAATTCGGGCCAAAAAGCTTAAGATTTGGTGTTACACGGTATATAGGGTCGAGTACATAGAAGTTTGTCACAGACGAACTCTTGTTTTCATCTAAGACGAAAATATTTTTCAGTCTCTCCTTTGATCATTCAGGAAACGTTGATAATGATTGCCTTGAACCTATGCACAGAATAGAATAGAAAACTTTAACTCTTTAGTGGTTAAGATCTTTAAGATTAGCATTTAGGCAAAAAACTTTTTACACATGAAACGAATGGCATTTTCAGGGTAAGAAAATATTTTTGAATCTATATAAACGAATATTTCTAGAAAGAAGAAAAAATATTTCTTTTTGAATGGTAGTCAGTAACAATTGTACTCATTTTGAGGGTCAATAAACTTCCTCTGCTTCTCAGGTTCCTTAGTTTTTTATACTAACCAAGGAATAACAACAACTCAAAAATTAAGCCATGCCAAGATAAATAGACGCTTAACCCATCTGTTGTTTCAAGGAATTTCATTTTAATACCTCAAGGAAATCCATTTACGGCTGCTATGATGTGATATTAAATTTTGCAAAGGACTTCGTACCTACCTAAAATTCAAAACTGCATTCCTTTTCTATGTTCACATCTGAACAGATGGAATGCAATTATTGTTTATGTTAAAATTGGAGTGAAAAAGGGGTTTTTTTAGGAGGAACAAAGGATCACGAATGTATGAAGTCTAGCAAATTGTTATGGTTTTTGTAGTTATACACATTTGTTGTGATTCAAAAATTGTTTTTCTGCTTGTTGAGCATCCTTTTTCTTCGCCTCGTCCTACTCTATCTTCCAAGCAGCAAGTTATTTTTGAAAAACGCAATCATAAGGCTCTTTGATTGCTATAAACGAAATACCTATCAGGTCGATGAATTTCGAAACCAAAATAAAAGAAAATCACTACAATCATATCCACCCCCATTTATATCCTACTGAAAATTAAAACCAATTCCGGTTATCTCTCTTTATCTTTTTGAAGTCTGAAATATCACACTCAAAAAGAGACATCCGATTATTCTCTGTGTCTTCCTTATCAGCATTAAAAAAATTGTAAATAAAAGGATACGTACACGACCTCGAAATCTTAATCCCTGTGCATTAAGTTAAACCAGACATCCTGAGCTAGCAACGAAATTGTAAATTAAATACAACGAGCCACCACAATTTGCGAAACTTATCCTTGCCGCAAGTAATTTCACGAATACGTGTCACCGGGGCCTTCAACGTAGTACGTATTCGTGAATATAGCCTTTGTCTATGGAGCCTTCTCACAAGGGGGTATCATTAGAGAAAATTTTTCTTCGCCGTTGTTGCTAGCGTCTACCTAGGAACCAGTCGCCTTCACACACGCACATTGTTGCCACCCACCACACGGCTTATCCTCCGCGACAGATATTACACTCCTTATCGCATACACACTCACACCCATCTCATCACTGTAAATAATTTTAAATTGCTCGTAATTCTCAATAACAAGGATTACACGCTTCACATGTAAATTTCCTACTACATGTCTCCATGCTTCCCAACTGTAGCGTGTTGTGTTGAGTTTTTCCATTATCCTTGCTGCCAGAGGATTTCTAATGTTTATTTTTTGCGTTCTATTCTCCAGTGTGGTTCACATAGTTGATCCTGGCACTCTGCACTTCTTTGTTGTGTTGCATTTGAGACAGAGACAACAATCATAAAAAGGAACTACATACAATAACCACAAGTCCTTGCGCTTGCAAGAACAAAGGGAAGATCTAAGGCGCAGTCTAATGCAAAAAACGCGTGCACTAAAAGTACCCTGTTAAAACAAGTCGGCATGTGATACCCAAGGACGCGTAACCTTGCCGCCCGGCGACAATGAATACTAGCGACACCAGTACCATATCGCCACCACCCAACATACATATAGGACACTCTTCATTTTGGGGCATGAGTTGTCGTGTAGGTAGGTAGTTGTAGTACCTACTCTGCCGGCGCACAACAGCGCTAATGGAACATCTATGTGCGTTGCCACAAATGTGGCACACGTTGTGCGGTTTGCCTCCAGGGATACCGCTTTAGCGATGCCATGTGCAAATGAGAGGAAAACGACAAAAGAAGTATACAACAGAAGCGGCACTGGTGATGGCAGCGGCAGGAGCTGAATAGAAGCACTGAAGCCTGCAAAGGATATGACGTGCTAGATGAGTATGCAAATGGAGTGCGTGTTAACAGAAGTTGGCTCTGTACTGGAGGTGTGATTCCGCATTATGTGGCTTATACGTAAGTAATTTGCCTTTTTGTGTTATGCTCCTTTGGGAAATGAAATTATTGTCACATTAACAGGTGTTAATAGAGGGATTGTTAGCGGTGTATATACACTCCCATGTTTGGAGGCATAAGTAGTTTGCTTTTGTGTGGGTTGATTCAGTCATCATTGCCAATTGGATTCGTAAATTAGGAGTTAATCATCGATGGAAGTTAGATGCGGAGAGCTCAGAATTACACTAATATTTCCCTTCTTGTCAAATAAGAAAATTAAGAATATCCCTGCATGTCTATACGAAGAAATCGATAAATATATTCCTGAATGGGAACCTTGGAAATAAAAGAATACGGTGAGCATCTGTTGGGTTTTTTCTATTGCAAAAAGTTACTTCTTGATATTTGTAATAAAGGGAATCTCGAAATTCTGCTCTTTTAAAAATTCCGAACGGAAAGCGGGACGTATCAGAAAGTTTGAGCCTTCGAGCATGTATAACAAAATAGTCTTCTGTGAAGTTAATTCTGTAAGGATAATCTTTCATCTTTCCTAGCTTCCTAGTGAGCTGCAACAGATGATCTTAAAATGTACAAACAATCTTTCTGGGAAAGCCTTGAAGCAGCTCCTGATAAATTGCCCTTGCCAAGGGCACTTACTGGTAAAGCGTTTCGACCGCACGTCGTTGGCTTGAGTCAAAATCCGGTAAGTGGTTAACTGAAATTTTACGAGGCCTTGTATTTTATCTCTTATTTAAATCGATATGTGTGACGTTATCCCCGTGGTGCGTCAGACTTCTTTACCAGTTATCTAATGAACTAAAAACTTATTTAGTAAAGTAGAACAATGTTTTTTAGTTCTTGTGCTTCAGTTCCGACTTCGCCCATCTTCTTTAGCCGCTTTTGAAATGAAAAGGGTAGTGAAGCTTGCTCGGCTTAGCGGACCTTATACCCCAACACTGAGATTCCCTTCATCAGCCTGGTGCAATAACCTGTCGGAGGTGTGCTTGTATCTTGGCTAATATGATCTGTCTAGGAAATCTGACGAATAATGGGTCAAAACCACCGAAATAATGATTTACTCGAGAAAGTACAGAGTAGCTTACCCACGAACTCTGATCACTCTATCCCGCTGTCTACAGATCTACGGAAGATTACGGAAGTGCTTTCTAAAAGAAGGAAATTTAACTCTGTACTTTTCTAAGTGGCACTTTATAGCGGGCGCTCAGGACAACACTCAGTATGAATATCAGATCTTTTGACCATTGATTCGATGCCATAAACTGAATCGAAAGTATGCTCGAGGGTCAGATGGTCAGTTCTACATCAGGGCTAACTTCCGTATCAGTTTCAGCCAAAAGAGACTGCTCACAGGTAGAAGCCAGCTGTTACCCCAGTTGTTGTCACTGGTCATTGAAAACCTGCTTCCTAGGTCTGAACATAATTAGTTACGGCGATGGCCTATTCAGCCTTAAAGATAAGCATCAAACCAATTGCTTCACGCATAAAAGATGCCCTTAGACTGGTGTACTAAGGAATACCTCTCCATAAGCCCATGAAAGGCTGCTACTAGTAACTTTCACTAAAGGTGAAGAAATATAAACTTAAGCTCAATTTAACTTCAAGACAAAATCGTTAAGTACTCGAATCAAGTAAAGTATATGGGAGTTATTCTAGAAAAAGCACACGCCTGGAACTCACAGCCTTACAGCAACATCACTGAAGCACTCGCCGCTTTATAGACTTCCAGAAATGACGTACGTTTAGCACGAAGCGGAGCATCTGCCTTAAGGTTGCTCATTGGATTTCCAATTATGATGTTCAGACCCATCGTAATACATCTTTCTAAAGTCTGGTGGTCTAAAACTACCCAACAGACCACCAACGAAAAATTTAAAAAATTACAGCATGCCTTGCATGCCTGTGTATATGAGGAGCTATCCGGATGTAACCCAATCTGCTATAAAAGCGATAATGCGGTTATAGCCTCTGCACAGTACATATGTATAAAAAAAATGGCAAGTCAACTAGAAATGAGACCAGCTTACACTTTTTCTTTGAGCTCCCGAAGAAAAAATTTCAAATGCATAACGCAATCGCTCCAATAAAAGCTTCAAGCTCCAATAAAAGCTGCTTTGCCAAGACCCCTAGAAGTAGCTCACTAAAGAGGAGAGTGCCTTTAAATTGTATGCGGGTGTTTTTTAAGCGGAGGCCGGAGTGAGAGCCGGCATCATATGGGCTAAACCTGACTATCACAATTGCGATGGGAAAAAGTCCCAGTGTGTTTTAGGTAGAGCCTCACACCATTCAAGAATTCGCCAACCATATTTTAAACTCTGGTATCAAAATTTGTCAATAAACATCCATGTATACACAGACAGTCAGTCAGGTATAAAAGCCCTTAGCTCGCATATCATTGAATTCAAATGAGTCATGCATTGCAGAAGCTTTGTTAACGATGGTGGTGGATTCCTGGTCACGTTGGTATTGATTGTAATGAGAAAACGAACAAACTAGCCACAAGTTTTATTATTTTTATTAAGCCTTCCGGGGAAAAAAGAGGCGATAAATGAAGTTTTAAACAAGGAAGCATAGAAGATTCATTTCTATTCAAGGGAAAACCAGGCCTTTAATCCATCTATTTATTTAATTTCATTTCATTTGCACAGTATAATAAGAGACAATATTTTTTTGGGACTGAAAGTCTTAGAGAAACAAATTTTTTGATTGAGAGCCTTAGACAAACGAAGTATTTAACTGTTCACCAAAAATGCCAAAAAAGAATTTCTAAATCTGAATGGGCATGTAGTTAAAGTCCCTAAAGAATATACCTACCTATCAGGGCATCACCAGCAAAGATATCATCATCATCATCACCATCATCATTATCATCATCATCATCATCATTTTCGGTGACAGCTAATTCCTAGAAGGGTCGCGGAACGAGGGCGGCCCGATCCTCCACCACTAACTCAAGAGACACAAGCGCGATCCCCAGTCGGGTCTCGAAGATGTTCTTAACCCGATCCCATCCACCCGTTTCTTGGCCCACCATGCCCCCACGCGCTCGAATCTCGGCTGACATGACCTGTCTAGGAAGTCTATCGGGGGGCAAGCGAAAAACGTGTCCAAGCCATCGGAGAATTAATCATTCCACTCGAAAAAGTAGCTGCTCAACATTAAGATTCCTACGAAAACTGACGTTTCTCTTTCTAAGAGTAACACCAGCAACGCACCTCAGAAATCTCATTCTGGCAGCTTGTACCCGCGATCTAATTTTTTCGGCAGTTCCCTTACTGTTGCTCCATGTGGCCAAACCTACAGGATAACTCAATATCACTCCTTCCATCTTTCCTGAGAAAGACCTTGAGATACTTAAATTTCTTAACCTTTTTAAATAGGACTCCAATTATGTGCAGGGTACACTGAACAGGAGTTCGGGAAATAACCATGACTTATGGTTTGCTCACGTTTACATTCATCCCAGCCTCCCGATAGATAGCCTCGAACCCATCGAGTGCTCGCTAAAGTTCCTTCTTGGACGATACCAGGGATACCAGGATAGCTAAATCTTCTGCGAAAAACAGCTGGCTTATCCTGACGCCAGCCGTTTTACCATCCAGTCCATATTTGCTATGAAACAAAGATATGATCTTTTTAAAATCAAAATAGTCATCATCATCATCATCATCATTTTCGGATGCCGCTTATCCTTTAAAAGTGTCGCGGAGCGAGGGTGGCTAAATGGTCCTTCCATCTTTCTCGATCCTCCGCCACCAACTCAAGAGACTCCGGCACAATCCCCAGGCGGGACTCAGATAGTCAAAATAGTCAACTGTCCATAATGCCAACTTTGTCTTTAAGAAGCTGAAAGTGCTGAACATTTCCTATGTTAATATCCAGCCCTAATTAGTATTAGACGAAATTTATTCTTCAGAAAACAACTGAGTTTGGAAGACCTGGAGGCTTTAACTATCCCGTCGTTTACCGCACGAAAGATCCTCTCGTCGGCGTGCCATACTCAGCAAAAAGGCGCTTCAGGTAATTAAAAAAAAACTATGGATTAAGGCTCACCTTTATTGCAGCTTCATCACGGAGGGCTACAGATGCATCAAATGCTCGCTGTATGTTCTCTTCGGACGTCATCAGGATAAGTTTATCATATGCGAAAAGAGGTTGATTGCTTACTCGTAAAAGTGGTCCTCAGCAACAAGCTCTATTATTATGCTATGAAAACGTCACGGAGACAGAACACAGTCATGGGTGTAGGCCGGGCTACCCCGAAATTCACGGCACAAAAGATACAAAGGTCGAGGTACCATAGGCGAGTCAGGTAGTTAAAAAAAATCTTCAGATTTATCTTCGGTTGTTATTAGGATTGCTGAATCATATGGGAAAGGAAGATGATGACTCAAGCGTGAAACTGGTTTTCAACAACGAGCTTGAGTGTTATGCTATGAAAATGTCATGATGACAGAACACAGTCATGGAGTGTTCCCCAAAGCACACATTAGCAGAATGGGAATTAATGTAGGTTAACACTGAATAGTCTTCAATCCTGCAATTCTTAACAGTGTATCCCGAGAGATGGTAAGCCTATTTCAAATTTACGACACTCGCCTACACAGCAGCTCGGCATACTTAAACACCTTATCACGACTATGCTTGTAGGAGCGAGAAGCTGATCTGTTTAGATTCTACCAGGCCAAAGAAACTCTAGTGTTTCCTACATCGGCGTATAATATAGTTCCCATGCAAAAGAAATGTTACGTCCTTGGATTTGAGCCCTAATTATATCGATATTCAACCTTCTCAGAAGATTTTATTGGCAGATCTGCAGTTGCTTTCATTGCCTCGCCGATTTTTTCCATGACTGCTCCTTGGCTCTTCTAACTGCCAGTGTGCAAAGTTTTTGCCCCTCCTCAGTACAGTATACCGAGTTCGGAAAGTAAAGTTCCTTAATTGAGTCACACAGTGTAGAATTTATCCTTCTCTCTGGTGGTCCCTTCAGGTGTTTTAAAAAATAAAAATTGTTTCTTCCCACACCAAGTCGTTTCACTTCTACCAACGTTTCCTTAAATTCTTCAGTTGCAATAGCCTGCTTAGCTTGCCTCTATTTATTCACTATTATTTCAGAAGATCTGAAGAATTTTTAAAGCCTTTAATTACTGTCAATGTATGACCCCACGCGAGATAGAAAACACACATTTTTTGTTGTTGTTAAACAGTCTTTGTAGAGTTTTATGACTTGGAAATAGAACCTATCAAAATAACCTCCTTAAAATATTCCTCACTAGCATATCATTCGAATGAAGGTTTATCTTTCTCTTAGTCGAAGTGAACCAATTAGGCAACGATTTCGCCTATACCCGAATAGAATATCTATAACCAAAAGGAAAAGATTCTGAAGAAAACTTCATTCCGCCAATTGATTTCCACAAGTATTTTCTAATAAATATTTCAATGCCCAGTAGCCATACACACAGTGAAATAAGGTACCCTTAAGCCACTTCAAACAATAACGACCACAAGTTGTTGTGTATGGCCTGTCGGTCAAATTCAAGGAGCATCATGCTTTGCTTTCCACACTTGACCTGAACAAATTTCCTGTATAGCTGGTTTCGAAAAGTTAACATGTTAAGGGAATCGTATAGACTTATCAAGACTAATACTCTTGTGTGTGGGTAAACAAGGACATTCCATCCAGTGCATCATTATTTCTGACCCAAAGTAGCTGTAACTTTTTATGATTTCTTAGACTCCTAACTGCCTTCAAAATGTATCGGAAAGGACGATTCACGAAAGAAATTATACATATGTAGCTGCAGAACAGTCTCTAGAAGATGTAGGAGTCTGATTATTGTTAAGCCAATACCCTAACCTTGAATTCTACCGTACAAAAAAAAAATAACCGCAGACTATTTACCCTATCTGCGGGGTGTCTTTGGGTACTTAACCCATATCGATTGAGAAACAATTTGCATGAATTCGTTTTCAATGAAATTTAAGATTTATAAAACATAAAATAATTTTTGCAAATAAGGAGTTGAAAGTTTATTTTGGATACAACCAAGAAAAAGGGAAATTTCCAGCTGAATCTGCAAACAGAAAGCTTTATTTTCCCCATCCACACAAAAGTTGTCCTGCAACAAATTCCTTTCCTGCAACATGTTTATCAGGATTTGGCCACAGGACTTCTTTCTATACAAAATAAAACCTTTTACTAGTGTGGCGTTGAACCTGTCTGGGGCAAGTTCAAGAAAAATCTTATCCTCCTTGTAAGTACAAACCTACATATAGCTATGAGATAACTGCTGGTTAGCTGACCTATTGACACAATTATTATTACACTCATTTCATAAGGACTTCCAATGAATACTTGAGTTTGAAATAAAAAAAAACCTAAGGCCCATCATAAATGCACTCCTACATCGAGAAGTTATTGCGAATATCTTGTCCAATTTAACAATATCCTTCCAAATCACAGCACCAAAACACTTGCGACATATTCAGTCATCAATGCGAGACAAGGACATGAGTGTGTGCGGTGTGGTGATGGTTATGGTTGGGTTGTTTGTGCCCGGCGAATAAAATTTTGCAAAGTTTACGTCTTTTATAAAAATTAATGTTGGAGCACAATGCGGACAAAAGGATATAAAATACATCCTTTTTTGGGATCCTCCCCAGTGATGGATGGTGGTTGTATTGTGCTTGACGTAAAGACAATGTTCAGCAATGTTGTGGTGTTGTTATGGCAGCTGATGGGTGGTGGTGGCTGGGTTGATATGCGTCTTAATTTGCCAGAGTATAGCGTACTTAAGTGAATTGTAATCGCAAAGGGGTGGTAGACAAGAACAGACGCAGCTTAGGTGGAGGATGGCGGATGTATGTCTTCCGAACAACGAGTAAAATATAGATTTTGAATGTCGGAAACGAGATAGCTACTTGACTGAGTTTTGAATTTTGATGCACTGTCGTAAAAGAATTCGTAATGATGATTTGTTTCTTAAGTGTCTGCAGAAGAATGAAATTTATATACCTCGTTATGACTTTTGTATCTTCCCCATGCGCAAAAAGGACAAATTTTTCATTTCTAAAAGTTCCTTACCATAGTATGCATTGGTTTTAGGAACATACATACAAGACTAGTTTAAGTTAGTCTTAAAAATTTGCTTCAATGTTATGAAGGTAACTTTATTTTAAGGTGACCTTAAGGGCAAGGGTTGATTACACGGGATAAGTAATTCTGCCCTCGGTTGCCCTGTTACTATACTAGCCCTACTTTGATGAAGGTACAGTATATGCGATGATGGTTTGTAATGATCAAACAAATCAGAGAATGATTCTGGTCATAGAAATTTGCTTCCCCCTGAGTCTTATCCAAGATATAGCCACCCACCGGGTGTCCTAAATCCTTAAAGATATCGAAAGTCATAGCGCACCTCATACTAAGCTCACCCTATAAAGCTATCGTCTTTGGCCTTAGGCTTTTCGATGATATGCTGAATAGAATGAGCACTGACATCGCTAAATTTATTCCACACGAACTTGCAGATTTAAGGAAGGCCCTAAAAATATTTCTCAGAAAATTGTTTTTCAATAAAAAATGAAAACTTTGGCCAAATTTCGCAAGATCATTCTCTGCAAAAAAGAAATCTGAGTCTAATAAATAGGAAATGCAGGATACATGAAGAAAGGATTAATTGTATGTCCAAGCTTATACACCTTAATTAGCCAAATTCCATTTCCACCACAAGGCAGACATATTTTAATGCAGGAAAAATACAAAATGATTGCCCAGAAGACAAATTTAGAACCATTTGGCTACATTATAAAAATCAAACTAATTTTTACCTTGAAAGGAACTCACATCATAAAGTACCCTCATTTCTCTCTTTGAAATAATGGTCCTTCAAGCCGGATATTGGTCAGTGATGTGATTAAAACTTTATTTTCACATCAATTGAAATATTTTATATTCTCAACATAAGCTACTTCTTTATATTTATGCAAAAAAAGACAATTTCGTACCAACGCAGTTTAATTTTCAATGACTCAATATACGTACACCACTGCGTAACCTCAACCAGTGCTACCACAAAAGCTTCATTTTCATTTTTTTTTTTCATCTTCACACACCGTGGGCTATGGAAATTTTTGAATCTGTAAAATTCCTCGATCTTTTGAAATGCAAAGTACCTTCATCAACAATTCAATAAACGATTGCAATACGATACCGGAAAAATTTACACTTTCTTCTGCCTCATCCAGAGCACCCACATAATATTCCCCTTAGGGGTAAGGAGAAATCTCTGGAAATCAGGACCTCTGAGGTGAATTCCCTCCGTTGAGCCCCTCGAACCGATAGCGACATATACACACTCAATATCCTGTTCAAGTCTCAACCAGTGAACAGCAACGACTTCACCATCAATGAAATATGAATTTATTAAATTGGTGCTACTTCTTGCCATTGAAGGTTATTACATTCTCTTTCGCTGAGGGGACCCATACCTTGGGGAACATTATCAAAAGGATACCGTATTGACTCTTAGATTTTATTGGAATATTTTATTTCATTATTTCGTTTCATTAAAATACACGTGAAGTTGTGAAGGTTGTGCTACTATTTCAAAAATGTTCTGGCATTCACCCCGATATGATGAAATGAAATAATACCCTTTGTCATTATTTTTAATATTCCTATAAGGGGGTACTGGAATGCCTCCTGGAGTAGAATATAAAGTATAAGATGCTTAGCTGAGGTGGGGCGAGTCTAGTTTGATACCATTATTATGGGGTTCTTTTTTTGCGCCACTCAAGAGGACTTTGTGGGAAGAACTTTAGAAATTCTAAGAAAGAAGGGCTAATAAATTTTTCCTCGACTATTTCACTTAATGAGGACGATTTACCTGACGATACAAAGGAAGAACTATTTGTAGATATCTAGTGTCACTTGCGGGCGAGAAATAAGCCTCAAGGGTATATTAAACGTGCACTGAGTGACACATAAAAGGAAGCTATGCAACACCGACAAGAATAAGTAACGTGATTGTCTATTTACCTTTTTATAGAAATTTTCTTAAATTCTGTTTTGAAGTATGTGAAGTTTACTCGTTGTCTTAAGTATACTGTTCGTACACTTTGAAAAAAAAAACCAAAAAAAATAGGACAATAAATGTATAGTAAATTCCTCTCGATTTTTGGAGTACTGGTTTTAATATGCAGCTAGAGTATACCTATTGCAAATTTACATAAAAAACCGCTAACTAACTCGACTGCAGTGATTTCATTCTAGAATGACGTGAATCATTTATCCTTCATCAAGGGAATAACTAGAGAAAGATGTGAAAATCATCCTTTATTAAGGGAATAACCTACCTTAGAGTGAAAAGCTTTCGTCACTGTGTAAAATCATCGGCTTCATTAATTTACGAGTGCGCATAACCAAGAATTGTGTGTTTATTTCAAAAATGTCATGAAAGTGCTAAGAAGTGTTTAGGACTTTAAGGTTAGGCTAGGTAAGTTGATGGATGCCCTTTTGACAATAGTCACGGCTTCACTTAGACCAGCAGTTGGGTCCATTGTGTACATTGGGAACCTTCTTAATACCTGGAACGAAAAAAGAGCCCTCTTGGACCCATTGGGACTTGTATACAAATCTTACGAGGTCCTTTAGATCTACATTATTTAGATCTTCGAGCTTGTTAAAGAAGTAACTGCCGAGGGTACTACGCCTGATGTCGTTTATCAGGCGTAGTATCAAGTTTTGTCCAACGTAGGTTAATTCTACTCAAGGATTTAGTTTCTATCCTAAGAACTATCGAACTCAGCGGGACTCTTATAGGGCTAGAGATGCATTCATCCCAGACCCATATCTCGCAAGCTTGTCCGCTTCTTCGTTTCCCGATATATCGGTGTGACCTGGCACCCAACACACAGTTACAGTGTTGCCAAGTGATAACTCGTCTAGAATTTCCCTGCATAGTTTCACAGCCCTTGACTTCACTACGTCTGATTCCAAGGCTTTAATTGCCGCTTGGCTATCAGAGTATATGGTGAAACTTTAAAGAAGCAAGAAGTTACGGAGAACATTTTGAAGTAGGAACACGTATACAATACAGTCATAAATATCCCGTGGTTCTGGTATTCTAATAGCTGATATTTTTCCAGGAGTTCTAGGGTTTTTATAAATAGCACAAATTTCGGGTTAAACGAAAAGTTATCCTCTCTACTTATTTATGTTATCATACTGTATACCGAACTGTAGCGCCACCTTAAGGAAGGAAGGAAGGAATACTTCCAAACGCATCTCGTTTTTTAATTTTTTGTTTCGCTTGAGTTTGCAATACTTTGAGTGAAATTTAAAATATATGATTTTATTTCATATCTTGGTTCCAAATGAAAAAAAAAATTATTACCTCAGTATAATTAGGTAAAAGAAAACACATGGTTCTACATTTTGATCTTACTTAATTTTGAGCCACGCTCGCAGTTGAAGGCAGTATTGAAGAAAAACTTGAGCTTTCCAGAAAAAAAGTAATTTCGACCTTGCCTAAGTCTTATTACGGAAAAAATTAAGAAATCAAAATTAGCATATGAGGTAAACCAGACCCCATTTTAGATGATCATACAAAGTTTTGACTGCTACAAAAAAGTATTTTTGTTCAAAAAATTAAATTATTGCGTACATTTTGAAATATTTATTTAACATTTTGTTGTAAGCGATTTAAGACAACTTGGTTACCCTGTTTCATAAGAATATATATAATTCTTAACATGCTGCTCATATGTACAATAAAGCTCTTAGGTTCTAGCATAGCTACCCAATGTAGCGATCGTACGTTTAATGACGTTTCCTTTGTACGCGCTGTGATCTTTCATCAGCACCGTAAGCTAAGCTCTATTCAATGTCTAGTAAGTAAGATGACAATTCAGTTGTAATTAAGCCTTTAAACGAAGAAGTCTTAAATTGTTATTAGTCCAATCTTTGGTATTTTTGTAGCCTACAACTAATCAGAAGTGGGATTGTGTTCCAACGTGTATTTTAATCCGTTTTGTATCGTTACTTACAAAAAGTGTACCAGATTTTTAATTATAAAATCAATTGTACTTTATTCAACATCAAGTGCATCGATCAATATAATGGACGCAAAAGCACGATCGGCGAAGTTTCTGCAATGTGCAACTGTGCCAGCGCTGAAGGCTAAGTTGGCCGAATTAGGTTTGCCCACTAATGGAGTCAAGGTGGCGTTGAATATTCGCCTACAAGAAGGTATCGCATTACTAAGTGGTAACGAGCTGGATGAACTGTTTCGATGTGATTTGGTTGACGAGATCAGTGAGACGGAGAGTGTTCCTGAACTGGAGGAGGACACGAATTCAATCGATCAACAGCTCTAAAGCTTGCGTGAGATGATCAAGAAGAAGGAGGAGTTCCGTTAATTACAAAAGAAGTTAGCCGAATTAAACAGCCATTTTGAAGTTCATCATTCTACACTCCATCACAGTTTTCGTGACATAGAGGATTCTCTTACCCCGTTTTCTGAAGACGATAACTTCCCCATTACGAGATGGATTAAAAGCTTCGAAGAGGCGAAGCAAATATATAGTTTAAGTGAGTCAGAATGCTTTATCTACGCCAAAAGAAGGCTCAGTGGAACAGCAAGGTTGCTTATGAGGTCTGCATCACGCCAGTCCGGGGCTAAGCTGAAATCTGTTTTGCTGGCTGAATTTCACCAACGAACAACTGCTACAGACGTTCACAACATGCTTCGAGGTTGTAAAAAACATAGAGGTGAAAAATTTAACCAATATGTGCTTACCATGCAGGAGATCGCATCGTCAGCCGATATCGATGAGCAGGACCTCATCAACTATAAGAGGCATCCCAGATTGTGCTCACAGCTAAAAGCATCTCCGAGCTGAAGACTACGCTTAGGAAGTACGAGATATTGAGGTCCGAATCTGAGCTGTTAACACCTAGCTAGGCCAAGGCAGTGCCGCAACGAAAAACCATGCCTCCAACAAACGTAATCACTAAATGTTTCAATTGCAACGACGATGGACATGTGGCTGCCAGTTGTCCAAAACCAAGGAGAGAGAGGGGCTCTCTTCCGGTGTGGACAGAAGGGGCACATTATTAAAGATTGCCCACAACAACCTTCTCATGACTCATCTGCAGTGAAGATGCTAAATAATGCCGATACTGATTCACCGGAGGAGAAGCAAAGCTGTTCTTTTCTGCAGGATTTACATGGTATCCTGGAGTATTCATTCCTAAAAGACGAATCTGGAGCTGTCGCCAATCGTTTTGGCTAAGAAGAAAACGGGTGAATTGCGATTATGTTTTGATTTTCGCCAAGGATAATTTTCCTATACGGTTAATAGAAGACCATCTGGACAGGCTACGTGGTAAAAAATTTTTTTTCACTTTTAGATTTAAAAAGCAGGTTTCACCACGTTAGAATGGCTGAAGATTCAAGGTCAGTTTGAGTATCTTCGGATGCCATTTGGCCTTAAAAACGCGCCATCAGTATTTCAGGGGTACACTAATTCGCTTTTTAAAAATCTTATTACCTCAGGAAAGTTGCTAGTTTATATTGACGATCTACTTGTTGCTTCGGAAACGCCAAAGGAACACTTTGAGATTTTAGAATAGGTTATGGATGTGGTATCGAAAAACAGTTTTCAGCTACAGTTGGATAAGTGTTTATTTTTATTTGAAAAGATATCTTATTTGGGTAATGAAGTGTCAGCAAATGGGATAGGCCCAAACATAGGCGGTTTGAAAGCCATTGCAGACTATCCCATTCCAACCAGTATTAAGGCTGTGCATTCTTTCTTGGGCCTGTGTTCCTTTTTTCGAACAAATTTATAAAAGACTTTTCGGTTCTTTCAAAACCTCTTTATAATCTTTTGAAAAAGGATGCCCAGTTTGTGTTTAGTGAAAAGGAGTTTTCAGTTTTCCAAATGTTGAAACAAAAGCTTTTGAATGTGCCTTTACTTAGAATATATAATCCAAATGCGGATACAGGATTGCACTGCGATGCAAGTAGCTTAGATTTTGGCGCGGTCTTGCTACAACGCCAAGAAGACAAACTTCTTCACCCTATTTTCTTAGGGCCACTGCTCAGGTATCTAAATACCATTCTTACGAATTGGAGACTCTGGCAATTATATCTGCACTAAGAAGATTTCAAATTAACCTTACTGGCATAAAGTTTAAGATCATAACCGATTGTTGGTCGCTCAACTTGACTCTTAATAAAAAAAACTTCTTAACCCTCGCACCTCACGTTGGGCTCTAGAGATTACTCCAAGATTACGATTACTCTATAGAGCATAGGGATGGCAAACGGATGATGCATGTTGATGCTCTCAGCAGGTGTCACAATATTCTTATAGTTGAGCCAGAGTCGTTTGAGCATGCACTTGCTGCATCTCAACAGAGGGATCCAATTATAAGGAAGTTGGTGCAAGATATATTTATATATTAAGTTTCAAATATGTCAAAGCCATTTCAATTCGTTTTTGAAATGTTTCTGGAGTTCTCGAGCCGAATTTTGGAATAATTTTTGATGCATGTGATTTTTTTCAAATCGAGTGCCTTTATGCGTAGAATCGGAGATAGTCGGGGAGATAAAACTTTTCCCATCTTCGTTTTCGATTTTTCTTTTCGAAAATACGTCAAAGCTGCAATTTTCGAATTGCCTTTGCCTAAGTTATTGTTGTTTTATATGTATGTGTCTGCAATATTGGCTTTTTACACAAAAAGGGACTTTTTTCCATGCCCTATTTTTTCAATATTCTTATACCCGACCGAGGGTATATTAATTTTAATGCATAGTTTGCAACACAGTAAAATAAACACCCAAGACCTTTTAGAGATATGATCGAGACCGACAGGTGAGTCGATTATATCCGTCCGTCCGTTTGTCCGTATGTGTGAAGTTTTTAGGTCTTTAAAATTGAGCTATGACGCTCAAACTTGGAGTATATCTTGGCTCTTATTTAGTACAAACAAAGTGTAAAAATTAGCTAAATCCGGCGACGGCCACGCCCACTACTGGCTTCAATGAAAGACAAAACCTCTATTTCAAACTTTCTAGACAAGGCGTAGGAGCTCAAATTTTGGTATAGAGCAATAGTGGCCCAAAACCTCTAAGAGGGCAAAACATGGACCACCCACAATATCGACCATGCCCACTTTTACCATGTTGGATCTTAAAAAGGCCGATTTCTCGGAAAGTTTACTCCAAACTGAAAAAAAAAATATATAACAAATATTCAAGATATTACTATTTGCTAGGTTTGCTCCATACAAAGTTTGGATCTCCGAAATTAGGAAAAAACGGGATTTCTTGCAATAATTTTCGGGTTCAGCGCATTTTGTCATTATTCTAACGAAATAACAATTTATTGATTTTAATTTTTTGCCCAGACCCACTTTTGGGGGCAGGCCCTATATGAATTCGGGACAAAAAAAATTATGATTTGGTGTTACACCGTGTATAGGGTCTGGTATATAGAAGTTTCTCACAGACAAACCCCTGCACTTACTCACTTGTTTTTTTTTTTAAGTTGGAGTTTTTTTAAATTTTTTTCAGAGCTTAGGCTGTAATTAAAGCGTTATACCGAAGAAAAAGCTTTCCTGTATACGATCTCATTTTTCTCACGGACTTTATAAAGGGTGATTTTTTAGCTGGTTTGGTTTTGGCAACACTGGTTTCGACAGCTGACGTGTGTTTAGTACCTTGTGTCACTATCAAACAGCTTTAGTTTGGTTTGCAATTTAACCATGGATTGTCTTAAAAATGAACAACGCTTGCAAATTATTGAATTTTACTATCAAAATTCGTGCTCAGTTCGAAATGTTCATCGCGCGCTGCTTCCATTTTATGGTCGGCGAGTTTGGTGAACAGTTAATTTCACGTTTCGGGCGGGTCAATTGGCCGCCTAGATCGTGCGATTTGACACCATTAGATTATTTTTTGTGGGGGTATGTCAAGGCTAATGTCTATAGGGACAAGCCCGCTTCGATTGACGCAATGGAAGCCAACATCCATGCATTCATTCGTGAGATACCGGCCGATATGTGTGAAAGAGTATGCCAAAATTGGACTCAGCGGATGGGCTACCTGAGACGCAGCCGCGGTCAACATTTGCATGAAATTATCTTTAAATATTAAATTGCAAGGTTCAAACTATCGATTCAAATAAATATTTCATTATTTTTTTTGAATTTTTTGTGTCTTTTTTTTAAAAAAAGTTCTCAACCTCTTAAGAAATCACCCGTTAGGTTTACCCAAATTCAGCTTTCCACGAGTCGTCGATTAGAAGTTCCAACATGAGGACGGAAAACGGCGTAATACCAAAAGAGGTTCTCTTTCGCTTATGAGATAATTCGAACAAGTTTTATGAATTTCATAAATCTCACAAGTGAGTTAAAAAGAGAATAAAAAAATGTGTGTTCCCCACTTTATCGCCGTAAAAGTAACTTTTTGATTCGGATATTTACAAAAAAAATATTTAAGAAAAAAATATTTTTTGTCAAGAACAAGAAAATCGAAACTTAAGTTAAATAGATACCAAACTCTAATGAAAAAATTAAATTTTTTGAAAATATTTAAAATTTTCTGGGAACTGAAGAGTTGAAAATGGGTGACGATTTTCAAGCTGTTTGAGGCTACAACTCTTGAACCGCTTAGTACACAAAGACAATATTGAACACATGTATAAAGCATTACAAAGTTTACCAAATGCTTCAGTCATATTTTTCAGAAAAAGCTTTAATACTGCCGTTTTAACGCATTTTCGAAAAAAATAGAAAACATTGAAAACAAAAAAAACGTGTGTGTGAAAAAATCCTTATCCCCGGTCTCGTTTGGACAAATCTTATGAAAAAAATCACACGTATTAGAAATTGTCCAAAATTTTAAGGAAAATTATAGCGAATTTCAAAGTTTCAAAACCTTCTGAGATTAAGCTCAAAAACAGAAAAACATTTTCAAAAACAATTTTTTTAAATCTTCTAGTATATTAACGGCAAAAGCGATCTTGTTCAGATTTAGTTCAAGTACAAAACGTACAAAAGGAAAGCAAGCTGCATTGAAAAAAAATTTGAATTGCCGTTTTTAAACTACTTTTTTTAAAAAACTTTTTAAAAAACGAAATAAAAAAGGAGTTTGTTTTACCTTTTTCGCAAAAAACGTTGGCCATATAATTAAAAAACATCCAATGCTAGCGCAGGTAGGTGTGCTACTGGAAAAAAGCCTAAAGGGAACTGAAAAAAAAATTCAAAATAGTTGTTTTATGAATTTGAAATTTAAAAAATTAGAAACATGGTAAAAAGAAGGTATGTCTCCTCTTCTAGTTCCCTAACGGTATAAAGTATAGCTTTGAAATAAATAACAGGCAGAGTCCATCTTCTAAAATTTCATCTAAAGCTTAAGTAAACTTCGAATATTAAAAAACTTCGGAGATTTGGCTCAAAAACTAATACTTTCGAAAACGATTTCTTAAAGGTTGCTAGTCTGTTAACGGTTATAGCGATCTTATTTTAGTTTGAAATTTTTTCAAATCCGCTGGCGATGAGCTGGTTGCGAGCATGCACCAGCTCATCTGCAAAATATGGTCGGAAGAAAGCATGCCCGGCGAATGGAACCTTAGCATTGTTTGCCCGATCCTGAAGAAAGGAGACCCTCTGAGTTGTGCCAACTACAGAGGCATAAGTCTTCTTAACATCGCATACAAGATCTTTTCTGCTGTACTGTGTGAACGCCTGAAGCCGTTTGTCAACAATCTGATAGGCACATATCAGTGTGGCTTTAGGCCAGGAAGGTCCACCATCGATCAAATATTCGCACTGCGGCAGATCTTGGAGAAAACCCAGGAATTCCAAATCGACACACACCACCTCTTCATCGATTTCAAGGCCGCGTATGACAGAATCTATAGAGACGAGCTATAAAGCGCAATGTCTAGTTTTGGCATCCCTGCCAAACTCGTCAGTCTGTGCAGGATGACGATGGAAAACTCACGCTGTTCCGTCAAGGTCGGCAAAGACCTCACCGACCCCCTTGATGTCAGAAAAGGATTTAGACAAGGCGGCGTGCTGTCATGCGACTTCTTTAACATCATACTTGAGATAATTGTGCAGAACTCTCGCGCCAACACCAGAGGTACAATCTTTCAAAAGTCCGTTCAACTAATCGCATACGCAGACGACACTGACCTAATCGGTAGAACAAAGCGTGATGTCAGTGAAGCCTTCGTGAGTATTGGGACGAAAGCGGCGAATATGGGTCTAGCAGTCAATGAGGGCAAAACCAAGTATATGCTGTCATCAAGAAAAGACACCCAACACCGACGTCTTGGACAAAACATCACCATCGACAGCTATAACTTTGAGGTAGTTAGGGACTTTTCTACCTGGGTTCCGCTTTCAATTCAGACAATGACACCAGCGCTGAAATCAAACGAAGGATAACTCTTGCAATTGAGTAGCAAAGCCCTCTCTCGAGCAACTAAAGTGTCCATGTATAAGACCCTCATCATCCCAGTCCTGCTTTACGGTGCAGAAGCATGGACCCTGTCAAAGGCGGATGAAAACACTTTAGGCTGCTTCGAGAGGAAAATTCTTCGGACGATTGACGGTCCCGTCTGCATAGACGGAGAGTGGAGGAGGAGATATAACATCGAACTGTACGGGCTGTACAGCGATTCCGACCTAGCCAAAAGAGTCAAAACACAACGTCTACGATGGCTGGGTCATCTAGAGCGGATGGACACCAACGCCCCGGCCCGGAAAATCTTCGAATCCACACCGCAGGGACGGCGCGGTAGAGGAGCACCGAGACTCAAATGGCGCACGCAAGTGGAAGGGGACCTCAGCCAACTTCGCGTGCGAAACTGGAGACGGCTAGCTAGAGACAGAGCTGGCTGGCGAAGCTTGTTGGCTGAGGCCCAGGTCCACCCCGGACTGTAGCGCCATCTTAAGTAAGTAAGTAAGTAAGTATACTATACCAAAAGGTAGATCTGATTACGACGTATCCCTATTTCTAATATGCCAACAGGAATTTAGTTTCGAAAAACCCGACATCGATCGTCTATTTGCCATAAAGGCTTCAGAATAATCCTATTGGACATCAATCGTGTCATTCGCACCAAAGGCTAAAGAATAATCCCTTATGAATCTGTATCATATGCAAGTGTGTGGACTTTGTTTTCAAATGTTGCATTGACGTGATTTACAGAGCTATGGCATTATAATACGGCACAAATTTTGATATGTCCCACCTTTCCTTCCCATGATAATTCCAAAGGTCGCGGATATACTTGTCTTCTACAACTCGAACATAAATTTTGCCCTCTCATATTTGAACATAGAGAACTGTTTAGAAACATTTATGCGGGTAGTCCCTTATTTTTCGTGGTCCGGTGGCTTTTGAAGCTATTTGCTTTTTAAGGCGTATTCAGATATCTACAACTATGTCCATTGCCCCTGTCTCCAGGTTTTGCCGGTGTTTGACATACAGCAGGGCTTATGTTCTCATAGATTTCACATTCTGGTTTATGCACCCGATCTGTTTAATGTATTGTTTAAAAAACGCAGCAAAGAAAAGGATTTACAGTTTCGTTGAATTTTGCATCTATATAAATTCATATTTCCTTGAATTCTATTTCAATATTCAACCGAAATATCTTCCAAATTCGATCATTTCATTTTGGTTTGGTATTCATGTAACAAGGTTCACGTTTTCGATTTCACTTAGGCATTCAGATAGGCTTCAAGCCCTCATATGTATTCGGAGAAATAGGCAGGTAATGGTTGGAAATATTTGGGTAATGCAATAATCACCAAATATTAAATCATCGAAACTAGTGGTGCGGACAAGACTTTTGAGTTCAATAAAAATGTTCCAAAATCGAATAACAAGGAGAGGAATGCTGTCTGCAGCAATCATAGTCGATTACATTTATGCAGGAAAATTAATTATAGCTTTTAGTGAAAACAAAGGAGTGCTGAAGTGAAGACGGGTTTGCCCTGGTATGATACTTGCCGATGTATATTGTTAATATAATGTATATGTCACTTTCAGTGTCTGAAAATGTTTTATTATTTTCGTCATTGATCACAACATCGATACACTGTTTGCTTAATCTCCCAGACAACAGGCAGCAAAACAACAGACAAGGCTGGGTGCTGTACGTACCTTTTACTCCGGTCCATATTTTGCCAAGGGGAACCTATATGCTTGCAACATTGACAGACAGCTTCAGCTACAACAGCACACCATTGGAGGCAACAAGCAACTACTGCATTCGACTGACACAGGAATGTGCATATTGTTATCGTCAAGTTTTGCATAGGTATCCTTACAAGGATGTGCAAGTTAACTCCACTCTGCGTTCATCTGTTTTCATGCATGAGAAGGATTTTCCATTTTCTTACAGGAACGCGATGCAAAACAAAAGAACACCCGGGAACCGTAGCACAGAGGGAACCATGCCATGACAGAATAATCGATTATCGACTGACACACCGTCGACACTAACAAGACAGCTTGAAGGTGTGAGAGATCTGTGTTTCCTTCAAATTGCAAACGGCCCGGTCCCCGTTCTTCTTTTGAATATGCAGAACGTATACAAGATGCAACGAAATAGGATAAAGCCAAATAGATGCATAACCCTGGAAGTGAATTCCTCAATGGAAAGCTGTATACTTTGGCCTG
The DNA here is from genome assembly GCA_947623515.1 of Neoascia interrupta. Classification (NCBI taxonomy): domain Eukaryota; kingdom Metazoa; phylum Arthropoda; class Insecta; order Diptera; family Syrphidae; genus Neoascia; species Neoascia interrupta. The sequence goes on from OX392463.1 coordinate 12,184,237, forward strand.
ATGAGATCGAGCGCAGATTGCCTTTGTTTGACTGAATTTGAATGAGGGTGTGTTCGAAAAGATGCAGAGCATTTTCAAATTGATTGCCACGTTCGATATTGTATCCTGAATGGAGTGATAGTGTTTTGATTTCTTTAGCACACATCATGTCATATAAGAAGGAAAGAAGATTAAGACACGAGTTTCCTTATATTGCTAACGTTTATTGTTATTCTTGGACAGAATTAAGAAGGTCGGACGTTGTTTGGGCTTTGGGTAGAGTTTGTGTCATCTGATATGCATGCCTTGTCAAAGATGTCTTTTGTGTGTCAGCCACAACCGATTGACAGAAAAGCAATCAAGTGGATTTAGAGGAAAACCTGGTCGCTCACTTCTTAAGCTAATTTAAAATTATTGAAATGTTCTCTGCTTCCTGGCTACGTATACGAGATTTGAAAACTTTGAAGATCAATTGTTGTGGCTACTGAAAAATGTAAAAATTTATATGAGATGTCCTCAAACCAAGCGGGCAGAGGGTTTATCAACTGCATTTGCAGTTTCCTTTGAAATATACCATCGTACAGGAACGCACAGCTAATAGGGTAAAATTCGCAGATTTTTCCTTCATCACCATCGGCATGTGTTAAAGTTTTCTAATCACATCGTTCTTCATGTCATCCAGGCAATTATTCAGTTTTGATTCAAATGAATCAATATATTCGCAAACTTGATAAAGAATTTCAATAAAATTTCCTGGAAATTGTCAAAAAACCAAAATCTTTTTGACTGCATTTAATCAAAACTTTACTAGGTTGAAGCCAGTGCTTAACCCCAGGCACGGCGAAACGTTGTCCCAAAATATTTTGAATGAACTGAAGTTTGCCATCAGTGTCCAACAACCCATCCACCGACGATATGTTTCGCTGCATTCCTAGCCTGACAACCAAATCAAGGACGAAAATTCAATCCTTTTCATGGCTTTTGCTGTTTTTTGTTGTTTTTTTTTTTAAACAACAACAACGAATAAAGCGGAAAACTTTTTCGGAACTTTGACTCTCCAAATTTGCGGACTTAGTCAATTGGAAATCAATGTGGCGCTGGTTCCTCCAATCAACATAGCACTGAAGCGAAGTTCAGTTCACTCAACTCACCCTTAGATCGGTTTTTTCGCATCACTGTGCCGCACTGGTGTATGAGTTCATGGGTGGGGGGTTTCGATTGTTCATCGCCCTCAAAACTCAAATTGAAAATCCCTGGGAACGGGTGGTGTGGAAAAACACGAAAGCAGAATGCAATTTTCTAATTAAATTTGTAGACTTTGGTGACTTTTTCTGTCAGAAGAGGGGATAAGGGATATGGCTCTTGAAAGGGAAGTAACTTTGGTTACGGGGTGACTTCGTTCTGAGTAAAGTTTGCTTAAAGCAATCAAAATATCAAAAAAGTTCCTCACCACCTTGAAACGCTTGAATGGTTCATCTTCACACACACACACATGTGCAGGCAGATGTGTGCAGAATCAGGAAGGTGAGGCGGGTGGGAGCTCTAGCCACATGTCAAAATATTGTCGTTTTGTCGCTTTTGCTTTTACGATGAGGAAGCACTTTGAAGCGGAAAGGATAACAAGTTAAAAAGTTTTTGTAAGTGGGTTCGAAGTGAGGTGATGCTTTTCCTAATTTAGTCCTTTTTTTGATTTCCTCTTTTTCGGATGATTGGTTTTACTTTTGATCTTTGATTACCTTAATTGGAATGTATGCCTTGAAGGAGAGCGTTTATGCGTATCTACGAAGCTATAAGTTTGGGAAATATTTGAATTTGATTTTTAGCGGTTTCGCAATTGCGTGCGTCAATATGAGTCCTAAGAAGGGAAGAAGGCACACAAAAATCAAGTTGCCATATACAACTGTGATGCTATATAGCAAGTAAAAATGTGGGCATGTGTGTTTTCTGGTAGGAATCGGAGCACCTTTTTCTGGTTCTGTAATATAAAAAACTTCATACTCGTAAAATTTTCTCACAGAAATTAAAGCATCCATTAAGGTTGGAAATGTTGTCGCATTTGGAAATCGCGGTTCGCAGCTTAAGTACGTACTGTTAGCAGCTCTATCATGCGATCTCTTTTATAATTTATGTACTGCAACAATCGTCAGGCCCCAATAAACATGCTGTCAGACTCGTTGAAAACTTCAAATATGTATATTGAAAGTTTTAACTTTTAAAGGCCAGGGGCGTTCATATCAGTATTGCTGAAAACAAGCGATCGGGAAAATCTCTCCCATTCGCTCCCATCACTCCCAAGTCATAGCTATTTTCCGGAAAATGCTCTAAAACTACTTTTAAAGGATTTTTTTTAAGGAATTTTCAGAAAAATGAATAAAAAAAACATGTTGTCCATGTTGTGCTTGGCGTACTGAAAACAAACTTCTGGCATCTTTTGAATCCAAGTAGCCATTTTATGACTTCAAAATTAAAAAATTGTGAATAAAGTAAAAAAGAGAGTGTTCCCCTCCCCTCTTAATTCCGAAAGCTAATAGATATGATTTAAATGACCAAAAGTCATCCTCTAAAATATTAAGAAAAACTATAGCGAAACTTACAAATTCAAAAAAATCCGAGTTTTGACTCGAAAACGTTAAACTATTTTCGCAAGCAATTTTTTAAACGCTTCTAGTATCTTTATTCTAACATCGACCTCGTTTAAAATTAGTTGATATTCAAAATATTCAAAAAGAAATGTTTTAAACATTGCTGCGTTAAAAGTTTTCGAAATTTTCTATTCATAAAACGAAGTAAAAAAAAACATATTTTACTTTTTTCATATTTTTACATATTTAATATTTAGAAAATATTTAGGAAATTAGGTTATTTTTACTGCGTCAGAGTTAGAGTTGCGAACGGGTATTAAAAGTTAAGGAAAAAGAGTTCTCACAATAAAATAAAAGTAAAATTTTGTTTGAAGCAGCTTGATTTTATTTCTTTTTTAGATAACAAATAAGAGACTTATTCATCGTCCAAGACAATAAAACGTGAATCAAGTTGGGCGCATTGAAGTAAAATTATTAAATTTTTGTTAACAAGCTTTAGCCGAGCAAGATGACAAATCACCGTCCATCGTCTATAGAAAAGGACCTTGTTATCGACCATTAAATGCTTGCCATCAGAAATCCATTCGAGAAAGCAGTAGATACAAAAAGATTCATTTTCACAGACAAAGACCTCCTTCCGCCTATTATTCGCCCGCATTACGGGGTTAATTACAAATCTAAGTGACCGTTAAAAGGTTCGAATGACCCAGGGATCGTACTTAAATCTGAGAAAATCACAACCCCTCTATGTACACAGTGTCACACAATGTATATATAGCATCGCCAAAGCCACCGACCGACCGCACCACCATAGACTGGCTTTTGGGCTTTTTAATGGGGAGTAGTAAAAACATATCCTTATCCGTTTGTTTTTCTTCCAGATTGTACATACAAGTTTTACGTGACCTTTGCAGGCTTTCCAATGGCTTTCAAAGGTGGAGGTAGCATAGAATAATAAGGTTGAGAGCTGAGAAAATGGCATAAACAATTCCATGGAAAAACAAAGAGCTAGAACAATCAATAAATGGCCATCAGAGGCAGTAAAAATACGGGTGAGCCCAACACATCGACCGACGTGCAGGGGTGGCAAACGTGACCAATAAAATTTTAATGTTCCTGTAAGAAAGGAGAAAACAACATGGAAAGACTCCTTCGTCTACTTTTCATTTTCAGTGTGAGTTTTTAAGGAGTGAAGCCATTCTGTTGATTTTACCTGCGGTAGAACATGCCCAAGAACACGGGACGGGAGGTGGGTGCGACCGATACGAGAAAGAATAATGACAATACAAGGAAAAACACTGCGAAAGAAAATGGAGCAATGATTCTTGTCGGGAAATCTTGTTCGCCCCCGGGAGGTCTAACAAGACCCAACTAAGACATCAGGATAATTTCATTCCCGGAATAAGGACACATTCATCGATGTGTCGTTAAAGTAAATAACATCGGATGTACCTACGTCTTTTGCGCGTTCGTTTTCGTTTTAAGGATCAATTTCACATCACATCACATCCGACACAGGCGGCTGTCGACACACCCACGCACACACACACACACAGTCATACACACTCTTAGATTTCGACCAGACATTTAGGCCGGATTGTATAGTACGTGCCGTTGTCGTCTTCGTTTAACACTGTTGTTTCCGGTGTACCTACCGGCCTTGTTTATTATTTGAAATTAGGCTCGGTGATTTGGGACAGCAATTATTTTTATTTGGTGACAGATTTTTACCTGTCCATGTGCCGGGCCAGCGCCGGGGTGGGCTTAAAGGAAAAACGCCGGAATTTATGGCCAGTAATTGGAATCGATGGGGGGTAAGTGATTTTCAAGGTAATGGAAAAGAAATGGTTTTCTTGATGTGTCTTTGTTTTTTGGTTTTAAAAGTAGAGGGATTGGTCCCAAAGACACAGGAAGGGGCTTAGTTTTGATTGGTGTTTGGGGAGTGCTGGCAATGAAATTGACACAGAATAGGTATTTTCTTTTACCACGGGGTATACTTTCAGACCTTTGTCGATGATATGTCATCGAGAAGTTGATAGTATGATCGAGAAAGCCTGGAGCTTTGATTTTTCATGAATGTTATACTGGTAATTTTCCTGAATTGGGATCATAGGTTTTTTGTAAGATAACTTGTGCGAACATTAACGGCACTTGCATATCTCAAATAATGAAAGTAGGTCGAAACCTAGATTTGCTTTTATTTGATACTTAAATGCTTCGTTTTTTATGGGAAACGTTAGGGAAAGCTGTCACTTAATGTCAGCCACATTATATTATAAAGGAATCTAAGATGGACATCCGGCAACGACCGAACTTAACACTCATATAATTTTCTGATGAGCCGAACATTTTGTTGCTCATTTTTTAATATAAGATAGTTTCGTAGGTTATGCCAATAGGGTGTACTTGAAGCAACGATTTTTTAAATGAATAAAATAAAAAAAGCTAAGCAGAAAACACCACTGAGAAATATCACCCCAAAATATGTTTATTGGGAAAAGGCCTCTATGAGGTAGGAGAAAAAAAAGAACACGTTTAAGACATAACCTACCTCTTCCTCTGATTTAAATGAAAACGTACACCATTATCCTTTATCTGTTATGTAAGCAAATAACTTAAATTGACACAAATCTTGGCAAAAAAAACATACGACTCAAAGGATTTCCTACATGGGCATTTCATCACACTTTAATTAATTAAAGTGACGCATTTGCTCTGACTTTGAAACAAGTTCAAATAGACAGACTCAACATGCCAATTGTTATCAAAAGCTAGCCGACTACGAAGAAGCTAAAACGACACATTTCCGGAGCCATTTCACAACATATTTGTTCCGCCAAGTCAGACATCTCTTTTCACCCCAAGCTGTACTCGTTTTCTTTTCTCACAAGGGTAGATCTATATTTATGCCATGTTTGTTAAGTCAATCAAATAAAGTACCCCCACTGAAGGATAAGGAGAACTGACTCAAAATCATCGCTAGCGAATTTCCATTTAATTTTCTCAGAACCAACTATCCATAAAAAAAAGCGAGACGAATTTGTGAGCTCGAAAAAAAAAAGAACTAAAAGTATCTTGTCGCTGATTGATCCTAGGATATCTTACACTATTCCCCTGCAAGTGCTTCACTCAATGAATCCGGGCATTCAAATCTATCCCCTTTTTCGCCCTCGGCTGCCGTGCCATCGCCTTTGACTGCTTCTGTACTGAAAACGCCTTGTCGTCGGGAGGCGAAATTTCAACTAGAGATTATTTCAGGCGCGAAGCAATCAGTTTGGATTAAGATGAATGACGATACTATTGGGGAGGGAATTTAATTTTCACTCCCTATAACTGCTTTGTACACAATTCCGCCACCCTTAATAGTTGTAAGGAGCACCCTCTGTATTGCTGTATTGGTAAAAAAAAAAACAAGATTTACTAAGAAAATATATCGGTTTGGTGTTATCGTAAAAACTTACGAGCCCTCTACGTTATCCATTGTAATTGAGTTGCCGCTCGGAGTGTGTTACAATTTAAGACACACGCCGACGGATATTGGAATAAATAAGTTTTGTCTACGATAAGGTTTCCCTATCGATTGTCGTCCGACAACGACGACGCGAAAAATATAAAATTTTATTCGCCTCGTTTTACAGCTACAATCGAAGCAGATTGTGCGACATTAGTTTGATAAAGGTGTTTAATTGGACCGATTAGGGGCCTAGATTTTGTTGAGAAGGTGCTTAGAGTCGAAAAAGTTAAGATTTGCAGTTATTTCAACAAGAAGGTAGAGTGGTTCTTGTAATGACTTTAAATCTGTATCTTACCATTATTTCTTTGAATAATTTGGTGAAGAGGGTACCTTATAGAAAACAATTTTTTGATGCACTTTAATCTTAATTCAAAATGTATGCTACGTACAAGCTCTTTCAATTTTGAAACACCAGTAGTTGCAGGCGTTCCCCTGAGACAGATTGAAGACTGTTTCCCGCTGCATTACTTGGAATGTCATAGAGCTAACGGACAGCATTTCCTGAAAATTGGTTTCGGACAGAGGGACATGGCTCAATCGACTAAGAATTCGGTTTTAATTATAGCCCTTAGAGCTTTAGGAGTCAAAGTAAACGTACTCATAAGATAGAAGAGGTGTTCTTCCACGCTGGCAAAACCATTGTGTAAGCTTTTTCATCGGTCCTACTCCTCAGGCCTCTTTCCGAGTAGATGGAAAACAGCATTTGTCCAGCCCGTCCCTACAAAAGGCGATTCTTCTTCTCCCTCTAGCTATCGTCCAATTGCACTAACTTCCCTTCTTTCTAAGGTCATGGAAACGCTGATTAACTTCCAGCTCATGAAATATCTCGAATCACGAAAACTACTTAATGACCGGCAATATGGTTTTCGTAGCAAAAGATCCACTGGTGATCTGATGGCATATCTCACCGAAAAGTGGAACCATTCCTTGCATCTTCTTGGTGGAAGCAAGATTGTTGCGCTTGATATTTCAAAAACATTTGACAGAGTTTGGCACCAAGCTCTTTTGTCGAAAATGCGAGTTACGTTATATATTAATTCCCACAGTCCATTTGTCAATCAAAATGCTGACATACTTGGTTGCAACGGAAATACTCCAGACATCGGCTCGAATACCTTCGCACAAATCGATTGCAAGGACTTCGAGCTGATCAAACAAAAGTATGTCGGTTCAAGGTTGTAATGCAAAACAAGCACTGCGGATATTAATGATGACGCAACAAATTCGGCACAGTGATAGGGCTTAAATTAAGTATAATTTCAAATGAAAAGTAAGTCTGATTGGTCACTCCGAAGAGTAAAGACAAAAAATATAATAAAGTATAACTTTTGAAATCTCCGAAGAGATTCGTGTTTTACTTTCAACAGACTTGTAACTTGCGTGCATTTGGAATCGACGAATCTCTTATTCAGTGGATTAGTAATTACATTTCGAACCGTTCAATTCAAGTTGTTTTGGACGGCTTCAAGTCTGCAGTTCAAAAAATAAATGCTGGTGTTCCCCAGGGCTCTCTTCTCGCTCTTCCTCGCTTTCATAAACGATCTCTTGTCTGCTACTACTAATCCAATTCACTCCTTTGCCGATGACAGTAACCTCAGTTTCTCATATTCGTTCTCGGTTCCTCGCCCCTGCTCTTCGGACGTAGAACTGGAACGGCAGCGTATGTCAAACTCATTAAACTCTGACCTTAACAGTATTGTATCATGGGGATCTCGAAATAGAGTAGAGTTTAATGCTTCTAAAACTCAATGCTGTCTTCTGTCATTGAAGCAAAACCGAAACACTCAGTCATTATCCATGAGTGGCACTTGCATCCACGAAACCGAAAAGCTTTCCATTCTCGGTATGTGTGTTAATAAAAACCACAATTCGACGTCGCCAAAAACGCTGCAAAATGCCTAGGTTTTCTCAAAAGATGTAAGAAATATTTCACCCCTTCTGATTTGGCTATTTTATAAGGCCTACTACTATAAGGCTATTAATTGTTATAAGGCCTACATCCGCCCCAAGCTGGAATACAATTCCCACGTCTGGGCTGGTGCTCCAAAAACAGCATTGCACCTGCTAGGATAGATACAAAAACGGGCGATAAAACTGATTGGAGTCATTAGAACATCGACGCAATGTCTCTTGCCTTTCACTTTTTTCACGGCATTCACGCTTTTTCCACAAACAGTATTCCATCGAAATAGCCAATTGCATTCCGCCACTAAAGACTTTCAACCGTGATACTCGCCAAAGTTCGAATGCACATCAGTTTACCCTCGAGCCCACTTTCGGACGTAAAGTCAAGTTTAGAAGTTCCTTCATAAGCCGCTCAACGCCTTTCCGTCACGTTACAACCCGCAACTGTTCAAAACAAGAGTGCATCGGTACCTCTCCTCCTTTTCCTCTTTTTCTAATCCTTTCCGCTCGTGAGGTGTGTAACATTAAAAGGGTAGCCAATCCCTTAATTCGCGAGTAAATTATACAAAAAAAAAGACATTGTGTCTTATAAAAAATAAAAAATCAAGAACACTGCATGGATAAATCATTTATCCTTTAATCCCTTAAAATGAGGCAGGTACCTAAAACAAAAAATTTTCTTATCTTCAAGCGAAGGAAACAACATAAGAAAGCATACTTCATAAAAACATTTAAGGGCCAACTATAATAGACTGAATGCTACGTACGGAGCCTTAAGAGCTTTTGCGAATACATTCGATTCGTAAAATGCGCCCATGTTATCGGTCGGGTCAGTTTCGTCAAGTTTTCTTTGACTTTTGTTTCGTACGTATTGAGCGCTCCCAACCGCACATATCGTACGTAGATTTTGAATTTGGTTTTGGTGTGGCTGATTCTATTGAACTTGAACCAAAAGAAAGCAGAATTGTTTTTATTTGTTTTTTTTTTTTTTTAATTCTCTTAAAATAGATGCACGTAAACAAAACAACGCTTCGCAAAACAAATGAAATTGCGACTTGACTTTTGCAAAAGGCAATTGCAGGTTGCTTGTCTATTTGACGAAGCTAAAGTTAACTTTTCGTCCGGTAATGACGCTAGCATCAGTTTGCCTCCGACTATTATAGTTGGCCCTTAAGTTATAGCAAAAAAATTTGACGAAATTAATTCGATGTATACATTATTTGTTAAATCGCAGCTTAGTAGATAAAATAAAATCTTTCCTGCTAAAAAATTTTCTGTCATTAATAGCTCAAAACTTACCGCGTATGACCACAATGCCCGTAGCGGGAGTATGAAGCAGTCGTACGTAATACAGCCACGGAGCCATGTGGCGTGGTTAGTACGTGATATAGCTCATTTGATCATTGTATATCAGTGGGGCCAGGATCAAATTACAATTGCCATTCGCGAGACACAATGTGGCACCATTTGAGGCAGCAGTGTTGTAAGCTTTACCAATGTTTATTAATATGTACCCCACCTGTAATTACTCAACCCATTCTCGTGTCAATTTGTAAATATTACCCCAGCAATGCATTTACCGGACGCACCAACTCACCTGGTACAGCTTTAGTGGGGTTGCTCCAGCATTGATAACTCAAAGCACTAGACATTCTGCATCTTCATCATCATCAGTCGTAATTGTGAAGTCTCTGAGTAAGTATCTCGGTTGAAAAAATTTCCCCCATGGATCGCTGGCAAAATCGAGTTGCTGTCGTAACCGGAGCTAGTTGTGGCATTGGTGAGGCCTGCGCGAGAGATCTGGTTAAGGCTGGTCTTCGCGTTGTCGCATTGGCTCGTCGTGTGGAAAGAGTTGTAGAAAATCGGTCGCGCTTACCCGAAGACATTCAACCAAGATATTTTCCACGAAAGTGCGACGTTACCAATGCAACCGATGTCAAAGAGACTTTCGATTGGATAGAAACAACACTGGGTGGCACGGATATTTTGATCAACAATGCCGGATGTGTTCGCGATGGCAACATCCTCGATATGGATGTCAAACTCATCAATGAGGTTTTGGATACTAATGTCAAAGGATTGATCTATTGCACACAAGCTGCATTCCGAAGTATGAAAAAACGAAATTTCGATGGACATTTAGTACATATCAACAGTGTTTGCGGATCGCATGTGATTTGTCCTGGAGAGGGTGCAACCAGTTTTAATATCTACCCGTCGTCGAAGTTTGCTGTTACGGCATTGAATGAGGTTATTCGCCAAGAGTTGAATAATTTCAAAACGAAAATCAAGTCAACTGTAAGCGGGAAAATTGTAATACTTCTTAGTTTCGAGTGAAATAAGCTCCAAGGGTTTTTTTTTCTTTATAGAGTATTCATCCAGGACTAACAGCAACTGAAATATTTCCTCCGGAAAAGTTCAAGGCGATCGGCGAAGCAATCTTGTCACCGGAAAATGTATCAGACACTGTAATGTATGTTATTGGGACTCCACCAAATGTATTGATTAAGGATTTAACTGTAAAGCCAGTTGGAGAAATTTACTAAATAAATTGTTATTCATATTTAAGAAATTAGATTCAATGTTGTTGTAATAAATTCTAATTTCATGTACACTGTTTTTCAATTGCCCAACTCTTGCGTTTTAAAGTTGGCCCAACGAAATGTTCTCTGTGTTATTTGAAAGTTATTTAGCATGAGATTAATAATTTTTTCGAAGGGATTCTTAGAAACGATATGGTCTCCAACAATTCTAACCTAGGCATCCTGTAGCACTAAACACATTTCCACTTTTCAAAGCTTCCTTATTAAGTTGTGCAGACAACTTCTTAAATAAGTCGTCTTTAATAAATAAAATGTTTTGTTATGTAATTTAGAGAGTGAAATTGAGTTTTACTCGATGAACCCCAGGCAAAAACATAACAATACTTTCTCTTGGCCTTTTCTCGCCTAAGCTCTCGACAAAACCTCCGAGGGTAACTACCTGCCATTTGTCATGAAAGACTTTTAAATTCACAACTCGCAATTGCCAAAATATTGCAGGTCCCCTCTATAAAGTATAAGGCCACTAGACACCTGAAAAGCAAACAGCAGGCACGGTGCTGTGATGTCAAGCCACTAGCTCTTTTAATTGTATCTAAGCACCAGTTAGCTTAGTCTTATCCCTGGCTTGTTTATCGCTTGGTTTGGCCTCATGCCTCTATAAATGTTTTACCCTCTACAGCAACGTTGAGAATTTATAGTCTGTTCACTCGCACGAATTTGCCCTTAGTACGTTTACATATAAAAATTTCTTCCCTTTCGTAAGAGACCGGAGCGAGATTAAAATAATCTGAAAATATATCGATAAGACTTCTGTTTTTGGGTCCATTAGTATTTAGGCTATCTTTCGTGACGTGGTGGATCGACGTTCATTGACATAATAGTAAAGAAGCCTGTCGTACGATAGGAACAACGCAGCACATATCGATTAAAATAAAAAATTGCCCTGGGCCCAACCCAACCCCACGCGAGCCGCCTCCTCTCGCGGTGAGCTGCCTAGTCACATAATTTGGACCTGCAAATAACGCTTTGAATACCTATGCACATAAAACTTTATTGTAGGGAACTTTATATATTTTACTTTTAACTTTTTACTTTTAACTTTTAACTTTTTACTTTTGACTTAAAATTATATGCTTCGCTTTTATGAAAGAATTATCGGTATTCTAAGGTAGAAGAATATAATTTTTCGGTACTACATACCAGAGTTCCTAACCTGGTGAACCCAAAGAATTCTGAAGGAAGTGGGCAGGATCTGCAGGGATCCTTTATAAAGCCGAAGCATATAATTTGCCAATGAACCTAAGTAATGCTGTAATAAGCCTAAAGATTTCTGGAGGAAGTGGGTAGGAGCTGGAGAGATCCTTTATAAACAGGAAGCATATAATTTTTTGGTTCTACCAGGCCAGAAACTCCAATATGAACCAAGTAATACTGTAATGAGCCCAAAAAATTCTGGAGGAAGTAGGCAGGAGCTGGAGAAATCCGTTATAAACGGGAAGCATATCATTTTTCGGTTCTACCAGGGCAGGAAATCCAATGGACCCAAGCAATTCTGAAGGAAGTGGGCAGGATATGCAGGGATCCTTTATAAAGGAGAAGCATATCATTTTTCAATACTACCAGGGCAGGAACTCCAATGAACCCAAGAAATTCTGGAGGAAGTGGGCAGGATCTGCAGGGATGGGATCCTTTATAAAGGAGAAGCATATAATTTTTCGGGTCTACCAGGCCAGACCAATGAACCCAAGTAATACTGTTATGAGCTCAAAGAATTCAGGAGGAAGTGGACAGGATCTGGAGGGATCATTTATAAAGGGGAAGCATATCATTTTTCGGTACTACCAGGCCAGGAACTCCAATGAACCCAAGTAAGACTGTAATAAGCCCAAAGAATTCTGGAGGAAGTGGGCAAGAGTTGGAAGGATCCTTTATAAGGGTGAAGTAGTCAATTTTCCGGTACTAGCAGGTTAGGAACACCAATGAGCCCAAGGAATACTTTAATGAGCCCAAGGAATACTCCAATGAGCCCATGGAACTCTGGGGGAGGTGGGTAGGAGCTGAAAGGGATCCTTTATAAAGGGGAAGCATATCATTCATTGGTTCTACCGTGCCAGGAACTCCAATGAACCCAAGGAATACTCCAATGAGCCCAAGGTATTCTGGAAGAAGTGGGTAGGAGCTGGAGGAATCTTTAATTCTGAAGGAATCCTTCAAAGGTGAAGCATTCCGTTTTTCGGTACTAACATGTTTAAACTCCAATTAATCCAAGGAAATAAAAACATTGCAATTGGGGCATTGTGTGGGGCGGCCGTGGCGTAGTGGTTAGTGTGTGCCTACTACCCCGGAGGTCTGGGTTCGAATCCTGCCATCGTCACCTGAAAAAAAAGACTTGTTCTTTTTCACGGCCCCCACCTCCGCGAGGGTCTAACAAGTCCTCCGAGAGTATCATTTGTCTTGAAAAACTTCTTAAAGTGCCGTTCGGATTCGGCAAAAAATTGTAGGTCCCTTTGTATGTAAAGAAATTAACACACCAGCATACATTGTTGAGAAGTTGGCCCTCGAGTTGGAGAAGTTGGTTCACCTCGAGCTGTTGTTCCACTCTATTTATTTTTTGTTTAATTGGGGCAACAATTTATTAAAAAAAAAATTGTCTCTGCCCCTCGACGCCATTTGAACTCCGAACCAACGAAACGCGAGCCGAACACTCTTCCAGTGAGCTACCGAATTTCACAACTTGGACTTTTCATTTGGCGACTGTACGTGACGTACTTACGCATATATAGGGAATTTCTTCTGATGGGGTTCATTGAAGCTCTTTTTTGAACCTACGGCAACACTAATTGAGCCAAGGCATCCTCCCTTTTTCTGGCTATGAGTATTCTTACATTAAGACGCCGTAAGGCTTGCTTTCTAATGTGCAAGCGCACTATTTTGAGGCTTAAACTTTCCCCTTGCTCAATGGCATTGTAACAGTCTGCTCCTACAAACCAGACAGAATTTTTATTTGAAAGAATGGTCGATCAGTTAGACTTACACTAAGCTTCACTTAGACTTACATTCAGCTTACACAATAAATATCCTTCTGCTGATACATTGAACCCTCTGCCAAGTTTTTTTGCTTAGTGTCTGATAAGTAACTAAGCAAAAAAACTTGGCAGAGGGTTACGATCCATTGAGGGTGCCTGTAGCCTTCCATCTTCTTCGATTCTCGGCACACTGCTTTCCGTTGTACAGAATAACGGTCCTGGCATTCGCATTGCCTGGTTCTTCTGGCATTCGCATTGGCTGGTTCTTCTAAGCCAAGTCAGAAGTCTTGTCCTGGTCGTCTCAAACCTGGTTTGGACTCGAAGACCCTCTTTGCAGGAGTGTTGATGTCTATCCGCTCGGTCTGACCGAGCCAAAGTTCTCTTTATGTTTTGACTTTTTGAGTTCACAATTGACCTTTTAGGAGTTCAAAGTTGTATCTTCTACTCAAATAGCCCATCTCGCATAACGGACAGTTAATTTGCTAAAGAATTTTGTTTCCGAAAATGGTCCTGAAATCATCCATCATATTGCCAAACATTTACCATGACTGCGCAAGGACCATCAGGTTTAAAGTTGTTTTTCCTCAGTGGACCGAAGTTGAGAAGCTAAGGCCGCCTGGTAGAAGCACCTGAAGTAGCAACTCTAGTACTCTACCTTCAATTCACCCAACATGCGAAGGTACTTTGTTGCGTAAAATTTTTTTAGGGGAAATGATAAACATCAAAACAGACGCCATTCCTCTTCGTCTGATGGAGTTTTTCCAAAGTTTTTTTATTCTTTAACTCTTACTTTCAGCATCTTGAAGTCTTCTCTTATGCAGTAAACTGAATCCAGACAACCTTGAGCTGGCGAGTATGTATTTCCAAAATAGTCTAAAAATATTCAATGTGATTCCTCAGAATGACTGACTTCATAAAAACTCCTTTCTAGTATTTTCGTTTCGAGAAATAAGACTTTCGAAGGCATGGAAACATGTCCACTTATAATCCTTTTTAACATCAGCAACTTTTTTCCCATTAATTAATTTGTAATAATTTCTGTCTTGCTTACGGATTACCGACTGCTGGACACCTGCATAAGGACATTCGCATATTTCACACTTATCTTCCACGCTTATATTCATGCGACTCCAGAGGTGTTCAGTCCAGAAGGCGACACAGTACTACGTTTGGAAGTTTACCTGATTGCCGGCCTTACACTAAGGCTCAAAGTTCTCTCATAATATTTTTTATGAGTTGTCGTCAAAGCTTTATAAAGTTGGTAAGTATTTAAAAAAAACATCTAGGGAGACTGCTTAAGGTGGCTATTAAAGCAATCGATGACCGAACAGCTGTTAGCCCTACCCTGTAATGTTTTCATAATAAACAAATAACTCCAATAATATTGATGAATCTAACGAAACATGCTACCCAAATTCCAAGACAATTATCTTAACATACACAATTTTATCCAATATTCGAATTATTATCTTCCAGCTCCATCAGGGAAATGGTTTCCTTCCGATTGTTTACGAAATTAAAGATGGTCCATCTGCTGGGTGAGCTATTCCTTGTGACTTGTGTATATGTATATTGTGTGGGCGATATAAATGTGTATATGTTTTAGCCTCTTTATATGGTCCTGAAGGGAACCGGGACCAAAGGAAAGAAAACATATCGCACACGTCTGGAGTATACACACCAGGCTGTGAGTGTGCGTTTGGCTACGTGTATGCCGTGCAAATCAAATTTCCATTTGCCACTTGCAGCACGGGCTCTACATCTTCGCCCTCTAGCGTAGTCTGTCATTTCGCAAATAGGTATGGAGCCGCTCTCACATACTCAAATCGGAAAACGCTGTCAGTTAGATACGTGACCAAAATTGTATATAATATGAAATCTGAAATGAATTGGGTGATGGTCGGGATGTGTGTGATGTTGCTCACCCTAGGAGTGAATATAAATTGTTGAGGGGCCTTTTTCTGGAATGGGTTGCTGACAGTGGCAATTTTTTCTTACTCCTTAGTTTTGTACCTTGCGAAGACCATGCCTATGAGCAATGGAATGTGTGTTATGCTGATATGTAATACTGAACCTTGGCCTCCAATTCTAAGCTGCAACAACGACTGGGATACTTAAATGCAGCTCGCCATTAGAGATGCAATTTTTCACAGCATGTCGACAGTTTCGAATCATAACAAAGTTTAATTAAGAAAGTACAACTGCAGCGTGGATAGGGAAGTCTTGGCTCTAATTGAATCCTTTAGACACACAACTGAGCAGACATTGATTTATTTATAACTATGCACCGCAAATCCTTTTCATATGCAACAGCGGGCAAAAGAATATAGTTAAACTTAACCAACCAACTTTGTAGATTCTCGTTCTGCCTTTAGTGAAATAAATAATTAAAATAGAACCACTTTCTAGATGCGCGCAGGGAATCGGAAGCAGATGCTAGTTGATGGAAATTTCGGCATCTCTAAGGAAGCTTATTAGCATTTGCATAAGAGCAGATGGGATTTTGGTAGATGATTAGTTGGCGGTTCGTTCAAGCCTGAAAACAAAACGAAACGAAGGAAATTGTATTCCTAAAACCGTTTTTTAGCGCACTTTAACATCATTTTCGACATTATGTGATTTTAGAAACGATCCGACTGAGTCATTATAAATTTATCGACTTCACGGCCCTTCTTAATTACACTATTACGGTTAAGAGC
The DNA here is from genome assembly GCA_947623515.1 of Neoascia interrupta. Taxonomy (NCBI): domain Eukaryota; kingdom Metazoa; phylum Arthropoda; class Insecta; order Diptera; family Syrphidae; genus Neoascia; species Neoascia interrupta. The sequence continues at coordinate 12,200,485 of OX392463.1, forward strand.
ATAACAGCATTTACAGCTTGAAAAAATATAGTGCGAAGGAACTCTAATCCCCGCAAAACCCTGAAGAGCTCTTCTTTCATAGTAAATCCCTTTTTTTAATAGCTTTGGGTTGCACACACTCACCACACGTATGCACTCGTGAGGTTACGGTTGAGACTTTTCTTTGCCTTTCTCCTTCGTCAGCATTCGTTTGCACGTAAGAGGCGAGTGTTTCGATTCCCAGAAGCACAAATCCTTTCGGGCAAATTAAGTTGTTTTATAATTAAGTAAGGCAGCAGTGAAACGTCCCACCTTCAGTTTGTTTGAGCTCCCTCGGGACAAGTGAAATCGTGTTTGTTTTTTTACTAAATTTTTCTAGGAGTTCTCCTTTCTTTTTTCTGATAATTATCGACACACTGTAAGGTAATGTTACTTCTCGGACGTACCGTTTTGGGAGTGGGTTCTGTGTTTACTTACGACTCGAGAGATTTGATTCGATTCCCAGCTTTGAACATATGAAAAAAAGTCCTTGTTATCCGACCAGCCCTTTGAGAGTTAAATTTGTCTTTATAGTTCTCAAGGGCCTTATGGATTGGGGAAAACATTTTAGGCCCATATGAAGAATACAGGGCGCTCAGATATATGCAACGTTTACGTTACCGAAAGGCACAAAAAAATGCGGTTCACATCCTTATAAATATACTTAGGACCATGTGAGGAACTCTCTTCAGAGAGAAGACCAAGTAGGGTTGATGGCACCCAGGGCAAGATTTGCCTCGATAACGGGGCTCAGTGAGGATCATTTATAATTTTTTCCTGAAATGGATTTTTATTCATGAGCCCATATATGAGGTGTATGCCCATACTTAAGGATACTCAAGTCAGAATTTACCTCCGGGGTTGAAAATACAGGGCTAACTGTAGGAGGAAACCAGCACCGCAGGGTCAGTATACGAATCAACCGTTCTTAGTGTGATCCTTTGTCAAAAAACTTATTCTGTAACCAGGGAGTAACAATTAGAAGCCAGGAGCTATGAAAGATAAACCGTTTTGAAATTAACGCGTACGTCAGCCGGGTTAAGTTAAAATTTACCTGGTAAAGGTAGGGATAGCCAGTTGTGGTATAAGCGCGAACAAAAAAATTTAAGTCGGATGGCCTGTATATAGGGTGGACGATTGGGGCTACACAAAACGATCCAGTTTTGTGTCCGAAAATACTCGGTTGGGTAGGCAAGAGGAGACTTATCAGACTTTGCAGGAGATCTACAGTTGAGTTCCCGAGTGGAATAAGAGTGCAACGTCGATAGGGTGGGATAGTTACACGAAGATGAACCACGGTCTTGTCCTCTTCCTCGTCTCTGCAACTTCTAGAAATTGTTGAAGGCAGTACCGCATGCATTTCGGTTTGTCCTTCCATAAGACAATGGCCAATATACTTATCAACGTAATTTAAATTTCTAGATGGCAAAAAAAATGCTAAGCTAAAATCATCCCACCTTCAAAGGCACCCCGAAAATATGCTCCGCCAAGGCAATAATGTACATCTTAAATACCCAATTTTCGGAAGTCCCCTGTTTGCCTTATTAAATAGCGAAATTATGTGAAAATAAGCACCACATTTGTTAGCTCCCTAGAAAGTCCAGACCTAACCCCCGCCCCATTCTTATGCCGTCACTGGCAGGTTTCAAAAGACCTTAAAAATTTTTTTTAAAACAGCAAAAGCGAAGATTCATTTTCTAGACATTTTCACTTTTTCAATCTACCCCGACCCCCGACTGCTTCCTTTTTAATTTCACATTAACTCCCGCCCAAATTGTTATTTAAGGCACTACCGTTGACACTCTTGCCTCGGCGACGTCTTCATTTTTCTGCCTGTGCTATGAGCTAGCATTTTTGTGGTTATGTTACGCTACTACTTCGCTTTCTTTTTCATCGCTGATTTCTTCATTAAATTTGCATAAAAGCAACCGTGGAGAAGGTAAACGAAGGAAAGCGAGAAAATAAACGAAAACGTTCCCCTGCCAAAGAACAAACAAAAGCCTCGCAATCACCTTTTTTTAGGGTCACCCTTAGCGTTGCCCAAAAAAAAAACATACAAATATGAGAAAATTCTAAAAAAAAGTAGACGAACGACATCTACACATTTTAATGTACCTATGGGTCGTACCTTACCAACCATTTCCTTCGCCCCGGTTCTCCACATTCCTCCAAAAACCCTAACTAAGGCGCATAAATTAAAGAATATCGTTTTAGAGGTGTTCGTCCCCACCTTGAAAAAAAAAGAAACAACCAAAAAAAGGTCCTTTTCAAGGGAAATAACGATTTACCGAAGAATTAACACACTTCATGGCCACCGGAAAGTAAATTAAGATTTACGGTGATTAAATGCGGTTCTCAACTAAAGGTTTTATTTTTTCTTTTATTCTGTTCTTTGTCGCTCGCTGATTACACGAAGATGAAGGTGAGAAATTGGGAAAACAAAGTCAAAATAGAACAGGAGCGGCAAGCTTATTGTAGGTCCTTTGTTTAGGAGTTATTACCGCCAGATTACAATTGGGATGACATTTTGTTTTGTGACAGTTTTCGTTCCTCTTTTAATTCGTTTGGTACTTTGTGGCTTTTTTTTGCCAATCGACTGTGATTAAAGGAGGAAGTTGGGCAAGGGTCTGCGATAAAATTTTGACGAACTCCGGTGCAAATTTTTAGTATACCAAGCAAACGGGTTTATTTGTTGACCAAATAGGTACTAAATTATGTAACGTATGGTCCCTATAGCGACCAATACCAAGCAAAATTTCCTTTCATCTTTTCATGGAAAACTTCCACGCCTTGCAGGTTCGCAACCTTAATTCGATATCCTTATTCATCCCAAACCGCATGCATGACTGTAGCTTGCAGTCTTCAGTGGCAATCGATAGATTTTCATTCGCGATGCGACCCATTTCTGAGAATTCGTGCCCGACCCACAGCCTGCAACTACACAGCTCTGCTGTCTATGTCACTGATGACAGCGACGACAGCTAAGTAAATTGGAAGTTCATTTATGTCAAAACCTAGCACCGTACACGGTTATTCTGACAATGGTTTCGTGCTTCATCAGCATTTCCAGAGAAAATTCAACCCCACCTAGTGCGAGCCGTTGTATTGCAACAGGTGCAGCATTTGTGTTTAGTAATAGAGTCCTGGGTGCACCACTGTATTATTTTTGTTTAAGCGTGCTGGGTGCACACACCTCGTTTTGCCAATGCATTTCACGGCTCATAAGTATACATATATACGTGTCTTAAAATTACTGAACATATTGAGAAGGATGACACGCACGTCTAGTCTAAACCTTATGACACTGGAGGGTTGTAGGACCAATATACAGGATCATAAATATTTATAATAACAAACATGGTGGGCCGAATTTAAGTATTTGACAATCGAGGCCATACGTAGTGCGAAAAATGGCATAAAAAAAAGTTTGTGTGAAGGCATTTTTTAATAAGCGCTACAGTGTGCGGTCACGCTAAGGATTTGCCTCTGGTACCCTTACCAGGGTCCATGCTAGTACCGTAAAGCAGGACCGGGGCTGAGGGTCTTGTAAATGCACACTTAATATGCTTGTGATAGGGCGCGCTACACTCGTACAAAAGCTTACTTTTATTATAGAACAGGAAACCGTTTTCCTATTTGGTCAAAAATTAATACAATCGCAAAAGTGTGTAGAGACATTTTTACACTAAACATGGTGTAAAATAATTTAGGTTCACATTCTGTGTTAATTTCAGTGAGGAAGCCCTATAGGTAAAAAAAATTATCGTGCTATGTCAAGGGATTGAACCAACAATCGGCTGGTAGCAAAGTGAGTTCTCTTGCAGTGAGCCACCAAGTCATATTCTGAAGTGCCATCATGCTCCGGCGATTTAACACACCGATTGTCTTCACCTCGAGCTGTTGTGCCACTCTATTTATTTTATTTTTATATCAAGAATTATTTTAGATTTTGGGGAAATCTATCGCGATTTATGAGAAGTCAGCAGATTTTTAGCTTAACCTTGAAAACTTATAAAATATTCACAAAATTAACAATATCTTTTTCAAATTATTTAAAAACAAAAAAGGTCAAAAATTTTAGCTACTTATTCTAAGATTTTTCAAAACTGTCGTTTCTAACAGAGATTTTTTTGAAATCCTTTAAAACCCAAATTGAAAAAATCGAAAAACTGAATATTCGCAAAAAATAGACAAAGTTTCTAAATAGTCCTTTTATGGTTTTGAAATCTAAGAAATACGGAAAACAGCTTAAAAAAAATAACGCGTGTGACCCATTACTATTTGTACCATTTTGAACAAAATCTCTAACATAGACATGTTTTCGGGGTTTGGGAAAAATAAAAAAAGGGGCGGAATATATGTATCACATTTTTCAAGCTTTTTTAACACAAAAACAAATCAAAAACATTTATTTATTAACATGCGTTCCGAAAAAAATTTATAACCAAAACTTAGGTAGGTACTTGAAAACTTGATTTGGAAAAAAAAAATAATATACATGCCATGAAAAGAAGAATTATTCAAAGAATTGTGATTGATAATGTGTTTAAATCAAAAAATTGGACAAATAGTCTAGGATGTACCTCTTTATTTTCTACCCTACAATGGGAGTATTTAAAGACTCGTGAACACAGAACTAAAAAATTTTACTCGAAATATTGTCTTTTCAAAATTTTACATAAGCGAAACACATGAGCTATCGAGATGCGCCTGAAAATAAACCATGAAATTCGAAAATTGTCATTAAAAAACAAGTGAGTAAGTGCAAGACTTCGTCTGTGTTAAACTTCTATGTACTCGACCCTACATACCGTGTAACAAAAAATCTTAAAGCTTTTTGGTCCGAATTCATATATTACTTGTATAGGCCAAACCCCCAAAAGTGGGCCTGGGCTAAAAATTAAAATCAATTAATTGTAATTTGTAACTGCGCCGGCCGGTCATCAGGAAAGCTGAGCTTGGAGTGAAAGCAAAGATCTCAGTATTTAATTCAGTGTTCGTTCCGACCCTCATCTATGGTCATGAAATTGGGGTAATGACCGAAAGAATTAGATCGCGGGTACAAGCTGCCGAAATGAGATTCCTGAGGTGCGTTGCTGGTGTTACTCTAAGGGACAGAGTGAGAAACGTAAGTATTCGTAGGAATCTTAATGTTGAGCAGCTACTTCTCCGAGTGGAGCGATCGATTCTTCGATGGCTTGGACACGTTGTTCGCATGCCCCCTGACAGACTTCCTAGACAGGTCATGCTAGCCGAGATGCGAGTGCGTCGCCCTCCTGGTAGGCCAAGAAACAGGTGGTGGGATCAGGTAAAGAACCTCTCTGAGTCTCGCCTGGGGATTGCGCCGGAGTCTCTTGAGTTGGTGGCGAAGGATCGAGAAAGATGGAAAGATCATTTAGCCACCCTCGCTCCGCGACCCTTTTAAAGGATAAGCGGCACATGAAAATGATGATGATGATGATAATTGTAATTTAGAATAAAGCGCAAAATATTTCAGAAAAAAAATCGCTTTTTCCTAAAAACGCCCCTTTGAAGTGGGTGCAGCTCAAAACTTTGTATGGAGCAAACTTAGCAAAAAATAATGTCTTTTAAATTTTTCATAATTCTTTTTTTTTTCGATTTGGACTGAACTTTTCGAGAAATCAGGTTTTTAAAAGAAAAGTGGGCGGTCAAAATTTTGCCTTGCTTAAGGTCTTAGGATATAAAATAAATAAATAGAGTGGCGCAACAGCTCGAGGTGAACCAGGGCCAACTTCTCAACCATGTATGCTGTGTGTGCTAAACTTTTTTCACATACAAGGGGACCTACAATTTTTTGCCGAATCCGAACGGCAGTTTGAGAAGTTTTTCAGGACAAATGTTACTCTCGGAGGGTTTGTCAGACCCTCGCGGAGGTGGGAGCCGTGAAAAAGAACAAGTCTTTTTTTGCAGGTGGCAGAGGCAGGATTCGAACCCAGACCTCCGGCGTCAGAGGCACACACACTAACCACTGCGCCACGGCACCCACAAGATCCACAAGGTCTTAGGATAGTATTGCTTTATACCAAAATGTATGTTCCTGTGCCTTGTCTAACTTTACCAAAAGGCATTTTGAAAAAAGTTTGAAATAGAGGTTGTTTCACATTGAAGCCAAAAGTGGGCGTGGCCGTTGACGGATTGAGCCAATGTTCACGCTTTGTCTGTGCAACAAAACCGAGCCGTGTACTAAGTTTCAGCTCTCTAACTTGATTTTGAAGACCTTAAACCTTAACACATACAGACGGATGGATGGACGGACATAGCTTAATCGATTCACATGTCGGTTTTGATCATGTTTCTAAAAGGTCTTAAGGACCTACGGTGATTATTTCACTGTGTTACAAACTGTCTCACAAAATGAAAAGAAAAACATAAAGTTGCAAATATTTTTGAACAAAATTTTACAAAAATTAAGCTAGAATTGAACACTTAACCCTCACGGTAAACCGACGGACCGCTCTGTGTATGAGTTCGTACGTGCCGGTCTTTTTTAAATGGACGTGAACACACATACTGGTCTTTGTGGGCGGGTCTGTAGACGGATTCGATTAATTTTTAAGCCCCATCCCATATGATAGGAGGTATATTCAGTTTGATTCATAGTTTGTAGCATAGAGAAATAATCACCATAGACCCCCAAGACCTTAAAAGCATGTGATCGAGACTGAATTGTAAGTCGAATGAGCCTGTCCGTCCGTCTGTCCGACCGTCTGTCGGTAATTTTTAGGCCTTAAATTTTGAGCTAGGAACTTGAAACTTGATATCTGTTCTTTCTAGATACCGAAGCAGTACAAACATTTTTTGAAATCCGCCCATTGACACGCCCACTTTGTTTAACAGCATGAAAAATCAAAGTTGTCGCAGGAAGCTGAAATTTGGTATGCGATATTCTCGCTTAAGTGTATTGTGATTGGCATTTAAAAAAGTGAATACCGCCTCCTTGTAGGCGTGGTCATACTTAATATGCATTCTAAAAAACGGTTTTTATTTGAAATATTTGCTTTAAATCCAAAAAACTTGCATTATAAAATGTTCAGATATGTGCGTAAGCTATCAACTCAAGTGTATAAATTTTGGTCACGCCCACTTTGGGGGGCGTTTTTAAGTATAAACCAAATTTTTAATATGAAAATCGTGCAATCAAAACGTGTATACCACTTCTGATAAAAAATATAAACAGAAATACGATGTTATTCAGAAGCGGTGGATTTTACCCTTTCTTAGTGATAAGATTTTTAACTGAGAAATTCCAAATACAATTGAAGTTAAATGAAACTGAAATTTAACAACTCAGATTTATGACACAATTCGGAGCTTGACAGTGGTCAATCGGGATGGGGTATCCAACGTTTCGCCTAAGCGGATTGTAGCCCTCCCACAAGTTAAACCTAACATTGTCCAATAGACTTTCAGCTCTGATACCAAATTTCATCTCTTTAGCTTAAAATTTAAGGTCTTAAAGTTACTTACATATGAACGGACGGACATGGCTTAATGAATTCTTCTGTTGCTCTGGCTTGAGTTTCTGAAAGGTTTTATGGGTGCACAGTAAATATTTACCGAGATTTCGCATAATGAATATTTTGTCTGTTCCAGTTTTAACGTTATTTCGTTGCAATAAAATGGACGCGCCTATTTTTTTTATAAAAATATGGCGACCAAGGAGTTCTAAGTACCTATTCTTAAAATGTGTAGCATATCGCGAGAGGAGAAAGTCTGAGGAAAGAGAAGATAGAAGCGCAAAGCGACTCACGATCCGACACAAATGGTCACGAGCCAGTACATGAAAACTCTGCACAGAAACACCAAAGCTAACTCCCGCAAGTGTTATGCCTTTATGGAGAGAGAGAATGATATAACATGCAGAGTATTCAACTAACACATCTGGCACAGATTTAAATGTTATCCACTGTATTTGCATGTTAGAAGAGAAAAAGATGTATAAAATTCGGCCGACCCCAACCCAGATAACAGACGCTGACAAGGAAGTCCTGGATTTCTCAAATGTGGCTTTACCACAGAAATGTTGCATACCAGTACCCACCATATCTGGGGAGGTGCTCAATTCGGGAGAGGTGCTGCCTATACGGTATTTACATCAAACAATCAAACGGGAAATGAATCCTTTAAACTTTAAAGCACAACTCTAGGCAACTACAAGTTGAAGTACAGAAACTTGTACATACCTTCGCGCACTCACTTGCCGCTTACTTCATGTTTGGCAGAGTGATATTCAAGCAAATCACATCTTGGGGATAGTAAGAGTCCTTATAAAAAGGACCCAAGTTGATGCTTCCATTTGATAAGGCAAACGACTATGCTTTTCTGTATTTACTTCACTAAACGATGTTTGCCTTGCTGTTCGTTACAAAGTACTTTGAACGCGATGTAGTTTTAGAACGAGTCGTAAACGAAAGGATGTGCGATCAAGGAGAAATATACTATTCCTTCAGTTGATTGGGTATTTCTATGCCGTTTTGTTGTTGAATTACAGTTTGAGTAGTTAGGGAAAACATTCGCAGCCCTTGAATTGCATACTTGATGCGATTTGTTGTGTTTCCATTCGTCTCTCTTAGGTATGACTGTATTCCAGAAAACAAAGTGGGAACTCATTCAAAAGGTCACGTTAAATCCTGACTATAGACGAATGTAAAACAGAAACATTCACAGGGTCTAATAAAACATTTATGCACCACCTACTCAACATCAAAGTCAGGAGAAATTTTCCATCAACTCACAAATCACTTCAAACTTCGTCACTCAAAACAAACCACTTAAAAGCCTTAAATCGTCATTTCGTTGACTTTATTACCTCATTACGATCATAAAAGGATCATGACTGCTAACCCAAAGCTCTATCAAGCCTCTGGCTTAATATAGTATAACCTCTCCCCCCCCCCCTCAAGTCTATCTGGTACATGCCCGAAACCAAAACACGATATCAACATTGTCACAATAATTGAATTTTTGTTGGCCTTTTTTTTGTCCTATTATCCTTGTTAAAAACAATTTTACAATGAGCTTAAAAGTTGCACCACACAACCAAGACATCGAGCAACCAAAGTTTACGGTCATCAAAATTTTATATCCCGCACTTTGCTACGAGAATTCCACAAAGCAAGATTTCAAGGAGAAGAGAAAGGCAAAAAATACTTCTGCTTCCTACATTTCCGTAGGAAGATGAGAAGCATCAAACGAAGGCAGGCGCTCTCGTCCTTTATTATACATCTGGAGAGTGTTTTCATTTATTTTTTTTACAACAACTAGGCTACGTGCAGTTTTGTTGACACGATTTCACTAGCCGCAACAAAAGAAACGAAGCTTCTACCTTTACGTGCTAAGCATGTATCAGGACTTCCTTACCTAATCCAAGATTCGATATCAATTTAACATTTCTATCCCGAGCAGGTGGCGGTAATAGTATGAAATGCAACGTCTGCAGGTTCCATACATTATATGTACCTAGGTATATAGTGGCAGGACCATTATACAGTTTTCTTTGGGGTCGGGTGGATTGTGCTATATGGGGATGGATGTTGGAATGGTAAAGGATTTCAAAGTATCGACCCCCCGGCGGGACATTGTTGAACACCAAAGAAGGCAATTGTTACAAAAGCTGGGGCCAGTCATATAGGTGCTGCACAACAATCTGCAGAGAGCGGAAGAATATCCTTAAGGAATTCTCTTTGGGGCGCAGTACACACAATGAGCATCGACGGTTTCCTATTGTGTGCGACGAAGGAAAAAGATAATCTTTTGTTGAATGAGTAGCGCTTTGTGAGTCCGTTTCGACTGGTGTCGCTTTGGCAATTCAATTATGGCAAAAGTGCCACACTATGAGGATTGGTGGTCCGGTTCCGAAGAGGAAATTAAAGTGGAAGTATGAATTTGGTTTTGGATTTCAAAGATAGATGGCTTCGAGCTTATATGTTAAGGGGAAAGATTGAGTGATTAAAAAGAATCGTCTGGGCAAAAGTGAAAAGTTCAAGGACTGTTTAATGAAGTCTGTTAAAGGCTAACTGAAATAGAAATAAGAGAATTGCCTTACCCATAACCGTCATTATATAGGGTAAGAGGAGGAGTTTGGTACTAAGAAGGAATATGTTTCATTTGAAGAAGTCAAAACGGTTGGACGAAGCTAAGTCATCCCTTACCTTTTAGGATGCCAAACATGTGCTTTCAAACTCGCTGCAAACCCCATCAATTAAGAACAAGAGCAGACTTTCAACAACACCTGGATTTACCTAGACTGAGCAGCTATAAATCTAGCCTTCGTGGAGATGTCAGTGCATTGAAGCGGACATAAGTTAGTAGCTACATAGACATAGAGGTATAAGGAAAAAGAAAAAAGAGTCACATCGAAAATGCAGGAAATACTAGAAGCGGAAACAGAGGAACAGTGTTTAAAACTTGCACAGAGCTCTGCTATCAGGTGAATGTATGGTTTAAAACAAGGGTCTTATTAACCGTTCCTATCTACCTCTTGCTAGTTCTTGCTTTTTTCTAATGCTCCATTTGATGTTTCGATATACTTGCAGGACTTTGTCCTCCTTTGAAAATACAGGTTAAATTCATCTGAAACACTTTTGGCGGAAGATTTTTCCATAATACTCAAAAGCATTTGGTCGCTCTCAAATTCTCTTTATAATAAATCCGGAAAGGAAGACACAAGTCCTTTAGTGAATTATTTCCTCAAATAGAGTCGACGCTGCATTTCCTTGCACCACCAAAATATCCTCCTGCAGTAAGAGCTTATTCAAGTCCCCTTTTGCACTTTTGTTCAGCCCGGATTATCTTTCATTATACTGCCAAAAATAATCCAATAATCTTCAATAAAATTGCATATTCCATATCCGGCTTCAAGCAAAAGGACCAAATCATCTTTTGGCTCAAAATTTTAGCATCTCTTCCATTCGTCATTCATAAAAATTAATCTTCAATCACTCATAGAGGGAGCCGCTTGCCCACCACCACTCAACCGCAAAGCACAGATGACACTAAAGAGAAACCTCTTATCCTTCGCGGCATTCAGAAGACCCCTTTAAAACTTTTGATTGCAATCAGCAGGCCTAAGTAAGCGTAAAATCGAAAATCGATTATCCTTAAAAGTCAATCAGAAGAGGCGACGAACGACGATGACAGTCGCATAGGGTTTAAGGTTTATACTTTTTTCTATTTGACAGGAACATCCCTGAGTGTCTGTCATAAGTTAGATCCTTGTGAAGGGTGGCGCTTTTAAACCAAAATCGGTATATTTATTTCCGTCATCTTTTTCTCAAGAAAAAACCTCAACTCACACGCACACACATGTCAGTTACCTTTTCCAGATTCGTAATAATAAAACATTCAGTTAACATCCCAGATTTGTAGAGAACTTCCGCTTATGTGATTATCCTTCCGGTCTAGGAGTAAATTTCATAGAGGCTTGATATGATTTTGAGCAGCGAAGTGTGTCCCGACAAGTAGAGACCGATGGAAGTCGTCGTCGCAAGAGACAAGAAACATTTCCTTCGAGAAAGTTTGTGTTTCGTATTTATTGTTTTATCCTTTAGCGCCCATTCGACGTGGATGTGTTTCCGTTATTGCCGCGATGAGAATTCCTTGCACGTAGTTTGGGGGAGCTAGATTAGGCGTCCTTTTTTTGCGCTTCCACACCAAGCGGCCTTTTCTGGTTTCGGTGGAAAGGTATCCTGCGGTTGCAGACTTCATATTTTGCATAGATTTTCCATCAGGCTTCATGAACTTTGTGGGTGGAGCAACTTTAGCGACTGTATTGGAGCATTGCTTCGCCGTGGCAGAAATTTGTTTTGAAAAAACACGAGTCACGTTCTGGTACTTTAGCATAAATGTTTGGAAAATTCGTTTTTGGCAATTATAGCAGAGCTCTTAATATTCAAAAATTAATTTTTATGACAGCTAGTTGAAGAAAACTGAGCCATGATGTTTAACTCTATCGGTTTGGCTTAGTAGTTGAGGTTGAAAACACTTTAAGAACGGCTTTTATTTAAAATGTACTGCAACTGTACTACAATAACAATTCTTTATCCTTTTTGGGTACACATAAAGTCCTTAAATACCTCTTATATTCTTTCTCCAACGGGCTTGATGGTGAGCTCATGCACTTGAACATGTGGTGGGGTTGATATAGCATACAACACCCCACTGGATATATCTTCTGGATTCAAAATAGCGTTTTCTAGTTGACTTCTAGTCTCCTTGTCATGGATTTCGGTATCCACTGCTCCTGGACTAATGCTCTACAAAAAAAAAAATGAATAGATATTTCATATACATTCGTATGACCCACTTATGAACTCACCGTGATCTTAATCTTTGTCCCAAGACCCTTAAATTCCCGACGATAGATCTCTGTAATTGCAGTAAGAGCATACTTTGTCGGGGGATAAATGTTCATTTCAAACTCTTCAGGCATCGCAGGTATAGAATGACCAAAAATACTATTCACTATAACAACATGTCCATCGAATTTGCGCTCCTTCATACTTTTGAATGCGTGTTGGGTGCACATTATCACACCCATAACATTTGTATCTATAACCTGACGAATCCTTAAAATGTCCATTGTGGCTAGTTTTCCTGCCACTCCGATTCCTGCGTTATTGACGAGAATGTCAACTGCTCCCAATTTTTCTATAATCCATTCGAAAGCTGATTCGACGGATCTCTCACTCGAAACATCACACTTAACTGCATGAATGCGACTTTGTTCTTTAGCCGAAAGACATGCCTTAAGATCCTCTATGCGATGAAGCCTGCGAGCAAGTCCAACTACAACAAGACCTGCTTTCACAAAGTCCCTGACGATTGCCGCTCCGATTCCAGAACTTGCACCGGTGACTACAGCGACGCGATCTTGCCAACGTTCCATGATGTTCAGTAGTCACATTTGAACTAAACTGCAATAGTGATCTGCGAGGGCTTAAGAAGGGCCACACACAGATAAGGAGCTATGAGGTTATCTCAAATCAATTAACGAATTTTCACTCATAATCATAATGTAGGCTGCTCATGTGAATATAGGATTAAAGTTGGTGGTTTTTGTTCTGCAATACTTCTGGATTTTTTTTCGACAAAACCATTAAAAACAAATTCTTTCTTCTACTGTTTTTTGATCAGTTTTATTGGCTGCTGGCAACGACCTCAACATTCGAGTCTATGGCGAAAACTGAGAATGGAGGGGGCGGGGGAAATAACTTCGAACTATACGGGCCTTACAGCGACTATATATAGCAACGTAAAATGAAAGGTGTACAATTATTTAAGAAAAGGTTGGATTAAATAAAATTGGCCTTGTTGTCAAAACTGTTTTAAAAACGTTGCTCAAAAAAAACTTGCAAGTTGAGCTTCTTCACACAAAACCTAAAAAACATAGGTCTGCAGCATGTGCACAAAATGATAATGACTCCCAAATCGCCGGTTGTTTGGCTAAATGTCATTCAAACGTTTGGACAAATAGAACGGTTCATTTGAGATTTGAATTTATCGCAACGGAAAGTTTTGACGATTGTTAAAGTATTATCAGAGTGAAAATAATTTAGTTGATTTCTTCGTGGCACTTGAAGAACAAGAACATTTTTGTAACGTTTTGTAACACCTTATATTCTGAAGACTGGATCCAGGCAGACCGATCCTTGGCATCATCTTAGACATAAATAAAATGAATAAGTAAAATATAGAAAATAAATGGAAACTGAAAATAGACCTTTTTTTGCTGGCCATGTTCACAAAAAATAATCCCAAGTTTACAAACATTCGTGCATAATTTATTTCCTTATGTATATACAGCAATGGAGGTCGGAACAGGCGCAGGTATCTTTTTGGGAAGCTCTGAAGTTGAGCAAATTATTCCTGATCAACGGCGGCTGCAGTATTTTTCCGGCGAAGCTGGGAGCCATAATTCAAGCTACAGCAACCGCCCTGTAGCTTGAAGAAATAAACGGTCCGCCATCAAACTTTTTTTCAACTAGTGTTTATTTCGTGAATGGAAACACTTAGCTCATATCTGATTTGACAAATAATAAGTTTTATCCTTCAGCTGAACGAATATGATTGTGTACGCGCTTGAACAACGGTGGAAAACATTGCGACATTACTTTACTGCGATCGACTTAGAGAAGATTCCGATTTTTTGAAAAAAAATCATATTTTCAGATAAAGATCATTTTGATCTTGGCGGGTAAGTAAACAAGAAAACCCGCACGCATACATTGAAAAGCCGATACACCCAAAACGAGTCACTGTTTGGTGCGGATTTTGGTCCAGAGGCATAATTGGGCCATTTTTCTTCGAAAATGAGCAAGGAGTGGCCATTACATTCGATGGCGATCGTTATCGGGCCGTGTTGAACGAATTTTTGTTGACAAAAATCAAAGAGGAGGATGTTGGCAACATTTGATTTCAACAGGACGGCGCTTCGTGCCACACAGCCGAAGCTACACTCCATGTTTTGCGCCCTGTTTATACCCGACCCATGGTATATTAAGTTTGATGTATAGTTTGTAACGCAGTGAAATAATCACCGTAGACCCCTTAGACCTTTAAGAGATATGAATAGGACCGAGAGGAGAATCGATTAAGCCATGTCCGTCCGTCCGTCCGTATGCAGCCGGCCTAAACAACTTTAAGGCCTTAAATTTTAAGGCAGAGACTTGAAATTTAGTAAGTTGGCTGATAGTCCAGTCCTTCAGATAAAGTTTGAAAATTAGCTGAATCCGCCCACTTCGACCATCTCTAATTTGAAAAAATACTTTTTCCAAATTTTAGCTATGCATTCATTTTCGGTATGTAAAATTGCCTTGAAAATGTCTTTGAAGTAGCTAAAAAAAATAAGGCTTTCCATTGACCACGCCTACTTTTTAAGGGATTTAAGTTTAAAATGACTGTTTTTCAATAAATATATGATATATGAAATTTGACAAAAAATTATATAAAAGAAGTTGTAGATTATGGCATTTTCTAATTTTTATGTATATATTGTGTGTGCCTCCGCCCACTTTTGTGGGCGTGGCGTTAAAAAAAAGTGATTTTTTTGGTTAAACCAGTGAGTAAGTGCTACAGTGTGTACGCAGAAGTTACAGTCCGTAGAACGGACCGTTGAATACCCCATCCTATCCCACATTGTAACATGCTGATGGCATAGTTATTTTTTGACATTTTATAAGTAATGCAAGCTTCGAAAAGAGGCGTAATCCAACCGCCCCTAGTTACAAACTATTAATTATAAGATATTTCCAAATCACACTTAAATGTACGAAAAAATGCAACTTTTTGGTTCAAATTCAATATTTTTTAAAAATCGAGCCCTAAAAGCGGGCTGGCTAAAAACTTTGTATGAACGAAATCTGGAACGAAGTCGCGTTTACCTAACCTGCTACGTTTTTTGTTTCATGCTTTCCCAAATTAGGCTCAAGGGCAGTCGAATTTGAGTTTTTCTAGAAAATTTTAGGTTTTTATTCAATTTCGCCTCCAATTGTGGGCGGGGCCCAATGTCTTGTATGAACAAAATGTGAAACTAGGCGTTTTCTATTAAGCAATTTTTTTTAATTTTGAGCAAAAATATTGAGTAAGCTGCATTTAAAAATTTACCCTTAAAATAGATTCCACGCCCACTAGAGGAGGTACACCAATTAAATTTGTCTTTTTTGTGTCTTACAGTCATTAGGAGAGGATAAATGTCAAATTTAAGCCTTTTGGAATGTCGTACAGTTCTGAAAACTCTGGAGGTAGTTACACATTTAGACCGACTGTGGGCGTGTCTTTGGGTGGATTTCAAAAAATTTTATTTATTATTTCATTATTATTTCACCGTATAACAAACTATGTGACAAACTTAATATACCTCCTATCCTATAGAATGGGGCATAAAAAGGAAAAATGTATGCAACCAACTAGTATAAAGCATTCAATAGTTATATTTTTATATCCCGCTAACTTTTTGGGGGCGTGGCACTTTTTTTGGTATGGTGGGGTATTTTGCAATCCGTCGTTGATAGACTGAAGCTTTTGCATACGTACGCACTGTTGCACTTTCCCACTTGTTTTGAAGATCGCATTATCAGCCGCATTCGTGAAGCCATTGGTGAAATACAGCTGCACACAATCGATAATGTGCTTAAAAATTGGACCGATCCTCTAGGCTACTGCATGGCCAGCCGAGTCAGTCATTTGAATGAAATTATTTTCCATTATTAACCGGAAGGATTGTACTTTCAAATAAAAAAAGAAATTTGAGAAAATATTCAGTATATTTTTTTTTTATTGCATTTTAAAAAAAAAAGTTTTTTGGTAGACCCTTTACAAGACCATTACACTAAAAAACAAACGTTGTCACAAGAATTTTATGTTCTTGAAAACTAAAACTTTTCGGCCCAACATTGTTTTCTTGAAGTAAGAACTAGTTTTTGATTTTTCAAAAATCAAATATGCAAATATTTATATTATAAACTACACCTGCATTTGTAATAAGATAAATCGAATTTCGATAGATTTAAAATTTCTTTTCCCTCCGAGCAAATCTTAGTTTTCTTCTCTCTTCGAAATGCATAAACAGCTGCAGAATAAAGTAACAAAAAAGAGCTAAAATTCAAGTTTTCTTAGATTTAAGATGCAGATGCATATTTGAGGAGCTTCCAAACTTCTCTAACGATTTCAAAATACCGGTTAGTAATACCAAGCCCACATATTAAAGAAAAAAGAAAAGAAAACTTTCCAACAAACACGAAGGGATGGAAAAAGTTTCACGGAAAATTAATCTTTCATCGGAGATCCGAAAAGAAAAAAAAACACACACCAAACCGAGACCCGTCTAGGTCTCGCACCCTCTGGGCACTTTACGTGAGCCCAACCAAAGCTTTAGGCACGAAGAGCTCATTTTACCATCGAATGAACCTTGAAGGTGGTGCCAACGTAAAACAGTCTGTAACATGGCAAAACCATTTAGTGCACAACATTGCAGTGCACAAGCTATCTATAAGGAACTTCAGCCAATTGACAGGTAAGCAGAAAAAAGTAAAACCTGGAAAAGCACAAGGGTGCAAAACACACTAGGTGCATCTTTCCACACCCTTGCAAGCAAGTGGATCTCTTTAGCAAAACTTTACATTTTCCACACAGCCCCATTCCACCAATGCATCATTCCACTTGGCTGAAGTATTGATTGGCATATGGCTGGGGATATATGAATGCATGCAGTGTATGACAGCGGTCGGGATGGTTTAATCCATGAGCAAATACTCAATCAAGATACCCTCGGATTCGGGACACGTAACATTTCGCTCACATTTGAGTGCACCGTGTCGAGTGAGGAGAAAAATCAAAGGACTAGATTATCTAGTGGATTCATGTGTGTATGTTAAATGCTTGTATGTACATATCTATATGGATAAGGGATAAATCCCTTTATGGCGGCTGATAAAGTTGCAAAACAAACACAAGGGAGTTGTTTGCAGCTCGTCCTCCTATTTTGTATGCAGACGAGGCAAAGTATTTTTCCTTCTCTTTTTGTTCGCCTTTGATATTATTTACAGACGTTAAGCCTACTCGAGCGAAAGATGAAGAGAGAAGTTTTATTTTTCGGGAACGGGATATGCCTTTCCTACCAGCAGTTACTGGTGAATGCTTGTGTTGATCGACGATTTTTGAAGAATTAGAACATGGGTTGGGAGGAACCAAATTGGGCAATTCCATTCTTTTTTATGAAACCACGTTTGTACGAAAATTTATATTGACTGTTTTTCAGTTAAGATTTTGGTGGCACTTTAATTCAACTGCTTTGCCAATGTGGCAAAAAAATAGGTGCAGCGTAGGTGAGAGCCGACTGCACAAAATTCTGGTTCTTGAACTTCACTAGATCTCTTTGTCAGGGGCAGAAATCACCGGGGCAAGAGTTGCTTCATAGAGTTCAAAGAGTTGCTTCAGTTCTTTTATAGGGAAAAGGAGAATGTAGATAAAACTGAGCAATTTTATTTGCAATAATCTTAAAGTACCCCAAGACCAACAGCCGAAACAATTCAAGTACATATTACCTCGGAAAATGAGTTAAGCCTTGAGACTTTGTTCTCGGCATCACATTAAAAAAATCTTTAAAGACATAACGCATGATACTCAACCTAACAAAAATTCCTCGAAGTAATTGAGTTCATAATTCTTAAATTAGAGATAGACTAAACATCATATTCTGTTTAAAGAGTTCCTTATGCGTATAAGTTATAACCAAATAGGTGAAAAATATTTTATCTTCTCTCAGAGGTTTTAGCTTCGCAGGTTTGTTTTACGCAGCCAAGCCAACTAAGGCCTCCTGCAGCCTCAAGATTACATACAATAAGCACCTCAATACACCGCGCGACCCATAAATCTTCAATGAAATAAGATCCTTAGGAAAACTTTATAATGCCTGTTACCCAGGGTATTCCTTGTGGCACTTCTTACCCACTTTGCCAGCTCATGCCCAATGAAAAGTGCAGATCTTTCATTCATTTGAGTAAAGTATCTTTCCCCAGATGCATATACCTATACCGACTCTTCAAACTTTCGCATTGAACTCAAGGAGATGAACTTTTCCACTGTTTACCCTCACACTAGTGGCTGGGTAGTTTCTCCTCGAAGAGTCTTGCTTTTCTCGAAATTAGTTGCAAGTTGCAGTATAATCCTCTCAACGACAAAAGGGTAAAAAAAAGTAGGAAAAAACACTGAACGCGATGTTCTGGGGATTTTATTACTTTCTTGAAAGTTATAGAGGACGTTGCGACGGTATACGACGCACTCCACAGGTTCCCGCATCGTACTCTAGTGTATGTGTTTCCAGATGAGTTGAGAAGTAATAATTAGTTCGCGCTGATGAGCCTTTTTTCGGGTACTTGCACAAGCCAAATCATGTTGGTGTGTTGACTGGTGGAAAGCAAATCCATCCTCCAGGTGAACCTCGCTTCATTTCGGCAGGAGTAAATTCAAGACTGAAGCGAGGAAAACATACAAAAGAAGATTTTCAGCCGAGGTATGCAGGTCCTGTGAAAGGAGAAGTTCTTTGAACGTTGTGCTGACTCTAAACGAGGACGAAGGTGCTTTTATATTGCAAAGAGAATTCGTTGAAATAAGTGACTATATTTTCCTCATAGCGACACACCGCGACTGTGCATTCTTGTGTTGTTCTCCAGGCTATGCATAAATGACTTAATGAAAGTCGTCTTTTGGCAGGAAATTCATCCTTTATGCGTGACAGGTTTATTACTTCATGGGTGACATAGTGTCATGCGACATGCTTGAAAATTTTCTTGGCATTTTGTCAGTTATGTCTTATTTTGACTTCGCTTTGACTTTTGCTATTATTGTGTGGTGTGAGTGACGGAAATATGTAACCAAGAAGTTGATTGGAAACATATCTGATTTTCCCTTAATCCCTGAAGGAATTATTACCTACTTCGTCAAAACTTATTCAAAAGAACCTTCGACCTAATGACTCTAAGGAATGAAGTCAATCTCAAAAACACCACGAATGATTCCCTTGAAATGAATTAAATCAAGGCAAATTTACATCCTCAATCGTTCTCCTTGATCCTTATGTGAAACGCTCGCAGACTCACTAATGAGGATAACACTTTATTTTTTGCATCAGCAATTGTGACGCACCAAGATTTCTGTGCGAATGCCCGCGTGGAATGATCCAATTTAAATTCATCAAATGAAATGAAAAGAATGTTACCTCCGGTATTCATTGAGACCATTTCCTTCTTAAGCATGCAGCAGTGATGGCGCATATACGAACACCTGCATCCACCTCTGCCGCCACCTGCAATGGCAGAACACGGCCCGTCGTGTCTTCGTGGGTAATCAAGGACGAATGTAAAGTCACATCGTAAGAATCGTGACTGGAATTCGTGGCGATGCAATTCACCCTCACAGCACACCCACACATGCCCCTACAAACGCACCGAAATATTTCCGTTCAAGTGATTTGAGGTAAGGATTGGCAGAGTGCACTAACCTTGCGGCGCGCATCCATCCCCTTAAGCCTTAAGTAATAATTAATTGATCTAAATCCGGCCATAGCAGAGTAAATCCCAATTAACCTTCCGGCTGTGAGGACCCGCGCTCATCGAGCTTCGGCCAGGCACACCGTCAAATTGCAAGGATAAACCAATTGAATACAACGATTTTAGGTTGAGTACCTGTATTTGTAATTGCACGGCTGTATGCCGCCGAAATCCAAGAGGGCAAACCTCATAAGCAGCCGCCAGCATCGTGCATCCGAGTTGGCAGAGATTGCTGCAAGCCGTGCTCATGTTTTCCCATCAGGTACTCAGTGTGCATCGGCGAGTGGCAAATGAGTCCATCTTAAGCGGCACATGCACATGCGAGGTTGGATGAACTTATAATATTTGCATTGGTAATTTGCAGGAAGGCAAAGGTTACATAGATCAGACCAAGGGCTCTTTCGGCTCCCGCGCACCACGCGAGTGCAACCGCTCACCGGAAAACGCAATAAATCAGTTCTTTTGAGGGCGAAGCGAATCTTCGAAAGGTAGACGTGGGACGCTTGAGCGCAGTAAATATTCCACTTAATTGATATGAATGGCAATTCGCTTCGAGACTGAAACGTGGTCGTCGCCGACGTCGTCGTCGTCGTCCTTGACATATCTCCCCCACATGATGTAATATCGCACGAAGCGCAAGAAGAAAGGGTTGGGCAGGATTAATTTTAAGCTCGGAGGAAGTGTAATGGATTATGATGCAGTTAAAGAGGGAAGTTTTGATTCTCATAAATTTATTACAATGGGTTTTTAAATTAATTGAAAAATCCTCTAATAGAGAAGACTATGGTGGATGTAAGCTTTTGATGCAATGCAGGAGATTTTGGAAATTCTACAACATTTGTCTTCGAATGATTGAGAAATAGCTTTAACGTCGAGTTCTTAAAATATAACGTTGACTTAAATTCTCGCGTAATGAAAGCTTTAGGATAGGTGTCTACAGTAAATTAGCCAATACAAATCTTACGTAAAATAAGAGCCCGTTGCTTATGCGATGTGCCGTCCCGTACGAAGGAGTGTCGAATTGAGAGTCCTCTTGCTGCGCTGAGGTGGCACTATGCACCAAACTTGTGTTATCCCATATGAAGCTCGAACCCGGGTACTTGTGCACATGAGTCCTAGAAGAGGCTAAAAAGGCCCAAAAAGCAAAGGCTAGATATTATGTTGGCAGTAAAAGTGGCTATCACTTCTTGCACTACCTCCAGTCAATTTAAGCTTAAGGTTAAAGCGGCTATCAGTTGTGAGAAAATTGACGGCAGACACACTTAAATCTATCAAGATCCAACAACGTGGATTTAAAAATTAGCACCTTCTCGTTGCGAAATCTTGCGGGACATCGTATGCGGATTGTTAGATTCTTGTAGAAGAAAGCCTCAAGCTGAAGATTTCGTTCCAAAGAGAGAGCTGGCAAGTGCAAAGAAGAGGAAGAGTCGTCTCTACCTCCTCCGCCTTCATGCAGCTCTTGCAAAAGTTATTAGCATAAGACTAAGCTTTGTTGCATGACATTACTACTTGTAATGACACACCAATTGCAGCTATGAGGGTCGAAGATTTCTAGAAGAAAGGCAATAAGCACACCTGCATGCATTTAATTTCCTCCAATTGAATTGCCAACTCTTATATGTGATAAGTTTCAAGATACCCACAGTTTTTTTTTTTGACACGTCGCAACCTCACGAAGTCGCTTCTCTCCACAAACATTTTGTGCAGCCCTTTTTCGTTTTCTGGATTTCATCATATACAGTTTGGAATTTTGAAACTTTTGTAACTTTTAAGGTTAGCATCGATATCTTTTCACGTTTCCATCAGTCACCAGCCATAGTTTGAAGATAGATCGTACGTTTTGGTCTTCAGGCGAGGGGCATAATGGGGTCCATTCCATTACCATGTTTAGTCATTCAATCATTCAGTCATTCATTACCCCGACACCGACACCCTCAGAGATTACGATACAGTAGCACAGGGCTCTCGGAGGAAAATGGAGGAAGAAAATATCAGGGCTAGAGCCGATGACAAAAAGGCTGGCCTGGGCGATCAGCTCCTTCGATCCCTTAATAGCACCATATGATTTAGATTAATAATGCTCCAAAAAGTAGCGGAAGATATCATTCCATGGTAGGGTAATGTTTGCAAGTCCCGCTTAAGGCTCTGCTATGTTCCCAGGGCTTGGAGAGAAGCGAAAGTGGTGATATTCATCCCAAATAAGGGAAGGAAGGCTAGCCATACTACTGCAAACGACTACAAACCCATAAATCTGTCTTCGTGCATGTTAAAAGCGAAGGAGCGTCTTTCCAACGTGTATTTGAAAGAGGTAATAAGCGAAAACTATTTATCAACGTCACATCATGCGTACGTAAGAACCAGATCTGCTGACACTGCACTGCTTAGCTAGTAGCAGTGGTTGAAAAATCCTAAGACCACAAGGAGTACATTTTGGGTGCCTTTTTAGACATATAGAGGGAGCATTTAAGGCCCTGCAGAAGGAAGGCTTTATTTTTAGCGCATGTGCAGGCTAAGTGGCAATCCTGATCCCAGGCGAATTCCCATCAATCCTAAACGATCGACTCGCTCCTGTTGAGAATGAAGTCTTATTGTTTACCAGGAAAAGGGCAATTACAACCTTCAGGAAACCAAGAATGGCGGGTTGGATAGCTGCGTCACATTGGACTCGAGACTTAGTTGGTAGGAATATATATAGAAAATCGTTTCAAGCGGGTATACGTGCCTGCATATGGGGACTGGAGTTTAACATGGTACACTGGACGTATATAGAGGTTGAAGATCAATCCTCACTTACCATGAAGGTATATGGTGGAAGGCTATAGGAAAAAAGTGTCATCTCTCGACATTTTGCTCCTTCCAGAAAAATCTAAAATGTGTTCTAGCAGATGATCATGATCTCCCTACGCCGAGGTCACTGGTTAGTTTGTCGGACTACTGGGCACGATGTCTTGGGTTCGAGTCCCTGCCGGTCAATTAAAGTTTTTTCACAGTTCCACCCCAACCAGGAGGTGTCTGACAGTATCCGAAAGTATCATTCGACATGAAAGACTTCCCAAGGGGGTGGGTCATAATACTGCTTGTCAAGTATGCGGCTATTGATCCCAACTTACCTTATCGCGGTGATTCACAAAGGGCAAAAAATTGAGGGTCCCCTCCATTTTTATTGAGTAAGTATAATTTTTCACTTCTAAAATCTGACAATCTCTTAGCAGTCAGCGACACCCTGACGAGATTGTATTGTCATATTCACATGGTTCGGTGAGAGCATTGGTCTTAGCACAGAGGCAGCATTGCAGGTAGCTGGTGCAGTGGTAACATGATCGTTGAAATGAAACGGTTTTTGCAACCAGAACCCTTGATACTCTTGCTCGTTTTTGTGAGGCACGAGATTATCTCATAGGTGTGACAGCAGTGCTTAAAAACATGTTAGTCCACATTTCTTCATATTCATGCTTGAGACCAGACTTAAAAACATGATACGAACGTCATGGTCAAGATTTGCATCGAATTTTATTTAGATTTGTTTAAATCGAAGAGTAGGACTGACGTCTCACCTAGTTTATGCCTTTAACAACTTCCGAAGCTTATATCAATGCTACATTCCTATGCAATTCATGTTTCCCACTTTATTTAAACGTCAAATTTTTCCTCCTTTTGCTATTTGTGTTTCAATCCCTTTTTTTACCAATAAATCATTATTCAATTCATATTTTTATGTCATGCCATTTAATTAGAATGTCCTTCCAGCGGTACCTAAGGTACTTGAAGAAGGGTCCAAAAAGCATTTGAAACTTTTCCTCTGCCATTTAAAATTTTATCGACCTCCGAGTTAAGCCAATTGTCCATCAGGCAGTCAAGTTTATACTTATCCATTTGTCTCGAGTGTAAAGGGCTTTCTCCCTCTCTATTTGCCTGCGAGTAAAATGAAGCTCCCTCCCTTTCATACATATTCATTTCGTGTACCTATCTATGCTTCAAGGATCACTGACAAAACTCCTTCCCAACTTGGCTCGTGCAAAGCTTCAACAATTCATTTTCTTGCCTCTCCCACAGAGTCCGCTTGCAAAACCACCCCATCGATTATGCAGGATTTTCTCTGGTACCACTCGTGAGTGGAGCAATTTAGGAAGTCACTGCGATGGAGTTTCCCTAAGCTGAGGATATCTGCTTTGGGGGCACGTATGCAGATGCAGCGATTTAGAATTTCAAGTGCTGGACTGTCTCTAAGTTGTTTCGGTGGAATCACTAGATTGAGGTGGGTTTATGAACAACGAAATTTAACTGTTTTTTTTGTTGTTGTTGCTGCTTTGCTTCAGATGAAACATTGAATACATTCGTAGGAGTATGGACGTGATGGATTATAATTAATTGAATTGGACAGCACAACTATGGGAAGGTCGTGTAGCCTCGTCCGTTTTGTTTGTGTCCAATTTATATTCGTGATTTTGGCAAAAGGGATTTCCATGAATGAGCTATCAGTGGATTGTAAATGGACTCATTTGTTTCTCTTGGAAGTTTGTTGGGATGAGGAGACTTTGCACAAAGGATTTGCGAAGAAATTCCGCCAAGCAACCCTTTTTTGCGTCAAGGGAACATAGTTTTATTGCATCATAAAATCACAAGTAATCATAAAACACAAACACACTCCCGAACAAAAGGTGCCAACAAAGAAACTCATTTTTATTACAGCACCCACAACGCTGATGTCAGTGTTCCGAAAACAGCTTTTCATTTGTTAACCACAAAAGTCGGCTTGACAAAAGACTTCATCATCATGTCCCAACAACGAGCCATTGAGCAACCCCATCACTGGAAGCCATCACCGAACCAGGAATTTCCTGGAGTCATAATGAAAGTGATTTGCTCCTGTGTAGCGGCAGCTTTCCCGGTTGGTGTGGGTGGGATGGTGCTCTGCGGCGGGTCTTATGCGGATGCTTTCAATAACCGAAAACAGAAAACGATGTCGAGATTAAATTCCTAAGGCTTTGTGTGCTGCAACTCCTTCAGCGCCGAGTGAGTTAAGGGTAAAATGTTTAACAGTTTTTCTTTGTATCGGCTTGGGTCATCGTTGAGGGATTATTGAGAGGAGAAGCTCGTAAGTATTGATGGTGGTCGGTTAAGTGCAGGTGGATAGTTTAGTTATCCATCCGGATATTCAACTAAAACTTAATGTGTACGCAACTCTTTGCTCTGGTATTTCAATATTTTTTTTTTCCTTAAGCATTCTGAAGTCGTTTAAAAAATTATAGCTTGGAAAGTTTGCCTTAATGGTGTGTTTTGTAGAAAGCTGTCGCATTAACCAAGTCCGATGGGCAGAGTAAACGATGTTTTCTGGTAAGGGCTTAAAGAAATGAATCCTTTGAGTAGTTTTCTCTTTTAAACTTCGCTTCAAGGATTTTTCTATTGTGGATAAAAGAGTAAGTGCTATTTTTTTAGTTCAATTTAGCTAAATTGTTAATAAACTACTTATCGTAGCGCCTAAACTATAAGCCTTTCATCCAGAGACAAACAAGTTTTACTTATGTCGAGCTTTTAAGACTTTTGAGATACGTTCTTCTGAGATCATCTTATGTCAATTTATTCTACCTGGATAACGGGATTCAGTCTTTAATTTAATTTCAACTTATACCTACATTTTATTCGTTGAACCTTTTGTAGGCCACCAAGCTTTTGTTCCGCACCTGAGTCGCATGCTCCTCTACTGTACATCTACTGCGCTCAAAAGAGACTGACCTGTTGCTGATGGAGTTTAAATACTTCCAAGAAGTATTCGTTTCATGGCTCAGTTATTGTTCTTGCATAGTAAAACACCTAGGCTAGGCAAGCTGAGAAAGTATCAATGTGAAAGGATAGTTTATTTACTTTAAACTTTTCTTCAATAACGATGGCTGTTCTCCTACCATCGTCGTTTCTTATTATGTTGTAATCTCGAATGAAGGTTTTAGTTTGGTGTATAGCCTTGTTTCAGATATGAAACAGATTTGAGGTTTTTTTTTTTTGAAGAGTTCGTAGGAGTGAAAGTGCCATTGGCATTGAATTTAGCCTTGAATTTATTATTGACATTGAATTCAGCATTAGTATTGACTTTAGCATTGGCATTGAAAAAATCATTGACTTCATTATTGGCATTGAATTGAGCATTAGCATTGACTTTAGCATTGGCGTTGACTTTACCATCGACATTAAAAAAAATGGTCTTTGAATTAAGCATTGAATTTATCATTGGCATTGAATTTATCGTTGGCATTAAGCACTGGCATTGAAAGCAGCATTGGCATAAAATTAAGCATTGGCATTGAATTAAGCATTGGTATTGAATTTGTCATTGAATTTAGCATTAGCATTAAATTAAGCATTGACATAGAAAACATTGAATTAAGCATTGAATTTATCACTGAATTTAACACTGAATTAAGCATTGAATTTATCATTGGCATTGAATTTAGCACTGACATTGACTTTATCATTGGCATTGAATTTAGCATTGGCATTGAATTCATCATTAGCATTGGCATTGAATTAAGCATCGGCATTCAAAAAAGCATTGTCATTGAATTCAGCATTGAATCTAGCGTTGAATTTATCATTTGCGTTGAATCTAGCATTAGCATTGAAAAAAGCATTGTCATTAAATTTAGCATTGGCATTGAATTTAGCATTGGCATTGACTTTATCATTGGCATTGTAAAAAGCATTGGCATTGAATTTATTGTTATTGGCACTCATAAAAAAAAAAACAAAATGATGTAGGTACGTGCCCCGAAATTTTTCTTAATATACCTTCATATATCTGAAATCAAACATAACCTTTCTTAGTAGTCACCCCCACGCCCTGCTTTAGAGGAACTTAATAGATCCACACTGTAGCCTCCTTGATACATAAGTTCCCTCCATAAGCAACCAGTTCTCTTCCACATACTCAACCACAAAGACTGTTCGAAAGTGCAATTTCCATGTGGTCCGATTCTTCTTTTTTATGCAGATGTATCTAAGCGGAAAAATGCTTACTTGCTGCACCTCCTGCATTCTTAAACCTCACACCGGCAAGGTAATTCCATACAACTGTTGGGAGAATTTATATCAGGTTTATTCAAAACACGCCCCATCCTTATCCGACATTCATATGGTAAAAACCGTCCACCCACCTCCCAGGTTGACCCAAGATACATCGTCTGTATGCCCAAACACACGCATAGTAAGCGTTTTAAATGCATTCCAAAATAAAATTACACTCATAGCTAGCTGTGTATAGGTAGTACTTTTTGTGCACATGAACATTGCAAAATGTTGCGGTTTACCATATGCCTGCGTCACCCGTCTGCAGCTCACCCCAGAAGTCGGTTATCATTTGTCGGAAATAATTTAATATCCTTGTCAGGCGGTCGGACTTCTTAAGTGGGTTCTCGGGGCGGTATGGTGATGTGGTTGGCCCACCTCCTTCCGCACACACACAATATGCTTTTAGTCGAAATAAAATGCCAGATGGTTATTTTTATGCTTCAAATTAGCGTTGAGCAAGAAAATTTATTTGCATCCTTGTACGAAGGAGTACTTCTTCATTTTTATGTAAGGTTTTCACTTTTTTCTTCCTTCAAGATTTATGGATGTGAAATTTATTTGGCAAAAAAAAAGATGAGAAATTTGCCAACCTTTCTCTGGGGTAGGTAAACCTAACCTATACTTTTTTCCTAGAATCCAAAGCTCGAACAAGCGAGACAGCTGAGGTAGAAATGCAAATTTTTATGGCAACATTATAATAATTTGCAGAACACCTTTATGGGTGCTTGGCGAAGGGATAAAAAAGGCATTCGTTGAATGATAATTTGAATGTTACATTGTGTTTTACAATTAAATGTGCGCACTGTATTTTATTGCACGCAATTCTTATATAAGTATCTACGTTTGTTATTGAAGTTGGTCCTAGTTCAATCACAAGAGAGAACTTCTTCCATAGATAACACTTCGTGTCTGGTCATGGGTATTTGAAATCAACGCTGGCGATTCAGTAAAATGAGTACTCACAGCACAATTGCTAATTGGAACCCACCAGAAGGCTTTAAGTCAGCAACCACTTCCAACAAACACCCACCTTATCCGAAGCATTTCTGAAAAATTCTATTTCCTGGCAACAGGAAGTTGATCTGTGATGTGCCAACATAGGCCGACAGCGGATGTGCCTATACACGGATTCAATCAGCATCGCACATTTTCGTGAAAGACTCTGGGCTCTGATCAAATGCCACAGCACGGCTATTTCCCATTCAAAAACTTGCATCGACACTAACTCTGTAGCGAATACCAATCACTGCAAACAGCTATGTCATGGTGAGTTTGTCCGTCGAATCACCGGGTTGAGCACGCGGATAATTGGATTGCATGCTTCCTTGAGATCATTGCATTCAAACCCAGATACTTTTGCTAATCAACTTTCCTCGAAATGTACAAGAGAAGGATTTCAGCTCGCAGTTTTCATTCACATCCTGCCAGAGCATCCTGTATAAACACACGTCCATTCCGACCGTGAATCACCTTGACCGTACAACTCGCATGCACTGACGGGCGTACATGAGTTTGCCCTTGTTCAGAGCACAGGCAGACCAATGTAATTTTATTACTTCCAGCAAAGTGCTTCCCCTGCAATGAAAGACCAAGAAAATATCCTTTTTCCAGAGATTCTTTCAGCTCTTTCGAAGCTATGTACTCCGAATCCTTTTCGTGGTTATGTTTCGGGAAATGTTTCCTACGGAGTGTGTCAGAAATCCACACACTCTTACCCACCGCATGCGGCTAAGACGTAATATAATTCAAAAAGGACTTTCTGTAATCCCTTGTGTCTTGGAGCCGGGCTTAGTGATTTCTCTATTTCTCTCAGAGGCAGCTCGGACTAACTTCGAATGATAAATTGCTCAAACTATTCTGGAATTAAAGGAATGAAAATGAAAAATCTGTGCGGCTGGTGTACTGTTCTCTATCCATGTGTGTAGAGTAGTGGCATTCAGTTTTTCGTCGTTTTTCAGTAAGAGCTTTGCATTCAAGTGGATGGGAATTTTTCGGGACGAACTATGGGAAAAGTTAGTTGCTTAGAGTAAGGGAATTGTTAGTCTTTGTGTGCGGGGCACTTTTGAGATTGTATGAGTCTGAATAATGGGAGCGGATGTGACATGAATGCGATGCTTTGGTGGGACCGTAAAGCACTGATGGATGAGATCGTTTGGCTGGTGGTCTTTGTTGGGACTTTTGTGTTGCAATGTTGCAAAAATTTTAGTTTCAAGGAAATTAAAGTACAATATAAGAGCACAATTATTTTTCAGTGCGTGTTAAAACCTCCGAGATTCCAGTGGGCTTCTAATGCTGGCTAAACGAGTTTATTTAGAGAATGAAACTCAAGACAAATCGAAATGTGCACTGTGCAGTCTGTTTGGAATTAAGACGTCGCTTAAGATGATGTCTTCCCTGTTGCTAAGAGTATCTCCTTCTAGCGCTACCCTCAAACGCTACACACCTACATAAAGTCAGTATTCAGCAAAATCGAATATTTATGATCAAGGACTGACAATTAGTCATGTGACTATACTTCTGTCATCAACTCTTCTTAGGCATACCATTCGGCTGCGTTCGCATGGCAATATTTGCTTGGCTAATGCGCCGAATAACAAATCTGCATCGCTTTCACGAGACAGTCCTTTACTCGCATGTGAAAGTCATTGGTTTGTCGGTTCCGTCAGCAGTCGGATTCCCATCAGCGGGCTTGGTGCCGAATGAGTTGCTATACCAAACAGGAAGTTATGCGTAGGGTTTGCCGGTTGCTGGCTAATAGAGAATGACGAGGGTTCACTTGCAACAATGAGGGTTCTTCTCCATCTTTAGAGCAGTCACTGCACTGAACAAAGGAGCAACACAGGAACAGCCGAATATGGATTGGGATTTGCTGACAGACTCGTCAGCGATTGTAGTTGTATTCGCTGATTGACTTGAGACTATTGAATTTTGAAGGTTTGTCGAAAATTGTTTTATCAATAATTCTGCCGAAAAGAGCTGGTCCTGACTCCCCACCAAACAGGAATTTACCCGAAAGAACTGCTGGTTTGTCCTCCTTCTTGGCATTATTCAAAGCCAGAGTAAATGACAACGTATAGGCGGATGTCTTACTGGTCGAGTTTGCCACGGCTCCAAAAATACAGACGTAGCTGATTTCCTAGGAGTAAGTTCATCCAATAGCTTGCTCGGCTTGAAGATTGAATGGTTCGGCTTCGAAGGTGGGGCGTCATAGAGCGGGAGGGTCTCATCTTGCAGAATTCTGTATTGTGTGGATAGTAAGGAAAAACGAAATTGTCTGGATCGCATCCACGGCATCCTTTACATGCAAAAAAAACGAGTATTGAAATAGACAAAGACTTTATTTATACAAAGAAAATATACAGGAGCTGCAACAAACCGCGATTTTCTCGTCTTCATTGGAAATTATAACTTCTACATCCGCCGGTTGGCCTGCAACTACAATAACTGGCGTTTAACATCATCGTCATTTTTGGTGACCGCTTATCCTTAGAAGTGTTGCGAGGGCGGCTAAATGGTCCTTCCATCGCTCTTGATCCTCCGCCAATAACTCAAAAGACACAGGTGCCATCCCGGAGATGTTTTTTACCTGATCCCACCACCAGTTTCTTGGCCTACCAGGTTGGAACGCGCTTGTATCTCGGCTAACTGACGATGACTTGGAAAATTGGAACGGATGTGTCATCCAAGCTGTTGTTACCAACCTTCATAAACGTTGTTTATGGTTCGAAGAAAGAACTTGTTCAGGTTTATTTCTCCCGCTCTGCAATCATGTACAGCAAAAATCCACGACTTGTCGTCCTTACTTTTGTGTTCCACATTGTTAAGCACATGATTCTGACAAATCTTCAACACCTGCTCGCGACGCGTCACGCACAACTCCCAATTTTTACATCTGTAGAGCAAAATTTTTACATCCACCCAAGACGCGTACCTTCCACTCGCCTTTGGTGCAGCTATAGAGTTTGGCACGACGAGAGAACATAACCTCTTCGTTCTACTCGCCAGTCTTGATTTCGATATTTTCGGGCAATGAAATAACCGCAGCAAAAGTAGGCGTTGTTCTCCTCCTCGTCGGCGTCATGCTCTAAGTCCTCTTTCTCAGCTCCTGGCGAATGGCAATGGGGCACCTAAGAGGCTCTTCGATTTCAAAACAATGTAAAGTCATTCGTGTCTGTTTGGACTTAAGTCCTTTGTTTTCTATGGCAAACTAGAAAAATGTGGACTTGGATCGGGGATTAGTGGTTGTTGAGTCTACTTGCACTGCGGTTGGCGAGTCGAATGAGAACGACTTAGCGGGCTCCAACGATGATAGGATTCAGTGCTCCAGTACTAACACCACTGCCGCCAGAAGTCTTAGCTCTTTTCCTGCCTTTTTTTGGCCTCCTTGCGGCTTACCAGAGGTAAAACCATTCGTTGGAGTCGTGCAACTATAAGTTGTCGCATTTAAGCTTAACGAACTTGGTTCAGTCTTGAGATCTGTTGTGATGGCAGCTGCCGCAATGCCAAAGGAAATTTTTGCAAGAGTTTTGACAGGGCTAGAATATCGGTGGACTTTGTCTTTATCCTTTCTTTTTTATCACTGTGGAATCTTCTGTTGAGTTATAAGCTTTGCGCGAGAGCGATCCTCCGGGACAGATAGCATTCCATACATTACCAGGAACAGCGGTTGTATGTCTTATCTTTGCAGGTTCTGCTTGGAAATTGCTTACAGAAGAAAATATATTATGAATGCTGACACGGTCAGTGGCTTAACAGAGTCACCGCAGTAACTTTGGTACAGTTGATGCTGCTGATGTGGCAGCATGACCACTCCTTGCAGCTTTTACGTTCTTGACCTTTTGCTGTGGACGTGCTCGTCATTTTTTCGCAAAACTCATGGGCTTGGGCTTATACTTATTCCCTACTTTCCACTCGTTATTGAAGCGGATTTTTTCTTCGCCATTTGGTGCGCAACATTCTAGGCGTTTTTTTGAATCGCACTCACAACCTTTACTGTTTACTTAAGGTGGCGCTACAGTCCGGGGTGGACCTGGGCCTCAGCCAACAAGCTTCGCCAGCCAGCTCTGTCTCTAGCTAGCCGTCTCCAGTTTCGCACGCGAAGTTGGCTGAGGTCCCCTTCCACTTGCGTGGGCCACCTGAGTCTCAGTGCTCCTCTACAGAGCCGTCCCTGCGGTGTGGATTCGAAGATTTTCCGGGCCGGGGCGTTAGTGTCCATCCGCTCTAGATGACCCAGCCATCTCAGACGTTGAGTTTTGACTCTTTTGGCTAGGTCGGTATCGCTGTACAGCACGTACAGTTCGATGTTATATCTCCTCCTCCACTCTCCGTCTATGCAGACGGGACCGTAAATCGTCCGAAGAATTTTCCTCTCGAAGCAGCCTAAAGTGTTTTCATCCGCCTTTGACAGGGTCCATGCTTCTGCAACGTAAAGCAGGACTGGGATGATGAGGGTCTTATACATGGACACTTTAGTTGCTCGAGAGAGGGCTTTGCTACTCAATTGCCTTCTTAGCCCAAAGAAACAGCGATTCGCAAGAGTTATCCTTCGTTTGATTTCAGCGCTGGTGTCAAAAAGTTGGTGGTCAAAGGATAGACATGTGCACTCAAGAGGATACAAGCATCCACAGGTTTTTCTAAGCCCACCTCTGTCTATCAACTCCTACTCTCACCTCCCCGTGGTGAACACCGGGTGCCTAGTACCTCAACTGGAGATTGGGTTCCAACCCCTTTGGAAGGTTGTTGGGGGTAGCAGACGAGAGAGGGGGGGAGGAGTGTTCCCACTAAGGCACTTCTCCTTGCATCCGGACGGCAGCGGAGGAATTCCCCAGATGGAATCAACGGTGGCGTCCATAGTTCCAGTCAGGCCGAACTACTTAGTGAACACCTTATATGGGCCACTACGACGTATTCGGAGCTCAGGCCTATAAGGAGCGGGCTATCCGGCTCTCCGTCCTAAGAGCTAAGCAATGGATCTGGTCCTCCAGGTTGGGGGTCGTGCCGTTGGGGTGACTTCCCGGCCACGTAAAGAAACACCAGTCACGAAGCAACCTTTAGTGTTTAACCTCTGCAAATTCATTCATCGCCCATATAAAGTTTGTTTTGCTATTCCTGAGCTTCGAATGTTTTAACTTGGTGGAAATTTCATTATAAGCACAGATTTCTTACGCCTGGTAGCGACGCATCAGAGTTTTTGAGGACCCATATACTTGCTCTTAGGGAGCAAGTTTTAAGTTTTGTGTGCGAGCAGAATATAAGGTAGAAACTCCCTCACTTCCTCCGTAAATGCCCGGCGGCCGGCGCTTGTAAGAGGCGGATGGCGAAGGTACACTGAATTAACCTCTCTTCGAATACCTTAGTGTAAATCTAGGATAATCTAGGGTTCCTATATCCAACCTCAACGCGACAGGTTGGACATAGGAACCGACTACCACAGCCTCTACAACCATTACAAGCCTGGTGACATGAGTCGTAGTACCGAAAAGGCACATCAAATAGCTACCTGGGTTCATTTTAAAAGAGCCACTTTCTTTTGGCTAATTAAAAGTTAGAGTGAAAGAAAATCATAACAAAAATTAGCAAACAATGTAAGTACTTTAAGGACTGTTTTTAACATAATTCTGAAAGCGAGTAAGACTGCCCTTAATTTTACTATTAATACTTTCTCTTTTAAGCTTATCTTATTTTCTGTTAAAGGACTAAGGATTGAAATAAAATTGATTCTAATGCTTAAGAAGCAATCTTTCATCGGTGTCCCACATGTCTCTGATAGCTCAGTAAATATGGATTTCTGAGTGAGCTCAAAGTTCAACTTTTTTTTTTTTTATTTTGGTCCACTTTTCTTTCACGACGGGGCTATTCAAGAACAGATTATTCTTACCCCAAGTCATGAGCAGTTACTGGTGCTCCCTACCCTATTGCAAAGTCGTTACACTTCAAAAGTATCAACGTTGAGCAACTACTTTTCCGAGTGGAACCGATAATACCTACTTTGAAGATGTCGAAGTTTCGATACATTAATCCTAGGCTTTTCGACAACCTTCCTAGACGGTTTATGAATGGCGCGCTATCAGCAAGGCGCTCCGGCTGAAGGGCGAGAATGAGCATGTGGAACCAAGTCCAAAAACTCTCTTGCACCCGCGAAGATAGATTTTATGGCAGATGATAGAGATATGTAGATTGACGTGGCATGAAAATTTAGATTGACCAAAAGACGCTTGATGCGCTTGGTAAGGCTGTATCGTCATTATATTATTTGGCCTAAGGTGTGTAAATGGTTATAATTCATTTTTTATAATATGGTTCGATGTAACTAGGTTTCTTTTTATAGCCTTGTGGCCTTATTAAGAAAAACAAAAAATTTTCGATCTTACTGCGGTCGGTTTTATTATCGACATTTCAAAATCATTATTTACACAATTTATCGTCATGACTATAGACTGAAAAGGTTCTATGCTTGAATTTTTTTTCAAGCGTACAGTGTCTTGAGATTGTACCGGTGTATTGCTTCTATGCTAGAGTTTGCAAAGTTCGGATGACACACGTTTTTGTTGGTGTTTCAAGCTTCCATATTTTTAAAAATCAACGTACAACACAAAAGGGTATGATTGTTACTAAACCATAGGGTGGTACAAAACTACATTCAATCTCTAAGTACCTACACACAATGAAAATTCTCTTATTTCTCATTCCCAGTATGCAACAACAGAATAAAACTTGGATCAGTTGACGCCCAACAAAATAAAACCAAGCCATCCCCAACTTAGAAGTATTTATTAAGGACACAAAGCGAACAAAAGCCTCGCAACCATAACAAATGTCAAAAATGAATGAGAACATTCAGCAGATTTGCCAGCTGAGTGCGTTCAGCGAGCCATTCACTTTGTATTGTCAAATACAATTGATTTATTGTCATAAAGCTCAATGTTGACCGCAATTTATATGCCATGGCTTTGTGAGAGATACACACACACAAATAAGCCAAAAGAAGGAATCTGCAGGAGCAGCCGCTCGCCTTGTTGCAAATAAACCGCAAAAGTAATGAGTTGCCCATTTGTTCTCTGTGTGTGTGTGTGTTTTGTGTCGTGTGCTCAGTGGCAGAAAAATGTGAAATAAATTTTCCATGTTGATGGATCCCAGACGATCACTGGCACTTCGTAAAGGTTATTCTTCTCTTGGTCGTCTGTAGCCCTCATATAGGCCGGTTGGACAGTGGTGGTATAGTTCCTTTTGTGGTTGGTCAACCGCATCAAATGGCATTTTTACTGCCAGAAAAATAAACTGTTGTTTGGTGGCATTAAATTACAATAAATACATACACTGAATGTGGAGAGTAATGGTACCTATATAAAGCCTAATGTGCACGAGAAAGTCATCCTTATACCGGAAAGGAGGCTGTATATTCTTGGAAAATTTGAATGTATATGGCAGGCTTAAGTGGAAGC
This sequence comes from Neoascia interrupta, assembly GCA_947623515.1. Classification (NCBI taxonomy): domain Eukaryota; kingdom Metazoa; phylum Arthropoda; class Insecta; order Diptera; family Syrphidae; genus Neoascia; species Neoascia interrupta. The sequence goes on from OX392463.1 coordinate 12,236,069, forward strand.
AGTTGAGCGCTGATTATGGCCGGAGGAACTTTCACTTTGGGACGAATCATTTAGGTAGAACGAAACGCATCAGGATATTTTGATGACGCATCGTTTTTGGATTTTTCTTTCTATTTTTTTTGTGGGTGATCTGATAAGAGTGGGTCTTGTGGAACCGAATTGAATTTAAAGTCCTTTATTTAGCACTTTGCGTACGTACGTTTCGGCCTAGCAAATACCAAAGACTTTTCGTGTTTCGAATTCGAACTTTGATTAATGTCGAAAATTCCGCTGTGAGTTTTGACATTAAGAGAAACGTTAACGACCGAAACCAATAGGGTACCTCAATTGGGCGTGCACTATTCCTTTTATAATAAAAACACGTTTTTTAGCTGATTGTGATGTATATTTTTATTTTACTGTAAAGTAGAGCTTTTCAAAATTTTTAGTTATGCCCGTTTTAAATTTTTAAATCTTTAAAAACCTGAATTCTTGGAACTTTCATTCTAAAGCTGCGTTGTCACAAGCAACGTAAAACAGGAACAGAAACAGAATCTCATACATTAGCAACTGAAACCTAAATTCTCTGAATCCTTTTTGCGTTGCTAATGTATGAAATTCTGTTTCTGTTCCTGTTCCTTGTGACAACGCGGCTTAAATCGAAAAAAAAATTCTGTAACAAATATTAAAGATATAACCATTTGCCCCCTTCTGGGGTTGCCGGTCCCAAATTGGGCGCCTCCCCAGGTCGCGAATAGAGGAATGCTCACCATTGTTCGGTACCCGTATGGAAAATATCCGGGGCGGACCAAAACCAGAAACAAATGAAAAATTCAGAAGCGTCTGTCTCCAAATGAGCGACTTCCTGGTCGGCGTCTTAAACCCAGGTTAGGGTCGACCGAATACACTTTTTTCTCTTCCAATAGCTATGCAAATAGAATGAACATCAATTAGATGCATGCCAGATCTTTTTATGAAATATTCTGCCGGTCGTACTATTGCTTTTCTCCGTAAAGGCATAACACTTGCGGGGGTAGGCTTTGATGTTTCTGTGCCGAGGTCTTATGTTTGGCTCATCAGCGCTTGTTGGATCGAAAATTACTTTCTTCTTCTATCTTTTCTATCCCCAAATTCTTTCCACTCGCGATATGCTACGCATTTTAAGGGTAGTCAAAACCTTTCATCGCGAGCATATTAGCTATATAATAAAAAATATGCTTTTTAAGGATTAACATTCATTTTAACGCATTTTCTTATGATTCGAACGGAATAAGAATTAATTGATTTAAATTTTCAGGCCACGCCCATTTTTGGAGGCATGAACAATACAAATAATTGAAATAACAGCATATTTAATCAAGTAAAAATAACTTTAAATTTGGCGTTACAGGGTATAGAGGGTCGGGTATTTAGAAGTTCGTTATAGACGAACTCTTGCACTTAATGGCAGTCCAGCTTTTCATCTGTCAGCATCCTTCGATTACTTTCTCCTTGAAACCAAACAATACCCTTAACACTGCCGGCCGCCATGAACGTCACCCTTACACTTTGCTACCATCCCAAGGTTAACAAATCTGGTTTTTCCCAAATTGACCCATTTCGGGGGCCAGATAAAAAACAGATATCCCAAAACTGTCAAAGATAAATTCTTCGACAGAAATAAATTCATCCTTCTAAACTAAATTGCAAACAAGAAATCTAAGACTGGTGACAATTTGGAACCCCAAAAAAAAGAGCTTGTGTAGTCGGGTTGCCTTATGGAAGTCCCCTTCGATGTCAACCGTGTTTAAATGACTTACATTCACCTGCATATTTTATGCGATACCTTTTTTCGAGTTAGTGTCAATTTCCATCGTGCCCAGTAAACAACAACCCAATCCAATAAACATTTGACATGGGGTTGATTGTTTCCAAGCAGCTCCCAGCATTGGTCCCCTTATGGTATGTATATAGGCAAATTGTTTCTTGACACAGAATCTGATTAAGCTCTGATCCAAACATTTATCGAAGAGATTAAGGATTGCCCTCTTTTCCATTGCCCCTAGTGTATTTGGAAGGAGAAACAAAAAGTGGTATACCACCAGAGATTTAGTGCGCTTTACCTATCAATGTATATGATATAGGATTGGAGCCATAGCCGTGATTTTGTCGGATCCAGAAACACATATAAATTGGGAGTAATCCGGGATTATAAGTACTTTCAATCGATGATTTGATTTATATTGGCTTCCAGCAGATTAATCTTATTAAGGGATGAAACTTCAATCTTGGTTAGGGAGTAATTTTATAGGGCGATGGCTTTTTTTTTTTCTTTGAAGTTGGCAACAACATTTACATCTATCTTCTGTCGTTTTATCAGAGCTTCCTTAAAAATCGTATCCCCCTAGCTCGAAGCCTAGGGCAAAAATATCGCGTATTTCCAAACTGCGCAGTTCTTTTCAGTCTTCGTTCAATCTACCAACAGCTGATGATTTTCATTATAATTCCGAATGGGCTCGTAATGTTAGGGCCTTATCAATCCGTCCTTGTGCAGGTCCACTGATTTTCTTCTAAGCTCAACTGATTCACGGTCTCGTCTGTCTCGGATTCAGCGCAGATAATCAGTGGTGTCCATAGTTTTTGCTTCATTACCTTAGCCATGCAGCTTGTTTACAGTCGTTCTTATCTCTGATACGACATAAAGCACAGACTCATAAACACTTTTGAACAGATAATTATAATGAGAATTGCTTCTTCTTAAAACGATCTTATTTTCGAATAATCTTTCTACACACACATACACTATCAAACACAATACAAAAGCTTAACAACAAGAGCTCTTAAAGAATTTCTCCCACAGGCTTGATAATCATCTCATGGATCTGCACATGCGGTGGGGTCGCGATGCAAAACAGCACAGCCTGGGAAACATCTTCGGGATAAAGCAGAGCATCGAACATGTCGTACATTTCCTTGGGAGCGATCTCTGTTTTTGTGATCCCCGGGCTGATGCTCTAAAGCGTATAAAAATTTAGATAAATTTTTCCAAAGCTACACCTTCTACGTCCTACTCACAGTTGTACGGATTTTCGTTCCCATAAATCGCAGCTCATTTCGGAAAGTCTCGTTGATGGCCGTCACCGCAAACTTGGATGGTGGATAGACGTTTAGACTTGGTGCTTCAGGTGTTCCTCCAAGAACATGGTGTCCCAAGATGCTGTTTATATGCACAATGTGTCCGCTGAACTTCCGATCGTTCATACTTTTCACCGCCGCCTGTGTGCAATAAAGCAGACCCTTGACATTTGTATTGAAAACGTCGTCGATCAACTTTGCGTCCATATCGATGATATTCCCAGGTCGTACCACACCGGCATTGTTGATGAGAATGTCTGTTCCACCCAGAGTCTTTTCGACCCACTCGAATGCAGCCTTGACCTGTTGCTCACTGGTTACGTCACATTTTCGAATGAAATACCTTGTCTGTAGGTCGACTGGGTGCTTTGATCGATTCTCCTCCATACGTTCGTATCTACGGGCTAGTCCCACAACTTTTAGTCCAGCTTTTAAAAGATCATCTGCAATGGATTTGCCAATACCACTGCTGGCGCCGGTAACAACTGCGACCCGATCTTGCCAACGTTCCATTTTCTGGCTTTTTTTTAGTATTTGCCTCCAGCTTAAGCACGGAAATGAACTAAACTTTGTCTTTTGATCGACAGACGCTTTTATAGTCCAGTGTGAGACTGTAAAAAAATTTATTTGATTATCATTGGTTTTTAGAACGAGGTCTGTTATCAACGTTTTTTTTTGGTTACAAAGAGAGAGGGTCAGAATCAGAAGCGTGTTTCATCTTTCTTATGCGAAACTAAGCATACTTACTGATAACAGGTATGGAAAAGTGAGTATAGCAAGAGCACGCTTCATACTACCAAGGGGTTCCGAAGATGATAATGGAAGTCTGAGCTTGCTGGTGGTAGTCTTTTACATCAGAAGATTATATTTTTAGAATGCAGATGAAGTGGGCAGGAAGAACGTTTTAGCTTGTTGAAAAATTGAGCTTACTTTGTGTAGCATAAAGGTTCAAGATACAAGAATTTTTTTCACTAAAATGTCTAACGACAGGTGCGAAAAAATGTGAGGAAAAGAAGAGAAGCGAGGGGCTTTTTTATCTTTCCGACCTCATCTCCGATCTTTGCGATCTTATACTTTGTTCCCATTATTTTTTCCCCACAATTTAACTGAACGCAGCCATAAGGTATGTTATGAATTTAAGCACATTGCGTCTGCTTGTTTCAGCGCCTAAAATTATGTGTTAAAAATTTTGTTCAAGAATAAATGACTAAATTTAATTGCGTGTAGCTATAACAAGAAATTAATTCTCTTGAAAAAAAGTTTTATATTCTAGAGAAGATAAATCATAAGCAGTCTTATGGCTTGCTGCCCAACTGGACGCCACAACCTCTTATATTGCGTTCTAATTGTATAAATCAAAGAAGAACGACTGTTATGAATTTTTGCTTTGTTTATTGTTCAGGAGACGCGATACTGCTGTCCTTATAAACTCCTTCACGATTGCCACCTTCAGTCTTCGCATTTAACAGGTGTTATCTTTCAGCCAACCTCATCGGTCTCGTCCTCTAAATTTTGAGTGTCTTTATCGATGATCTGCAAAGCTTTACTCTGGGGGTAAGTTAGGTACAGTTTATGTCTTCTGATTAACCTCACGTCAAATCTTGTCCTCGGGTGCGCTATTTTCCCCTTTTCGGGAATGCTATGTTCGCCATAACAACTCACTTAGTTGAGTAGAGTGGTGCAACAGCTCGACGGGAGGCAGAGCCAACTTCTCAGCCATGTGTTGTATTCTTTACACACCCCTTGGGTCTCCTGACCGTCAGCACTATAGCAATCCTTGAAACGCCACAACTTGATGCCGAATCTGAACTGCACTTTGGAAAGTTTTCGAGACAAATGATGTCCTCGAAGTTTGTCAGAGACTTGTCGGAGGCTCGAGCTGGTGAAAAAGTCCGAATTTTTTTCCAAGTGACGACATGGTAATTTGAACTCAGAGCTCCAGCCGCCGTAGTAAGCACGCTTACACCGGGCACTACGCCACGGCAGCCCATTTTGGTGCACAGCAATAGTGGCCAGAAGACTTTAATTAGACAAAAAATTGACCACCCACACCACAGATCATGGTCCAGCTGATTTCTCGATAAATTCGCTCTCGGAAAATAAAAAAAAAAATATTATCACAACACGTAAGTAAGTGCAAGAATTCGTCTGTAACGAACTTTTAAATACCCGACCCTCTTTACCTGTTACGCCAAATTTAAAAAATATTGGCCTGAATTCAAGTACTGAAATATAGAATGAAATAATTCTTATTTCCTTAGAATCATGAGAAAAATCGTTAAAAGCGAAAATTAATGCCTAAATAATAGTTTTTTCCAAAAAAAAACCGCCCCCTTAAAGTGGGCGGAGCTCAATGCTTTGTATGTAACAAACTTAGTAAATGGAAATATCTTTAAATTTTTCATGGAATTTTTTTCGATTAAGAATCAATTTTCCGTGAAATCAGGGTTTTAAAGATTTAACATTTTTAATGTCGATTGTGGTGTGGGCGGTCCAATTTTTGTCTTATAATTAAAGGCTTCGGGAAACTATTATTGCCTTGCACGAAAATTTGAGATCCTATGCCTTGTCTCCTTGCTGTGGGCGGATCGTACCAATTTTCATACTTTTCTGTACAAAATAAGAACCGAAATGCACGCCGAGTGTGCTAGCTCAATTTTAAAGATCTTGAAACTCCACACATACGGACAGACGGACAGAGAGACAGACGGACAGACGGACAGACGGACAACGGACAGACGGTCAGACGGACAGACGGACAGACGGACAGACGGACAGACGGACAGACGGACAGACGGGCAGACTTCTCGATAAATTCGCTCTCGGAAAATAAAAAAAAAAATATTATCACAACACGTAAGTAAGTGCAAGAATTCGTCTGTAACGAACTTTTAAATACCCGACCCTCTTTACCTGTTACGCCAAATTTAAAAAATATTGGCCTGAATTCAAGTACTGAAATATAGAATGAAATAATTCTTATTTCCTTAGAATCATGAGAAAAATCGTTAAAAGCGAAAATTAATGCCTAAATAATAGTTTTTTCCAAAAAAAAACCGCCCCCTTAAAGTGGGCGGAGCTCAATGCTTTGTATGTAACAAACTTAGTAAATGGAAATATCTTTAAATTTTTCATGGAATTTTTTTCGATTAAGAATCAATTTTCCGTGAAATCAGGGTTTTAAAGATTTAACATTTTTAATGTCGATTGTGGTGTGGGCGGTCCAATTTTTGTCTTATAATTAAAGGCTTCGGGAAACTATTATTGCCTTGCACGAAAATTTGAGATCCTATGCCTTGTCTCCTTGCTGTGGGCGGATCGTACCAATTTTCATACTTTTCTGTACAAAATAAGAACCGAAATGCACGCCGAGTGTGCTAGCTCAATTTTAAAGATCTTGAAACTCCACACATACGGACAGACGGACAGAGAGACAGACGGACAGACGGACAGACGGACAACGGACAGACGGTCAGACGGACAGACGGACAGACGGACAGACGGACAGACGGACAGACGGGCAGACGGACAGACGGACAGACGGACAGACGGACAGACGGACAGACGGACAGACGGACAGACGGACAGACGGACAGACGGACAGACGGACAGACGGACAGACGGACAGACGGACAGACGGACAGACGGACAGACGGACAGACGGACAGACGGACAGACGGACAGACGGACAGACGGACAGACGGACAGACGGACAGACGGACAGACGGACAGACGGACAGACGGACAGACGGACAGACGGACAGACGGACAGACGGACAGACGGACAGACGGACAGACGGACAGACGGACAGACGGACAGACGGACAGACGGACAGACGGACAGACGGAAAGACGGACAGACGGACAGACGGACAGACGGACAGACGGACAGACGGACAGACGGACAGACGGACAGACGGACAGACGGACAGACGGACAGACGGACAGACGGACAGACGGACAGACGGACAGACGGGCAGTTCAACAAAAATTGATGCAATATTAATGGAAAATTGAACCCTTAACAGAAGCCGGACCGCTCCGTATTCATGACTTCATACTTGACGCCTTATTTTTTTTTTCATAAAGGATCTTCTATACATTTTTATTCTTTTGGGCTCCGTGGGGCAGCGTTAAGTGTATGGACTACTGGTGTAAGAGGTTACACAGGTTCGAATCTCGACCGGGGTAAGAAACGTTTTTTACGGTTCCACCTCCGAAAGTATCTTTATTTCATGATATATCTCGTTATCCGTATTAGTTTCTTATCCCCAGTAAGCTATCCCCAAATTATTGGCTTACCCGCCACCGTGCATTCTCTGTTAAGCTTTTTTTTCAGGGATAGCTAAGTCTCCGCGGCTGTGTCGTTCTTAGCGGTATACTGCGTTATCATCACATTGTTGACATTTTCTGAATTCACTCGACAACTTACCCCCGAATTCATTCGCAGAAGATTGCTGATAGAAAGTGTTCGGTCTAGCACTGTCCTGACCTTGATGGCTTATAAAAGCCTTAATTAACATTTGATATTATTCATTTGATTATCGCGCGCCGAACAAAGAGCATTTCACAAATGGAGCGCTGGCATAATCGCGTAGCAGTTGTCACAGGAGCTAGTTCAGGCATCGGTGAGGCGATAGCTTATGACTTGGTCAAAGCTGGACTACGAGTTGTGGCACTTGCACGACGCCTTGATCGACTCGAAGAAAACCGCTTACAACTTCCAAAGGCACTTCAATTGTGGTACTACCCCTGCCAGGTTGACATCACTAATGAATCTGAAGTGCAAAAAACATTCACCTGGATCGAAGACACCCTCGGTGGAGTCGACATACTTGTGAATAATGCCGGGATTTTTCGTTTCGGAAATTTAATCGACATGAATACGAAGACCATTGACGAGGTTATGAATACAAACATCAAGGGTGTAATCTTTGCGACGCAGGCAGCTTTCAAGAGCATGAAGGCGCGAGAGGTCAGCGGTCATATAGTACATATCAACAGTTGCCTGGGACATCACATAGTTTTCAGGGGCGGTATAAAAAGCATGAACATCTATTCCCCGACAAAGTTCGCTGTGACGGCAATAAATGAAACTTTGCGGCATGAGCTGAGGTCATTGGGCACTGAAATTAAGACGACAGTAAGTAAAGTTAAAGTTATGATTAATTTAAATTGTTTTGTTTGTTTTTAAAAGAGTATCAGCCCCGGAGGTGTCCGAACAGAATTGCTACCAAATGAAGCTTTCGAAGGAATCAAAAGAATCCTGGAGCCCAAAGATGTGGCCCAAGCTGTTTTGTTTGCACTCTCAACACCAGAACATGTTCAGGTGCACGAGCTTACAATAAAAGCAGTGGGTGAACCGACCTAGGTTAAAGAAGACTATTAAAAAATATCTACATTGTTATCATTTGTTTTTGTTTATGTTAAAATTATTTTAATTGAATATGATTATAGTGGTTTGGTTGAAAAACAAATCTCTGAGTGATGAGTGGCAGTTCGCTAAGGCAGATTTAAATTCACCACATAAACAAGAAAATCAAGCCTGGGGCTACCTTCTGAATGTGTTTCTCTTGACTATGATAATTGGATCTTTTGATTTATGAGGCTTTTGCAAAGAGTTCTCTACGCAACTTAGGGTTGTCAGCGATTGTTTGGCTTCGCTATTTAGAGAACAAGATTACCTATTTTGTTTTTATGTAATCAAGTCTTTAAGAAACTGCGTCGCATATCGGGCGCAAATATCACATTTGTTTAATTTCGTTCTTTGCTTTTCTAAACTAACTTTACCCGTGCCTAGCGTCGAGCGAAAAAAAGCTATATGAAAAAGTTTTATGACTTAAGGTCATGGTCATAGCACGGCGATGCACTCATTGGAATATTTCTACATAATGACTTCTCATTCACCAGAAATAAGCCAATTCATTCAAAGCCTTCGGGACAAAGCATCTTTTGACATTAGCAGCAACAAGCGAAGAACTTCGCCTCTCCAACCTTGAATGCATTCACGCATGTTTGCTGCATAGATTTTTAACCCCCACCCCCACACGCTGCATAGATTTTTTGTGGGGGTTAAAAGTGGCAACAAAACACCCCTGACTTTGTATTCTGGATAATTGTAAGCTAATACCGACAAACTTTTGTACGTTATTCCATCATCAGCCAGGGGTGCCGTTAACATAGTCTATGCTCATCCTATATGCAAACGCTACGTCTACTGCGCTCATTTGGTTCATTTTTCACTTCCAAAAACCACAGTTCTAGCAATCATACCTCCTTTTGTATCCTTTGTGCATTCATGTCACTCAGACAAGTCAAGGGACGTGCCTAGCCATATAATCACCTGCAGCAGAACTGAAAATATGCCACAAGGCCAAAGGTCATCTATTTGAGCAAAGCTGCAATGAAAATATTGCACCAATTTCACGTGCCTAATGATGTGCTAGACAAAAGAAAAACATTCATATCCTGATAAAAGGTTCAGAGCCAAAACACACACTCATGGTTTGGGGCGAGATATTCTTTTCACTCTGCATATGTCAGACGTCACTGTGTGGCTTTGTGTGGTTTCATAATGAGCTCATTTCTGCGTTGTTTCAGCGAAGTTCAAGGATAAGTGCAAGGATGAGGAGCACGAGTTTCATGAATTCTAATTTTCAGGATGATTATTTTCGGGCTTCTTTGGATGACATGGTGATGGATCAAGATATCGCTGGGAAACTCTGATTAGGAATGAAACTTTCAAGGTCGAACGTTCTTGTTGACGTTCGCTTGCAAGGACACTTGAACTTGGATATTGTTGAAGACAAGCGACGTTTTCGTTTTTTATCTCAAGCATCAGACATCTTCAAATTGTGCTTTTAATTAAAACAAGAATTTTCGAAGACAAAGAAGTGTTATTGGTTTTTTATTTCTTCAAAAGCCTTTGAAGTCTTCAATCAGACATCAGGTTGATGCGCAACGTATACCTACAAGAGTTTTTGGTCTTAAGATGCAAGGATACACAAGAGACATGATTTCTTTGGAAATCCTTGGTAAAGTGAGATGAGAGCAAAATAATGAGCGTTATTCTAAGGATGATGTATTTATCAAAGCGTTTTTGATTTAATTACACCCGAAAGCTGAGGCTAACCTTAAACTATCCTAATCCGTTTAAGAAGTCATTTGTATCTGCTTCCGCCGCGACGAAGCTCAGTCAAAGTCTTTCCGAGAAATTAAATTTTAAATGACATGAACCACCCGCCGAGCAACGATCCATATCAAATTATTTCGACCAAAAATAACCCAATTAAAACGTAAGCTCCGCCATACCGAGTAATTATACACAGTTTCTCCCGAGCAACAGCAGCAGCTTCCGCTATAGCTCGACCCACCTATATGCATGGACCGAGTCAAGGCTTGATCTGGCGCACACGAAGCGCTGCTATACATTCTGAAAGGACATTTTCATTTAACTTCCAAGCATCAAGTCTAATAAACCATAATTTACGGCAAATTTCATCGCACCCTCTACCGCAATCAACTATATACCTCCAGCTCCTAGGACGCGGGAACCACTATAGCGTCACCATCACGACCACCAAACCTCGGTTCATAAATCAGGCAGTTTGACTTTGGGCGCACGGCGGGCGTGGGCGGGTATTGTTTTCCGGGCCTCGTCGTACAATCGCCCGCACATACTCATGCATGCCATATGACAGGATACAAAATGGCAAAATGTAAGGACAACTCGTATATATACACGTCTGTGCATGACTTTAACGCGTCCACACTTTAGTGCCCAAGACTTTAGAGGTTTCTCTCTATGAACGACTTTGTTTGTAACTAACACTAGCATCACGCATATCACGTGTATGTACGTGTCGGCTGCTGCCGGGCCCGGCCGACTTCGTGCCGCAAGTTTGTGCGTCTCTAGATGCTATAGTAGGTATCTCTATCATGTCTTCGTGTCCATTAATTATCAAAAAGGAAACTCCATCAACGTTGAATAATTGCCCAGGAAATAATTTCGAAATCTAAGGATTACGAAGGAGTCTTTAACCTCGGCAGGGCATGTTATCGTGCTGTAGCATTTTAATGGCTGCGCATATCACACCCCAGGACCGATTTAAAGACGTTCGACGTTGACGTGTGATTGTGGCTCAACAGTGCATGGTGGTGATTTCCTTTCGGAATGATGGAGTCTTTAGGGCTCGTTAAAAGTGTATAATGTGCTTTGTGGCAGTTTTTTGATGTTGCCTTTTAACGGTCCCTTCGGTATTGCCGCAAGGAGGATTACAACATTGGTCAAAGCATGTATATAGGAGGTGTGGGACGCAGCCTCTTTTATTGAGTCAGTTTCCCTAGTAAGACAGCCCAGTTAATAATGAAAATTCAAAGTAATTTTAGGTTAAGATACGAAGAGGATTGTTACTTAGTGAGGCTGTAAAAATGTGACCGCTTTTTGATGGTTCGATAGAGACTATCATGCGTTGTGTAAGAGAATTATGACTTAAATTAGCGTGTCTCTATTATGAAACAGTTTAAGTTGTAGAGCTTAGAAAAACTAGAAAGGACTGGCAACTTATCGAAAGAATGTTTATCAGACACTTTCAAAAAAGGTTTTTCTAAAAAATTTATATAATCGTATCTAGAGAAAATGGGAAATTTAGCCCGCATGTGAGGTACGCATGAGGTACGTGTGAGGAGCGCATGAGGTACGCCTTTAGACCTTCAGCCATTTAAAATTCAAACCCACTCAGGGAAATACAAGGTCGAGGAGTCTTCACACTCCAGGACTCAATCGTTTTCTGGGTACAATCCTTCGGGCCCTTCGGGCCAGACTAAGTTTTGGGGAAGTTGTCAAATGCTCATAACTACTAAGAAGAATGTTTAAGAGGAAAGGAAGCTTTAAGCCGGGGCACTTCGGGAGCCGGCTATAGTTCATTGAATAAAGAGAAAGGAACAGCTCTTTTTCACGCATACAGTGCCTGTGGGTGAAGTATTTATTTTGACATAATCCTCCAAAATCTGGTATCGTATCGACATGTGAGTAATTGTGTCACCAGTGAAGATCTAATGTCACTTTAACTCAGGACTCTTAAATAAAAGCAGAGCCAGCTCTCAGAAACGTATGAACGTCGGGCCGTCTCTCATGACATGCTCGGGAAAACACATTGGCAGTTTCCACTCACACAACTTCCTTGCATCTTTATTCAGTGCTATAGGTATGAGTATAAATATTATTCGGCAGGTTAGGATAGCGATAGTGTTGGGTTTGAATTAATATAATATGCGGGTTTGATATAATATGCGCCAGATACCGAGTGGCTCACAACTTTGGCCTGTTTTAAGTGCCAGAAGATGTTTAAGGGTGTGAAACACAGTTCAATTTTTTTACGTAGGTGTTATGCTGCTTCCAAATCAAGAAGGTAAGCTATACTCAGACGAAAGGAAGTGTGGACGGACATCGCTCACTCCACTTAGTCGCAAAGTCTATAGGTCTACAGTCATTATTTTCTGTGAGTTATAAGCCAGGCTGGGTAAGCTTAGGCTAGAAGGAGTAGCTGATAGCCAAAGTCAACACTATGACGTGTTTTTTTCACAGTACAGGCATTCTTCTGTTTGCTTGGAGCCCTGAGTTCGAAGCGACAAGGTGCTCGATTTAATATTGGTATAACTCGTGATTTTTCTACAGGTACTGCCAGAAATTAAGTCGTGTCCATCCGTTCAAGCGCAAGAGTTTGTCTGTGACAAACTTCTATATTCCCGACCTTATATACCATGTAATACCAAATCTTAAAGCTTCTTGGCCCGAATTCCATATTATTTTTATAGGTCGCGCCCCCAAAAGTGGGCATGGGCTTAAAAGTAAAATCAGTTAATTCTTAATAACATCATACTTGAGAGGAACTCTTGTGCCAAAACCAGAGGCACAATCTTTCAAAAGTCCGTTCAACTACTCGCATACGCAGACGACATTGACATAATCGGTAGGACAAAGCGTGATGTCAGTGAAGCCTTCGAGAGTATTGGGACGGAAGCGGCGAATATGGGTTTAGCAGTCAATGAGGGCAAAACCAAGTATATGCTATATGCTGTCATCAAGAAAAAGACACCCAACACCGAGGTCTTGTACAAAACATCACCATCGACAGCTATAAGTTTGAGGTAGTTAGGGACTTTGTCTACCTGGGTTCCGCTATCAATTCAGACAATGCCACCAGAGCTAAAATCAAACGAAGGATAACTCTTGCCAATCGCTGTTTCTTTGGGCTAAGAAGGCAATTGAGTAGCAAAGCCCTCTCTCGAGCAACTAAAGTGTCCATGTATAAGACACCTTCATCATCCCAGTCCTGCCTTACGGTGCAGAAGCATGGACCATGTCAAAGGCGGATGAAAACACTTTAGGCTGCTTCGAGAGGAAAATTCTTCGGACGATTTACGGTCCCGTCTGCATAGACGGAGAGTGGAGGAGGAGATATAACATCGAACTGTACGGGCTGTACAGCGATACCGACCTAGCCAAAAGAGTGAAAACACAACGTCTACGATGGCTTGGTCATCTAGAGCGGATGGACACCAACGCCGCAGCCCGGAAAATCTTCGAATCCACACCGCAGGGACGGCGCGGTAGAGGAGCACTGAGACTCAGTTGGCGCAAGCAAGTGGAAGGGGACCTCAGCCAACTTCGCGTGCAAAACTGGAGATGGCAAGCTAGAGACAGAGCTGGCTGGCGAAGTTTGTTGGCTGAGGCCCAGGTCCACCCCGGACTGTAGCGTCACCTTAAGTAAATAAGTAAGTTGATTCTTAATGCGTTAGAATCATGAGAAAAAGGAAAAGCGAAAATTATTTTAGAAAAAAACATTTTTTTCCTAAAAACGCCCCTTAATAGTGGGCGGAGCTCAAAACTTTGTTTAGAGCAAACTTAGCAAATAGTAATATCTTTAATATTTGTCTTAAATTTTTTTTTCGGTTTGGAGTGAACTTTCCAAGAAATCGGGTTTTTAAAGATCTAGCGTGGTCGATATTTTGGGCGGTTCAATTTTCGCCTTGTTAAGGGCCTTGGGCCAATATTGGTCATTACCAAAATTTAAGTTACTATAACTGGTCTAACTTGACCAAAAAACATTTGGAAATAAAATGTGAAACAGAGGTTCCTCACATTGAAACTAGTAGTGGGCGTGGCCGTTGAAGAATTAAGCCAATTTTCACACTTTGTCTGTACGATAAAAGAACGAAGCCGTGTACCAAGTTTCAGCTCTCTAGCTTGATTTTGAAGACCTAAAAACTTCACATATACAGACAGATGAACGAACGGACATTGCTTAATCGATTCACATGTCGGTCTCGATCATACCTCCAAAAGATCTTAAGGGCCTGCGAGGATTATTTCACTATGTTACGCACTATGCATTTAAATCAATATACCCTCGATCGGGTACAAAAAGCGAAATAAGCAGAATTTTATTGCTTAAGTCAGATTTTTTAAGAGCAGAACTTTGAAAGCAGAATTATGATCCACTCCCTTATCATTCTGCTTTGGTTATCAGGATCTTGTTCACTTGCAATACCTTTATCCATTGAACTGATGTCTCATCTTCACCATGTTGCCTAGCCGAGTTGCACATGCTATCAAAGGTCGTGTTATCAAATCGCCCTCAATATCGACGAAAACGCCCAGCACGTATTCTTTCTGGTAAAGAAACCAACGAGGTTTTAGAGCTCAGCTTAACAGAATCTTCTGCACTCGTAAGCGTGTTGCATCTCAGGAAAAGAATGCGATCGTAGATCAACCTTGCAACCAGAGCAACCAGTCACTACAAACTCTTCAGCAGGAAGGAAGAAAGACTAAGTGTGAAAGACTTAATCTGACTAAAGCCTAGCCAGAAGTTTCAAACCACAAAACTTTCAAACCATTATATCGTTTTAGATCAAAATTACACTGTCTCTAAAAAGCCCCCTTACTTCATCTTATAAATACTTTCTCAGACTACAAAAAGGTGGGCTGGCTCAATGCGTTTACAAGGTACTTTTCCAAGTAATATATTAGTACTCTTGATCAACATTGTATATACATTGGATATACAATGGTGACCAAGATTTCATCGTGGATTTTCTATTACCCTATTACCCCATTTATTTAAAGACCGAGATTACGTATTGTTGAAAAACAAATCTGCCAAAATACAACAATTAAATAATACTTTTTGTTATAATAACATAATAATACCCAAGCTCCCTTAAGGCATTGTTTTACAACTAATCAAAGTTTGCAATTAATATGATATTTTTTTTTAGTGGGGCAAACAACACGATTCTTAGCTGAAAGTTTAATTAATAATAGTGAGTCACAAGTCACATTTGCAGAATCAACAAGTTGTCTGTGGCGCTCTTGCCAGAGCCGGCTCAATACAGTGGGCGCATGATAGGAAGGCGTCTGACAATAGTCAGTAAAGTGAGTGCCTCTATTGACCAAAGTAAAATGCCAATGGGCAATTTTGAAGGTATGGTAATAATTTCAACATGAAAGTAAGCCTCGAGCAAGTTTGAGGAGAACACGAAAGGAAAAGACACGAAAAGATACATTGTAAACTTTACAAGGAAAATATTGAAACTTAAACATGCGAAGCTTCCCCCTCAGACCTCATAAGTTTTAACTATATGATTCAATAAATTATAGGAATAGCATATCATACAATAGAGCTTTAAAAAGTCCGATTTCATTTACCTTACCAAACCAAGTCCAGCCCTGGTAAGAGCTCGCGGTATTTTGTACAGAAGAAACAAAATTAAGCTCATTCGTTTGGGGCATATTTAAATCTTAAGCTAAACGATATTATCCATCAAGTGTGAAGACCAATATAAAAAAGACTTCCAAACTAAGGGGTCTACTAAGTGTTCTTAGAATAGTTCTGTATCTCCAGTACACAATGGAACGTTGGCGAAATCGGGTCGCTGTCATAACAGGAGCAAGCAGTGGAATTGGAGAAGCTATCGCAGCTGACCTGGCCAAAGCCGGACTTAGGGTTGTTGCATTAGCTCGCCGGATTGATCGAGTGCAAGAAAATCGTTCAAAGCTGCCGACTGGGCTTCAGTCAAGCTACTATCCACTTAAGTGCGATGTGACCAACGAGGCAGAAGTTAAATCAACATTCAACTGGATTCAAAAGAACCTAGGGGGCATCGATATTCTCGTCAACAATGCGGGCGTTGCTCGGCCAGGATATTTGGTAAAAATGGACACTGCCCTTATCGACGACGTTTTAAATACAAACATAAAAGGACTAATATACTGTACTCAGGCGGCCTTCGCGAGTATGATTGAAAGAAAGTTCGATGGTCATATTGTGAACATCAGCAGCATCGCGGGTCATTCAGTGATTCCTGGAACAACTCATTTTCCCAGTTGGAATATTTATCCACCTTCAAAGTTTGCTGTGACAGCAATCAATGAGACTTTCCGAAATGAATTGAGGTCACTGGGAACAAAAATTAAGACAACCGTAAGATTTTTAATTGTATTTTTTAAAAGAATTTAATGACGTTATGCTTCTTACCCCAGAATGTGTCACCTGGCTTTGTAAGGACAGAAATTTTACCCGAGGACATTGCAGAGTTGACAAGCGATGCGGTGCTGAATTCGGATGACATCTCGCAGGCTGTTTTGTATGCGATATCAACTCCACCACATGTTCAAATTCATGAAATTATAGTAAAACCAGTGGGAGAGCGCGTTTAAAGTATTTCGCATCATAATGTGTTTCTATTTTTATAAAATTATTTCTTTATACCGCTGGCAAAACTTAAATATTATTTTATTTGTACACCAACCCAACTCACTGAGCAAACTTACTTACTTCCATTCCGTTAAATGCTTGTGAAGGGATTAAATGCTTATTAGTTTCGAGCAAATATTATCCTTCTGCATTCGCTTTAAGAATTATGTGTGGCCTATTTCTCAATCTACTTAGGATAAAAAAAAAATCGAATACAAATTTTGTACAAACTTTAGAATATCTTGTTCCCTTTGTATTTTATACATGTTTTATTCTAATACGGCTCGTACGTATGCCGCCTGTATGCTACCGACGAACGAAATATCCTTTCTGCAGGATACATCATTATTCATCATTGTTAACCTGAGCTGGAGTGAATATAAGCTATTCATATGCATACAGCTTTAGGCATAACTCATCTAAAAATAATGAAATATGTCTAAAATTGCATTTGGGGGCTTATCCCTTTGAATAGACTTTCAATGGTTTGCCTTGGGGTCTTGAACTTAAATTCAATTTATCGTATTCAGCTTCTGTGCCGGGAGATTTCGGCCCACATTTTGACAATGGGGCAAATAATGCCATACCTGAGCTATGTTAAATTTTTAATGTAGGGGTAAGTTTCAAGGCTCGCGAAGTAAGGAAAATTCATAAATGAGCTACGGAAAATGAGTGGCTTACAAAAAGCTTTATGGATAAATGTGGACCTTGGCTGTAATGCAAATCTATTAAAGTGTCTTACTTGTGCTTAACACAGCTTGAGGATTGGATTTTTTTTGTGCAGTTTCTTTAAGAACTCAATTACCTACTTGTAATGGCTTTTTCGTCAGAGTATTTGAATGTGTAGTGTTGTGTTGTGTTGTGTTTAGTTCTGTATAACACTACCACCTACGACATAATTACGAAGGAGTAAAATATAAACGTAGAAACCGGCTTTCAGTTTACTATTGTACTATTCGGGGAAGTGTGAGATTTTTACGTCTTCGTTCTTGAAAAAGGAAGCTCAGCCTTCATGGTCGTCTCGAATTTAGGGGTATAAATTCGTTTCCTGTAGTTGAAAGGTTATTGTCCATCCTCTCAAGGCGACTGAGTCAAAGTATAGTTTTTGTCGTTTTGAACAGGAGCAGGGAGGTTGGTCCGCCCAGATGTAACCCTGTTTGGGGCTGATACACGAAAAGTACCAATGAACTAAACATCTATTGGCAAATCAGCAGCGAAAAAATTAATATTTCGAACAATAAAACAATAAACTTAAACTTTATGATTGAAATTGGCGATTTGCAAAAAAAATCATCGGTCAGCTTTCGCTTTTTCGAAAATGTCAATCTTCGCGTCACCCTAAACGATTGAGGTACTCGTTTTTTATGCCTCTGTTTGGTCAGTCCCACATGCAGCTGTAAATGAAAGACAAGAAAAGTAATTCTCGCGCCGTTTTTGGATACTTCTATTTTCCCCAAAAACAATCACTGGGGTGAAATTATCTATTAAAGGGTGGTTAAATTTTAAATTTTAATGGCCGATGTTGATTTTGAATAAAACACAATTTATTTAGGAAATTATATGGTTCAATTATGTATGGAACAAAATATCGGCCAAATGGCCGCCGCGACCTCGGCGGCACTCCTCCATCCGGTGGTCCAAATTTTCGATGACGCTGAAACATCATTGAGGTTCTTTGCCGTTTATGTGCCGAATTATCTCATCCATAGCTCTTGAATTGTTGCTGGAGGTACACCTTTTCTTTCAAACAACCCCAAAGAAAAAAATCCAACGGTGTCAAATCACATAATCTTGGCGGCCAATTGACATCGCCACCACGTGAGATAGCACTGTTGCCATTTCTTGCCACCATTCTGACGAGAATGCACAGGTGTTTTCACATTCACATTTCCTATTCCATTTTTGCACGATTTTTCCGATTGTACGCACATTTGGACGATTGGACGATTCAATTGACCGAAAAATTCACGATATTGATTTGAACGCCCATTTTCATAATAAGCCTGAATAGCTTTAACGCGTTGCTCGATTGTGTATCTTTCCATGGTTCAAATTGAGCTAGTCTAAAATTGAGAAATGTCAAATGAAATGCAGAAAAAAATTGACGTTTAATTGTGGTTCACATTCAACATCGGCCCTTAAAATTTAACCACCATTTATAAGTGGCATTTTAATTATTTTAATTTTTTTTTTGGCGAGGTGGTTGGCACCATCATTTCCGCGTCGGGTGTCACCCATTCTACTGACAACATACAAATGTTGGTACAGCACATTGAGTTCACGGTTGTATTTTTTGCTTCATTAACCCTACTCGAACGCAGGACCATAAATTCGTCGTAGAATTTTTCTCTAAAAAAAGCCTCTCATCCCGCCCTTGGCACCTTTCATCAGAACTGTCTTAATAAAAGGCTCTTGAAGAGTTTGCACTTTGTCTTTCTTGAGAGGAGTTTTAAGGTGACGTAATATAAAGAACAACGAAAAAAAAACCAAAAATATAAAGGTTGGCCTTATTTCTTTATTACCCCAATATTAGCCGGGATCTGTAAAATATAGTGACTTCCATATTAGCCTTTGCCCTCCGCAATACCGTCTCCAGAAAACTAGGTTGATGAATGCACATAATAATACATGTCCTTAATCCTTACCATGTGGGATGCCGTTGCGTAGTGGTTAGTGTGTGTGCCTACTACGCCGGAGGTCTGGGTTCAAATCCTACCATCGTCAACTGAAAAAAAAGACTCGTTCTTTTTCATGGTCCCCATCTCCGCGAGGGCCTGACAAACCCTCCGAGAGTAACAATTGTCTTGAAAAACTTCTCAAAGTGCCGTTCGGATTCGGCAAAAAATTGTAGGTCCCTTTGTATGTGAAGAAATTAATACAAACAGCATACATTGTTGAGAAGTTGGCCCTGATTCACCTCGAGCTGTTGCGCCACTCTATTTATTTTTATACTCCATCCCATAGGATAGGAGGTATATTAAATTTGTCACATAGTTTGTAACATGGTGAAATAATAATGGTAGACCCCCAAGACCAAGGGCATATTATCGAGACCGAATTCTGAGTCGAATGAACCGTGTCCGTCCGTCCGTCCGTCCGTCTGTATGTCACATGTTTTTAGGCCATAAATTTTGAGCTAGTGTGCTGAAACTTGGCACGTAAGGTCCACGTCATGCAAAGCAGTACAAGTGTAAAAAATTTTGAAATCCGCCCAAAGCCACGCCCACAATCGGCCTACATGTGCAACTATCTCCAGAGTTTTCAAAACTGTAAGACGTTCTAAAAAGCTGAAATTTGACATTTAGTATCTCCTAGTGAATGTAAGACACAAAAAAGACAAATTTATTTGGTAAATCTCCTCTAGTGGGCGTGGCTTCTATTTTAATGGTTAATTTTCAAACGCAGTTTACTCAATATTTTTGCTCGAAATTGAAAAAAAATTCGCTTAGTTCCACATTTTGTTAATACAAGACTTTGGGCCCCGCCAACATTTGGAGGCAGAATTGAAGAAAAACCTAAAATTTTGCAGAAAAACTTAATTTCGACTGGCCTTGAGCCTAATTTAGAAAGGCATGAAACAAAAGAAGTGGCAGGTTAGGTAAACGAGATTTCGTTCATATGAAGTTTTTAGCCACGCCCCTTTTAGGGGTCGATTTTTCAAAAATATTGAATTTGAACCAAAAAATTGCATTTAAACGTACATTTAAGCGTAACTTGGAATTATTTGTGGAAATATCTTATAATTGATAGTTTGTAATTAGGGGCGGTTGGACCACGCCCCTTTTCGAAGTCTGCATTACTTATAAAATGTCAAAAAATAACTATGCCATCAGCATTTTACAATGTGGGATAGGATGGGGTATTCAACGGTCCGTTTTACGGACTGTAATTTCCGCGTGCACACTGTAGCACTTACACACTGGTTTTTATTACTCCTTACAATAATCCGATATTATGCGACTTTAAAGTCAATGAAAAAATGGTATGTCTCAGCTTGAAATGCAGTCTTTTCCAGAATTTATCTCAACGTGAAGATCTAGTCCATGGTTGATCTGCTGGGCAAAAAGGCCACACTGGGTACTTGCCGATTTTTGAGACGCATAATGGCAACCCTTATTTACATCATGGGGTCCATTAAGACCCCAAAGCATGTTTGAACACTCATAACTTTTTTGTTTTTATTTTTTCGTACTGCGGTTGAAGCTCAGTGAATGTCATTCAATTTCCTATTTATTTCTTACGTGCTTACTATCACAGGAGCTTCACAAAATTTTCTGCAAATGTTTGCTTAAAAAAACTGAGCAACCTGATAGGTTATTGGTTACATTTAGACCCACCGTGGAAGCTATATTTAAAGCATGTTATTAGTGAAGATAAAGGTATTTTACTTTTGCATTCGCATAGATACTCACATAGGTACTAATTTTTTCATCTTGAAGTCGTTGGTAGTTCTCTCTCTATGAATATCCTGAAAATGTCCCGAGGACAATTGTTTAGTGCATTGGTGGACGCATGCTACATTTTGGAGAATGATACTCTTGGTTTTTGTGGTGAGGGTTGGCTTTGCGTTCTTTATTTTTGACTCGCTTAGAGTTCCTTCTGTAACTGACTGCTTTTCGGGGACTTGACTAAGTCAGTCAGTCTGTAACTGACTGACTTATTTTTTGCATTTTTTATTGTGTGTGACCGGTATGAGAGGGTTTTTGATACAATTTATGTTAATCCGGTTTTTCATTCAATTTATGTTAAAAACTGCTGTAGTAAACAAAGCGGAAATGTGGAAATTCCGATTGAAAAGCAGACCTGCTTAGACATTCGTGTAATATTGCAGAAGTTTTTGATTCAGAAGTTGATGATATAGTGTTTTTTTTTTTAATTCTGTTATATGGAAAATATTTACAATTATTCATAGAATTATTCTGAAAAATTAAAATTTTATAGATTTTAACAAAATTCAGCACATTTTGATAAAAAAAACGTACACAAATAGTGTACCCAATGATTTTGGCATTTTTTGTTGTATCACCCATAATTATTGAACAAATGAAATTGAAAAAAAATCTAGAAACGAAAAAGATATGTACCAGCGCTTTTCTCGGCGTATCACAAGCCTTTGACAAGGTATGGCACGAAGACCTAATTGTCAGGATATGGCGGGGGAATAAAATAGTAAAAGCAGAAGAGCACGAATCCTAATCTAACTCAAACGACTTTGAGAAAAGCAATCTATTGCTCAAAGCCCTCTGCAATGCTATGTGGCACGTAGCACGCGTCCAGTTTTAACCAAAGGCCGTTCAGAATGTAGCGGCTTTCAACAAATGCATTGGCACTTGAAGGACATCATGTTTTGAACTTCCATCGTCCGGAATCCAGCCCTATCAGTTATATACCCCAATGTCTGACAGTATTTTTGATTTTTGGCGAAAATTCTTTGCGAAAAGATATGTTATCATTAAACTCATAAAAAAATTAACAAAAAAACTTAAAAATAATTCAGTTAATCTCATTTTTTATTGACCCGACAAACATGAAAATAAATATTTTTCGAATATAATTCAATTGCCTTCACTTACTCGCAGATCATTCCGAGTTCAATGACCACTTTCCGAAAAGACGATATCGTAAAAAAAGAAAAAATGCCACAGTCTTAATTACAGTATCGCCTGTTGCAGGATAAAACGATCCAATTTTTTGCCACTTCAGGTTATGTCAGTGATTCCAATAACTCGATAATTTGATTGAACAAGGCTGCATAATTTAATATTCGAATTAATTTTTTTTTCCTTGTTCCTGGTTATACCATGGACCGCGACCGGCTGGTTGTCCATACCCACCGCACAAAGGTGAATCCACATTGGCCCAAAAATAGTATACAGGGAAATCTCATACAAACCGAAGCTTTGTTTGCACATACACTCCTGTTAAGACCTTGAACCTTTTTACATTTTCTCGTCTCGCTGACTGATGTCCTGCATGGAGCGCGCCCGTTGAAAATGTCGGTTCTCTAGAGACCTTGCCTTTTGTGTGCATTTCCATATTTTTCGCTTCGGGTTATATGTTAATTGAATATGTGAGTTGGTCACCGACTTTCCACTGAGCTTGTAGGTACCCACTCCACATACATACTCCACACACGATTCTGGAGAAAACAATTTCATAATAATAGTGAAAGGTAGAAACGTCAACTGCAATGTGTTTCAATGATGAAATGAAATATGCACCGTGTTGTTAAATATTATATTTAATTAGATGTGCGAGGGGAGAGTACGAGTATTTCAAATATTCCTGCCATTTTAGAGGCATTTCTCAGTGTTGTCAAAGTTATACATAACTAAATAAGTACACTTAATTTTATAAAATTGCGTTTTCCTTAATAATATTCATGCGGGCCACCTTTTTATTTTCTCTTGCTCTATAGAGAAAAGATTTTAAAGGGGAAGTTAATTGGTTAAAAGGTTGCAAGCTTGAGGAGTATAAAAGTGGTACAGGAACAAAAATCTCTTTAAATAATTATGTTTTTGCTGACCAAACTTTTTAAATAACAAACTAAGGTGTAGAAAAAGATAGTGTCCTTATATTGAACCTACGATAATGATTTTAGATGTTCATTGCAAACTTCAACAGCCACTTCAACAGGCTGGCGGCTCAATGCATCCTCCGTGTAATGTTTTGTTCAAAAGTTTACGAACTAGAAAATACAAGCAAGAAGTCCAGGAAAAACAATTGTGTTAAGCGAAAAAGTATAACGATCCCATCCTAAATGTCCCGAAGTATCCCAAGCTCAATGACTATCTCTTGCTTAAGGATACTGTATTTTTATTCAGACCAACTCAGTCTTACTGACAGTTATCGCATCACCCAGGTAGATTGCCTTTTTGTGACATGACACGTAACGCGACTACAAAAATTCGAGTACAAAAGAAATACAGATTTAATCGAAGAATGACCTCTCTTTGGTGAACTTCTTACACTGTCCATTGAGATTTTCGCTTACCTGTCTCTTTGTCGAAGAGCATTGCAGAAGCGATCGAAGTCGTCTCTTTTTTAGTAAGCACAATCAAAGAGCGGTTTTTCTAAAGACGAAGCTCGTATCACTCCAAGTTGATTTATAATTACGATTTATCGCGTGAATACAATCGGGAATAGTTCATAGATCAAAGTATCCAAGCTAAAAGCTTATTCTTTCGTTATTTCCTTTACAATGACTTCAATGCAAATGAATTGCTGCTTTCCAAAAGTCCACCTTTGCCCACTATTATCTATGGAACCATAAAAGCGATAGCTTCTTGAAGACACAACTTTTGAATACCAGAAGTTTCAACAGCTGTTTGCACCTATAAGCTGTTCCAAACTTAAAGGATAACATAATTAAAATAACAAAAATCACCTGTTCATAAGGTTTCAATGTTAATCACTCAATTAAAAAAATTTAATCGCAATCAATTTTCAATTACATCAAAGGTCAATGTCGATGACTACTGATAACCACTTCGTTCTTGTTTTTATAAAATGCTTTGATGATTTACTAACAAATCGATGCAAAAACCTTTTACCAAAGTTCTCCCACTGGTTTTATTGTAATTTCATGAATTTGCACATGAGGTGGTGTTGAAATGGCAAACAGTGTCGCCTGTGATATATCTTCAGCATTCAAGACTGCCTCTCCAAAGGCATCGAAAAAGAACTTCGGACCTATTTCGGTACGCACAAGGCCTGGACTGATGCTCTGAAAAAAAATATTTCAGTCGTTTTTAAGGTTACACTTCTTATGTCGATGTACTCACAGTGGTCTTGATTTTTGTTCCCAAATTCCTCAGCTCATTTCGAATAGTCTCATTAATCGCCGTGACTCCATATTTTGCAGCATTGTATATATTAAAACTTATACCTGGTCCGGCTTCAACAATTTTATGGCCACAAATACTGTTAATGTGGAGAATGTGTCCATTGAAATTTCTGTCTTTCATGCTTTTGAATGCCGCCTGAGTGCAGTACACTAGACCCTTCAAATTCGTATTGATTACTGTATCCATTTCACTCGTCCCCATAGTTAAAAGATTCCCACTTCGGCTACATCCAGCATTATTCACAAGAATATCAGTTCCACCCAGAGTTTGTTCAATCCATTCGAATGTTTCTTTGACATCACTTTCCTTGGTAACATCACATATGTGTGGAATGTAGTTCGCTTGCAGAGTTTCTGGTAGCTTTGATCGATTTTCCTTCAAGCGATCTTCTCGGCGAGCTAACGCAACGACTTTAAGGCCGGCTTTTACAAGATCAGCAGCGATTGCTTCGCCAATGCCACTACTGGCACCAGTAACAACAGCAACGCGATTCTGCCAACGTTCCATGATAACGATCCGTACACGTTGAAGAAAGTGAATTTACTGGAGACCCTATGGTGCCTTATCTTTTATTGCTTGCATGGTTTCAGAATTTATGTGTTCAAAAGCTCCATTTATTGAATTAACTTGAGCTTGAACTGCACAAGCTTTTGCGAAATCAGTTCGATGGGTCTTAATGACTTTTATAAGCTTTTATTGTTATGAAATAAGGTTCTATTTCCACGAGCGACAGAACAGTCACCGTCGACAGTGTTGCTGTAAACTCGAATAACATTGGGTCTTATAAAAGCGACGGATGTCACTCGTGGAAGGCCTATGTTAATAACTGATGCACCCAAAAGCTGTTTCGTGATCATGAGCGTTTGGATTCACTTCGAATCTTAAAGCCTAATTATTGGATTGGATAAAATGTTATTTCCAACCATTGCTGTAAGATACACGTAGTTTCTTTGTCGGTTAATTTACTTGTCAAGACGTTTTTTTTTCGTTGAAGACTTTTTCGTTGAAGGTGCCACCCCAGGTGGACAACCAATACCATCGAGGCACATAGGCAAAGAAAAACAAGCTAGAAAGTGCAACAGTGCGTGTGCAAAAGCTTCAGTCCATCTGTGACGGATCGCAAAATACCCAACCATAAAACTACCACGCCTCCAAAAAGTGGGCGGGATACAAAAATATAACTGTAGAATGCTTTATACAAGGTGGTTTTATACATTTCGGCCTAAAACTCCGCCTTTTTAACTTAAAAAAGTTTTTTAACGCCACGCCCACAAAAAAGGGTAGAGGCACATACAACATTCACATGAAAGTTAAGAAATGCTAATACAACTTAGCAATATAACAACTTTGTATACAACTTTTGTCATATAATTTTTAGTCAAATTTTAGATATATTTATTGAAAAACAGTCATTTTAAGCTAAAATCGCTTAAAAAAGTGGGTGTGGTCAATGAAAAGGCCCAACTTTTTTGGCTACTTCAAAGACAATTGTAACGTTATGTTACATACCAAAAATGAATGCGCTAGCACCATTCTAACATAGCTAAAATTTAGAAAATGTAGTTTTTAAAATTAAAGATGATCGCACATACATTACTGCAGTGGGCGTGTCTGTAAGCGGATTCAGCTAATTTTCAAACTTAATCTGGCCCAACGGACTTCCAGCCAACCAACCAAATTTCAGCTCTCTTTCTTAAAATTTAAGGCCTAAAAGTTGTTTATATACAAACGGACGGGCATTTCTAAATTGATTCTCCTGTCAGTCCCATTCATATCTCTAAAACGTTTTAGGGGTCTACGGTGATTATATCACTGCGTTACAAACTATACATCAAACTTAATTTACCCTGAATCGGGTAAGAAAAAATCCCGAAAAAAGAAGAAAGATGTAGGATCATTTTTAAGTCTGTCAAGCAGGGCACACTGCATAGGAGTTCGGGAAACAACCACCACTTCCGATTTGTTCACGTTTACTTTCATCCCAGCATCACCACAGACGGCTGCAAACCTATCCAGTGCTCGTCGAAGTTCCTCTTTGGATGATGCAAGGATGGCCAAATCATCTGCGAAAAGCAGATGGCTCATCCTGATGCCAGCCAATTCGAAACATTGCTCGCCAAGACTGCGCCTCACCATCCAGTCCATATATGCTATGAAAAGGAGCGGCGACAGAACACAGCCCTGGCGAAGTCCAACGCGCACATCAAAAGGACGGGATTTGACGCCATTTATACGTACACAGCTTCTGCAGTTTCCATACAAAGACTGGATGGCTCTCAGAAGAGGCCCACTCAGCGCATAGTCCTGCAAAACTCTCCACAGTGTATCCCGAGGGACTCGGTCATACGCCTTTTCCAGATCTACAAAGCACACATAGACCGGTTTGGCATAATTCCAGGCCTTCTCAAGAATAACCTTCAGAGTATAAAGCTCGTCGGTTGTGCATCTGCCAGGCGAAAGCCGCACTGTTCTTCCCATAACAAAGGCCCGATTACAGCTCTGAAACGCGTTTCCAACACCTTCGCGAATACTTTTTCCGGAAGACTCAAGAGAGATATGCCCCTATAGTTGGCGCAATCTCTCCTGTTCTCTTTTTTGAAAATGGGCTCCCGTTTGCCAATCGCTAGGTGCCTTCCCGCTATCCCAGGCCACCTTAATGACACGTGTTAGCCAATTAACACCCTCTTCACCCATTGCCTTGAGCATTTCTGGCCGGATTTCATCAACTCCAGCAGACTTGCCAACCTTTAGCGATTTAATCGCTTCAGTGACTTCGTCTACTGTGGGACTATTCTCCGCTCTTATCTCGTCAGCAGTGGGAATGCCATCTTCAGTGCCCTGTTGGGGGTTAAGCAACCGAAAAGTGCTCTCTCCATCTGCGCAAGACATCGCTGTCATTTGAAAGAAGTGTACCGTCCTTGGATTTAACCCCTTCAATGATTTTTAACTTCCTTCCTCTGAGCCGGCGAATGGTCTGCCAAAATATCTTGTTTGCAGATGTGTAATCGTGTTCCAACTTCTCGCCGAACTTTTTCCATGACTGTTCCTTGGCTGTTCTGACTGCCAGATTGGAAGCCCTTCGCGCCTCATTGTACCGGGCTCGAGAAGTTGAGTTTCTACATTGGATCCACGCAATGTAGGCTCTCTTCTTCTCTCTGATGGCTTCTTGAACTCCAGGCGTTTTAAGCCAAGCAGTTCTTTTCTCACCACCAGCCGCTACCCCAAGCCGCTTCATTCCACAAACATTTCCTGCAGAGGCAATTACTGCCTATAAAAACAGCTGCCGTTCCTCCTCTACATTCAAAAGGTCAGTTGGAATTTGTTCAAACTTCTCCGAAACATGCTGTGCAAAGCGCTCTCTGAAATCAGAGTCAGCATCCTGCAAACTTTCCCACCGTATGCGGGTCACCAGTCTTGGTTTTCGCCTGAGTGGCAAAGGAATACTGTCACTGAAAAACAATTTACACAGCACTAAGTGGTGATCAGTTGACAACTCAGCTCCCCTGAAAACTCGAACATCACAAGTCATTCTTTAAACACACGATTGTACAACAAAGAAATCAATCAGTGACCTCTGATTTAAACTGTGCTTGTACCATGTGTATTTGTGAGCCCCTTTGTGTGGGAAAAAGGTGTTCATGATGGACAAGCCATATTCACAGCAGAAGTCCAACAACTTCCCTCCGTTCCTGTTTTGATCCGGGTCACCATGCCTCCCGATCACACTCCTCCAAGTACTGTCGTCCGTACCCACATGTGCATTGAAGTCACCCATCAGGAGAAAGAAATCCATTTCTGCCACTCTGTCCAGGGCAGCATCAACTTCGTTCAAAAAGGACTCATACTCTGACTCTCGATTTGGTGCATAAACCTGAACCAGAGCCAGAGTCGATCGTTCAAGCTTAAGCTTTAAGATCAGAATCGTTCCTCCTAACGGAATGACATCGATAACATTTTCTGACAACCGGGGGCTTGTGAGTATTCCCTCACCCGCCTGTGCAGTCTTGTGATTTTGAACAATGTGCTTATGCTATTTTAATTATGTGCACGGGCTTATGGTCTCCGCAGCTATAAGCTTATTATTTTGTTGTATTTCCGTGCATGTAATCTAAATCACTTGTTATTGTAACCCTCCCACTTGTTTTACTTCAAGTTGTAACACGAGCAGCTTTACAAACTAGAAACTTGTACATCTTTGATAGCAAGACAACTTAGATCTTTACATATTTTCGATTTTATTTATGGAAAAGGCTTAAAATACTTTAAACAAGTTTTTAAAATGCCTCTCCAACAGGCTTCACAATCATCTCATGGATCTGCACATGTGGCGGTGTGGCAATGGCAAATATTATGGCTTGTGATATGTCATCAGCTTCCAAAACGACTTTCAAAAATTCGTATGCCTGCTCAGGCAATATCTCAGTGCGTACCGCTCCTGGACTTATGCTCTAGACAAAAGGACTATTAATTGGTGGCTTAAAAAAAAACACAATCATCAGCTTGAAAAAGGTAGTACGTTACTGTGGTTCATCTTATCATAAAAAGAAGCCTACCACCTTATTTTCAAGCTGATTTTAGAATTTCAAACTTACAGTAGTCTTGATTTTTGTCCCCAAATTTCTCAGTTCGTTGCGTATAGTTTCATTGATGGCCGTTACAGCAAACTTCGACGGTGAGTAGATATTGGAACTATACTGATCCAGATTACAGATAACCCTGTGTCCCAGAATACTATTCACATGGACAATATGTCCGTCGAATTTTCGCTCTTTCATACTTTTGAAAGCCGCCTGAGTGCAGTAGATCAGACCCATTACATTTGTGTCTAGAACATCTTTGATTATTTGGGTATCAACTTCAACCAACGGACCCTCTCGGAGTATCCCAGCATTATTTATAAGGATATCAGTGCCGCCGAGATTGTTTTCGATCCATTCGAATGTAGTCTTGACATCGGTTTCGCTGGAAACATCACACTTTTTCGGGTAAAAACGGTTTTGCTCATCTTCTGATAGCTTTGCGCGGTTCTCATTCAAGCGATCCTCACGACGGGCTAACGCAACGACACGGAGTCCAGCTTTGACTAAATCTTTGGCAACTGCTTCACCGATTCCACTACTTGCGCCCGTTACAACCGCAACACGATTTTGCCAACGTTCCATGGTGAGTATATTTTTAAGACTCATGAACAAAACTCATTGTTCTTTTAAAAAAAGCCATAAAGTGCTTAAATTCTATTTCTATAGCTTTTTGATAAGATAAAATAAATTGGTGGTGGCTTGATGTCGATAGATAAGATATAAGTTAAGTTTCAAACACATGTAACTTCACTGGACGCGGAAGATGTCAAATCACGTTAGTGATTTCAAACCATAACGAGCTAAATCTTAAGCTCCTTAAAGTCTGAAACACAAGACTAAAATAATCCCGAAGCTGCTAAAGTTTGCAATTAATCTTCCTTTTTCACTGAAAAGGCTAGAATTAACAAAACAATATTAAGCAGTTTTCTTAAAAGTGAAGGTGGAGGTAACTCAAAGGTTCAAAGTAGGTAAATCACTGATGAAGAGACTTCATCATAAATGTGTGAAAATCTTTGAAAAATCACCTTTTATTCCAGCCACTGAGTCAGTTTAGAGGTTGTTGCGATTAGTATTTTTTCTTATCTTAAATCTTAAATATGTTGCGTTTAGGAAATAATTGACGAAAAAATAAGGAAATCATTGACGAATGAATCTTATAAGACTCATTCGGCAGTCTTCGAAAAAGCTTAAAATTTAAGTCACTTTTTTCAATAATCAATATTTTTCCGGTACAAACTGTGGCTGAAGAGGCAAGAGATCACCCTTTTAACAAGAAAGGTTTGAAGTTTGAGTTCACACTTACAATTTGTTTCTTGTGTTTCTTTTGATCCCTATAAAACTAACAGCCAGAAGTTAACACCACGTTGCGTAATATGGGTGCACGCGCCTGTTCAAACTGATTTGTGAGCGATTATTATCTGTGTAATTCTTTATAGATCCAAAAAAAATATCTATTGTTTAAAGGCTTGAGCAGCATATTTGTAACAAACAAAAATTTACACAAATATTTATTCTTATCACCTGAGAACTTTATTTCTTGTCAACATCAAATTCCGTGATTCTTATTCCTGTTATCTACCTACCAGATTTCACCAACTGGTTTAACAGTGATCTCATGGATTTGTACGTGCGGTGGCGTAGAAATCGCAAAAAGTGCTGCTTGTGAAACATCTTCAGGATTTAGGACTGCTTCATCGAATGAGTCATAAAACTCTTTTGTACTTATCTCCGTCCTGCATAGACCCGGGCTTATGCTCTGCAATACAGACGCACACTAGCAAATAAAACTTATAACACAAACTTTATTCCCACTTACTGTAGTCTTGATTCTGGTCCCCAGGTTCATAAGTTCGATTCGGATTGTTTCGTTCATAGCTG
This sequence comes from Neoascia interrupta, assembly GCA_947623515.1. Taxonomy (NCBI): domain Eukaryota; kingdom Metazoa; phylum Arthropoda; class Insecta; order Diptera; family Syrphidae; genus Neoascia; species Neoascia interrupta. The sequence continues at coordinate 12,267,224 of OX392463.1, forward strand.
TGACTGCATACTTTGTCCCCTGGTAGACGTTAAAACTTATATCCTTTCCCATATTTATTGGTCTATGTCCAGCAATACTGTTAATGTGCAAAATATGCCCATTAAAATTTCGCTTGTTCATACTTCTGAAGGCGGCCTGAGTGCAGTATACCAAACCCTTAATATTCGTATTAAGAACATCATCGATGAGTGATGTATCTATGTTTAAAAGTAGTCCCCGTCGACTACATCCGGCATTGTTGACCAAAATATCCGTTCCTCCCAGTGTGCTCTCAATCCAATCGAATGTCGTCTTCACTTCAGCTTCTTTGGTGACATCACATTTACGTGGAAAGAAATGCGCCTGTAGATCTTGTGGCAGTTTGGATTGGTTTTCCTTGAGTCTTTCTTCGCGTCGGCCCAATGCCACTACCCGAAGACCAGCCCTTACAAGATCAGCTGCAATTGCTTCTCCAATTCCACTACTGGCTCCTGTTACGACTGCAACGTGATTTTGCCAACGCTCCATTTTCGAGAAGTGTTTCTGTCAAAATTGGACAATCAACTGACAACATGGCAATATTCGCCAGTTTATATTTAAATAATGGAGCAGATGAGGCATACTTACCTCATTTTAGCGCGGTTCTGATATGGGGGATGTTTTGAAAAAGTATAACGTTAAGCCTTATGCTAATAAGTTTGTTTAGGCTTAAACTACTTTTGCTGCGGGGAATCATTTATTTATTCTTTTACGAGAAATGTGATACAAAAAAAGTGTTCCTTTCAGAAAATTGTTGACTTATATTCGAGACCATTCTTTAACTTTTACTTTCTTTAGTTTTCAAACATTTGTAAAAGCGTAAAATTTAGGCTCTAAATTTAGGCTCTAGCGTATATCTTATTCAAACCAACGTTAACTTATCTCTTGGCTGACTTGCAAATTAAGAACTTTTACAATAATATTTCGTGAGCATCGTAAAAATTTAGCTAAGGAGCTTAAAAATTTTGTCACCTTATGGCTTAAGTATTTTGCAGAAGGCATTATAAATATTTATACCCATCAGGACACGTATAAAGTTCTGAGCTATAGCTTTTCAGATAGTTTAAAATATGCGTCATATAGACCCCCAAGATTTTCTTAGAGACCCAATCGGGATCGTCAACTTATCTAATCTATTTGCGTGAATGCAAAACACGTTATCATACTATAATGTGCAGGTGATATGAAAGTTTCCAATACATATATTGAAATTGGGAGTGGTCAATGCTGTGGTTAAGCTTTTTTCTTGCGCTTTAACAAATCCTAGGCTACGCCTTATACCAAAAAATTATGTTTAAACGCTATTGCCTGGTTTTAAGTGGGCGTGTCTGAGGGCGGATTCAATGAATTTTTTCGTCTTCTAGCTCAGCTACCAAATTTTAGCTCTCTAGCATAAAACTTAAGGCCTAAAACTTTTTTACATACCACATACGGATAGACGAACAGGACGGACGGACATGGCTTTATCAATTCTCCAGTTATTTTCGATCATATATCGATCGTAGGTAAACTTAATAAACCATGGGTAGGGTATAAATGCAGCTATAAAATGCAGATAGAATTGATACGGGTAAAACCTTCAAAAACAATTTTTTTTGACAACAATTTTGAACGAAATCCCCAAATTGCCGTTGTCCTACATATTTTCCTTATGTCCACGATCGACGTGAGATTGGTTCTGGGAAATAAACCCGGAAATAGGCGCCCAGCAAAATAGGGCACCAAACTGAAAAATGAAATAAGGCCCCAAAAAGAAGCACGAAATGCAACAGCAACTTGGAATTTTTGTATTGGGACCTTATTTAATTTTTGTGGAGCATATTTTCATATTTTTATGGCCTTATTTCATTTTTGTATTGTCTCCTTATCCTATAAAGGTAGGCATGTCTCCCCTTGCAGACAGGGTGGTCTGCTTTTTCTTTTAGCTTCCTTATAATAGACAATATAGGGGCCTTATATCATTTTGATTTTGGGGTTATATTTCATTATGAGATAAAGCCTCACTTTTGGGACCTTATTTCATTTTGATTTTTGGGCTTTGTTTCATTGGGGCCTTATTTCCTACCACCCGTTAAATCTTATGGTGAGCCCAAGCAATGTTTTACATAGGGCAAGTTTGGTTCACCCATTATTTTCCACGAGTCAAAAATGAGTATGGATTTCGGACATTACATTTAAGCCTTGCATATTTTTCTGAGAAGATTCGAGGACTTTGGATTTGAGCATTTCGACCTTGCCGTTGTGTCTTAAGAGAAAGCAAGTAAGTGCAAGAATTCATCTGTAACGAACTTCTAAATACTCGACCCTCTTTACCCTATAAGACCAAATTTAAAAGTTTTTTTATGTCTTTCTAAAGCCTTCTTACCGCTTGAGCTCTGCACCAAAATTCGAGTAAAGACATCTAGTCTAACTTGACCAAAAAACATTTTGAAATAAAATGTAAATTTGAGGTTGTTTGACATACAAGTCAATTGTGGGCGTGGCTGTGAGTGGATCTTATAAATTTTCATACTTTGTCTGTACAAAATGAGAACCAAGCTAGACTTTAAGTCTCGATTTTCTTGCTCAATTTTGACGACCTGAAAACTTCACACTAACTGTTAGACGGGCCGACGAACGGACGGACGGACATGGTTTAATCAATCACCTGTCGGTCTCGACCATATCTATTAAGGATCTAAGTGATTATTTCGCTATTTTAAAAACTATATTTTGAAGCATTTTTTTCCGGTCATCTGGTGACGATAATCGTTGTCATCTGTGGAGGACCAGTAACGTCCGCAGAAAGTACCGTTTTTTTATAATCCACACAAATCAGTTACTTTCTGCGTATGCACAACGTCTGGTGGACGAATGTCATTATCCTTAGTTCAACAATTTTTCGTGTTAACGTGCTCCAAGGGTAGGGGAGGATAGGTCGTGAAAACAAACAAGTCCATTTTTTTTCCCATGACCCACGACACTAACGACTACGACACGGCACGAACTCAAATTACGACGACTCAATTGCATTTACACAAAATACGTAAAATATTCTCCTCCCCGCATGCGCAACACAAAGACGAACTCGTTAATTATTATGAACAACTGCATTAAGCAAAAACAAAATCACAAAAGTAATTACGAAACACGCATTGTTGATTTTGAAGAACGTAGTAATCATTAGGCCGACTGACCGATACAATCTCAGAGACAGCATTATCTCTAAGAACACGGTGATTTTTCGATTTGTACTGAGGTAGGTGACAACTTATGTCATTGTAAACATTATATCATTGGTCGAGCATTATCATTAAGGCTTTTATGCGGAAATCACAATCGGGCTTATTCGCTTCAGGTTAGGAATAAAATAGTGTACTTATCGTTTTGGACGGAATATAACTCTTTGTTGACTACGCTTTTGGAATTTGGAATGCTACCAGCATTATTTGTTTAAACTTGTATTACTTAAGACCTAACGAGCATTATAATCGGTCTATTTTTTTTATAAGCCGAATAAATTATATAAAGGGTCGTCCGAGGGCAATTTTCGCTTTTTAATATTTCATCCACAACACTATTAAGCAAGACTAATGCACACTTTATTTCAGTGTCCTGCAAAAGTTCTTACTTTCAAAGTGGGAGTGTCAGTGGGCGGACTCCGAACTTTTTTACACTTCTCTTTGAGATCAAGAAGGTACATATAGGCTTTTAAGTCTAGGGGGTCTACGCGGAGATTATTTCTCTGTGTTATGAATTAGTCTGAATAAATCATTCTTTTTTTCAAACTTCATAAACTGTGTATTTCAGAGCGTATTTCTGTAGGCTTATGACTTCATTATTCATTAACGTGATCGTAATTTAAACCAAAAATTATGCGTTGTCCTAAATGCGGGAATCAGAATAGTTTTCATGTGAGTAAGATATTCTGATTTCCGCATTAAGGACAACATTTCCAAACAACAATCGTCTTTGCCTGACGTTTACGAGCCAAGTAGTTTCGGCTTTAATGTTTCGTTTGAAAATCGCTAAAATCATTTATGTACTCTGAAAGGGAAGTTTTAGCTCAAATGCACTAACTTGTAAAAAAACACAATCAATATCGCAATTTTTTCCGTATTTTATAACAATTTTTTCAGTAGTAGCTAGTACCCATAGATACTCGTAAGCCTTAGAACAAGAACATATAAAGCAAAAAACAACAAGTTTTTCCGAATATAGATCATTTCTTAGGAAATATTATTATAGGCAACGGGCCAAAGTTGAATCTGAACATGTTTGTGACTTCTGCATCAAAGCTATTCTCATTCCTGCATTAACAACTTGCGTTACGGAATAGTTTTCTTAAAACAAAAGTGCCTTTATATTCTCTTATGTCAGAGTTCCGACAATAAAATTCCACTCACGTTACGAGAGCATATAGAAAACTATAATAATACGACTTGTGTGCAATTTATGATACTAAACACCAGAGCTTCGGATTATTTTATCAGTCATCATCAATCGGTCAAACATGGAACGTTGGCAGAATCGCGTTGCGGTAGTTACAGGCGCAAGTAGTGGAATCGGTGAAGCAGTTGCAAAAGATCTAGTAAAAGCTGGTCTAAGGGTAGTTGCCATTGGTCGTCGTCAAGAACGTCTTGATCAGAATCGTGCTAAGCTCCCGAAAGACGAACAATCCCGTTTATATTCGAGAAAATGTGATGTTTCCAACGAGGCCGATGTAAAAGCAACATTCGCTTGGATCGAGAAGAACCTGGGTGGCATCGATATTCTGGTGAACAATGCAGGATGCCTTCGTGAGGGTAATCTGGTTGACATGGATACAAAACTTATCGACGACGTTCTCAATACGAATGTTAAGGGTTTGATATACTGCACTCAGGCAGCTTTCAAAAGCATGAAGGCCAGAAATTTCGATGGTCATATTATCCATGTCAACAGTATTGCCGGGCACAATGTCCCAGCGATTCAGGGAAAGCAAAGTTTCAATATCTATCCGCCGTCGAAGTTTGCTGTTACTGCAATCAACGAAACTATTCGCAACGAATTAAGGAATCTGGGCACAAAGATCAAAACAACTGTAAGTAGCAAAAATAAATAATCTTCCTTGTCAGCGTTTCTAAAGCATTTTATCATCTTTGGTAGAGTATAAGCCCTGGAGCAGTGCGCACCGAAATTCTTTCTGATGAAACGATCAATGCAATGCAAATTGAGAATATTCTTAACGCAGAGGACATCTCACAAGCTATACTGTTTGTTATTTCAACCCCACCCCATGTGCAGATACACGAAATCACCGTGAAACCTGTTGGCGAAAAGTTTTAAAAAAAAGCTGCAATTCTATTTACCTGTACAGACATCTATTGAAATAAAAATTTCGTATTTCGTAACATCGTTTTCATGGAATGACATATCAAGTTTATTCCATTAAATTTCTTGATGAAAGGGTGTGACGTAATTTTGTACGCCCAGACGCAACACGATTAATTTTTTAATGCTTTGAAAACATTAATTTTATTGGTTTCTAATAAGACTAATTGTTACACCTTTGACGTTCTAATAAGGTGCATTTAATGTCAAAGTATGTTTTGGTTTGTTGATATTTTTTATGGGTTTAATACATAGTATTCGTTAAAGAACCTTGTTTGCCCGATCCTGAAGAAAGGAGAGGGGCATAAGTCTTCTTAACATCGCATAAGGTGGTCAAAGGATAGACATGTGCACTCAAGAGGATACAAGCATCCACAGGTTTTCTAAACCCACCTCTGTCTATCAACTCCTACTCTCACCTCCCCGTAGTGAACACCGGGTGCCTAGTAAATCAACTGGAGATTGGGTTCCAACCCCTTTGGAAGGTTGTTGGGGGTAGCAGACGAGAGAGGGGGGGAGGAGTGTTCCCACTAAGGCACTTCTCCTTGCATCCGGACGGCAGCGGAGGAATTCCCCAGATGGAATCAACGGTGGCGTCCATAGTTCCAGTCAGGCCGAACTACTTAGTGAACACCTTATATGGGCTACTACGACGTATTCGGAGCTCAGGCCTATAAGGAGCGGGCTATCCGGCTCTCCGTCCTTAGAGCTAAGCAAAGGATCTGGTCCTCCAGGTTGGGGGTCGTGCCGTCGGGGTGACTTCCCGGCCACGTAAAGAAACACCAGTCACGAAGCGGAAACAAGCCTCGGATTCGGACGGATTTACTGTTGACGACCAATGCAAACGAGAAAAGGACAACGAGCTCCGGATCTGCACGTGGAATGTTAGGTCCCTTAACAGACCACGTGCAGCCGAGCAACTAGCGGAGGCCCTTAACGACTGCAAGGCAGACATTACTGCCATCCAAGAAATGCGGTGGGACGGGCCGGGCAAAAGAAGGATGAAAAACTGCGACATCTACTACGGCGACTGCTACCGGCATCAAAGACAGCGCCTATTTGGATGTGGTTTCGTTGTTGGAGGCAGACTTAGGCAAAAAGTCTTGAGCTTCAACCCTGTAGGCGAGCGCCTCGCGACGATCCGCATCAAGGCTAAATTCGCCAACATTAGCCTGATATGCGCACATGCCCCCACAGAGGAGAAAGATGACGAGACCAAAGATATGTTCTACGAGCTCCTGGACAAAACTTATGAGCAGTGCCCTAGTTACGACATTAAAATTGTCCTAGGCGATTTTAATGCCAAGCTAGGAAGGGAGGGCATCTTTGGTCGTACTGTCGGAAAGTATAGCCTGCACGACACGACCTCCGATAACGGATTCAGGCTGATCGACTTTGCTGCGGGGCGACACGTTGTGGTAGCTAGTACACAGTTCCCGCATCTCAATATCCACAAAGGGACATGGAGATCTCCCGATCAATCAACCGTCAACCAGATTGACCATATTGCGATCGACGCAAGGCACTCCTCCAGTATCATGGATGTCCGAACTTTCCGAGGGGCCAACATTGACTCGGATCACTACCTTGTTGTAGCCAAGGTACGGCTGCGGATATCCCGACCAGCGCCAAGTAATGGAAATACTGTGAGGAAGTTTGACGTCGGCCGACTACAATCGCAAGAGATCGCCAGGTCCTTCTCCAACCGAGTCTCTCAAAACCTTCTACGAAGTCCTATGCAACCAGCATCAAGTATTGATAGCCAGTGGCAACACTGCCAAAATGCCATCAGAGACGCCGCCTCTGAAGTGCTGGGTTTCACACGGCGACCACAACGAAACCCCTGGTTTGACGATGAATGCCGGCAAGCACATGCAGCTAAACAGGAAGCATACAAAGCGGCGCTGCACAGAAGGACTAGAGCTGCTCGCGAGCTCTACGAGCAGAGGAGGAGAGAGGAGCACCGGCTTCTCCGAAGGAAAAAGAGAGAGCACGAGAAGCGCGCGGTTGAAGAGATAGAGAGATGTTGCAACAGGAATGAGGTTAGAAAGTTTTACCAAAGGATCAAAAGGTCCTGCCAAGGGTATAAACTTCGAACTGAAGCCTGTAAGGACCATCAAGGGAACATCGTTGTAGAATCGCAGTCGGTGCTGAGGATTTGGAAAGACCACTTCTGCAGACTGTATAACGGCGAGGAAGAACCAAATACCGCTGTCAGGCAGAATGAACCATTCAACCCGGGCGAAGACGTTACCGACGAAGCATACGAACGATACCGCCCACCCGACCTGGAGGAGGTGAAAGTAGCTGTGTCTAAGCTCAAGTGCAACAAAGCAGCCGGAGCAGACGGCCTAGCTGCCGAACTTTTTAAATCCGCTGGCGATGAGCTGGTTAGGAGCATGCACCAGCTCATCTGCAAGATATGGTCGGAAGAAAGCATGCCCGACGAATGGAACCTCAGCATTGTTTGCCCGATCCTGAAGAAAGGAGACCCTCTGAGTTGTGCCAACTACAGAGGCATAAGTCTTCTTAACATCGCATACAAGATCTTTTCTGCTGTACTGTGTGAACGCCTGAAGCCGTTTGTCAACAATCTGATAGGCACATATCAGTGTGGCTTTAGGCCAGGAAAGTCCACCATCGATCAAATATTCACACTGCGGCAGATCTTGGAGAAAACCCAGGAATTCCAAATCGATACACACCACCTCTTCATCGATTTCAAGGCCGCGTATGACAGCATCTATAGAGACGAGCTATATAGCGCAATGTCTAGTTTTGGCATCCCTGCCAAACTCGTCAGTCTGTGCAGGATGACGATGGAAAACTCACGCTGTTCCGTCAAGGTCGGCAAAGACCTCACCGACCCCTTTGATGTCAAAAAAGGATTTAGACAAGGCGACGCGCTGTCATGCGACTTCTTTAACATCATACTTGAGAGAATTGTGCAGAACTCTCGCGCCAACACCAGAGGTACAATCTTTCAAAAGTCCGTTCAACTACTTGCATACGCAGACGACATTGACATAATCGGTAGAACAAAGCGTGATGTCAGTGAAGCCTTCGTGAGTATTGGAACGGAAGCGGCGAATATGGGTTTAGCAGTCAATGAGGGCAAAACCAAGTATATGCTGTCATCAAGAAAAGACACCCAACACCGACGTCTTGGACAAAACATCACCATCGACAGCTATAACTTTGAGGTAGTTAGGGACTTTGTCTACCTGGGTTCCGCTATCAATTCAGACAATGACACCAGCGCTGAAATCAAACGAAGGATAACTCTTGCCAATCGCTGTTTCTTTGGGCTAAGAAGGCAATTGAGTAGCAAAGCCCTCTCTCGAGCAACTAAAGTGTCCATGTATAAGACCCTCATCATCCCAGTCCTGCTGTACGGTGCAGAAGCATGGACCCTGTCAAAGGCGGATGAAAACACTTTAGGCTGCTTCGAGAGGAAAATTCTTCGGACGATTTACGGTCCCGTCTGCATAGACGGAGAGTGGAGGAGGAGATATAACATCGAACTGTACGGGCTGTACAGCGATACCGACCTAGCCAAAAAAAACAAAACACAACGTCTACGATGGCTGGGTCATCTAGAGCGGATGGGCACCAACGCCCCGGCCCGGAAAATCTTCGAATCCACACCGCAGGGACGGCGCTGTAGAGGAGCATCGAGACTCAGGTGGCGCACGCAAGTGGAAGGGGACATCAGCCAACTTCGCGTGCGAAACTGGAGACGGCTAGCTAGAGACAGAGCTGGCTGGCGAAGCTTGTTGGCTGAGGCCCAGGTCCACCCCGGACTGTAGCGCCACCTTAATTAAGTAAGTAAGTAAGTTCGTCAAAGCTCCTATACAATAGTAATACATTGATCCTTAAATCCTTTCACATAATTTTGTTCCATGTTTTAGGTAGCTTCGTTTTCATGCAAAATCACTTAAGGGCGCTGTATCTTCCTATTTTGCTGATAATTTATAAAATATATAATTTATTAAAGATTTTATTTTTTTCCATCCGTGTGGTTCAGTTCCTTATATAGACATTATAAGGATCGGACTCGCATGCTTATAGTACCTGCTTACTTCCTGGCTATCTGCAGTAAATCTCACTTGGCTTTGCGTTCCAAAGAATGGATCTAAAGACAGGATCTTCCAATTGCATTCCAAGGTACTTACGCACATTGTACATAAACGCGGCCAATTGTTAAAGCTTCGTCTGCCAAATTGAGTTTCTGCCAAATATGTTCAGTCCGCTTTCTTTAGTCATCATGGGCTGTCACTGCATTCAACAACATATCCAAAAGATTAAATTTTTTAAATAAAAAAAATCAAGTTCAGCGATCCACCCATTTCTACAGATGAATGGATTCGCGTTCGACGACTCGCAAAATCGTTGAATTTGGGGCCATACAAATCCACATGACATTTAAAAGTTTAAGGAGACACCTACGTCAGAGTGAACATAAGCTTTTTTAATGCGAATCTTTTAGGATTTTGATAAAAGTTTTCGATTAACTCAAGCATATATTTATGTAGGCAACATTTTTGAAATCTAATCTAACAAATTTAACCAGGCACGGGTATCACTCAACATTGAAACAACTCAAAGTTTGACACATTGATAAACGATTTGTCATAATCTTATGAACATCTTTAAGATTGTAATTCATTTAATTCTACGTTTATTCGTAACTGCGCAGTCACTCTATGCGAAGTTATAGATTAGATACATTATTATTATTTTCTTTTGTTTTTTTTTTTTTAATTATGAGCCGAATTGAGCTAAAAATATATACCAAGTCGCGTGTGAATCAGTCAAAATATAATCAACAATTATAACGAGTCATAGTTGAATTTGGCAATTATTTAGCACAAGATTGCCATCTCGTTCGCATGGCATGTGTATCTAGTTAATGCCTATCGTATCCTAGTAAAATTCGCAAGAGAATCTATAGTTGTAAGAAGCTAAAGCAATGAACGAGTATAAAAAGATCGAACCTGTTCAGAGTATATAGTATTTCAGTCCACCCTTCAAATATGGAATAATCGGGCAGCAGTAGTATCCGGTGCCAGCAGTGGACTTGGCGAGGCAGTTGTAAGGGATTTAATTAAAGCCGGACTCCGGGCTGTTGCCCTAGCTCGTCGCCATGACCGCCTGGATGAAAATCATTAAAAGCCTGCAAAAGACGAACAAGTTCGCTTCTATGCCAGAAAGTGTGACGTAGCTACAAATGAGGCCGAACTCAAAGCCACATTTGAGTGGGTCGAGAAAACTCTGCGCGGCACTGACATTCTAGTGAACAATGCTGGTGTATTTCGAGGTGGCTTCCTCGTCAAAGTAGATACCAAAATGCTGGATGTAGTTCTCAATACGAAGAAATGTAAAGGGATGGATATACTGCATGCAGGCGGCTTTCAAAAGCATGAAAGCAAGAAATTTTGCTGGACATATTGTAAACATTAACAGCATAACTGGCCACCAAGTCTAAATTTTTGAAAGACATATCCCAGGCTATCATGTATGCGATTGCTACTCCGCCACATGTGCAGATTCATAAGATTACCGTGAAACCTGTCGGGGAGAAGTATTAAGGATATAATTTTCCTACGTAGTTACTTAACAATTCAGTGTCTATCTGTAAATAATGTTTAATATTTAATATTTATTCTGCATCAGAACTGGTTTTATGCCAGCCTTTAAAAACTTAACCTATTTTCTTTCATACATATGCAACAAGTCTCGTTCATGAAGCTTGTAAGTTTGTTTTTAACACAAGATAACTTTAAACAAGTGAGTAAGTGCAAGAGTTCGTCTGTGACAAACTTCTATATACCCGACCCTATATACCATGTAACACCAAATCTTAAAGTTTCTTGGCCCGAATTCATATATTATTTTTATAGGCCACGCCCCCAAAAGAGGGCATGGGCTTAAAACTAAAATCAATTCATCGTCATTTCGTTAGAATCATGAGAAAATACGGTAAAAGCGAAAATTATTTCAGAAAAAAAAAAGTTTTTTCCTTAAAACGCCCCTTAAAAGTGGGCGGAGCTCAAAACTTTGTATAGAGCAAACTTAGAAAATAGTAATATACTTAATATTTGTCATAAAAATTTTTTTCGATTTGGAGTCAACTTTCCGAGAAATCGGGTTTTTTAAGATCCAACATGTTAGAAGTGGGCATGCTATTGTGGGCGGTCTTACCGCTATTGTGGGCGGTCTTATTTTTGCCTTGTTAAAGGTCTTAGGCCAAAATTGCTCAGTACTAAAATTTAAGTTTATGTGCCTTGTCTAACTTGACCGAAACGCATTTTGAAAAAAAAAGTGATATAGAGGTTGCCTCACATTGAAGCCAGTAGTGGGCGTGGCCGTTGACGGATTGAGCAAATTTTCACACTTTGTCTGTGCAACAAAAGAGCCAAGTTGTGTACCGAGTTTCAGCTCTCTAGCTTGATTCTGAAGTTCTAAACCCTTCACACACCCAGCTAACATACTCTTGAGAGTTATGCGCTAAACACGTCAAAGCTCTTATTAGGCTCTTATAATGCTCTTGATACTTTTCGAGCACAAAATCTTGTCATAACATTCAAAAAGGATCTTGTAACACTCTTTTTAAGGGAATATCACTCCTGTAGCGCTTAACTCTTATAACGAGAGTATAATGGGCTCTTTTACGACTCTTGTTATATAAAACTTCAACTCTTGTAGAGTTTAAGTTTTGTCATAAGAGCTTTATAAGAGCTTTAATCTTATAACAAGTGTGCAACTCTTGTAAAGAGAGATTGGCTCTTTTAATAAAATCCTTTGTCTTATAAGACAACTTCACTTCTTTGGCCGTTGCCTATAAAAAAATTCTAACTTTTTCTTCCTTAAAGGGTTCCGATCAAAACAGTCCGAACAGAAGTATGATAATTGCCATTTGATAATTGCACATCATAATTGCTCAAGAAGATAACATTAATTACAAGTAATTGCAAGTGGCATGAAAAACAATGTTTGTGGTGTCTTTGAATAATATCAAATATTTTTGATGCCCTTTATTTTTTCAGAAGCAAAATGCTTAATTTAGCTGATATATTTTTAACCGCACCAAGCTTAAGTGCACCATAATGTAAGAAAAACCCTTTTGAAAAGTTAATAATATACTAACGCCATTATGAGACATAAAACGCCATCGTACAAATCGATTTTCATTTTTTTAAAGTATGTTTTGTTCTCTTTTCGTCTTCATGTTCTGATGAAACTATAAAAAAAATTGATCCTGCAGCATTATATTTTCCTCTTTTTATGGCAGAGGTAACAAAAAGAAAACAGCTCTTTCAACAAGAGTAATAGTTTCCTTATTCCTATGCTTGTAAGGCTCTAAGAAGACTCTTAAAACACTCTTCAAGAGTGAAATTCTAAGAGCTTTACTCTTGCACATAACTTTTTTTTTTTTTTTTTTTTTTTTTTTTTTTATAATGCACTCGCGAATACAAGGGATTGGATACCCTTTTTAATGTTACACATCTCACGAGCGGAAAGGATTAGAAGAAGAGGAAAAGGAGGAGAGGTACCGATGCACTCTTGTTTTGAACAGTTGCAAGTTGTATTGCGCAGGAAAGATTGACCGTGGGAGAACATTCCACATTCGCGTTGTACGGCTTATGAAAGAACCTCTAAACTTTACTGTGCGTCCGAAGGTGGGCTCGAGGGTAAACTGATGTGCATTCGATCTTTGGCGAGTATTACGGTGGAACGTCTTTAGGGGCGGAATGCAATTGGCTATTTCGATGGAACATTGTTTGTGAAAAAAGCGATAAAACAGTGAAAGACAAGATACATTACGTCGATGTTCTAATGAGTCAAAAGACTTCGCAATGTTTTTGTCTCCAACAAGTTTTAACGCGCGTTTTTGTATCCTATCTAGCAAGAGCAGTGCTGTTTTTGGAGCACCAGCCCAGACATGGGAATTATATTCCAACTTGGGGCGAATATATGCCTTATATAAAATAGCCAAATCAGAGGGGGTGAAATAATTCTTGCATCTTTTAAGGAAGCCTAGGCATTTCGCAGCGTTCTTGGCGACGTCGAATACGTGGTCATTCCAACTAAGGTTGTTATTGACACACATACCGAGAATGGAAAGCGTTTCGGTTTCGTCGATGCAAGTGCCATTCATGGACAATGGCTGGGTGTTTCGGTTTTGCTTCAATGACAGAAGACAGCATTGAGTTTTAGAAGCATTAACTCTACTCTATTTTGAGATCCCCATGATACAATGCTGTTAAGGTCAGAGTTTAATGAGTTTGACATACGCTGCCGTTCCAATTCAACGTCCGAAGAGCAGGGGCGCGGAACCGAGAACGAATATGAGAAACTGAGGTTACTGTCATCAGCAAAGGAGTGGATTGGATTAGTTGTAGCAGACAGGAGATCATTAATGAAAATGAGAAAGAGTGTCGGAGACAAAACAGAGCCCTGGGGAACCCCAGCGTTAATTTTATGAACTGCGGACTTGAAGCCATCCAAAACAACTTGAATTGAACGGTTCGAAAGGTAATTACTAATCCACTGAATAAGAGATTCGTCGATTCCAAATGCACGCATTTTCGACAAGAGAGCTTGGTGCCAAACTCTGTCAAATGCTTTTGAAATATCAAGCGCAACAATCTTGCTTTCACCTAGAAGATGCAAGGAATGATTCCACTTTTCAGTGAGATATGCCATCAAATCACCAGTGGACCGTTTGCTACGAAAACCGTATTGCCGGTCATTAAGAAGTTTTCGTGTTTCAAGATATTTCATAAGCTGATAATTAATCAGCGTTTCCATGACCTTAGAAAGAAGGGAGGTAAGTGCAATTGGACGATAGCTAGAGGGAGAAGAAGAATCGCCTTTTTTAGGGACGGGCTGGACAAATGCTGTTTTCCATCTACTCGGAAAGAGACCTGAAGAGTAGGACCGATGGAAAAGCTTACACAATGGTTTTGCCAGCGCGGAAGAACACCTCTTCAGAACAATGGGGGATATTCCATCTGGACCAGCGGATTTGTGAATGTTTAGATCTCGAAGTACTCTTTTGACTGCACGAGCGCGAAAGTGAATTTGTCCCATGGTATATTCGACGCGCTCAAGTGTAGGCGGGGACATTGCAGAATCAGGAATAACTCTTTTAAGGCTCTTGTAGAGCTTTATAAGAGCTAAAATGTGAGTTGGGCATACAGACGGACGGACGAACGGACATGGCTTAATCGATTGACCTGTGGGTCTCGATCACATCTCTAAAAGGTCGGGTATAAAAAAGAATAATTGAACAGACTAGTTCATTGAGTCAGCCGAGATGTAGCCACATTTAAAGAGTTCGTACATATCGGAAGCATAGTAGTCGATCGGTTGGCATATGGCACCGTCAGACGAAACGCATTTGGTGTTGAGTTTCTGTAATAGAGATGGCCGCACATACATCAGGCCTGTAGTGAAGGTGCTTGTGGACTGATTCGACTAATTTTCAAACCTGGTCTGAGGGACTGGATTTATAGTTCCCTATCTTAAAATTTAGGTTTTAATTTTACGATAGGGAACTAAAAGTCGGTTTGCCGACATTATTTTTAATTTTTTTGTCTAACAATCATTACGAGATGCTAAATTTTAAATTTTAGCTTTTCACGATGTCTTATACAGTTTTGCAAGCAATGGAGGTAGTTTCACGTTTATGTCAATTATGGGTGTGTCTGTGGGCGGATTTAAAATTTTTCAACACTATTGTATTGCTTCGGATAACAGAAAGCTTACGTACAAAATTTGAGCTTTCTATTTCAAAATTTAATGCCCAAAAATTGGTTTCGACTCAAAATTCGGTTTCAATGATATGCCCTTAAGGTCTACCGTTATTTTTTCTCTATGTTACATTTAAGCCTGTATTTGGCTTAATATACTCCTTTCCTGGTGGAATAATGTATTAGAATCAACTGATTAAAAAAATCACATTTGAACACAAGATTCCGTATTCCTCAAGCCCCATCACAAGTCAGACAGCAGTTTTCTTTATTTACGTTGATAAGACCAATCCAAAATAGAGCTCTCTTATGCAAGCCCAATCAGGGGGAGGATACTTTAGGATTATTTTCACAATCTGGTTAAGGGAATACTTTCTTAAAGCATATAAAATATTTTTTTCATATCCTGTAGAGCTCAAAGCCAGAAAAGACTTTTTTATCTTACATGCTGCAGGATTCCCCCAAGTATCATACAATCTGTGGGTTTTTCCACAAATTTGTTATTATTTTTAATTTTTACTATTTTTAAGTTTATTCAAAATAAATGCGTTTTAAACACAATGTTAAATAAGTAAAACATTGTCTTTAAAATGCGATTTCTAGAAAAACTGCGAGCTCAATGTCAGAAACCCTATCGTGGATAGGAAAATGGAACAGGCTAGAAGGTATATATATTAAAACTGAGATATCAAATTTATTTAAGCACAATTAAAACAAGTGGGAAAGTGCAACAGTGGGTATGCAAAAGCTTCAATCCATCTACGACGGATTGCAAAGTACCCGACCATACCAAAAAGAAAACGGCCACGCCTCCAAAAAGTGGGCGGGATATAAAAATATAACTATTGAATGCTTTATACTAGGTGGTTGCATACATTTCGGCCTAAGACTCCGCCTTTTTAACTAAAAAAAAATCACTTTTTTCAACACCAAGCCCACAAAAGTGGGCGGAGGCACATACAATATATACATAAAAGTTAGAAAATGCTAGTATCTAAAACTTTTTTCATAGAATTTTTTGTCAAATTTCATATGTATTTATTGAAAAAGCAGTCATTTTAAGCTAAAATCCCTTAAAAAGTGGGCGTCAATGAAAAATCTAAAATTTTTTGGCTACCTTAAAGACAATCATAAGGCAATGTTACGTACCAAATTAATGCGCTAGCGCCATTGTAACATAGCTAAAATTTGCAAAATGTATTTTTTTAAATTAGAGATGGTCGCACATACAGGCCTGTATGGGCGTGTCTGTGGGCGAATTCAGCTTATTTTCAAACTTGATCTGACGGACTGGACTTCCAACCAACCCACAAAATTTCAGCTCTCTGCCTTAAAATTTAAGGCCTTAATGTTGTTTACATACGGACGGATGGACGGACATGGCTTAATCGATTCTCCTGTCGGTCCTATTCATATCTCTAAAAGGTCTTAGGGGTCTACGGTGATTTACACTGATCTACACTGCGTTTCAAACTATACATCAAACTTAATATACCCTGGGTCGGGTCTAAAAATTGAGATGCCGAAATGAGATTCCTGAGGGGCGTTGCTGGGTGTTACTCTAAGGGATAGAGTGAGAAAAGTCAGTATGCGTGGGAATCTTAATGTTGAGCGGCTACTTCTCCGAGTGGAGCGATCGATTCTTCGATGGTTTGGATACGTTGTTCGTATGCCCCCTGACAGACCTCCTAGACAGGTCATGCTAGCCGAGATGCGAGCGCGTCGCCACCCTGGTAGTCCAAGAAACAGGTGGTGGGATCAGGTAAAAAACATCTCCGCCGTAAAAAACAGTCCCGCCTGGGAATGGCGCCGAAGTCTCTTGAGTTGGTGGCGGAGGATCGAGAACGATGGAAAGACCACTTAGCCACCCTCGCTCCGCGACCCTTTTAAAGGATAAGTGGTATTCGAAAATGATGATGATGACAATTAAAAAAACTGGTATTTCTGCTAAGAACAAAAGCATTAACGAAGATCTTTTCGTTAGTAGGGCACTATTGGCAACTAAGTGGCCTCTCATGAGAGGCCATGCATGACAAGTGATACTTTCGGAACTCTTTTCAAAGTTTTCGATTAAGCTTAACGCAAAATATTATAATATCACCTTCAAAATCTTATGCAACAGATAAGACTGCCACTCATCATACCAAAAACTGCTTGATGTAATGCATACGTTTTACTTGTTATAAAAAATCTATCAGTGAACTGATATTGATCATCATCAGGCTTAATACGTAATAAAATTAAAAATAATGACGAGTCATAAAAGAAATTTGTTACTGATTTGTATCGGCATAAGTTTGTTATTTTTGTGTAGATTCTATTACGCTTAACTTATCCAACTGAAGGACGTTGCAGTTGTTATAAAAGCTAGAAACGAGCATCTATAAATGACCGAACGCACCGTATAGTTTTTAAAAGCTCTCCGAACATGGAACGTTGGAATAATTGTGTTGCAGTTGTAACCGGTGCCAGCAGTGGAATTGGCGAGGCAGTTGTAAAGGATTTAATTAAAGCCGGACTTCGGGTTGTCGCGCTAGCTCGTCGCCAAGAACGCCTTGAAGAGAATCGTAAGAACCTTCCAAAAGGCGACCAACACCGCTTCTATGGGAGGCAATGCAATATCACGAATGAGGCCAAGGTCAAGGCAACGTTTGAGTGGATTGAAAAAACTCTGGGCGGCACTGACATTCTAGTTAACAATGCAGGTGTTAGTCCTGATGGTTTTCTCGTCGAAAGTGACACAAAATTGCTGCATGAAGTTATGAACACAAATGTTGTGGGATTGATATACTGCACACAAGCGGCTTTTAAAAGCATGAAAGCACGAAACTTTGCTGGCCATATTATACACATAAACAGTGTTGGTGGTCATCAAGTCTTATCGATAGATACTAAACACGGATCAAATATGTACGCAGCGTCAAAATTTGCCGTGACTGCTATAAACGAGACCCTTCGCAATGAATTCAGAAATTTAAGAACAGGGATTAAGACAACAGTAAGTGATGTTTTTGTATGGTAGGTACAATTTCTAGCGTAATAATCTGTCTCTTACAGAGCATAAGTCCAGGATTGGTGCGTACTGAAATCAGGCCGAAGAAAGTTTTCGATCAAATTGGCAGATTCATGAAATGATCGTCAAGCATGTAGGGGAAGAATTTTAAGGACTTTAGCTTCTATTATCAATATATACAGGGTGTTTCCTACTTCGATGCCAACATTTTGGGATATGATTCTTGGGTATGATTGACGAATAAAATCGTTGCATCAGCAGGCCTATCTTTAATTTTGATATCATTTATTGGGAATTTAAAAAACACCTACTTTGAGGTACCTTGACCCATACTAACACAAATATCTCCGCTAATAACGGGTGATTTTTTAGCTGGTTTGGTTTTGGCAGCACTGGTTTTGACAGCTGACGTGTGTTTAGTACCTTGTGTCACTGTCAAACAGCTTCAGTTTGGTTTGCAATTTAACCATGGATCGTCTTACAAATGAACAACGCTTGCAAATTATTGAATTTTACTATCAAAATTCGTGCTCGGTTCGAAATGTTCATCGCGCGCTGCTTCCATTTTATGGTCGGCATTCTCGACCTTCTGAGCAGTCTATTCGGAAGATTGTGACCAAATTTCGCACCAAATTTACTTTGTTGGACATTAAACCACCAACACGTTTACGTACTGTGCGTAGTGAAGAAAATATTGCGGCCGTATCAGCTAGTGTGACAGAAGACCGCGAAATGTCGATTCGGCGCCGTTCCCAGCAGTTAGGCCTTTGTTACAGCACTACGTGGAAAATTTTGCGGAAGGATTTGGGCGTAAAGCCTTTTAAGATACAGTTGGTGCAAGAGCTAAAGCCAGCCGACCTACCACAACGCCGAATTTTTGGTGAATGTGCTCTTGGAAAGCTGGCCGAGGATCCGCTTTTTTATCGAAAAATTGTGTTCAGCGATGAGGCTCATTTTTGGTTGAATGGGTACGTAAATAAGCAAAATTGCCGCATTTGGAGTAAAGATCAGCCAGAAGCATTGCAACAGCTACCAATGCATCCCGAAAAAGCCACTGCTTGGTGCGGCTTATGAGCCGGCGGCATTATTGGGCCATATTTCTTCAAAGATGATGCGAATCGCAGCGTTACTGTCAATGGTGAACGCTACCGAGCGATGATAACAAACTTTTTTTTGCCCGAAATGGAAGTTCTTGACTTGCATGATATGTGGTTTCAACAAGACGGTGCCACATGCCACACAGCACGCGAAACAATGGCGCAATTGCGAGGCGAGTTTGGTGAACAGTTAATTTCACGTTTCGGGCCGGTCAATTGGCCGCCTAGATCGTGCGATTTGACACCATTAGATTATTTTTTGTGGGGGTATGTCAAGGCTAATGTCTATAGGGACAAGCCCGCTTCGATTGACGCACTGGAAGCCAACATCCATGCATTCATTCGTGAGATACCAGCCGATATGTGTGAAAGAGTATGCCAAAATTGGACTCAGCGGATGGGCTACCTGAGACGCAGCCGCGGTCAACATTTATTATGGATTTCTTTGGATGGGGGAGAATTAAAGAAGTTGTTTACTCTATCGAAGTATCAACTTTGAATGATTTAGAAGAGCGTATTCTCCAAGCCTCGTCACAAGTAAGTCAGCAGTTAGCTTCAATAATCGCAATCCAAAAACGGGCTCTAGCAAGCATACAAAATGGAGGGGGACACTTTAAGCACCTGATTTGATTGCTTGGTCACCTTAATAAAAAAAAAATTATAAGCCAAACACAGAATTTTTATTCCGAATAATGGAAATTGAAAACCATAAATCGACTTTTTCTTAATTTTCAATGCAACGGCTTTTCCCAAGTATCGTAAGATCTGTGAGTTTTTCAGGTACCGCGTTGCAGCAGTTTTTGTTAAGCATTGCTTTAACGATATGTTTATAACGTATTTTTTGCAAAAAAGAGTCGTTTTTGGAGTCACTCCAAAGCCAAAAAAATGCCTTGGGCAGGATAAAAGGATCCGACTTAAGAGCAAATATTTCGAAAGTTAAAAAAGCTATCAACTTTATTTTGACACAATTAAAAGAAGTACTATTTCTTCTAAAATTTAAATCCTAAATTAAGTTCTTGTTGTAAGTATTAGCGGAGATATTTTTGTTAGTATGGGTCAAGGTACCTCAAAGTAGGTGTTTTTTAAATTCCCAATAAATTATATCAAAATAAGAGATAGGCCCATGCTGTGGAAAGATTTTTTTCTTTAATCATACCCAAGAATCATATCCCAAAGCATTGGCATCGAATTAGGAAACACCCTGTATTAAATGAAACGAAAAACTCTTTTTAATTGTTAAAGGAAATTTTTCCCACCCTTTTCGCCTCTTCCGCCTGTTACTTCGCATGCCTTTGACGTCAAGGGCCTAGTCAAAGCGCTGAGATTAAGCGAAAAATAACTGTTTTGTTATTACTTTTGGGCCACTATCGCGTGCTTTCCCGCATAGAAGTATGCATATTATCCAAGGAAAATTAGGACGTCTTGGCTGCATCGAGAGGAAAACTCTTCGAGTGGTTTTTGGTTCCCTCTGCATAAAAGAAGAGTTGCGGTATATAACTGTATACACAGGGCCGCTGAGAGAAAATCCGGGCCCGGTGTAGCCATGTACGGGCCCCTTTTTTCAATATTTTCGAATGGATTCAAAATTTTGCCAATTTTGGAGCTTTTTCACATATTTTTATGGTCTGTACTTGGGTCCAACAACAAATACCGCATGCACATCAACCCTTTTTTTCTGCCTTCACTACCGCGACCGATGCCGACACCGTGGCTCGGCGGCCTAGCGTCGGGACGGATGAAACATAGCTTCAACTTGATACTAGAGCATTCGTGTGCAGGACTTTCCACTGCGTGATTTTGATCCATAATTTTGGGAGCGAGCACCCTAATAGCTGCCTTCACAAATAACGTCCACAGTCCACAAATAAGATCAACCAGAGTAACCTACATGTGAGTCGATTGGCGGTAGAGCTGCTTCCGACAGTAACATCAGCAAATTGTAAACTGTAGTAATGCTGTTTCCAGGTTTTTTTTTAGGTATGGAGGTATGTGATTTCCCGGGCCCTTGGGAGCTCCCAGGCCCTTGGGAGTTCCCAGGCCCTGGGGAAATCCACCCGTTACCCCCGTCTCGGTGGCTCTGTAAGTCAAAGGAAAACCCCAGTCATAAGCATTCCAGACTGTACTGTTACCTTAAGAAAGCAAAGCAAAGTACGTACGATCTTTTTTTAGGTCTAATATAAAAATGGTTGAACCCGATCTTAATTGCTTGCATCTACCTCTTCCATCAAGCTGCTTCTCATGAGCTCATGCAATTTCAAAACCTGCGAGATAATTAGTGATGGCTTAATGTCATTGTATACAAATTGCCAACAATCTTGATACAAAACAGAATTTGCGATCTTTTGAATCGATAGGCTAGGCACACAAGTTTGGGTTCATTTATCGCACAACCCTAAACATGGAACGTTGGCAAAATTGTGTCGCTGTAGTGACTGGTGCAAGCAGTGGAATTGGTGAGGCGGTAGCTAAGGATTTGGTAAAAGCAGGACTACGTGTTGTTGCGCTAGGGCGTCGTCAAGAACGACTTGATCAAAATCGAGCATCCCTTTCAATAGAAGAGCAAGCTCGTTTCTATGCCAAAAGATGTGACGTTTCAAACGAGGCCGAGGTTAAGGCCACATTTGATTGGATTGAAAAAACGCTAGGCGGTATCGATGTCCTTGTCAACAATGCAGGTATTGTTCGAGAAGGTAACCTCGTCGAAATGGACACCAAACTTATACAGGAAATTCTAAATACCAATGTAAATGGCGTGATATATTGTACTCAAGCGGCTTTTAAAAGCATGAAGGCACGAAACTTCGATGGGCATATTGTGAATATCAATAGCCTTGCCGGGCATAAAGTTATGAGTCTGGACGATAGTAGTTCAAATATTTATCCGTCATCAAAGTTCGCTGTTACGGCGATTAATGAAACTATTCGCAATGAATTAAGGAATTTCGGAACAAAGATTAAGGCAACGGTGAGATGTTTTATTACTTTTTATCAAATTGTATCAAATTTAATGTAAAGTAGATTTGTAATGTAAAGATATTTCAATAGAGCATAAGTCCCGGAGCGGTACGAACCGAGATGTGTACCGCTGAGACATGGGATAAGATAAAAAATATTCTTAGTCCAGGGGACGTATCGCAAGCCATACTGTTTGCTCTTTCAACTCCGCCACATGTTCGGATACATGAACTCATCATCAAGGCTGTGGGAGAAATTTTTTAATAAAATTTGCATTTTAAAAGCTTTGAGTGTTAAACATCGTGACAAGCTTTCTCGTATATGCATTCAACAAAATGGAGTAAGAATAAATGCTAGAAACAAAGGCTTTCTATTTTATTAATTTTGTAACTTTTTTGAATAATGTCTAAGGAGTTAAGGTCTAAAGGTTTAGTTTAAGTAGTCATTATAAAACCAATCGTTTATCTCAACAATATAAAAAAAAGTCGGAGAGCTACACAATTCTATCCTGCATTGTAAATTACTGACGCAATGTTTCGTGGTAAGGTCAGTCGAAATCAACGTTTTTCTGGGATCCCGAGCTAAAGCTGTCACCCCAGAGGTAGTTGCATTTTTACAGCGCTTTTTGGCGAGTCTGTGGGTGGATTAGAAAAATTTCAAAAAATTTACTGCTTCGAAGGGCTAAGTGACAAAAACTGTCTGCCACAGTATGCAGTCATACTGCTCTTATGATATTTGGCATTATTCATTTTTATTTCATTTAATACCTACTCCCTTACATAATGCAATGTGGTCAAAATCATCAAGTCCCAAAAGCCTGGTAGAAATATAATTTCGGTCTACTGCCCCCAGCTATAAGGCTTAGGCCTTACAGATTTTGTATCTTTCAAAATATTCAAAGCAAGAAGAAGAAAAAAATGTGTAGATAATTCTTAATTATATGATTTGTCACAATTAAGTTGACCCTCAGTTATCACCTCAACCGTCTAAAATAACTATTGACTGCTCTTTCATACGTGCGTGTCTATTTCAAACATCAATTTTTTTCCGTGAGCTGATGCTATTTCAAAACTACGAGGTATGACAGAGATACAAACAGAATTAACGAATTACATGCCGATGGCCAGGTGCATTATTTTTAATGAGTCTAATACATATTTTATTTTCTAATTTTATCATTGAAAGTTCTTTTTTTTGCCTTCATAAATTTCCATTTATATTCCTGACAATGATGAACCACGCACTATCATTAAATACTCATAACTTAGACACTAACGGTGTGTCACTGTAATTTTTTCAGAAGAAACCTAAGGGGAATTAAAAATCTTTAAAAAAAATCAAGCGTTTAGCGTACACATCAATTCCATGTTGACCTCGAAACACCTCGCACTATACACTGTTTCAAAATTCTTTATTCTCTAGAAAATGCACTCTTGGAACATGAACTCACTGCCTGAATACATATTTAGTAACGCATATAAACTACAAACTTCTAAAAATAAAATAAATAAATATTTCCTTATACATCTCGGGGCAATGTTTCAGTGCTATAGGTTCGCCTTTCCTGAGAGGAGAAATTATGAAAGAAAAATAAAAACAGAATCAAAACCTTTCTGAAAAAAAACCTAGTAAGATCAAGACCACGCTAATCGCACGGTTATTTGGACATAAAGAGTAAACACGAAAACTGTTTTCCAAACAACAACTGGAGGCGATGTAAATTACAAACCTCAAATCATTAAATTATAAAATCTTATTATCTTATTATTTACATATTTTAATATGTATGTTCTTGTGCACACCCTGTACCCTACACTCAGTGAATAAGACGTTGAAAACTGCGTTTATCATTGAATTTACCCTGAGCGGACCAAAGCTCATTGTAAACTCCAACTATTCCAGCTTTCTGTAAAACCATGTTTCTATAACCAAGCTTTATCACTGACACCAACCTGAGTAGAACAAAAAGCCTACTAAATCGCAAGTTTAACCAAGTACTAAACCAAGCTTTTGCATAAAAAAAAACTTTAAATTTTATCCAAAAGCATAAAAAAGCATTTTCTGTAGCGTGCTTTTTCATTTTTCCTTCTGTGAAAGCTCAACGTAACGTTGCTGTTTATATATCAACATTTATGTAGCGTAAGCTTAAAAAAATTAAACTCAAAGCAAAGCAACCAAAGTTGATGGATTTTGCTTAAGTGTAAATTTTTTTGCGATATTGATAAGTCATAGCGAAGGCAGTGACGAAACGAACTGCAATAATAATTTTTATTTATTATTCTTTACATTATAAGGAATGTTTTTATATATTATTACCCCCTTCGGGTAGGGGCTAGAATATACCCGAGGTAAGGCATGCCTGTCGTAAGAGGCGACTAAAATCCACCCTCCGTATGCCGAGCGCGTAGCGCATACAAACTATGCAATGGACAAAACAAAAGATTTTATTACCCCAGGTGGCAATCCAGTTTCACTGGCAAATCCACCCTCTTCGGAGGTAGGCTCTACGGATTCTGGGGAGAGCCATTTATTGCTTATAAATCCCTTTTTGAAAAAATCAAGGGTGCCTCGATCTCCACCAGCTGGATCGAAGGTCTCCGGGAAAGGAAGTCCGCCGGTTAATCAGGACTCAGCGAAAATTAAATGCTTTGAAGCGGAAAACAACGAACTCCGTGCTAAGCTTAATGAAATGGAACGTCTCTACCATGAGCTTAAAAGCGAAGTAGATTCCTTACGTAAAGAAAATGAAGCCTTAAGGAACCCCCGTGGTACTATAGTATGCGAGGAAACGCCGAAACGTCAATGTGAATACCAGACGGACGAGGAAGAACTTGCACGCGAAACGAATCCGGTCTTTAGGAAAAGGCTTACCAAGAAACGAAAGGCCGGTTCTTCACCCGAAGTAGAAACCGTGCAGCAAAAAGAAGAAACACCAGTCGTATCAAACAAAGCGACAGGAATACCCCAAGAAAAAAACCGCCGACCACCTGCAATAAATGTCGTTGGGACCGCGGACTACGGAAAGATGCGAAACATCCTTAAAAATACGCTTGGGACGAAATATAACTTAACATCACTTCGAAACAACGTATGGAAAGTTAACGTCGATGACTCTGATGCCTATCGGTCACTGTCACAAAAGTTAAATTTAGAGAAAATCCAATGGTTTACTTATGAAAATCACCTCGAAAAGCCGTTGCGGGTTATAGCGAGGGGACTACACCCATCCTGTACCAAGGACGAAATAATACAAGACGTTCAAGCCCAAGGCTTTAAAATTCTTGACGCCGTGAACATAATAAAGAAAGAGAAGCAACGTACGGACGAAGGCAAAGATTCCGCTGTTGTCCGACGCGGCCTGCAAATTTTTATGCTTTCTTTTGATAGAACTGAAAATATTAACGAAATCTACAAAATTAAATCAATCCTTAACATCAAGGTAAAAATCGAGCCCAAGCGGAAGGGCAACAGGCTAGTTCCCCAATGTAAGCGATGCCAGGGTTTCCGACATACGCAAGCGTACTGCCAGAAAAAGCCGCGATGCGTAAAATGCGCCGGCGAACATCTCTCGACGGATTGCAATGTCAGCAGTCAGGCTCCCGCGGTTTGTGCCAATTGCAGGGGAAGTCACCCAGCGAGCTACCGAGGTTGCGAAATTGCCATTGAGTTGCAAAAACGACATGAAGCTCCGAAGAAAAATACTGAAAACAAGGGCCCAAGCCTAAAACCTCCTAAAGTAGATAAGCCAAAAACCCCTAAGTCGACAAGGGATAAGGGTTTGATTAAAGGCAAAATTCAAAACGCACAAGAAAACGTCGCTGGTCCTAGTTCCCACCGGAGTCAAAAGGGAGAACCCACACTTGTTGGTCCAAGATCGTACGCTCAAGTCGCGTCACGTGAAAGTAAGCCACAATCGGCCGCATCAGATTCGGTCTCTCAAATTCTAGGCATGATTTTAGAAAAGTTTGAACAACAGGCGAAACTTAATCAAGTAATATTCAACAAATTGAGCGAGCTCGAGTTTAAACCTCGAAAAACATTTAATAAAAAATCATGAATATGGGAAAGTCAATCAAAATAATTACATGGAATGCAAACGGCCTTTTGCAAAAAATTGACGAACTAGAAGTATTCCTACGGAAGAATAATGTAGACATATGCCTAATTTCGGAAACCCACTTTAAAAAGGGTTCAGCACGCAAACTTAAAGGTTACATTGACTATCACGCGCATCATCCTTCAGAAAATTCGAGAGGTGGATCCTCTCTCTACATTAAAGACTGCATTTAGCACTCCAAAAACGAAGAAATAGAACTTGACTCTATGCAAATAACCTCAGTCTCAGTAAAATTAAGTCAAATAAATTACAACATCGCGACGAGCTATTTTCCTCCGCAGTATCGGCTGGCAGATGAAGATCTTGCTCTGCTCTTTGATTCACTTGGGTCAAACTTTATCATCGGCGGGGACTTTAACGCAAAAAATACTTTTTGGGGCTCACGGTGCAATTCAACAAGAGGCAGAGCCCTCTTTAAAGCAAGTACAAAACGCGGCGTGATCTTCTTATCGACGGGAAAGCCAACATATTGGCCAACCGACAGAAATAAAATACCTGATCTCGTCGACTTCTTTATCGTTAAGGGGGTACCTGGTTACCTTACGAACGTAGAAGAACGCTTTGATCTCTGTTCAGATCACTCGGCAGTTCTTTTGAAAATCGGCGGAAGCCTAGCGAAAAAGAAAAGAGCGCCTAGATTAACTAACAACAACACCGACTGGGACGGCTTTAGAAAATACTGCAAAGAAAACATAGCTTTAAATGTACCGCTCAAAACGCCACTTGAAATAGAAGAAGAATTAGATAAACTCGTGAGAGTTGTTCAGAGCGCTGCGTGGAATAACACTTCTTTTCGGAGGTCCGAATTATCGAACCACGGAACAATATATCCGCGAGAAATAGAAGAGCTAATATGCGAAAAGAGGAGAGCGCGCAAGAGATGGCAACGTTCGCGAGCACCCCCGGATAAGACAATCTTGAACCACCTTTCTAACAAACTGAAGCACGAACTTCAAGATTTTAAAAGTCGTGAGACTACTGCTTACCTCGAAAGTTTGACTGCCGATAAAGGTTCGAACTACTCTCTTTGGAAAGCAGTCAAGTCCGTTAAGAAGCCTATAGCACATTCTGCGCCATTAAGAAAAGCCAACGGCGAATGGGCAAGAGAAGACAAAGAAAAAGCGGATTTATTTGCAGATTACCTAGAAGAAACATTCAAACCGTTTGACGGGGAACCGTTGGTCGAGGAGCTCAATCCTTATGCGGTACAAGATAATTATAGAATAAAAACCGTGTCATTGACTGAACTTCGTCAAACGATAAATAATCTGGAAAACAAGAAAGCCCCTGGCTACGACTTAATTACTAGCGAAATTCTAAAGGAGCTACCGAAAAAAGCTTTGGTCAAGCTACTCTATATCATTAACGCTTCCATGAGAGTTTTATACGTTCCAAGGCAATGGAAAGTAGCCGAGGTCATAATGGTTCCGAAACCAGGAAAATGCCCGAACGACAAAAAGTCATACAGACCTATTTCGCTACTGCCGATAATAGCTAAGGTGTTCGAGAAACTGTTGCTTAAAAGGTTGCAACCAATCATTGAAGAAAGACGATTGATTCCGGATCACCAATTCGGATTTAGAAAAAACATTCAACAATCGACCAGGTCTATCGTATAACAAATGAAATCGAAAAAGCCCTGGAAGCGAAAAAGATATGTACTAGCGCTTTTCTCGACGTATCGCAAGCCTTCGACAAGGTATGGCACGAAGGCCTGAAGTACAAATTAAGGCTTTGCTTACCAGAAAAGCTCTATAGAATCTTAGAGTCTTACCTTAAAGACAGAATCTTTCGCGTAAGGTACGAAAATGAGTACTCGGAATTCAAAGAGATAAATGCCGGTGTCCCGCAAGGAAGCGTTCTCGGCCCAATATTATTTTTGCTCTATACAAGAGACATACCCCACGATGAGGGAACAATTTTAGCTACGTTCGCAGACGACACTGCTATTCTCGCTATTGATAAGACAGTTGAATTATCAACAGGGAAACTCCAGCGCGCTTTAGACAAAATATGCGACTGGACGAAAAGCTGGCGAGTCGTCCTTAACGAGACTAAGTCAACGCATGTTAACTTTACTTATAAAAAGATAAACAACAAACCTTTATTCATTAACTCGGTACAAATCCCGTACTCAAATGAAGCGAAATATCTAGGAATGACTCTAGACGCAAAACTAAAATGGAAGCCGCACGTTAAAAAGAAACGCGACGAGCTCGAAATCAAGTTAAGAGAAATGAATTGGCTTATCGGAAGATTTTCGAAACTAAGCTTATATAACAAACTGCTTTTGTATAAGCAAGTGCTAAAACCATCTTGGACGTACGGTATACAACTCTGGGGTTGTACTAAGCCAAGCAATATATCTATATTAGAAACTTTTTAAAATAAGACACTCAGAGCAATCGTCAATGCTCCATGGTATATAAGAAATAGCGATCTACACCGAGATCTAGGAATCGCAACCGTGTCTGACGAGGTAACAAACTTTGCTCGCAAACTTAGTACTCGTCTTCGCGGACACTGCAACAATGAAATTATCCGAACTTTGGATCAGACAAATCTTACGCGCCGACTACAACGAATGAGACCGTTAGATCTAGCAGCATAAGATGAAACCGCATAAATTGACGGTATTGTAGGTGCCTTCGTTGGAAGGCAGCCTGCCACACGCGATTATTACAGAAGCTTGAACTACTTGTTAAGGAAACTTAGTCGTAGTCTGACGGAAAATGGGAGGTTTTTTAGTGAGTAAGAATCTCACACTACTATGAGCACGCGCGGCCGGTCCTCGTAGTGCCTATGAAGGTTTTTCCTACCCACGGAAAAAAAAAAAAAAAAAAAAAAAAAAAAAAAAAAAAATATATTATAAGGAATCTATGTATATAAAAACCAAATCCAATTGGAGATTTCTTTCTTTAATTTATAAATATAAACAACTCAACATTTTTTTATACCCCATCCCATGGGATAGGAGGTATATTAAGTTTGGTTAATAGTTTGTAACAAAGAGAAATACCCCCAAGACCTTTAGGGCGGTCCGTTTGTCGGAAGTTTTTAGGCCTTAAATTTTGAGCTAGGAACTTGAGACTTGATATGTTTTCTTTCTAGGTCCCGAAGCAGTACAAGTGTAAAATTTTTTGAAATCTGCTTACTGACACGCCCACCTTACTTACTAGCATGAAAAATCAAAGTTGTCGTAAAAAGCTGAAATTTGGTATGCAATATCCTCGCTTAAGTGTATTGTGATTGGCTTTTAAATAAAAGCGAAAGCCGCCCCCTTGTAGGCGTGGTCATATGCTTATAAATTTTTGCCACGTCCACCTTTTTTTAAGCCCACGTTTTTAAGTAAAAAATCAAATATTTAATATAAGACTGCGATCAACACGTGTACACTGCATCCGATAAAAAATATGATAAAAAAATTATGTTATTGAAAAGGGGTTGATGCCACGCCCCTTTTTTAAGAAAGAAGATTCTTAACTGTAACATTCTTAACACAATTAAAGTTAATAGAAACTGAAATCTAACAACCAAGATTTTTGACGCATTTTGGATCTTGACAGTGGTCAATTGGGATGGGGTATCCAACGATTCGCCTAGGCGGATTGTAACCCTCCCACTAGTCGTATATTAAGTTTGATCCATAGTTTTTAACATAGAGAAATAATCACCGCAGTATACCAGGAACTCAAGGACATATGATCAAGAACGAATTGTAAATCGAATGAGCCATGTCAGTCCGCTGAAGTTTGGTATACTATGTGAAAAAAAGTGAAAACGCCTACTTGTAGGCATGGTCGCATTTCATTTGAATTGTTTGTAAACAGCATTAAATCAATATATTTGCTTCAAATCCAGAAAAACTTGCAAAAATTCAGATCTTTACGTATCAATCCGGGCTAAAATCCGCTTGGGTAAATCGTTGGATTAACATCCCATTTGCCAACTGTCAAGCTCCGAATTGCGTAATAATTCTTGGTTGTTGAATTTTAGTTTCTATTAACTTTGATTGTTTTTAAAATTACCCTGCAAGGTCGGGTTTAAGAAAAGCCTTGAGGTAAGGTATGCCTGTCGTAAGAGCCGACTGAAATCCACTGGAGGAAGTAATCTTCAGGCATAAGTGATGCTGTCCAGGAGTATAAACTCCTTGTGGGGCCACCCTTGGCAGTAAAGTTATACCTGAAAAAGATAAACCCGAAGGTTTAAATAAAATCCAGCAGCGTCTATTACATATTGTGCGGCTTGTTGGTCAGCGTCTGATCCCAGAGGGACGGCTGAACATCAAATAACAGAAATCCAGGAGCGTCTGTTTCGGAACGAGCGGCTTCCTGGTCGGCGTCTGTTGTCCGGGTTAGGATCGGCCGAATTTAAACCTGGCAGCTAGGTATAAAATGTTAAAGTTTAAATCAGAATCACAGTTTAAATCAGAAGTCACTGATTGATTTCCTTGTTGTACCATCGTGTGTTCAAAGAATGATTTGTGATGTTCGAGTTTTCAGGGGAGCTGAGTTGTCAACTGATCACCACTTAGTGCTGTGTAAATTGTTTTTCAGTGACAGTATTCCTTTGCCACCCAGGCGAAAACCAAGACTGGTGACCCGCATACGGTGGGAAAGGTTGCAGGATGCTGACTCTGATTTCAGAGAGCGTTTTGCACAGCATGTTTCGGAGAAGTTTGAACAAATTCCAACTGACCTTTTGAATGTAGAGGAGGAATGGCAGCTGTTTTTATCGGCAGTCATTGCCTCTGCAGGAAATGTTTGTGGAGTGAAGCGGCTTGGGGTAGCGGCTGGTGGTGAGAAAAGAACTGCTTGGTTTAAAACGCCTGGAGTTCAAGAAGCCATCAGAGAGAAGAAGAGAGCCTACATTGCGTGGATCCAATGTAGAAACTCAACTTCTCGAGCCCGGTACAATGAGGCGCGAAGGAGTTCCAATCTGGCAGTCAGAACAGCCAAGGAACAGTCATGGAAAAAGTTCGGCGAGAAGTTGAAGCACGATTACAGATCTGCAAAAAAGATATTTTGGCAGACCATTCGCCGGCTCAGAGGAAGGAAGTTCAATATCATCCAAGGGGTTAAATCCAAGGACGGTACACTTCTTTCAAATGAGAGCGATGGCTTGCGCAGATGGAGAGAGCACTTTTCGGAGTTGCTCAACCCCCAACAGGGCCCTGAAGATGGCATTCCCACTGCTGACGAGATAAGGGCGGAGAATAGTCCCACAGTAGACGAAGTCACTGAAGCGATTAAATCGCTAAAAGTTGGCAAGTCTGCTGGAGTTGATGAAATCCGGCCAGAAATGCTCAAGGCAATGGGTGAAGAGGGTGTTAAATGGCTAACACGTGTCATTAAGGTGGCCTGGGATAGCGGGAAGGCACCTAGCGATTGGCAAACGGGAGTTATAGTGCCCATTTTCAAAAAAGGGAACAGGAGAGATTGCGCCAACTATAGGGGCATATCGCTCTTGAGTCTTCCGGGAAAAGTATTCGCGAAGGTGTTGGAAACGCGTTCCAGAGCTGTAATCGAGCCTTTTTTTACGGGAAGAACAGTGCGGCTTTCGGCCTGGCAGAGGCACAACCGACCAGCTTTTTACTTTGAAGGTTATTCTTGAGAAGGCCTGGGAATATGACAAACGGGTCTATGCGTGTTTTGTAGATCTGGAAAAGGCGTATGACCGAGTCCCTCGGGATACACTGTGGAGAGTTTTGCAGGACTATGCGCTGAGTGGGCCTCTTCTGAGAGCCATTCAGTCTTTGTATGGAAACGGCAGAAGCTGTGTACGGATAAATTGCGTCAAATCCCGTCCTTTTGATGTGCGCGTTGGACTTCGCCAGGGCTGTGTTCTGTCGCCGCTCCTTTTCATAGCATATATGGACTGGATGGTGAAGCGCAGTCTTGGCGAGCAATGTTTCGAATTGACTGGCATCGGGATGAGCCGTCTGCTTTTCGCAGATGATTTGGCCATCCTTGCATCATCCAAAGAGGAACTTCGACGAGCACTGGATAGGTTTGCAGCCATCTGTGGTGATGCTGGGATGAAAGTAAACGTGAACAAATCGGAAATGATGGTTGTTTCCCGAACTCCTGTGCAGTGTACCCTGCACATAAATGGAGTTCCATTAAAACAGGTGGAGAAGTTTAAGTATCTCGGGGTCTTTTTCACGAAAGATGGGAGGAGTGATACTGAGTTGTCCTGTAGAATTGGCCAAGCTGGAGCAATAGTAAAGGAACTGCGCCGGCCGGTCATCAGGAAAGCTGAGCTTGAAGTGAAAGCAAAGATCTCAGTTTTTAATTCAGTGTTCGCTCCGACCCTCATCTTTGGTCATGAACTTTGGGTAATGACCGAGAGAATTAGATCGCGGGTACAAGCTGCCGAAATGAGATTCCTGAGGTGCGTTGCTGGTGTTACTCTAAGGTACAGAGTGAGAAACGTCAGTATTTATAGGAATCTTAATGTTGAGCAGCTACTTCTCCGAGTGGAGCGATCGATTCTTCGATGGTTTGGACACGTTGTTCGCATGCCCCCTGACAGACTTCCTAGACAGGCCATGCTAGCCGAGATGCGAGCGCGTCGCCCCCCTGGTAAGCCAAGAAACAGGTGGTGGGATCAGGTAAAGAACCTCTCTGAGTCCCGCCTGGGGATTGCGCCGGAGTCTCTTGAGTTGGTGGCGGAGGATCGAGAAAGATGAAGGGACCATTTAGCCACCCTCGCTCCGCGACCCTTTTAAAGGATAGGCGGCATTCGAAAATGATGATGATGATCACGTTTTTAAAATTGATCAGTTAAAAATCTGCTTCCTTAAAAAAGGGGCGTGTCATCAACACCTTTTCAATAACATCGTTCAATTTTTTTTTTTCAATGTGGTATACACGTGTTGATTAAATTTTCATATTAAGAATTTACTTTACTCTTAAAAAAACGCCGCCAAAAATGGGCGTAGTGGCAAAAATTTATGCATTTGGGTTGAACATTTGTGTAAATATTTTGACGTGCATGTTTTTTGGATTTAAAGGAAATATATCGAATAGAAACTGTTATTAGAATTCTAATTTAATATGACCACGCCCACATGGGTGCGGTTTTCGCTTCTTTTTTTTGAAACGCCAATCACAAAACACTTAAGCGAAGATATCGCATACCAAATTTCAGCTTCCTTCGACAACTTTAATTTTTCATGCTCCCAAGTAAAGTGGGCGTGTCAGCGGATTTCAAAAATGTTTACAGCTGTGCTGCTTTAAGACTTAAAAAGAGCAGATATAAGGTTCTAAGTTTATAGCTCAAAATTCAAGGACCAAAACCTACCGACAGACGGACGGACGAACGAACATGGCTTATTCGACTTACAAATCGGTCTCGATGATTATACCCTCTAAGGTCTTGGGGGTCTGATATGGCGAATGATACTCTTGGATGGCTTGTCAAAAACACGCGGAGGTGGGTTACCGATAAAAAATCTTTATTACCCCGGTCGGGATTCGGACCCGGGATTTCGTGCACAATGGTTCCTAACCGCTACACCAAGAGCTCCCATAGCTTTGCAAAATTCAGCACAGATCACATATTTTTAAATAGGTGAAATAGGTAGCAAAACATGTAAGAAACCAAACGAAGATGACAGAAGCATGAATTTTTGTGCATATGCATTTTTTATGCTTATAAGTTATAATTATAGATTAACACACTAAGACTTCCCAAAATGATAGCCATCGTGATAGCAAGAAAAATGCTTACTTACTTAAGGTGGCGCTACAGTCCGGGGTAAACCTGGGCCTCAGCCAACAAGCTTCGCCAGCCAGCTCTGTCTCTAGCTAGCCGTCTCCAGTTTCGCAAGCGAAGTTTGCTGGGGCCCCCTTCCGCTTGCGCGTGCCACATGAGTCTCGGTGCTCCTCTACCGCGCCGTCCCTGCGGTGCGGATTTGAAGATTTTCCGGGCCGGGGCGTTGGTGTCCACCCGCTCTAGATGACTCAGCCATCGTAGACGTTGTGTTTTGACTCTTTTGGCTAGGTCGGTATCGAAGTACGGGCTGTACAGTTCGATGTTATATCTCCTCTTCCACTCTCCGTGTATGCAGACGGGACCGTAAATCGTCCGAAGAATTTTCGTCTGGAAGCAGCCTAAAGTGATTTCGTCCGCCTTTGATAGGGTCCATGCTTCGGCACCGTAAAGCAGGACTGGGATGATGAGGGTCTTATACATGGACACCTTACTTGTTTGAGAGAGGGCTTTGCTACTCAATTGCCTTCTTAGCCCAAAGAAACAGCGATCGGCAAGAGTTATCCTTCGGTTGATTTCATCGCTGGTGTCATTGTCTGAATTGATAGCGGAACCCAGGTAGACAGAGTCCCTAACTACCTCAAAGTTATAGCTGTCGATGGTGATGTTTTGTCCAAGACGTCGGTGTTGGAATGGGAAAAATGTTTTCGTTCAATAAACTTTTTTAACTAGCAAGCTGCTGTAGTGTTCAAATTAACCAGAAAGTACCTAATACAAGGCTTTCGAAAAACGTGCTTTACCATATCATCGTCAAAGCGGATGAAAAATGTAGAGCAGACTGCATTTATAAGGCCACATTTTTTTTTTTTTTTATAATTCATCCGCGGTCAAGGGGTTATGGCAACCGTTATACTGAGTTAACATAACGCGAATGGAAGGGATTAGAGGAAAAAGAAGAGAGGAACTGATGCACTTTGGTTTTGAACTGTTGGGACTGTAGTGACGAGGAAAAACCTACTTCGGAAGCCTGTTCCACATCCGTTTTGTTCGGCTAAAAAAAGAACTCCAATGCAACGCGGTTCGTCCGAAATAGGGCTCAAGGGTGTTTTGATGAGCATTCCTTCTTGCGCGAGTATTGCAGTTGAATTCTTTAAGGGGTGGCTATTTCATTGGAGCACTCTTTATGGAAGAAGCGATAAAACAATGAAAGACAAGCGACATTGCGACGATGTTGCAAGGAGTCGATTGACTTCGCAATGTTTGAGTCTCCTATCAATTTCAATGCTCTTTTTTGTATCCGATCGAGTAGGTGTAAATTTGTCTTAGTTCTTCAGTTTATCGATCTGTCTACAGAATCCACATCAATAATTGTCGAGAGCTGATATCCGCGTTTTTTAAAATGAGAGGAGAACTGCCTCTGCAATGTCACGGAGAAAGAGGATGTTATCAATTTTCTTGCGAGGTGTCCAGTACTAAGCGTGATGTTTTTTAGAGTGTTTCTTGCCCAATCGCACAAGGTGCGTCGCCCATTACATATGGCTTTGAGAAAAAAAAAGCTAGCTGCAACTACACAACCGATCTTCAAGCGGTGTTTAAACAAGACTGTTGGGGGCTTTGTGCCGGAACACAGTCTTACCAATAACGCCGGTAAATGCCTCTATTTCTACATCAATTCATCTTCAATGAAACTGCACTGGTAGGTAACTTATCATATATAGTCAAAAGGCGTACAAAAGTTTAATGGGTCTCACTGTATCATAGTGTACGAACTACAACCAGTTGAATTTAGACTCCATGTTCTAGATCCAACAACTAAAGGCTTTCTTTGTTATTTCTTTCGCTCTCATTGGTATTCTTATCTTATCCAAGCTGTGACCAAACAGCGAAAGCTTTTTTCTGTGTCTTTACATTCTTGAACACAGAGGCATAACTCAGTTTGTATCAAACTGTCTTTCCGACAACTATGGAGCGTTGGCAAAACCGAGTCGCAGTGGTCACTGGCGCTAGTAGTGGGATCGGACAAGCAATCGCAAATGATCTTGTCACAGCGGGACTACGAGTTGTCGCGGTAGGACGTCGGCAGGAACGACTCGATGAAAACCGATCAAAGTTGTCCATTGAGGAGCAATCGCGGCTTTTTCCACGAAAGTGCGACGTGACCAATGAAGCTGATGTCAAGGCAACTTTTGAGTGGGTGGAAACAAGCCTAGGAGGAACTGATATCTTGATCAATAACGCGGGAGTTCTTCGATTTGGAAATCTTGTCGACATGGACACGGCTAGTATAGATGAAGTGCTTAACACGAATGTCAAAGGACTGATTTATTGCACTCAATCGGCTTTCAAAAGCATGAAGGAGAGAAATTTCAGTGGACACATTGTGAACATAAACAGTATTGCGGGACATCAGGTGGTGACAATGCCCAATTCCACTTTCAACATTTACCCGCCATCAAAGTTTGCTGTCACTGCAATCAATGAGACACTGCGAAACGAGTTGAGGAATTTGGGAACCAAAATTAAGACCACTGTAAGTTGAAATTTGCTTTGGGGGAAAAGATCTATGGGCTTAAATAAACATGTCTTTATTTAGAGTATCAGCCCCGGTGCAGTTCTTACTGAAATAGTTCCAGCAGAAGTTTTCGAAGAGCATGGAGCCGACGCTTTGAGTCCGAAAGATATATCTCAGGCTGTGTTGTTTGCGATTTCCACTCCACCACACGTGCAGATTCACGAATTAACTATACTACCGGTTTAGGAGATTTGCATAAAACGTAATAAATATCAGACATTAACATAACGAAATAAACGATCACCAAACTTAAGATGTCCACAAGTATTTCTAACAAATATGCTTTGTACTTTGTGGTAATCAGAGATATGTATCTTTAAGTCATGGGTAGATATGTTATCAAGGTTTGAATGATTCAGCGTTAATCTGTCGTGCAGTATATCAGTCTTTTGATTAGAGTAGACCATCATAATACATTACCTATGTTATTGTTTTTTTTTTTTAAATAGGCATTTTGTGTAGGTACCTGTCATTTGCGAGTTTTCTTACTTAATAGAGCTCCAGAGGGATGTTTTGTTAAACAACTCAAATTTGTCATTATTTTATCATACCAAAAAAAACCTAATGTTTAACTTCAGTCTTCATTTCAAATGTTGCAGTCTTTACTTTTAGCTTAATCATTTTTACAGAATTGAAACTGGTATTTAGTGCTTCCTGGTATTACAGCTTCCTTACAATTAAACCGCGTAGAAAATAAAATTGTTATAAAAATATAATCTACTTATAAGAAATATAACCTAATAAAGTGGTGTGCCAAATAGTAGGTGTATTTTTGGTTTGCGAATAATAAGTAAGACGTCAACTGCTGCCGGCAGCTTGACATCTCAGTAACCATCTCCTGATTGTTAAAGGTCTGACATGTATTCTACTTAAATTTTATTTCGGAAAGAGCTTTTCATAGTAAAATTCATAGATTTTGTTTTGTGTGAAACCATTTTTCCGAAAACTACACCTTATATTTTGCACACCACTGTATAACAAAGTCGAAAAACTTTGCAGCAATTGCACTGTCTGGCTGGCTCACAAACTGGCTGGAAGTGAAGTGAGACGGTCGTGAAGTGAGGCCATGTCTTGGTGTTAAGTTTATGCACATTATGGTTTTTCTGGTTCAATTTTCATTAGCAAACCACATATTCGGTATGACAAAGCATTGAGCTCCGCTTACTTAAGGGGCAAGTTTTAGGAAAAGCCAGTTTAGTTCGCCATTTCGTTTATTTTCGCATTTTCCCGTGATTCTAACAAAATAGGAATCAAACGTTTTTATTTTTAGCACTCGCTAAAATGGTTCGGGGATTGACGAATACCAATAATTAACATGCAAATTTAAGAACTCAGTTATATTTAATAAGTTGGTAGTACAGGGTAAATAGGGCTTTAGAAGTTCATCACATGCGAACTCTTGCACTCAGTCATTTGTTTGTTTAGTCAGTAAATATTTTCCTTTTGACATGAAGATTAACCTTAAATAATATACAAAAGCCTTTTGATATGTATAAACTTTATTATTTGGTGTCACAGCCTACCTTATTTCAGGCTCTATAAGATCCTTTTAGAGCAATATATAATAAGCTTGGAATTTCACACTTGAAGACTGATACAAGAGTCTTAGAAGCGTTAAATACCCTTAATATTGGAGCTAATAAAGTCTTCTTAAGAAAACAGAACCAAAGTCTTATAAAAATTCTCTTCTTTTTATAGGAAATCTATTTAACTCTTACAAGGAAACTATGACACTTGCTCTATGACCAAAAGTACTGCTTTTGGTATCTGTAGTCACATGGATAGTAAAATGATAACCGACAAACATAGCACAGAAGCCAGGGCCAACTTCTCAATAATGTATGCTATATTCTGAGCCTAAATTTTTTTGCCGAATCCGAGCGGCACTTTAAGAGTTTTTTTTTAGACAAGTGAAAGGGCTTGTCAGAACGTCGCGGAGGTAGGGGTCGTGAACGAGTCTTTTTTTTAGGTGAAGGTGGTAGGAATCGAACCCAGACCTCCAGCGCATGGCGTAGTAAGAACACATACTAACCACTACGCCACGGCACCCCACATTCAGCCTCATTCGGTCAAGGTTAAAATTATACTTCGCCACCACAACGCACAATCACACACATCCGCAATCGCAAAGGTAAAATTCCATGAAAGAAAGGCTACGATTTGTCCCTCATCCAGTATATTCCACAGAATTAGCCCCCTGCTACTATTTTTTTTTTTTTGCGGAGGTACGAAATTTTAATGGAATGACGGAGTCATAGCCGAAACAAACGCTTATTTTTAGGGGAGCGAGAAATTTTATTAAAGGAAAATTTGTTGGCAAATAAAATGTTTTTATGCCGAAAAGATTATTCTTCTTCCTTATTATTTTTTTTGTGTTTTAATTGACCCACCCAGTCAAAAACACTGAATTTTATACCCTATTCGACAGGAATAGAATACATTTAGTTTCATATAGGCAAAGATGACGTAACATAAAATGATAGATCCCCAAGAGCTTGGGGCATAACATCCAGACCGAATTCAGAGTGAAATGAGCCATGTCCGTCCATCCGTAGCTCACCAATTTTAAGGCCTCAAATTTTTAACTAATTTTGAGCTAGAGTGCTCATATTTTGTACTAAAGCTCCTTGTCTTTTAAATCAACTCACCAACACGCCCACAATAGATATGCAACCAGTGCTTTCGAATTTGTAAGACGTGGTGAATATCTTAAATTTAGCTAATGGGCGTGGCATCTAGTTAAATATTTAAATGCAATTTATTCAAATTTTTTTTTGTTCCAAATCGAACATTTTTAGAAAATATAATTATGTGGAAGTGGGGTGCCGTGGCGTAGTGGTTAGTGTGTGTGCTTACTACGCCGGAGGTCTGGGTTCGAATCCTGCCATCGTCACCTGAAAAAAAGACTTGTTCTTTTTCACGGTCCCCACCTCCGCGAGGATTTGACAAGCCCTCCGAGATTATTACTTGTCTTGAAAAACTTCTCAAAGTGCCTTTCGGATTCGGCAAAAAATTGTAGGTCCCCTTGTATGTAAAGAAATTAACACACCAGCTTACATTGTTGAGAAGTTGGCCCTGGTTCACCTCGAGCTGTTG
This sequence comes from Neoascia interrupta, assembly GCA_947623515.1. Classification (NCBI taxonomy): domain Eukaryota; kingdom Metazoa; phylum Arthropoda; class Insecta; order Diptera; family Syrphidae; genus Neoascia; species Neoascia interrupta. The sequence continues at coordinate 12,306,919 of OX392463.1, forward strand.
CGCCACTCTATTTATTATTTTCATAATTATGTGGAAATAAATTGGTTCTACATTTTGTTTAAACAAAGTTTTGCGTTACGCCCACATTTACAGGCAGAATTTAAGAAAATCATGAACGCATGGACTTTGACTGCTTTAAAGTCTAACTTAGGGAAGAATACGAAATAAAATTTCGCATATAAGGTAGGTAAACCAAACTCAATTCCAGAAAATGTTCATACTGTGATGTGGCGGCAAGACGTAAATTGATATGCAGGAGTCGCTGAATGCACCCATCGAATCACTTAACGAACGCACCCACTCGATTCACTAAACGAACATACCTAACTGTCATTCCAGTCAGCCGACACCAAACTGACGTTCAAAGTTGTTATTTCGATATCGAATTCCTCTCCGAAGGAAAAGTAACAGTGGAAAAATTCCAATGGAAAATTACCAAAGCGGAAATATGAAAAGTGGTAGATAGTGTTGAATTTGAATAAATACACGGATGACAGGCTTGGACGAGAAAGATTTGCAACGTTGACTTGTGAAAATCGTGCGTTAAGTAAATAGCAATAAAATTGGTATAAAGTGTCGAATTCTAGCAACTGTTGAAGCGCTTCGCTCCTTGTGCTGCACGATATTGTCGCAAAATCTCATATCGATGGTCTTCTTGTTAAGCTTATTTTGTTTATAATATTTTTTTAATTAGATTTTGGGCTGCTATTCAAGTGTTTTGAGCTTGCGTTAAATTTCATCGATAAGATAGAAATAGATAAACATTTTTAAAGGGATTTTTTGGGATTATTTTAAGCGTGTCTCAAAACCACATAATATTTTAGCCCCGCTTTATTTTTTACACCATGAAGTAGGTATTTTCTATGCCTGAGACTTGTTTTTTAACACGGTTGGTATTACCGAAAACGAGATAGTGTGGGGGGATACGCTTTTTAGCTTTTGCCTGTAGTTTTTGGTTCAATATCCAAAAAAACGACTTTTTACAATCTTTTTTCTTATAGGGTAAAGTTGGGTAATATGGCACCTTGGGGGATATGGCACCCTTTAAATAACTTCTACTTAACAAATTATTTTTGAAGTAAATAGGTCAACATATCATTCCGTCATACGTATAACGCTCACGGATGCAGAGTAAATCGTAGTAGCTCTTGATATATTTAATTTACAATAGTACAAAAAAAATTTAGCGCGGTACAAACTCAAAAGTTTATTAGTGGGTTCTTGAAGTACTGGTGTGATTTGGAAGTTTAAACCAGTGAGTAAGTGCTACAGTGGGTACGCAGAAGTTACAGTCCGTAAAACGGACCGTTGAATACCCCATCCTATCCCACATTGTAAAATGCTGATGGCACGCCCACTAGAGGAGGTTTAACAATTAAATTTGTCTTTTTTGTGTATTATATTCACTAAGAGATGCTAAGTGTCAATTTTCAGCCTTTTAGAACGTCTTACAGTTTTGAAAAATCTGGAGGTAGTTGCATATTTAGACCGATTGTGGGCGTGTCTTTGGGCGGATTATAAAATTTTTTACACTTGTACTGCTTCGCATGACGTTTTTAGTTTTTTAATTAAAATGAAAAATAAAAATGGGTGCCATGGCCCCAGACTTTACCTTACTGCTATAATTTTTTTAAATTTTCAAGTTCCTTGCGGTAGTAATGGTTATTTATCTCAATACCCTAGGCACCGGTTTTTTAGTTAGCGGTAAGAAAATGCGGGTTTTTTAATTTGCTTTTTAAGCCCTCTTAAAAAATTTTAAGCTAAATAGAAACGACATTTTTGAAAAATCTTCAAAATTTGAAATTCTCTTTACACGATTTATATTCAAACCAAATCTCATTACAATCACCGTGTCACCGTTAAGATCCTAGAATATTTAAAAAAAAATAATTTTTGAAGTTTTTATGGAATTTTCGAGCTAAATCTCAGAATTATGCTAAATATTCAAAAATTTCTATTATTTTCGCGAAAGTAAAAAAATAATTCTTTTTAAGTGTGATTATGTTCTTTAAATGCCTTTTTCTTTTTTACCACCAAAATTCAAACTGTAATTAAACCGTTGTAATGAAAAAAGTGCCCTTGTGTGCGTTCTCATTTTTTGAACGGGCTTTATAACCAGATTTATTGTGTACCAAATTTTATCTCTACGAACGACTCACCGTTCAGACGTGAGAGGGGCGGACGGATGTCGGATACCATAAGAGTTTACCATAAGAGGTACTTTTCCTACTTTTGAACGGGCTGCTAAAAAAAAAACACCTGGCAATTATAGTCGTAGTAGCCCATATAAGGTGTTCACTAAGTAGTTCGGCCTGACTGGAACTAAATCCGTCCGAATCCGAGGCTTGTTTCTGCTTCGTGACTGGTGTTTCTTTACGAGGCCGGGAAGTCACCCCGACGGCACGACCCCCAACCTGGAGGACAAGAAAGCCCGGATAGCCCGCTCCTTATAGGCCTGAGCTCCGAATACGTCGTAGTAGCCCATTAAAGGTCGTAAGTAGCCCATATAATTATAGTAACTTGTCTTACTTAGTGGAACCATATTCTTTTACTCTAGGTGAAGATGGTAAAGCGTTAAAAATTTTTAAAGATTTCATCAGAGTCTTCCGCAAACTATCTAAAACGCATGTATTTGATCGACCATCGACGAGTTTTCTTTTAATCACAATTTTTTCAGAACAGCATGATATCTAATAGATACTCACCATATTAATTAAGGAAGGGCATAGATCCACCTCAAACAGTTTTCTGAGTTTTGCAAAATTTTCTCTTTACTGTCACATGGTATCTTATCCAGTTTTTTTTTTTATTTTGTAGGCAGGTCGTTCAAACGTTGTCGTACCAGTCTGCAGAAGTCAGCCCCTTGGTATCCTTAAACCTGAAGTAAACCAAGTGGAGTACATAATTTGATTTCTTATAGCATCGTCAAAAAACTTATTCTGCATTTCATTAGCAGTTTTTTTTATAAGGGAGACTTTGTGACAATACTACACTCTGCCACTTTGAGAATTTGACTACAATATGCCCAAAGTTGCTTCGGGCACTCCAACATGTCCGCAAAAGTAACCTCAAGTTTAAAAACAATATTCAAGAGCCAAACATTAACTTACATAACTAATTCACATCGTGTTGACTTTATTGACAACGATTGTGATTATTCTATGCAGCAGCATCCGGAGGTTATTTATATGTATGATTTTTTTTTTTTAATATCTTTTTTTATTTTTACATAAACATACTATGGGATGATATTTTAATACAATTCAAATAATTATATTTCTATTTTGTTTATTTAGTTTAAATTTTAACATAGCATTTAAGTGATATAAATATTTCAACAACTAAAATTTTAAAACAACATTATAGTATATTATAGCAATCTCTATACATATACATAGCTATATATTTTATCTTTATTTAATTTACTCGTTCCTTAAACTCACATTGGTACTTTATTATAACAAATAAGATATAGTTCTTAGTTAATTATATTTGTTAAATTATAATAGAAAAAAATGAAACAGCAAATAAATAATTTGTACCTTAAAATAATATTTATACTTATATAAAACAATATGAAGTGTATTCTTTACAATCTGCTAATATTCATTTTATTTATTTTTAATATTTTTCTATTCATATGAGTTAACTAGTTTTATTCATTTTATCAATTCCACATAAACGAGATTGATCTTCACGTATTTTTTTTTTTTCCTTTAGTGTATGTAGGTTTTTGTATGAGTGTGTGATCAAGAAATATCATTAATTTGTTTTTTTTTTCGATAAATATAATAATTTTAACATCATTTTTATTATTTTTTTACTTTGTTATTGTCGAACTAATATAATGTATGTACGTAGGTTGGCTAAGTATATTTTTGAAAAAAAAAAGAAAAAAAAAAATTAAGGAAACCAAGTGTATATATAATGTTTTTAATGTGTGTTTATGGTAACAATAATATAAGTATTTAAATATAATTACATCTGGCAACGTTTTCTTGAGTTATTCCTTTGGTTAAAGTATCATCGTGTCCGATTTAGATATAGACGTATTTTTTAGCGTCTTTACTGGGTATTGCTGTAGCTTGATAAGATTCGCTATATCGATTTTTTAAGCATTAATAAATCTACTATTGCTTCGATGTTGGTTTAAAATTAAACAATACACATGTATTATGTTAATTCATTTTTCATTTTAAATAATATTTTTTTTTAATGACAATTTATTTCGGTGAGTTTAATGACAGACTAATAATACTATATTTATAACACTTTATTCAATTAATTTAGTTTAGTTCATTTAGTTGCTGATTTTGCATTAATTTGAGATATATTCTGGAAAAGAAAGATAGAGAAAATTTGGTGGCTTATTCGGTAAGTAAAGACATGTATTTATTTGAGATATTATAGGAAATCTTGCAGTTTAAATAACGAGCAATTAACCTTAAAAAAATGAACTAATTTTTGAAGATATCAACTTCAGATTGTATGTATGTCTACAACAACGTGGTCACGTTAAATTGTGTGTCAAATAAAAGCAGAATCTCAGGACATGCCCAAAACAAGAAAAATCTACACTTCCAAGGAACTCTTTTCAGGGAAGACATGACACTTTACAGGTGCTGCACCAACATTAAAGTACTGATAAGACATTTGAGCCAAACAGTAAGTATTCAGTTTGCGTTCTTTCACCAAATTCTTAACTACATTCAAGACCTCAAATTTCCATTCCAGTGGTTGCTGGGTCCAAGGTTAAATTCTTTGCAACATATTTTTTTGCCTTAAGATTTATGTTAGGTGAGTTCCAAGAGGCAGACTCGCGCCGTTTTAAAATCGATGAAGTAAATATTTACTTTAGAAAAGACAGTTTAACACCAAGTTTCGAGCCGATGTTTTAAAGATCAAAGAGGAAGCACATTAACAAGGTGACAACTCTGAAAGAACATTTTAAATCCAATACAAGAAGAAGCGAATTGTAGACATCTTACAGAAGATGCTGCCACCAAAAACAACAAACGATGGTGCACCTTATTAAAGAAATGAGGAAAGGCGTGGGGTTATTCAACAGATGAAGTTGAAGTTCGTGGTCAGTAACTACCATTTGTTAGTTACTGGGGTTAAACGTTTCGACAGATGTTAAGCTAGATTCTCGACAATTTAATTTATGACATCTTCCGATTGGGATTGGGGCCATAGGCCGACTTAATTGCAGCATGAAGAATGATGACACGTTCCGATGAGCTAGAATATTCTCGTCTGCAAAAATATAAGATTGTTGCATCTCACATTTCAGAACTCACTGAGAGTTCCAAAAGATCATGTCTTACTAAACCTAAACAGAAAAAGAGACAGAAGCTAAGCCCTTAACGTGAACGGAAAGTCGACTAGAGAATGAAGAAAGCGCGAAAGAAACAAACGTCCAGCATCCGAGGAAAAAAGACGGAAGCGAGGAAACGCAATATAATCCACAAATCTAAACCACTCCCGAAAATCCCAGCGTTAAACCTTAAACCAGCTTAAGCTTTAACCTCACCTTAACAAAAAGCTGTCCTTGTTTCCGTCGTTCCCCATGGTGATGGCTTCGGCTGGTATTCAAGGTTTGTTCGCATTAACTTTGTCAGATTTCTTAGGCGGATAATGAAGACCGGGTTATAAGAAACGCACCCACGTTTATACCAAGAATTAGCACCAAGTTGAAAGCCTTCTCAGACTTTGTACTTATTTGACTGGCTTGTTTTTGGATCAGACGAAAATCTGATTTCCACCTTTAAAAAAGTTAAAAAGCCACGCTTCCAAAAAGTGGGTGTAAAAAACGGAACGGAAAAAAAACGAAATTTTGTGGTAATTTGTATCCACAACCGAAACGTAGGTAAAATGTGAATGTCAGAAACAGAGTTTGTGCACATGCAGGCCTGTCGTAGGCGTACCTATGGGCGTATTAAAAAAAATTACAAGATTAATTTGTTGAGCAGGATTTCCGGCGCAGAATATCAGATTTCAATTCTTTAGCTCAAAATGTAAGGCCAAAAAGTTGCTCAAATCGGACTGACAGACATGGCTTAATCGATTCTCCTGTCGGTCCCGATCATAACTCTACATAATGGTCTTGGGGGTCTTAGTTGATTATTTTACTTGAGTTACAAACTATACATTAAACTCAAGAAGCCCTGGGTAGGGTATACACCTCTCAAGCTGCAGAAATTTTGTTTCAGGACCTTACCTTAATTTGAATCCGAATCAGAATCACTAGGTGGCATAGGCGAAGCCGCAGGTTGAGGTGATGGTGCCTCTTTAATAGGCCTGGTAGCAGCCAAATACGCATTCGTTGACTCACCGTGTGTCGTTTCAATTCCAACCCTTAAAAGAGAAATGTTAGTTGGCTGCTTTGTCATATAGAATGAAACCCAGTATAATTACCTGTATTCGTGCCTGGCCAAATACCTTACATATTTCTCTGGAGGCTCATCACTATCTGAGTCTTGCACGCTCACGGAACGCACTGTAGTATGTGACACCTGTGTCGCTGGCATCGTGAACTCGACAAACGCGAACGGTGCCAGCTCACTTGGTATCTGGTCATATGAAGTAAGCGCCATACGGCACACCATTTGATGTGTTGTGTAGGCTCCTACAAACAACGAAAGATGTTAAAAAGTCGCACTTAAGCCAACCAAATCATTTTAAACTCCTACCCTGTCCCTCCTTTGGCAACCGTGGACACCGCCAGACAATAGCGCGATGATGATGTTCATATTTAGCCTGCCCTGAAGTCACTTCTATCAGTGACTCCTGCAAGGTGTCAACTGTTCCCAGAATTCTCTCGATTCCCTTGATCTTGCCAGTTCGACGATGGGCCGACTTAACTGAACCGTACCTGTAAATAAAAAAAAATCCCAGTTGAATCCGAACTTCACAGCAAATTGAGTTAACTTTACCTAAAGTGTTTTTCTACGCGAAATAGGTAAATCCAACACTCGGGAATCGGAAACCTGATCGAAACATCCTCACACGGTATCTGACCAAGCTTTCGCGATGCAAAGCCGGGCACTAGAATGTCAGCCCTCAGCTCAACCTTGTTGCCAGTTACACACCAAGTGGCCTTCAGTTGCAGTGGAAGCTCACGATTCTTTGGCGGTCGTACTCGGAAGCGCATCAGCTCAATGTAGCAAGCATCAGGTGGTTGGAACCTTTAAACGTAGCTCGTTAAAGTCTCTGCCCTCAAAAAGTCACAGAAGAAGCCTACCTTATTGTACGAGTTCTTTCGTATTCCTCCAAGTTGACAGAATTGTGAAACTCTACGCCCTCCAAGCGAATCCATTCTTCGGTAACCACTGGTATGATGTCATGTCGTCCAACTACTTCCTTGCCTTGACGCCACATGTCATTCATACCGAGTTCGATTGTAGGCATACCTTGAAAAACGAAACATTTCAAACTTATCAGCTTTCAAAAAAAGATTTGAACAACATACCTGATAGGAAGGCCAAGAAGAACAGTCTAACTCTTGCAATCTGCTTGAGTATTTTGCCCTCTGCATCTTGTTCCACATAGATCTCATCAACAGCCGTCACCTGAACCTCTTCCATCTTATAGTTCAGAGCTCGATCTCGATGTGCTGAGATCTTGAACAAAGCCTCCTCAATGCACAGCGAAAACTGTTTCAGGTCTTCATAATTCATCGATCCGATCTTAAAAAGCTGCGATGACTGTGGTGCATGCTCGACTGGCAATCCAAGCTTCTTCAAATCGCTTCCGAACTCTTTGACACCCTGGTAGTCTCCAGCTATTGCATACTGCGCGAATTGGCTGAGTTTGTTTGTGATCCTCTCAGCCTTGGTCACTTGTCCTGGCCGCACCCCGGGCCTCTCCTTATAGAATATATATTGCAGTTTCATTGTAAATATCTTGCCGAACTGGTCATACTGCTGAGCACCAATTTCCGATACCGAATATGAAGGTTGCAAGGGCAATTCTTGGAATGGCTGCTTGTCGGTGGCCTGGTTAAAGAGCTGAATCACCGGAACATCGTTTTGTATGACCATGCGTACGAAAATTTTCTTCCAGAAACGTTGACCCGTGATTTTCTTTTTATTGGGCTGACGGAGCTGCATTTCCCAGCCAGGTCCAGCGTAGTTAAGCCTTGGGAAGTCTTCCAGGGGCTGCGAAACATCTTCATCGAAGAGGGGTGTTTGTGGAGTTTCCTGTGAGTCTGTGCGTTGCATTGTTGCCGCCTGGTCTGGTGCTGCTGGAGCTGGAAAGCCCGTGACCGCAGCATCCTCTTCACCCTTGTCGAAGGGATTTACCCGAGGTGATGAGTCTCCCGAGTACATTGAGTTGTTTTGTGAGCCGCGAGGCGGAGGCGGTGGAGCTAGAACCGGCGTCACACCTTGAGCATTTTCTCCTTTGGGTCGGATAACCACGCTGAACTCTTTGTCCACAGACTCAACCGATTCGCTGCGCTCTGGAGCCTTCATGGCAAGGAATGGATCAAAGCCGTCTTCGGTACCGAAACCATCACCAGGCGCCACTGTGGCTGCTGTTCCAAAGTCGTCCGCATCGCCCCAGGCTAAAATAAAAAGTTTGTAAAAATTTCACTTCTATGTTGTCTAAAAGGCAATTCTTACCGTCTCCCCCTCCTGTACTTGTCGGTGTTATGCCACCACCAAAACCGTCGAGCAGGCTTACATTATCCTTCTTAGCGGAGTCAAACTTCGCCGAAAATGCATCAAATTCATCGGGTTGCGCGAAAATATTGGTCACGGCTGGCACCGGTTCAGGATCAGCAGCGAAGATATTCAACGCCGGTTCCGGCTCAACCGCAAAGATGTTCGTTACCGGTTCCGCTTCGACTGCAAAGATATTTGTGACAGCTGCTGGCTGTGGGTAGGTTTCCTCATCAGCATCAGGGCTGGCGAATGGGTTCGCAGATGCGGTGCCTGATGGTGGTGCGAAGTCCAACCCAGTGTCCATTTGCTCCGGTTCGCTATTTTGAAAGCTTGAGTTGGCATCCATTGGGGATTCAGGAACAGCTTGCGTGGTGGTATTCGACTCAGTCGGTGGACTGTGGTCGGACTCCCGTTTTTCTGCCGCTTCCGGTTCAGGTTCTGGATCGGGCACGGGTACTGGTGGTGCTGGTGTTGGTTCCGGCTCCTCTTCATCGTCAGACCGCGGCAAATCTTCCACAGTTGTGATTTCTATGTCCGGTGTGGGTGCCCTTCTAGTGTTTACCTCGGGCGCAATCGTGCTCATTGGAGTTGCAGCAGGCTCCTCGGCCGCTTGAGGATTTTGACTTATGTCCTGAATACTTTCGTCAGGGTGAGTTAACGTCGAAGAGAAGACCGGATCCTCTTGAACTTCCTCTACTGGAGGTTCGGTTTGAATCAATGGACTAGGCTCGGGCTCGGCAGCGGCCGGTGGTGTCACTATAGCTGCCGCAGGTGGCTGTTCCTCTGCGGGCATAGGGTCCAATACGATATCACCACTTAGTAAATCCTGTTGCGCTGGTTGCGGTGGAGATGGCTTCGAGAATAAGCTGAGGATGTCCTCCTTGCTCTTTGGTGGTGGCGGTTTTGCTGGAGCAGTTGTGCCGAACATGTCGAACAGGTCGTCAGGCTCTGATGTCTGTTGTGGTTGAGCCGTTTGTGGAGGAACTGGCCTTGGAGGTGCTCCCGGAATAGATGGTGGCGTTGGTCTTGGTGGCACTGGCCGTGGTGGTGGTGGCCTAGGTGGAAGGGCCTTAGCCGCCTGCTGAATAGGCGCTGCTGGCTGCACGGTTGGAATCGATGTTGGAGCAGCAAATGGATTCTCGTTACTGCTGCCCATCAAGTCCATGTCAAAGCCTTGCGTCGCGGACGAGCCACTGTCAGAGACGTCGAGCAGATCTGCCAAACCTGAGTCCGGAGTGGGACTAGGCGAATGCAAGTCCCTCATTGAAACCGGACTTGGAGATCTTGTAGCGGGAAGTCGGCCAAGCAGCTGCGAACTGGCTTGGTCCAACTGGTCCGAAACAGAAAATATAAGATCCTGTGTTTGCTGCGATGGAGGTGACGGCCTTGGAGGAGCGGCCTTCTTGCTGCCTTCTTCTGAGCTGGGGTCAATGTTATCGTCATCTGCTTCGATTGTGGTTCCAAAAAAGCTCATCGCTGGGTCAATTGAGTGAAAGGCGCCAGAAGCCTTCGATACGGATGTTGTCTGCGCTGGTGCTGTGTACAGGTCGGCCATTGTCGTGGGAGCTGTACCGTTGGCTACAGGAGCCTCCTCAGCATCATCGCCAAATGCGAATGGATTTGTCTGACCGGCGAACGGGTTTTCAAAGTCTTCTGCTGCCTCTATAGGGCCATCCTGCACAAGAAATGGGTTGACAGCCGCATCAGCGCCATCGTCCATATCGTCCCCCATCATCAAGAAGGGGTTCGCCATTTTGTTTAAGCTTTTTTTTTAACGTTCGATGACCCTTTTAACGTTCGATGAGCTCGTTCTCAAGGAGCTTTATTTCAGCTTTTCCCGGAGCGAGGTTCTCTGCAATGGAAGTATCAAATGGATCTATATCTTCCGGTGAAGTCGTTTCCTTTCCAGTCACTTGTGGTGTAAGAACCTTGTCGCCTAGCCCAAGCTCTTGAGCGTCGGTAAGTGTATCAAGAACTCCTGTTGTGATTTCCGGTGTCTGGGCTGGCAAAAGCTCACTCTCTAAAAGCTTAAGTTCAGCTTTACCCGGTGCAAGGTTTGCCGCAATCGATGTGTCGAAGGGATCGATTATTTCCTCTAATTCTTCTACAAGATCCTTACTCTCTTGAGCAGGTGTTAGAACCTTGATGTTTATATTCTCCTGAACGCTTAACAGGTCAGTCGGAGCAACGGGAGTAGGCGGTGCTCGAGGATCGAAATCTGGATCCGATAAACTATGCTTAAGCGAACTCGACAGAAGGTCTTGTTCCAAGTTTTTCAGTTCAACCTCGGATGGCTTGTTGGCCGGCACAAATGATGTATCGAAAGGGTCTTCGCTATCCTTCTCGGCAATGGGCTCAGCAGCGTAATATGGTGTCAATGGCTTTTGGACCTTAGCCCCGTCATGGGACGCCCCGAGTAAGTCCTGATTTTTAGGAACCAAAAACCCAACAGTCTTCGATTGGAGGTTCAAACTCAAAGAAGACTTACGTCGTGCTGGATCAAAGGGCTCAGCTGGCTGGATTTGGACTGGCGCTGCTGGTAAATCGTCAGCGCGTGGATCAAAGTCGGGGTCGCTTAGCGAATGTTTAAGCTTCGAGTCTGCGAGTAGTTCTTTTTCGAGAACTTTCAATTCAACTTCTTTTGGCTGTACGATGCTACTTACAGCTGATGTATCGAATGGATCGAAGTCCTCTGTTGGCTCTGCTACGGGAGCAATGGGCGCAGCACCAACAGCACTTAGATCTGTGCTGCTACCAGCGAGAAGATCTTTTTGGTAGCTTGTTAGAAGATTTGCTGATTGGTCTACTTCTGTGAAATCTGTATTGCTGCCACCGAGAAGATCTCGCTGCAAAGGCTTCTGCGGAGGTGGAGGTACCACTGGTGGCTGGGCCTTTCGTTCTTCAGCTCTTGGATCGAAGTCAAAATCGTCGTCGTCGTCGTCAGCGACACCTACCTTAGCAGTGACGACCTGTTCCACAAAAGTGGTGTCAAACGGATCGTCGTCAAGCGCAAAGTCGTCGTCGTCACTTAGATGTACAACTCCAGGGGCAATGTGCGGCCCTACGGTTGGACGAGGTGGTGGACCAGCTGGTCTTGGTGGTTTAACTGTAAAAGAAACGCCATTAGCTCGTCAGTAGCTTCAAAGAAAGTCTCGTCACTTACCCTTTCCGCCTGTGGCTTGTCGCTCTGCTTCTGCTGGAGTTTGTTCGAATTCAGCCCAATCGCCTTCGATGGGACCACTTACTGCAACAGGTACTGGAACTTGTGTGATTACTTTAACCTCTTCTTTTTTGGTCAATGATTCGGCTGCTAGTTCTGCAAACTCATCATCTTCTTCGTCCTTGAGCACATCAAACTCGTCGAGAACGTCTTTGGGTGGAAGATCCTCAGCACCTTCTGCGGGCTCTCGTTCTGGTAGGACTCCTCCGAAATTCTCTTCTTCTTCGTCGTCTTCTTCTTGCTTTGGCTGGGGCTTGAGAAATTGTAGGTTTAACGAGGCAGTTAAGTCGATTGGAACGTCGTTTGGAATATCATCGGCGAGCTCGTCAAGAAGATTTGTGGGCTCGGGAGTAGCCGAAACGGCCTCGACTTCTGAAGCAACGGCCTCTAGATCGATGCTATCGTCAAGCAGTAGATCCTGAACGCCTTTCCGGGGCTTGCGTTTGGCACCGCTAAGGGCTACCGCGTGGTCACGATCAACGCGACCTGTAAGGACTTCAACAGCAGCACCAAGGCTTACAAGTTTCTTGCCTCCTTTCGCCTTATCAGCTCCGACGATAACTTTTTCGGCGTATGCGGTATCGAATGGGTCTGGACCTTCGTCGATTTCAAGTTCAGGTGAGTCAGGAAGAACAGCTAGTTGTATCTCACCACTGGTAATCGCATCTATGTAGTCAGTGGCAAATATGTCATCTACTTCTTCGGACTCTTCTTCCGATTCAGAGAGTTCGACAACAGCTTCGGCTAACTTGTCCCGATTGGCTTCTTTTTCCTCTGCCTTCCGTCGCTCTTCTTCAAGGCGTGCGGCCTCGCGAGCTGCTGCTTCCTCCTCCTCTTGTTTCTTTTTCTCAGCGGCCGATGGGACACGTTGATAAAACGAGGTCTGTTTGATGTGATCTAGCTCCTTTTGGGTCTTATGAAGAATCGAATCAACCCCCGAGGTGAGGGCTTTGAATTTGGCCCACTCCTCGTCGTTTTCAGTTTTCTCTGCGCCGTTAGCTGCGGTTGCTGACTCAGCGCCCGATGTTGCCGCTGGTGGAGCTGACTCAAAATTACCAGTGGTAGCAGCAGGTGGTGCCGATGCGCCACTAGTACCGCTTTCGACGTCTGATGGTGCGTCAGATTCGCCGGCGTCTGATCTGGCTGCCTCTAGTGTGGCCTCTTGTTTTGCCCGCTGCTCACGCTTGTACTGCTCGAGTTCCTCTTCAGTGAAGAGCTCTTGGTCTTTTTTGGATTTCTTTCCTTTCTTCTTCTTTTTTAGGCCTTTAGGTAGCTTAAGCATTCTCTAATATGCGAGACATCGATATCGGTCTGGAAAGAAAGCAGAAAATAAAACTCTATCAGATTAGGGAAACTAGGACAGCCTTGGGCATAAGGAACGACATTTGCTATTCAATTATCAGCCCACAGAAGGCTATGAATTGATTTTCTTCCCATCTTTTTGCACAATGGATGCAATTACACGTCGACGACGCCTGTTTGCATCGCCAGTGATGCGGGAGCGCATAATTTACGTGACAAAAGTATCCCTCCTGTAGGGGATGACATTTTCCCTGCTCGGTGAATTGTCCCTGCGCGGACTTTATAGGCAGAAGGCAGTTATTTTCAGGTCTTAGAATTAATCAGAAGCCCTGAAAGGAATGGACACTTGTGTGCAACGCGTTCATCTAACGGCATTTGTACAAAAATAGAATGAATGGTTTGCCATTTTTCTTCGTATAAGTGTGTGCCACCATCAAGGGGTGGCTATGACATTTTCATTTATCTACGATGGGGGTGGTGAAAGTGAGTTCTACTTGCACAAGGTCATTAGTCAAGCGTGGCACGACCAACTCTCCTACCTTTCAAAATAATGACAATCAATTCTGGCCAACTTTTCAGCACACGCACTCACATACGGCCAGGAACTTTTGCTTATAACTTGATTGAAAATCTTCGAAAGTTTAATTTTAACAAGCCGGCGCGGCGTTGAAGTGCCAAAATTGAAAAGTCCTATAGAAATGATTTCAATGGAAAGGCGCCGTACAAGCAAATTGTAGGAGCTCTGATGTGGCCGTATAGAAGGAGTTATAGGTATACATAATATGCAGAGAATAGTAGTTCAACTTTGACTTTTAACTGGATCACATTTCAAAAACAAAAGGGACTCCCATTTGTTTGATGCCAACAAGGATTTGTGGGCGTATTGCCCCATCCAATTATTGATTTGCAAGCGGGCTTGTTTGTCGAACAGACATGATTAGGTGCAAGCATGCATCGAACAACAAGGCTACCCAGTAAGTTTGTGAATAGATATTTCAAAGAGGAGTGAAATTTGTCCAATTTTACATAAAATGTAGGACCTGGGTTTCATTAAAATCTCCTCTTTGTTACAACTTCCTACACGAAACATACGAAAACAGCTCGATAAATGATTTGTCGAGCATTTTTCCCCATGAAAAGATAAATTAAGACGTAGATGTGATCACCTTTGGATGCTATTTTAATTCCTATAACAAGCACACGGTGCTTGAAACGCAATGTGTGCAAAAATTTAACGCACTTTAGACCAGATTTGAGGTTAAGGATATTGCAGGATATACGGCATCAGATCTTGAAATATACCTGCCAAATCGATATAACTAAAACAACTCTTTTTAGGAGAATTTGTGTGACAAATCACTTGTTGGCTTTTTTCATAGTTTCTGTAAAACATTAGCATTTTGTAAAACACAACTTTATAACAACACATAGGATTTATAACAAATCACATAGGCAATAGACGTTTAAATGGCTAACCACAACTCCCATTGATGTAAGACGTGGAATCTCAAATGGCCGATATCGTCTACAAAAGGTGTACGTTCAGCAAAACTAACAAAAAAAAATAATCTTAAAAAATATTACAAATTAGAACGTCTTGCCACAACACAATCGCTCAGCTCGGGATATGAAGCTAGCTTTTATTTGCAGCTATAGCTTTCTGCAAATAATGGAACATCTAATATCTTCATTTAACATGCTACCACCAAACTAACATGTAAGCTCTAAGAAGACTCTCAAACAGTTTGACAAGAGTTATATTTACTCCTCTTGACACAAGGTTCTGCTATTTATGAACGTTAAAAAGCTTAACTATAAAGGCTAGTAAAGTCGTATGAAAAATTTAGGTACAAATTAACCTACTCTTGTTATAATAGTTATTTAAGTCTTTTAAGCAAATTTTTGTTTTACGAGTATACGCATTTTTAACTCTTGTTAGACTTTTATGAGGCTCTGTATAACTCTTGTCATGGGAGCTGTAATTTAATTGCTAACTTTGCCAAAACGAGAGAAAGCTATGTAGCTATAAGTTACATAAGTTCTTGGCTATAAGTTATACAGAGTTATGAACTTTATACATTAAAGATATAAAGTTAAAAAGCTTTAAAAAAAATGATCCTTTATTTTTTAAATTATAAAGCCGAAAAGAAGGGAATCAGGTACTTTTATAAAAGCAAAACTTATTTGTATGATGGTGACCTGTATTTCATTATGGCGTGTAGCTATATTATAAGTTTTCAAATAGGTTTTTCTTTCATTGATAATGTTCTAAAACGGTTACAAAAAAAATAAATAAAATACTGTCGACATAACCTAGAATTTTGCTTTTAGAAAATTTAAGCGTCTAAAAATAATGTAAGATTAGGTAATCCTGCCCCTTTTTTTTAAAGCGAATCCGTCCAAAAATGGAAAAAGGACTTCTTATGGCATCATTTTTTTGTCCGCCCGTCCACGCTTGTTGTTACTTTTGAACAGTCAGTAGTAGAAAGACGAAATTTGGTCTGCTCATAAAACTCGCAATAAATAATGAGAAGGGAAATTTTTGTTCTAGAAATTGTTTGAATGTGGTTTGATACTTAACATGAAAAGTTTTGCAGCTAGGAGTTCAAAAAAAGAAATTAGCCCAACAAAAAATGTTTTTTTTTTTTTGCAATGTTCAAAACTGTTTGATAAATAGTGAACTGAAAACATATACCCTTTTGCATTGTGTTTGAAACCTTAACTTCTTAATCACTCTATGAAGAAACTGAGAAAACAACTGGCATCAAATTAAAACACTAAATTTTTTATCTAAAAGTTCTTAAACTCCGATTTAGAAACCAATCGGAGTTTTGAAAGTATTTAACATTTTTACGGTAATAACGACCTTGTTTAGATTTACCTTATGTATTAAACGCATACAAAGCAAAATATCTAACTATTACAAAAATTATATTTGTCACCTAATTTTTTCAACTTTTTAAAAAATGACGTAAAAGCACGATCGCCGTTATCGCGAAATTCTGTGAGCACAATGTATTCGGCAAATAGTCATTGGGTTTGGGAGCACAGAGAACTGCTTAGTCAGGAAAAGACATTATAGTATTGAAAACTTAGTTTCAAATAGTTGTTTAATAGCAGTATCATTTAAGTTTAAGTTAGATTTTAGTTCATTTTAATTTTATGGTTTAGTTTTTGACTCGTGAACCATTTAATATTTCAAAACCGAAAAAGTTTAAATTTTAATTTTAATTTTGAAAGACGCACTATGCCCGTTACTTATTTGAAATTTTTACCTATTAAGGTTTCGGAGATAGAAGAAAGAACATATACGTTTTGTTTTGCCCTTTTATTCCCAGCCCAGGGTTTATTAATTCTAATGCATAGTTTGTAACACAGTAAAAAAAAAATCACCGCAGACCCCTAAGACCTTTTAGAGATATGATCGAGACCGATGGGTGAATCAATAAAGCGATGTCCGTCCGCCTGTCCGTCTATCCGTTTGTATGAAATTTGTAGGTCTTTTAAATTGAGCTAGAGCGCTCCAGCTTGAAGTGTATATTGGTTCTTATTTTGCACAGACAAAGTGTGAAAATTGGAATCTGCCAATGGCCACGCCCACCACTGGTATCAATGTAAGACAACCTCTATTTCACATTTTTGTTCAAAATGCCTTTGGTCAAGTTAGACAGGGCGTCGGAACTCACATTTTCGTACACAGCATTACTGGCTACTGTCCCAAACGTAAACAAAGTTTTAAGATTTGTTTACATTTGGGAGCTTTTTTATGGAAAAACGGTTTTTTCCGCAGTATTTTTTGCTTGTATTGAATATTTTATGATTCTCACGAGTTTACAATTAATTGACAAAATCTTGTTCTTTCTCATTTGTTTTCCATTTTTTTTTTTTTTAAATTACAAAAACTTAAAACAGCAATTTACTTTTTTTTTAAATTGATAGACTTTTTTCTCAATATACCAATAGCCTGCTCTAGCATTGGCTCCTTTTTTTTATTTCTGTGAACATATATTTCTGAGAAAATGGTAAAAAACGCTGTTTATTAGGATTTTTATTTCGCCACACAAAAATTAGGTTGGAAACGACAATTTCAAATTTCTTTAACGCAACTATCGTTTTTCTGTTCATTTTCTACGTCAACTAAATCTGCAAAAGATCGCTATTACCTACCGTTAAGATACTCGAAGATTTAAAAAAAAATTGTTATTGAAATGGAATGAAAAAAAAGAAATTATGTTTTTGAGTTAAATTACCAAGGCTTTTAAAAGGTCGAAATTCACTATAGTTTTCTTTAGAATTTTCGATAACTTTTATTCATTTCTTATAATATTTTTCCATACTTTTCCAAATAATTTTTTGCACAAAAATTCTATATTTTATAGAAATATTGTCAGACCTATGTTTCGCTTTCTTTTTTGTTCTTGCCTGCAAAACTTCTCAGAATAATTACTAAAAAACTTTTAATCCATTTTCGCATGATACTTCAAACTGCTATTAAACCGTTCTGTGTGCTGCTATTAAACCCGACCCTCTTTACCCGTTAACACCAAATTTAAAATGTTTTGGTCTGTTTCATATACTGAATGTCAATTATATGTATTAGCCACGCCCCCAAAAAAGGGTGTGGGCTAAAAACTAAAATCAATTAACTCTAATTTCGTTGGAGTCACGAGTAAATGCCTTAAAAGCGAATATTAATACTTTAAAAACTGTTTTTTTTTTCCCCAATGACGGAGCTCAATGCTTTGTATGCAAATGGTAATGTCTTTAATATTTGTCATATAATTTTGCTCTCCACCAAAATTTGAGTTCATATGTTTTGTCTATCTTGACCAAAAGGCATTTTGAAATAAAATGTAAATTTGAAATTGTCTAACATTCAAGCCAATTGTGGGCGGATCTTTTCAGTTTTCATACTTTGTCTGTACAAAATGAGAACCAAGCAACGCTGCAAGTTTCAGTTTCCTAGCTCAATTTGAAAGACCTCGAAACTGCATACATATACGGACAGACGGACAGACGGACGGAAGGACATGGCTTGATCGACTTACCTGTCGGTCTCGATCATATCTCTAAAAGGTCTTAGGGGTCTACGGTGATTATTTCACTGTGTGGCAAACTATGCATTAAAATTAATATACCCTCGGTCGGGTATAAAAAAAATTGTCCTATGTTCACAAGTTAAAAAGCACACTTAATTTTGTCTTTCTAAGAACTACCGTTTCGAATTTACAATTGCAAATATTACAAATAAAACCAAATGCTGAGTAACATCGTCTCCAAACATTTCCAAAGTGTTATAAAATAACATAATAATGAAAGGACCTTCAAAATCCATGCTACGACCAAAGTCATTATACTGCGGGTGGAATTCGGCAACTTCTAGTACAAGTTCAAAACAAAAAAAAATTATGTCGTCAATTCATTTATGATTCTGGCTGGATGGGTGGGAAAAATAAAAGCAAGTCCACGGTGTTGCCTTTCCCTTTCGTCACGTCATATAGACAGTCGAAGATTTTGGCTTAAGTAAGTAAGAGTACTTTATTTTAATTTATAATAAAAATTATATTGTAAAGATTTTAGATGGCGGTTTTTAGCTTAAAGCTAAAATTCCCAGTTTTTAAATGTCATAAGGGTCAACAATCTAGGACGATCGCGACTTGGACCTTATTTTCTTAAGGCGAGATCTGCCAAATCGGCTGCTATGCCAAAGTTTAGTCTACGTGAAGAGTTACAGCAGTCAACATCAGGTGCTGTCCCGAATTCGACTATATTGCTTGCTGACGAACTGAATGGGTCAAGTCGCTTAATAGAATTTTTCCACAGAATTAGCGCAAAATATTGGCAAACCCGCTTTTTTTAAACAAATTTTATCATTTGCACACATTGATGTGGCTCGTAGCGCCGTCGATATCATTTAAGTTGGGCGAAGAAAGTTGGATATCATTGACCTTTAGTACTCAAAGTTGACGATTATGGCCTGGCAAACTAAGGCCTAGTCCAATGCAAGAGAGATTTCCAAGCGAAAAAGATGTGAATTATGGCCATGGAGATCTTGTAATGGAAAACCCTAAAGGGTAACGAAAAATCCCCTATAGCATGTAGATTGTTCCATGATACACGCAAATAATGGATCATAAAAGTAGAGGTTCTACCAAGAACGTTCTATCATTGCCTTACAATTTATGTGCAAACGGGCAGATGGAAAAACTTTTTGACCTGGCTCTGAGGGAATTGAATTTAGGAAAACTATGGTCATGTCTAAGAAAACTTGCAAGGGTATAACTCTGAAATTGTCACACGCAACATTTAAGAGCGAAAAGATTTTTTATTGCAAAATTTGTCAACCGCAAATCATTTATGTAAATTTAAAGACGATAATTACTAGACACGTGTGACAAACCTCTCCTAAGTTCATTCCTATTTCCTCATCAGAGCACTCGCGCCACTCACTGACACCAACAACGCAAAGTCATTTCCGTTTTATTTTTCGAATTCGTCTCCGTCACTTAAAAATAATCAATAGTCAAAACAGGAGCAGAGCTATGCATATTCCTGTAGAGAACACGATATGCGAAAATGTAGCTATAGGTGTATAAATACATATCTGCCATCTATATGCTGAGGCGATTCCATTCATCTAAAAAATTTACAGAAACGAAAAAAAAAACACTCAGAACTCTTGAAAACATACTGGAGGGATATTTTTAAGGTTGTTGGTGAAGGCAATCATGTATCTAGTTGGACCAAAAGTTCAAATAGGATACAGCCGCAAAAATATGAATCATGCCACGAAGAAGTGTGACTCTGACATGAGCACAATGTGAATGTATCTATTGCAATTTCAGGAGCAATGTGCATACAATAATATACAGCTAGGCACATCATGTAAATACACAGGTATACCTACATCAAGGTGAGTGTAATGTATAAAATGAATAATGCAAAGGGTGGTAGATGAAAAGTGTCTTATTTCCTCAGCTTCCTGACTTTCTGTAACGCGTGTAATACAAGTATCTATTGTTCAATCTTCTATGCAGTTGCAACAGTAAGTGGGCTATGTGGTTAACACTTCTCACCCAGAAACACATAAAAAACACTACAAAACGTTGACAAAGGGGATGTTCGAATCGTCTAAGGGAGCTTTTCCTTACAGATACAACCTACTCACCACATTAGTGATATCCTTTTGAAAAATATACATTTTCGAATAAAAATATATTAAACACTTCTTTTCTCAAACTATTCACAACAGATCAAGACTTAACGGCATCCTCTCGTCAAGTGGATAAAATATTATTTTACACAATTTCACCATTAAAAGGTTATTTCACCACATTTCACCATCACCACCATTAATATCCATCATCTGCAATTCTTATAGCAAGTGGGTTAAATGGGGAGGAAAACGGAAAAAATCGTTCGTCGGGAAAAATCGATTTTCCTCCAGGAAGAAGAAAATTTCTTTTCTCTATTGAACTTTTTTTTCACTTTAATTTTTTCTTCATTTTCTGGCAAAAGGTTGAACAAATTCTTGTGTCCTTTCACTGAAACTTGGATAATCTTGTAATTGTTTAACTTTTTCGGGTAATCCGCAAGAGAAAATAGCGAACAAAGAAGATTCGACAATTTTTCATCGAGTTGAAAAGAAATTCTTTTTCTTTGGCTATTTTTGGGAAAACTTACGTCTCTTTAACGGCACAAATGTGAAATTGTTATATCCTTATCGGGTATTTAACGTTTCAAGAAGAAATAAATTTTTATTAAATTTTTTTAAGGAAAAAAAATGTCCAGGGAAGAATTTCGCTTAGAACCGAGAACACTTTACCTCGTCCAGTGTAGGAAAAACTGTGAAGTGAACATTTTTCACCGTAAGAGAAGGTTGGCAAAGTTAAACCTAGGCATGAGATGTAATTCACCACGAGTGAAGTTAGGTGTCGTTGGTGAGTAATCTTTTAACCTTAAAAAAACTACATTTGTTTTCTTCTTGATTTTTGCAATGGAATTCAAGAGCGCAAAGACTTTTTATAGATATTTGACAAAGAAACGAAGCTCAGCAATATTTGGTCTATTGTTTTTTAAGGAATTCTTCGCGTTAAGGTGCCCAAAAGCAGAACATAAACAAAAGGATGGGCGGCGAAATTATTGAATTTCCACCCACTCACAATGCAATGACACACATTTTCGAAATGATAAACACTTCTGCGTAGGTTAGGCCATGATTCTGACATTCGTTTGACACTTTTGCACTGGCACAGTAAGTTATAGCAAAGAGGGGTTACCCTCTATTGTTTCGAATGGGGCATGCGCATTTTATCCTTACAAGGGTGTTATAGCCAAGTTTATGGTTAATACGATGAGGGTTGCGGAAAAAAAAATTTTCCAAAGTAATTTCTTAATCAAACACGAAAATAAAAGATTTTTTAGTGGAATTAACCGTAATTTGGAACACTCATGATATGTCTTATTAAACCACCGGTAGCAGGGACATTATTGTTAAATTTTCAATTTCTAATTCATAAGTTCTTGCAATAAAAATGCCACAGGTAGGGAATTACTTGCCTTGATGCAAAGGAAACTATAAAAGTACTGAACTATCTGCCGAATTCGGGGATGGAATTGCCAACATCTTTGAAATTTACACTTTGCAACTGTTGGGCTTAAACTCATCACACAATATGGGGGATAGTGTATTTTTTGTAAAGTATTAGTAGGATCACTAGGATCACTAGGATCATAGGAGAAGTGCTTATTTTGGTCTACTTGCTTCTTTGGCCTCTTGTAAGTAAAATATTTGTTTTCTTATACTGAAAATTTTTAGAAGATATTGTGCAAAGGTTTTTTTAGGATGCTGTCAAACTAGTGAAGAAAATTAAGGAGAGTAACAATTTTGGCTAAAAGATCTTCAAATTACTTAAACGATTTATTTATTCATTTTTAGGTACACGGTTTTTTTATTTTTAAAGTCTTAACTATTAGAGTCTATCTATAAAGTCTTAACTTAACGTTTTTTTACAGTTTGTTTTATACGTTTAAAAACTTTCTTTCTTCCTTTTTCGTTTAAACTGCTTTAAAAGGCCAACCAAGGTTTTTCGGTTTAGAAAAATAAGGTTGATCAAATCCATTATAGCTCGGGAGCTATACACATTTTACTGGCACAACACTTTCAGAGAAGCAACTTAATTCACGAGTGCCTCGAAAGCTTTTAACATTATTAGATTTACAAAATTTTTTTTTCGAAATGGTGCAATTATGTTATCGTTACTACTAAGATGGAGGAGATTAGAAACAAAAATGTTTGAAGTTCTTTTTCGAGTGGCGTTATTTTTTTTGGAATTTGCAGGTGATTTATTTTTTCAATATTCTGAATACAGAATTTTAATTTAATGTTAAAAAATATATGTTTTTCATTTTGTTTTCTTAAGCTATTTCCGTAAAGGTTAAGTTAGAAACGAAGATTTTTTTGAGGGCCTAATTTTAGTTATTATTAGGTTGCTTAATTGAAAATGTTGTTGAATACTTTTTTGCTACACGTGATACCGGTATTGGGCTAGTTTAGGTGGCTGTCCCCCACAGTAGGGACAACATACTTAGACCAAGGGAGGTCTGTTGTGGTACCACTTTTCGTAAGACCGGAACTACCAGCCCGAGGAAGGTTGATTTGTTTAGAACTTACCCGAAAAGGGTAGTGAAGGCTGGGAATAACCGCTTCGGTGTGGCCCACTGTCAAAATATTGTTAAGTGTAGGACTTTCCCGAGGGATTTTCCCAGGGACAGGCTCCCAAAGCTTTTGGACCCCGATAAAAAATTTTCCTTGAGGATTGCAGGCAAGAATGGTTTAAATTTAAAAAAATATATATAACTTGAGGTCGGGGGTCAGGTAGTTGGGTAGTCCTAAATGAGAGCACATACTCAACCAATTTCGGTAAAGTCCGTAGATTTTACCCTAAATTCAGAATTAACCTCGGGGATGGGCGAGTGCAGGGGTAACCGATTTCAGTATGAAACTTTTCCGGAGGAAAATTTTTAGGCAAGACGCCCATGCAGGGTAACCGTTTCAGTGTGGACCCGTATACTTCACGCGAATCAAGTCAGAATTAAACTTGGTCGCATACAAGAGGTATGTGTAATCGAAGGGGTACGAGAGGTATAAAACCGTACCAAATTGAATATATGCCGGTGTTTCCGTTTGGGTGGAGGAAAGAGGGCTTCAGACTAATCCAGTAAGACCTTTAGATGTGCTGCGGGGATGGAGGATGACGGGAGATTTGGTGTTTGCAGTAGGTGCTCTATATGACTGAGCTTCCGGGTGGTATAAGCTACTGATATTGGTGTTGACCATTTTGGCGTTCAACCAGTTTGACCCGGAGATAAAGCTTATATTCTTTAAGTCGAGTCTCACCTACTAAATCGTTAAGATCTTCGGGGAAATATTTTCTCAGGGTTTTACTTCTCAAGGTTGAAACTAAGGTTGATCCATAGTTTCTTGCTCTTCTTCATCTCTGCAACTTCTACAGAAATCGTTAAAGGGAGCATAAAGTTTCTCCCTACGAATGGTCAGTAAGGGCCCCAACTATTTAACATTTAGCCCATTAAAGGACGTAAGTCCCTTTATTTTCCTGCGATCGAGCACTTACCAGATTTTTTTGTAAGAGATGTTATTCCGCACCTGGTGTTGACCATTGTGATGGCTTCGGTTTCCAGGTGAAACTTAATCGAATTAATTGGTGCTGCCGCTTCCATTATATCATTAATGGAGTCAGCAGTAGCAACTTTTCTAGCTTGTTCGTCAGCTTTGAAGTTGCCTGGAATATCCCTGTAGACTGGAACCCAATACAGAGCAGGGATGTGTCGCACTTTAAAGCAATCGTATTTAGAGATTCGCGGCATTGCTTTACCAACTTGAATCGTTTCTTTGGCCTTTCTAAGGCTTTTATTGCAGCTTAGCTTTCTATGGTTACCGTTTTCACTTTTATTACACCGACCTTCATTTACAAGTTTCATCAGTGAAATCCCTTCAGTAATGACCAAAAAGATTGTGGGTTGGGGTCAAAATTCTTTTCACAAAATTCTGTTTCCAAACTTGCTTCCAAAAATGCTTTATTTCGAAATTCAGTGTTACAAAATTCCTTAAATGCACATTTACAAAGCGACCAAGTGAAATATTTATGAAGGGGAATTCAACCACCCTCGACCTACCTCATTGTTTCTTCTTTTATGCCCTACCCAGCCTATATTAAGTTTAATGTTAAGGGTATAACGCAGTGAAATAATCGCAGTAGACCCCTTTGATATACCTACAGATATGATCGAGTCCGCTAAGAGCATTGATTAAGCTATGTCCGAACGTATGTTAACGACTTTTAGGTCTTAAATTTTAAGCTAGAGAATTAAAGGTTCGTAGCTGAGCCAGAAATATTGCTCTAGATATATTAATATGTAACTACATGCGTAACTACTTTACAAGAAGCTATATTTTTCATCCCGTCCAATCGTGGCGTAGCCATTGTCTGTTTTTAAAATTGAGTAGAGTAAGGTATTATGCAGACCGTAGCAGACGGGATTGTACCTTTACATAAACACTGCTGCCCCTTTCCACTCGTTTTACATTTGTTGAACAAATACGCACTGCTGCCCCTTAACGCTTGTTTTACATTTGCTTTACTACAAAAAAAGTAAAAAGTTTGCTTAAAAAGCAGAATCAGCAGAATTTTATTGCTAAGGTCAGAATTTCTGAGAGATGGAATTTCGAAAAGTCAAACACCGAAAGCAATTTTGACATAGTATTTGTTTGTGGTGAATAAAAATTGTTTATAAAAAACTACATACTTTTCCACTTTTTCGGTTTACATGCAGTTTGTTGCAGATCTTTAGGGCTTACTTAAGTTTCGTATATTTATCAGCGTCTGTGCTAAGGCTCCACTGCAAATTGAAAAACTTTGGTTTAAAATCTGCCAGCTCCCTTAAAATGCTCGAAAGTATTCCAAAAAGCGTTTTTCTCTTGGTAATACTATTAAATTTAGTGTCTCAAAATGAAAGTGAGCTGTATTATATGGGCTATAAAAAACTGAAATCACCTTTTTTGCTGACTTAAGTGTTGCGACAGGAAAACATGTTTATGAATCGGAGTTTCGTCCTGAAAAACCTCCCCCGACCGAAACTGTTAAGAAAATTGTGTGGCATGTACGACTTTTACACGAACACAAGCAAAATAAGCACTAAGCTTAGCGCTCACGGTCATGAAAAAACTTATTTATTATTATTTTAACTTAATTATTATTATTAGTAACTTATTGTATTAGTTTTGATACGATAATATCCGGGAGTTTGTAAGCTTATTGATCTAGATAAATTAAAACTGTAGAGAATGAAAGGTGTTCTCTAAAACTATCGACTAAGTATTATTATTATCATCATCATCAGTCATCATCAATCGGTAAAACATGCAACATTGGCAAAATCGCGTTGCGGTGGTCACTGGCGCAAATAATGGCATCGGCGAAGCAGTTGCCAAAGATTTAGTAAAATCAGGCCTATGGGTAGTTTCGATTGATTGTTGCCAAGACCGTTTTGATGAAAATCGTGCAAAGCTCCCGAAAAGTACACAAACTCGGTTTTATTCAAGAAAATGTGATATTTCCAACGAATATGACGTTAAGGAAACATTCGATTGGATCGAGGACTGCCTGGGTGGTACCGATATCCTAGTGAATTGCGCTGGATGTGTAAGAGTTGGTAATTTAGTAGAAATAGACACGAAACAAATGGAAGAGGTCTCTAATTCAAACGTTAAGGGATTGATATACTGCATTCAGGGAGCTTTCAAAAGCATGAAGGCAAGAAATGTTGAAGGTCATATCATTAACATAAATTGTCTAGCCGGGCATAATCCTATTCCGACAGTTGAGACTGAGAGACCTCTGAATTTAAATGTGTACGTGACATCAAAATTGGCTATTACTGCCATCAACGAGACAATTCGGGATGAACTTAGGAATGTGGGCGTGAAAATCAAAACAACTGTAAGTAGCAATAATGTGTTTTCTTGGTCGTCCTAAGGCACTATGTTTACCTTCCGCAGAGTATTATCGCTGGAGCAACTCGTACTGAAATTAAGGATGCAAAACATTTTGAAAACCTTCTCGACCCCGCAGACGTATCACAAGTTATACTATTTGCGATTGCAACTCCGCCACATGTGCAGATACAAGAAATAATGGTGAAACATATTGAGGATAAGTAGGGTGGATGCACAAATGTATTTAATAAAAAAAGAAAATTGATAAAAAAGTTTAGGTTTTCCTTCAGAAATGGGCTTTGAAATGAGCTTCGGAGTTCCATTAGCGGCGCCTGCTTAGGAGTTTTTTTTTTTTCTGAAACCAACATTCTTTAGTTGACTTGTTTTTTGATTAGTTGACAAGTTTGAAGCTCGCTGGTAGCTTCAAACTTGTCGCAAATCTTTGATACTTTACCAGATCCTATCCTTGTTCATCTTTTTCCATATACCCGATTAATAGTGTTTCGGTTCAGCTTCTCTAATATCTTCTTCCTGGTCGGTTAAGATTTGAATTTGGAGATAAAGATCAAACCTGGCCTTGAGATTAAATTTGGATCTTTGGTCTCATAGCAAAAAGTATTGCATTTAGGCTGGTCAGAGCCCAAGAGTTGCATTTTGCAAGCATAAAGCGGGGACCACAAAGCAGCCTCAGGCTTCGGCTTCGCCCCGTTACGATACGTGGGCTTTTAACCGGCTTGGCAATGACATTTTGCTCATGGAGAGAGAGCTTTAATACATTCAATACGCACACACAGCCGAAAGCCCTGGTAGCTAGTGCTGCGTACATAATTATGTGTGTGGAACATTTAACATTCATGTCCAACTAATAAATAAATAACACACAATTTACCCCAAAATGCAGAACACACAGATATTCTGCTTTATATCGCGAGCATGACCAACACACTCATACAAATGTAGCCAATGGCAGACTGATTGAAATCAACACACTTCGTGTGTGCGATCGAAATCAACCCCCATTTGCTTCACACGAGGCAAAAGTTCAGCACATCTGAACTCGTGCTGGGCTTCTGAGCCTCATTACGTAGCATTACGTTTTCTCTTTGCGCACTCTTTCTCATTGCAAACAACATTTTGAAGCCGAGCTTCATTGTGTTAGGATACACTGACATCGTATGGCTGAACTTGTAAACGTCAAGCCGAGGCCAGGCTGCTTTGTGGTTCCTGCATAATAGTTCCGTGTTAAAAGTCGACAAATGCGAACCTTATTTCTAGGAATCCATATATTATTGTCTGACCACTTTTGTATCAAGAGCAAATATTCCACGTAGGCTGTTAGGTTTAGATTTACCTGTTTGCGGTGTAAACATACGCTGACGCTGGCTTAGAAAGGTACTCAGCACTTCCACGAACAGTTGTTTTTCGAAGTTAAGAGCTTCATTAAAATGATTTAATCCTTTGGGACTTCATACCATAAGACCCACAACTTAAGAAAGGTTGAAAGGAGACAAGAGCCTAATAAAAACTTCAAAGAGTTAATCTCTTTTTCCAGTCTTCCGTTCAAGTTCTACTCAATTCGTTAATACTCTCCTATCCTACAACCGTTAAGAGCACTAGCGAGCTTGCTTGTCAATTCGAGGGTCCGAAATACTTAAAGAAGACTCGAAATATGTATGTGTGTACTTCCGAGATTTAAAACGTATTACTTTACGCTTTTTTAAACTGTTCATTTTAACTAGAATGAAGTTTTTATTTAGTGACGTTTTCCAAATCCAAGAGGAATATTGTCAACGCAGTAAAGTTGTTAAGGACCTCGGTAAAACAAAAGCTCTGCAGCTGTGTAGAGCTCTCTCTCTCTCTTCAAGAAATTTATATAGATTTGCTGAGAGAACTGAAATTTTTTTAGTGGTTGACTACCAATCGATCACGCTTTTTGTAGCATTGTGACGTTTGTTTGGAAACAATTGACTAGTTTCAAAACAGATGATATCAAAAACTCAGATAACACAAAAGAATAGTTAAGAGATTGGGAGAACGGTTAAAGAGAACATTGACTGATTCTTTTCACCACACAGTTCATTTTTGATTTGAAGATATTGGCGCCGATAAGATATCATTTTCTGTTTTTGCTGTTTCAAAACATTTAACGATAACACACCGCAATGCATGAGAAAACAACTTACCACTTGAATTTACGAGCTCGGATAGTGAAAACGTCCGCAGTCTGTTGTGCCATAATAAAACAAAAAATAGGTTGTTTTGTATTTTTTTAAGATTTGTATCCTTGACCTAAAAGGAAGTGAGCTAGTTCACGTGTTATCGCCATAAATTATGAGATACATTGCGTACGCCATTATTTTATGTTTTTTTCGTCTAATATCTCAAGTGCGGGGCGAGTGTCGTTACCGTAATTTGGACCTCCCACAGGAGATCTTCTCATATTGGGCCAGTTGGGGTTGTTACATGTACACCCGACCGGATTTTTTCGACGGGGCGCCAATTAAACCAGCAACATGCTCATTGTATATCAGAGATGAGGCCTTCTACGTTCCAGGGATTCAGTTGGATGCCTTTTGCCATCCTTTTCATTATACAAACCCGATTGTTGTATCCGAGGTGGATAATTCATTTTGGAACAATCGCTCTCTAACTCGATGGATAGAGTGCACGAAGGAAGCCGAAGACTGTTGTGCGGATGTGATGATAGATGATGGTGTGGTCGGTGAGTTTTGATATCATTTTTTATAAGATAAGGATTCTATTCAATTTCCTAAACGCCACTTTAAAACAACCCTAAGTGCTCGGGGGTTTCTCGGAGAATCCCCTCAATCAAGTTGTGTACTACGTGCCGTTGAGGCATTTCCATAAACCATATCTCTTTTCTTCTTTTCAGCTGACCATTGCCCCAGTGTTTGGGATGGCTGGAGTTGTTTTCGTTCCATACCGTCTGGTCGAAGCCATAAACTGCTTTGCTCGCGCTTTGCTTATGGCTATGAACCCCCAAGGTGTCATCGTAAGTAACATTGTAAATAAATCCGAAAATCAGGTGCATAAACTTTTATTAGGTTCTCATAAAATTGTGCAGATTACAGCTACAAAAAATGCCACACAAATGCGTCTTGGAATGATCAGACCGATTACTCGCAGTGTATAGTCACTGCTCCGCTAATAGCTCGAAATACGTACTACATAGCCGTCCTGGCCATTTCGACTATATTTTGTACACCAGCGCTGATCGTTTTGATCTTCACAAGAGCGGCGCAAGCCCAAAAGTTGCGTATAGTACGAGCACTGCTTCTTGCCATCTGTATTCACAATGTTATGGTGATTCTAGTCCGAGCTTTGATAATCTTGCCTGAACTGAGAACAGCCACACCTACGGCCACACCCATGGCTAGGAATACAGCCCTTTGCCGCTCCTTGACATTTTTCGAAAAACTAACTGGCAACTGTGTGTTTAGTTGCATGCTTCTGATTGGAGTATTCCTGCATCAGCTCTTGACCAACTTGTTTCGGATTCACGATCGAGCCCATTCAGCTACGATGCTGCCATTCTATATTGGAGCTGGTCTCATTGCAGTCGGCAGTGCTGGTGGTTGGGCGGCAAACATGTTCAAGTACTACGATCACAACTGTTGGCAAGTTTCGGATGACGGTCATGTCGATTGGATTCTCGATGGTCCGCGATTAGCTATGTTGTGTGTCAACTTTTTCCTTCTGATGCACATCTGTCTAAGACTGTGGCATGCGTTCAATGCTAAGGAATCAGACCAAAGTCCATTAATGTAAGTAGGAAGGCTTTAGGAAGCAAAATTTAAAAATGTTTATAATGAAAATTGCCCACTTTTTAGGCGAGCTTTAAAGGCAGCACTGATTTGCGTTCCAGTATTTGGAATGCAGTTCCTATTTCTCATTATTCGCCCCGACATGGATAACTGCGGTACGGAACAGTTTTACTATATCGTCAGCTATACGATCGCAGGTGCACAAGGAATTTGTATAGCCATCTTTCACTGCTACACCGAACGTGATGTAAGTTTTCAATTTATACAAATTTGTCATATTGCTGAATCATATTTTAACCTTAGGTCAGTAAGTACTTTGTTGAAATGTGGGGAAAGGTGAAAGCAGCTTGTCGTTGCACCTCAGATGCAGCCCGAAGGAGCACAGTGACTGAAACACACCATAACTTGGTTCAGAACACATCAGAGACTAGAAGAAGTAAAAAATGGAAAGTCCTTTCAAGTCAAAATGCTGAGAAATTACTTTTTTTTAGTGAGGAACCTAAAAAGACCTCGCAGTGCGAGTTTACCTGATCAGCAAGGCGAAACTGTTGATACACATATCTAAGATTTTCGGTGTTTGTATTAGAATTAGGTCAATAAATCTCATTTAGACATTATTCGTGGAACTTTTCTCTGTTTTTTTTTTTTTCTTAAGTATAAGAAAGAGTGTATGCTATAGTTTCTTCCTGTTTCTTTTGCAATTTTTAATTTCTTAAAATATAAATGAAGTCCAAGACCGTCATTATACCCTATTCCACAGGAATGGAATGTACTAAGTTTGATACAGGCGAAAATGTAACACAGAGATATAATCGGATTATTATAAGTAATAATAAAAAACCGTCCGTCCAACTGTATGACACCAATTTTTAGGACTTAAATTTTGGGCTACAAAACTACCTAAGCTCTCTGTTATCCGAAGCTGTGTTAAAATTTTTCAAATCTGCCCGCCTTCAGTGCTTTCAAAACTGTCAGACTTGCATGGGTCCTGAAAATCTGAAATTTGACATTCAGCATCTCCTAATGATTGTTCGGCATAAAAAATCAATAAAACGGGCTTGACTCTATAATAAAACGATTCCACACCTATAGTGGGCCTGACAGCGATTGAAAAAGTAATCACTCAAGCACAATTTATTCAATATTTTTGTTTAATATCAAAAAAGCTTTATTTAATATATTAAGAAGAAATAACTTGGTTCTACATTTGTGTGTACAAAATTTTAGGCCACGCCCACAGTTAGGGGCAGGATTTAGGAAAAATCACAAGTTTTCCAGAAAAACATGGACTTTGACTGCTTTTTAGCCTTACTTAGGGAAGAATAAGAAATAAAATTTAGCAAATAAGGTAAGCATCGGATTATATTCGAGATTTTAATCATAAAAAGTTTTTGGCCACGCCTATCTTTTTATGATTTAGGGCCGATTTTAAAAAATTATTAACTTTAAACCAAAAAAAAATTACACTTGTGCGTACCTGCGTTTCAGCCATGAAATTGAATATTTCTAAGCTAGTTATAGGAGTGGGACATGCCACCCCCCTTTGAAAATATCAAATAGAAACCTTGTAAGGAATATAGAATTTTTTTCCCCATGTATTCAAAACTTTCGAAAAGCCCTTTTTTAATTTGTTCCTGTGAGTAATTGAAACAGTGCGAAAGCTTCGGCCCGTTTGTGTAACGGACAGTGGTATACCCTATTCTTATTCGAATTCTTCTTTCCATTCCTATTCTCCTTTCCGTTTCTATCTTTGATTTCCATATTCTTTCCGTTACCATTCATCAATTACAAGTTAACTAAAAATAAATTTATTTTGTTCATTATATGGTTTTATAGCGGTTCGTCCGGAAATGGAAAAAGGGACTCTTATGGTATCACTACGTTGTACGTCCGTCCAATCCGTCCGTTATAACTTCTGAAAGGTAAGTCATAGAAACGCAAGATATGGTGTAAATTTAAATTGCGGATGCAATAGTTAGAGCACCTAAAGGGGACAATATTTTTTAGCACAAAAAACGGTTTAAGTTAAAAGTTTTATAGGAAAATGTATAAAATGTTTTTTAATTCCTTTTCTAACAAGTTCAGTAGCCACGAACTAAAAAAACAAAACTAAGGGCGAGTCTATACTAATAATGTTTTCCATAATGTTCCTATAATGTTTTCCAGTGTTTGAGATCATAACTTTTGAACCGCTATTAAACTTAGTCATATTTTCTAGAAAAAGTTTTTATGCTGCAGTTTTTAAGAAAAAAAAAATCCCAAAAATGCATGAAAAAACGTGTCCCCCCTTTAGTAGAATTCATAAAATGTCACACGTATCAGAAATTACCCAAAATTTTCAAGAAAACTATAGCGAAATTTGAAGTTTCAAAACCTTCTCAGATTTAACTCAAAAACATAAAAATTTTACATAAGAACATTAAAAAATGTTTGATAAACATTTTTTATCTTACACAAAAAATACAAAAATAAAGTAAGCTGTGTTAAAAAAATTTTAATTGCCGTTTTTAACCTAAGTTCTTCGAAGCCTATTTAAGACACGAAACAAAAAAAGGAGTTTTTTTGCCGTTTAGTACAAACCGGAGCCCATAGAATTCAAGAAAAACATCCAAAGTTGTGCTATTGTCTAGCGGGAACCCAAAACAAATCACAATAGTTGTTTTATGGATTTGAAACTTAAAAAGTTATAAAAAAAGGTCAACAGAACGGATATCGCCCCCATTATCTCCCAAACGGTATAAAGTTTAATTTTTGAAGAGATATCGGGTATCGGGCATCGGGCAACTAAAGCAAACTGCGAATATTCAAAAACTTCGAAGATTTGACTTAAAAACGTTAAGATTTCGAAAATAAAAAACGATTTTTTAAAGATTTTTAGTCCCTTAACGGTTATGACGATCTTGGTTAAATTCGGCTTAAGTCTTAAACATTCAAAAAGTAAGATTCCTGCAGTGTAAAACTTTTTAAAAATTGGCGCTTTCAACCTTAAGTTCTTAATTGAAGGATAGTAGCAAATGCTGGCTAGCGCAGGCGGTTGCATATTTGAAAAAAAGGTTAACGGTAATTGAAAAAAAAAATCAAAGTTGCTAGATTTAAATTTACATACAGAAAAACCTCTCAAATCGGGACACTGATGGGACCGCCTCTTTGCTGTCCCGATTAGGAGGTGTCCCAATTATAGAAATTTGTATAAAATTTAAAGAAAAATCTTACTGCGTTATTCTTAATTGAAAAAATCAAGTATAACTTCACAGTACCAATATGAACTGCTAAATAAACATTTTAAGGCACTAACCCTCTTTGTCTCCGAAATCTTTAGCTTACAGTTATGCAAAAACAAAAATGGTTTGAGAAATTCAAGAGATACAGCTACGCACATTAAGTAAAGTGAATCCACACAAAAGCAAATCCGACCTCGCGCCTTCGCGGTACCAATAAGGCCTTTTCAATTAAAATAAAGGCTGGAAGTGGCATTTTTCGTCTCCGATATTGTGTTTTACTGTTTTTCAATCCTAACGGTCTTAGAATTGCTAGTATGCAGCTGCAAACATTCAGAAAAATTAATTTTACTGTCCTGATTAGTCAAGACACAAATATTTTTCGTTTCCAGTCTAGTGTCCCAATTAGGAGGTTCAACTCCACTTTTCCTGGTTAGAGAAGTCTTATTTGCTTTCTTTTTTTGTTAATTGTTTAAATTACGAGGTTTCGCCCAATTATGGAGGTTCTAGAAAAGTTTAATTGAGTGTCCCGATTAAGAGGTGTCCCGATTTCAGGATATTGTATGAAAATTCTTAGGCTTGGCATGTAGGTTGTCCCTACTAGGAGGTGTCCCGATTACGGAGTGTCCCAATTAGGAGATTTTACTGCATATTGGTATATGTCCTTCCATTTATTTTCGGAACGATATGGTAATAGGCAGAAAATTAAAATAAATAAGGGACGTAGTGCATCTTTTGAAATCAAAAAAAACTACAGCAGTTTTGAAATAGTTAGGCTTCCGTATAGGCTAATCGGATACCATATTCCTGGCTCTTATATTTTTCTGCGTTACAAGTTCGCCTGGGTCGAATTTAATATAGTTACTCCATTCCTGTGGAATAGGGCTTAAAAATTCAATGTAACTACACATTAAGTTTAACAGGCTGGTTTTAAGTAAGTGTGGATAGATTAATTTTAGGCACCTCTCTTGCAGTGGGCGTGTGGGGTGTAAAACTGAACTCGGTATAACTGTCATATCTATCAGTGTTTACTAACAGATTATGAAAAAAAAAACTTTCTTCAAAGCTTTTCGAACTCAAGTGGACTTCCTCCTAAAAGAATACTCTTTTATTGTAACAATCTTTGGTTTAAAAGACACCAAGATAAATAAAATGCAACTTTTAGGAGAACTCAGCAGGGTCAGTTATTGGTTTTCTTTCTACTGTCTAGAAAAAAAAATAGATCATGTCACACAATCTGCAATATTCCTCAAAAACACTCTACTTCCCAGCCCAAGAAAATTATGTCCGTAAACCTGCAAAGTGCAAATTCTACAACAATGAACATTGGGTAAGTGCAAGAGTTCGGGTCGGGTATTTAGAAGTTCTGGAACGAACTTAAGTCACATAAGCCCCAGGGACATAAGCCCCTAATTTATTTTTTTGGGCTAATGTCTCACCTAGCTGGGGCAATGTCCCATTTCACACAATTTTAAAGAATGGACATTTGTGTCATTTGGCCAAAAACGGATCTTGTCCTTCTTCGCAAATGGTAAGATATAATATCAATATGTCAAATGATAAGATAGCCGATAGTATCCCAATTTGAATTATGTCCTGTTCCGCTAAATGTCAAAATTGAGCGTCTCAATTCCGAATATGTTTCGAAAAAATGTCGGACTCAATTTTTTACTGGCAAATTTTGTTACTGGCAAAAAAAACTTACTTCAACTTTTGCATACCCGACTTGGCCACAGGCGCCAGCCAGACAACTAGCACCTACCCTTAGCGGAGCGACGAAGTCGCGTGAGCGGCTAAGCCCTGCGAAAAAAGGAGTTTAAATCCCTTGAACCCGCGAAGCGGGCCGCCCAAGCACTGTTTATCCAAAAGCTTCAAACTTCATGTCACAGTTTTGAAAAAAATAACGTTATGAATAAAAACGTTAAATCGCTTTGCCCTAAAATATGGTGGGAAGAAATTGGATTCGTAATTAAACCGGATATTACAGTTTTGAATTCTCTTCGAAAATTTCGGACTTATGTCCCATTTTCAACGAAAAAATGTGTGGCTTGTGTCCCACACGTGTGAGACATATGCCCCAACTAATATTTGGGTTTTATATCTCATATCGGTGGGACATAAGGCCCAAAGGTTTATGTCCCTGGGGGCTAGGGACATAACCCCTAGGGCCAAAATTATCATCATCAGGCCGTGTATCTTTTGAAAGGGTAGCGGAGCGAGGGTGACTCTTCTCGATCCTCCGCTACCAACTCAAGCGCAATCCCCAAGCGGGACACGAAGAGGTTATTTACCTGATCCCACCCCTGTTTGTTCTCTTTAAAATCACGAGAAAATGCGTTAAAAGCAAAAATCATTGCTTTAAAATGTTTTTTTCCTAGAAACGCTCTCTAAAAGTGAGCAAAGCTCTACACTTTGTATGCAAAAAATCTAGCAATTTGTAATATCTTTACGTAATATATTTTTTTTCGATTTGGAATTAATTTTCCGATAAATCAGGTTTTTGGCATGGTCAATGGAGTGGGCGGTCATTTTTTTTTTTGTCTTATTAAAATCTTTCGGCCACCATTGCTCTGCACTAAAACTTGAATTCCTACGCCTTGTCTAACTTGACCAAAACGCATTTTGAAATAAAATGTCAATAAGGTTTGCACCATTAAAAACCACTGGTATTATTTTATATTGAAGTCAATTGTGGGCGTGGCTGTTAGCCAATTTAAACAATTTTCATACATTGTCTGTAGTACAAAATTAAAACCAAAATACACGCCAAGTTTCAGCTTTCTAGCTCAATTTTAACGACCTCGAAACTTCACACATACGGACAGATGGGCGGACGGACAAGGCTTAATCAATTCAAATGTCAGTCTCGATCATATGTCTAAAACGTCTTCGTAGTCTACGGTGATTATTTTAATGTGTTACAAACTATGCATTAAAATAAATAGATATACCCTGGGTCATTTTGATTTTCAAAAACCATTTTCATTTCTACGGAACGTGCAGGTGCAGGCATGTCCGGCATATCCGGTTGGTTGAAGGAATATAAGAGGTTTAGGCCTCTTAAACGACCTTTCCGAGTTTTTTTTTCGCCCGGGTTACCGTGCCAGTGTCAAGTCGTGATGTCTTTTTTTACATGAACATTGAAGTCACATAATAGGAGGCAAATAAAGAAGATTTCTACTAGCCCTATAAGGGCATTTGCATCATTCGAGATGAAAAACGAGAAAACCGAACCATAAATAAACCTATATTAGGACCAAAGTCAAGTATGTATAATGCGCCTGGTATTCAGTCTTTGGAATTTTGGCTGGCGTCCCAAAACAAAACAGATGAGTTTCCACTAATCACTCCCGATTTTGACTTAAAACTTCCTGTCATCTGTCGATGAAAGTCGAATGATGACCTACCAGTCACATTAATCTGATGGTTCTTAGCTTCTTTTTTAGTTCCAGCTGTTAGCCCAGTTTGGATCAGGCCGATCTCGATATGCGAAAGCGAATCCGAATAGTGTGTCCGTACAGTAGGTATCCGGCCAGTATGTACATATGTAATCTGGATCAAGGTTGACCATGGCAGAAATGCTTTGTCTTGATAACATGACTTAAAAAACTTTTAGATTTTTTTAAGTGGGCGCTTACAACAGGTAAATGCTTAAGGAAATTGTCGCTTCCTGACAAAATTTTTAATTCTTTTTTTTTTTCAAAACTTAATATAAGAAACAAATAGTTTTATTCTTGATTTCATTGTCACATCTATTTATGGAAAGTAATTTTTTGCAGATATAGTATTTTTCTGTTAAATAAATAAAATTTCATTACAATTAAGTTGCTCTCATATCTATATAAGGTATATAATACAAAATATCTTAAATTTAAAAATACTATTAAATAATCTTAAGAAAATACGTGCTATAGTAAGACCTTTGGTTGAAAATAGCAACTGCTACCGAGCCACCACCTTTCAATGTCACTGTAAAATTGTACTTTTTGCTCTGCAGCAGGCGCATTAATTTTCGTGCAGAGATCACAAAATGGCGATTTATATGTAAGGCGGTAATATTGATGCCACCAAAAGTAACGAGCATACTCCTTTGGATGATCACTCAGGTAGGATAGGTAGTCTGCTAGCTCTTTGACGGTTTCGAAGTCTTCGGCATTTATATACGAATGTGGTGGAGCGATGCGTGTATAATTTGCACCACCAAAAACCACTGGTATTATTTTACGTTTTAAGGCATTATAGAATTTCTCCGTTACATAATCAAGGCACAGTGAATTTTCGAACGAGAGGTAAAATTTATAGTCCGTATCTAGCATTGTTTCACATTTACTGGAGTTGTGAGGGCACCTGAAGAAGAAATAGGAAAGGAAATTACTAAATTTTAATTAGAAATTTTAATTAGAAAAGTACAAAAAAAGTTTCGACTTATATATTTCTTCAAAAGTGGTTGTTTTGAATCCTGGTCACTTTACGCTTAACTTTAACCAAAGACTTAAGGTACAGTGTAGAAAGGAGCTAAGCAAGGCGAAAAACAGCATGGGTGCATAGCATATGCTCCAATAGCCCCGTGCGTAAAGACTTCGATCAGCCCCGTGCGTCGCTCTAGCAGTATAGGTAACAACTTACAATGCATCTTTTGTGCCTCACAAGCTTAATCAGGAAAGCTGGTGTCTGATCATCGAGAGACTTAACCATTGCAATTAGCAACATTTCAGCAATAGAGGCAATCGAATGGCGTCAGCGTTTTTAACAGCCCCGCCTCCAAAAGCTTAGCCCTGAAGTGAGCTCCAATCTTTTTAAAGTAAAAAACATGAAACTTATTCGTGCTAATAGGTATCGCAAGTATGGTGGAGGTGTAGGTATATATATAAAAAAATATCACAAGTTTCATATTGTTCGTAAATCCTTACCGAATGATTTGGCAGAGTTTGTGTTCATTGAAGTGAAAAACGCAAAAGAGAAACTTCTGATTGGCTGTGTATACATGGCCCCAGATGTTGCCCACTACACCCTTATCAGAGATGTTTTTGAGGAGATAGCCCCGCTCTATTCCAAAATACTTATTTGTGGTGATTTGAGCTTAAATATTTTGGGAAATGAAAATAAGGCATTTAAGGAAACGATTGCGTACCTTGACCTCAAATTTGTAAATAGTTTGATGCCAACTCATTTTACGCCTGAGAAAAAACCTTCTCTTATAGACGTTGCATTAGTGTCCCAACCCAATATTGTTCTCCACTATGACCAGATATTTGCTCCAGGTTTCTCGCATCACGACATGTTATTTTTGTCTATTGATGCAATGTTAGTCTCTGAAAAAAATTTATGTTTTAAATACCATCAATACACCATCAATTAATGTCGAAGCACTCTTTGAAGAATGCCAGAACATCAACTGGTCTCCAATGTATGAGATGTGCGACCCATCCCTCCAACTAGAATTTTTTAACGGTCAAATACACTCACTTTTTAGTAATCATGTTCCAAACAAAATTAGGAAGATCAATACTTCTGTCTTGCCTTGGTTCACGAATGATGTAGTGGATCTTATAAAGAAACGAGATCTCCTATACTCCAGGTGGAGACGCTATAAATGCCCGGCAATACAAAGATAATTTAGATCTGCCCGGAACGCCGTAACTGCTCTAATCCGGAAGAACAAAAAGAACCATTACAAATCATTTTCGGCTCTAACCAGTTAAGCTCCGAGTTCTGAAAAAAAGTTCGTGCTCTTGGACTGTCATCAGAAAAGCCATTGATTCCAAGCAGTACTGATCTTAATGAGCTTAACAAAAAATTTGTTTCTGTCTGCGGCTCATGTAACTCTGGACGACACAGCGCCCGTGTTGTCAGAAGTAGCCATGAGGGTTTTCTTTCATTGTCCTGTGTTGATGAAACAGAGGTGGGGAAAACCATTCTCGACGTTAAATTAAATGCGGTGGGTTCCGACAACATTGAGCCCAAGTTTATAAAAATTTCGCTGCCTGTCACACTGAAGCACCTCACACACATCATCAACACTATTCTCACAACCTCAGTTTTCCCCCACTGTTGGAAAGTCGCCAAAGTGCTACCGATGCCAAAAACGTCCGCGCCTGGCTCCGATGTCGACTACAGACATATCGCCATACTTCCTTTCCTGAGCAAAGCGTTTGAAATTATAATGAGCAAGCAAATAAAAACGTTTCTTAATGCTAACAAGCTAATCACCTCCTACCAATCTGGGTTCCGCGCAAAACATTACTGCACAACTGCTCTGCTGAAAGTAAGTGAGGACTTACGGTCAGGCCTAGATAAGAAAATGCTGGCCGTCATTGTCTTTTTGGACTTTTCAAAAGCATTTGATCGTGTTGACCATCATATCTTGACCAAAAAACTTGGATCCCAATTTCTGTTTGAAAGTTTTTTATGCAACTTAGTGTCCTCATATCTCTCTAATCGGTCACAGTATGTTTTTCACGAAGATAAGTGTTCATCATGTCTCCATGTTCCTTCAGGTGTTCCTCAGGGATCCGTTCTTGGGCCCCTACTTTTTATTTGCTACATAAACGATTTAGCAGGCCGTATTATCAATTGTAACCATCACATATATGCTGATGATGTGCAATTGTACTATATGTTTCCTAGAACCCAAGAAACTCAGGCAGCTACGAAGGTAAATGAGGACTTGAACATCATACATATCTGGGCACAGGACAACAAACTCTGTCTTAATCCAACAAAAACAAAGTCCATGGTCATTATTGCAGGTAGAGGAACAGAAAATTTCCCCCCACTCTATTTAAACGAAGCCCCAATAGAGTACGTTGAGAATGTCAAGAACCTTAGGACCAAAATCTTAACTGGAACACTCATGTCAACCGAACAGTATCGAAAATCTACGGAGCCCTCCGGGGACTCAAACCTACCTACTGGTACCTCCCTACCAGCATTAAAATGAAACTTGTGAGGGCCTATGTGCTACCTATCCTCCTATATGGCTGTGAAGTATTTTCGAATATGGACTACGAGTCTAAAAGAATACTCACGGTTGCATACAACAGTTGCGTGCGATAAATTTTTGGTATAAATAGATATCAGCGCATCTCATCCTATAATAAACTAATAGCCTGTTCTCTATAGGCTGTTCTATAGGCTGTTCTCTGGACACACTTTTGAAACAAAGAACTGTTGCATATCTGCATAAAATAATAATAGTAAAAGAACCAGCCTACCTCTATGAGTAGCTCAGGTTTGCGAGGAACCAAAGAACATCACAACTGATTCTGCCTAGGTACAAATATGTTAACACGTCACGTCAATTTTTCATTCGTGCGGTTCAACTCTGGAACTGTTTGCCCATAGACATAAAGCGCACAAACAACATAAACACGTTTAAAATAAAAATATTGTAACACTATGAGAATAATCCTTAATATTGATCTACTCTATATTTTTTTTTCTCTTCTTTTCTCTTCTCTTTTCGTCGTCCCTTCTTATCATCTCTACTTTCTCTATCTCTATCTCCCGACTCCTCCGAATTATGTAAATAGTTTTTAAAATTTTAAGTTGTTAAATTTAACATAAAATCAAGCTTGTTCAATTTAAAAAAGATGTTTTGTACTTATCTTATTTGAACTAAGAATTGTAAATAAAGAAATATGAAATATAAAACACACGCGATAATCCTCGCACTCCTTTTTTTAAAATCCGGACTAACTAATAGCAATAAACTTCTGCGTTTCAAGATAACTTTTAATTTATAATTTTTTTTTAAGTATAAAGTAAATATAAAAAAAGAAACAGGGAGGTTAACTGCAAAAAAAAACTTCTAAAAACACTGCGGCAGCGTGCCACGAAAGAAAAGAAATGTATCCGGAGCTTTTGATGTAGTTATCACTCTACACTGACGGGTCAAAGATGGACTGCGGTGTAGGTGCAGGAAAATTTTCGGAACCTCTTAGGTAATACCTCTAAACCTTAACAACTTTCAGATACATCCGGTATAGGTAAGTATTCCAGGCGGCAATCAAGCAGTCGTTAAATCACTTCCTCCAAACGGTTTCACGATTGCCAGTAAAAGCTGGCCCCACTATGGCCAATTCGAGGTCTCCTCGATCTGCAAAACGAGGTACAGTAGAATCGCAGGACACAAAAAGACGTTTCTTCTGTTGTGCATGATATAAATATCGTCGACTTTCCTATTATTATCAGTGTGACATCATCGGTGTGACCATTGACTAGGTAGCATCCATGTAATCGTTCAAATGCTCATCCTGCGGCAGATATTACGAAACAAAACGTTAGAACTTGCAAGACAAGAAGAAAAGGAAAAGTGTCCTTTTCACTCTCAAAACTAAAAAACTTCATAAGAGTCTTATGAACAACATTTTAACATTTTTCTTGAAAGTAAAAAAAAATGTGCTAATATTTCAGCGCCAGCCGGCAGGGTGATTGTTGTGGCACATTAGTTTATAGCGATAATGATGTACTGATAACACAACAATGAAGGTAATCCGTGCGTATACTGATAGCAAGAACTAAATTTGAAAAAAAAGTTGCCGACTCATGGTATATTGGAAATTTTCACGCTGACACATATGGCATTACGTTTATTTGCTAGAATTCGTTTATGAACACTGATAATAATGGGCTCAATTGCGGTGATTCAAAAGTTATTGACTCATCTTCTTGGGTTGAAATATACCGCACAACCTGGCCACATTCAAGATAACATCGTTGTTTCTGTCGG
Organism: Neoascia interrupta; assembly: GCA_947623515.1. Classification (NCBI taxonomy): domain Eukaryota; kingdom Metazoa; phylum Arthropoda; class Insecta; order Diptera; family Syrphidae; genus Neoascia; species Neoascia interrupta. The sequence goes on from OX392463.1 coordinate 12,348,856, forward strand.
TGTACTGAAAATGATTTATGAGTGTACCTATTATTATCACTGTTGACAAGAAACTATCAGCTATTAGTCCCGATTGCGCTACGATGTTTTTTATGACCGACCCAAGTTGTTAAGGCATAACCATGCGATGTTTTAATTGCACATCATTATTTAGCCAAAAATGAGGTCTTGTGGATCTAAGGTCAGTTGTGGACGCCGTGGTGCATGGTTAGTACGTAGGACCACTGTGCACGAGGTCCAGGGTTCGAATCCCGACCGGGGCAATAAAAGTTTTTGACAAGGTGTCCCACCTCCGCGAGTGTTTGACAGCCCCTTAAAAGTAGGCGGAGCTCAAAACTTTGCATAGAGCAAACTTAGCAAATAGTATATTTGTCATAATTTTTTTTTCGATTTGGAGTGAACTTTCCGAGAAATCGGATTTTTATAGATGTTAAAAGTGGTCGATATTGTTGGCGGTCCAATTTTTGCCTTGTTTAAGGTCTTGGGAAAATACTGGTCGGTAACAAAATTTAAGTTCCCAAGGCTTGTCTAACTTGACCTAAAGGCAAGCTATATATACCGTGTAACTCTAATCTTCAAGTTTTATGGCCCAAATTCATAAAATGTTTGTATGGGCCACGCCCCCAAAAGTAAGCCGGGGCTAGAAATTTAAATCAATTAATTGTAATTTCGTTAGAATCATATGAGAAAATGCGTTAAAAGCGAAAATTATTTCAGAAAAAAACAGTTTTTTTCCTAAAAACGCCCCTTAAATGTGGGCGGAGCTCAAAACTTTGTATGGGGCAAACTTAGCAAATCGTAATATCTTTAATATTTGTCTTACAATTTTTTTTTCGAGAAATCGGGTTTTTAATGGTCTAACATGTCCAATTTTTGCCTTGTTAAAGGCCTTGGGCCAATATTGCTTATTACCAAAATTTAAGTTCCTACGACTTGTCTAACTTTACCAAAAGGCATTTTGAAAGAAAATGTGAAAAAGGAGTTCCTCACATTGAAGTGGGCGTGGTCGTTGACGGATTGAACCAATTTTCATACTTTAGCTGTGCATTAGAAGAAACAAGCCGTGTACCAAGTTTCAGCTCTCTAGCTTGAATTTGAAAACCTAAAACGTTTACACATACAGACGGACAGACGGACATGGCTTAATCGATTCGCCGGTCGGTCTCGATCATAGCTTTAGAAGGTCCTAAGGGTCTACGATGATTATTTCGCTGTTTAAGAAACTATGCATTAAAATAAATATACCTACCCTCGGTCGGGTATAAAAATTGTTTACCAACCTTCAGTAGGAAATTACAGAAAGTAGCACAAAAATACACAACCAATTGTTACTTTTTTCCGAACTAACCAGGATTGTCAAACTACAAAGCTTAATCATAGAAAGATGCATTCAAAAAAGAAATCAGTGTCCTAGACCCAAAACATCAGTGTCTCAAACCTACACTCTTTAGTTTTTTTGTCACGCCTAAACAACTGAATCAGCCTGTATGAGATGACAGCGTGTGTCTGAGGAACTAAACAGAATACATATTAAGCTTCGATGTGGATGTTGTGAGTGACACCTGTCTTAAAAGTCAAATGAGTTGAGTTGTTTGGTAAGCATCTCTGTTATGCGTAATCATATTGGCCTAATTTCAACTTTGTGAAAACACAGCAAAACTTGTGTAATTGGTTTGCTTTTTTTTATTATGTGACACTTTCGACACATCGCCAAAGCAAGCAAAAAATTCTGTTGCCGCAGAATGAAAGTGCTATAATCAAATGATTGATGCGACTGTCAGGCTTCTATCTTGGTTTTGACTGTACAAATATTTTCCATAAAACGACACTAAGGCCAAATGTTTTGTGACAGACTATGCTATGCACACCTAGGTAGGTAGTTAGGTAGAAAAGTGGCTTATTACATGCACTTAGGCCAAAAAGTAGGCCCATTGTACCGCCACCTGGGTATATGTATTACCAAGGGAGTAGGTTGGCGTGAGTTCTATGACAGCCAGCCAGTCTTTTCGATGAATTTTAGTAGCTTTTTGCCCGGTGTTTTACTAAGGTCGCTTAGGTAGTCGTAGAAGTAGGAGCCTAGTATGGATTTCCTGTACGACGCGAGTGCCGGGCAGCAACAGAGAAAGTGTTGTACACTTTCTTCCCCTTCCTCATCTAGGCAGCTTTTGAGAATAGACCTCGTCTTTTTGCGTGAACACCTAATAGGCAGTGTCCGGTGATAATTCCCACTGCAGTGCTAATTTTGGATCTCTTTAAGGAGATCAAGCTATCTGATCTTTTTGGATCGAGGCAAGGCCAGATTTGCTTGGAGGTTAAACAAGTGGTGCCTGTTCTCCATCTGGCGTTAGTTTCTGGTATGCTGTGATTTTTGAGCTGTAATTTGAAGGTAGCTAGGGGAATACCTATATTACAGAAAATTTCATCTTCTGGCAGTCTATAGTGGCCTATATATATAGATATGCATACCTATAGCCATGTTTTAAATTTAACTTCACGCAATGAAGCTCCAATCCAGTGAGGATTAACTGATGCAGTATTTCTTGTGTTAAGAGCCAGTGTTAAAAGCTAAATTTTATCTGAGGTTAACCCGTTCATATACATTTGAGCAATGTCCGGAATAGGTTTTCAGTGTTAATAACCCTAGGCAACCCTAACTAAGAACTAAAATTGAAAAGTACGCATTTTATTAGGATTGACCCTAATTTAGCTCCTCAAACTAAGAACCAGCTTTTTGGCTAAAATAGAATTGATAAAACTCAAATTATTTTAAATCTGCATCAGTTATGGAACTCTAAGATAAGATCAATTTCATGATACGAAACCACGAACATTTACTGGAATTGATACAGTAAATATCTGATGAATACCCCAAATTTAGTGGTAATCATTAAGTGATAGACTTTTTTATGCCACTCGAACGTAACAATTGATTAACAAAGTGATTATATGACAGACCTGAAACCAATGCTATGAGTCCTATATCTCAATAGCGTAATAAACTAATCGGCAAGCTTTAGAAACGAATGAGTGAATGACACGCACGTAGATAACAGGAAAAGAATTAGAGACTGAAGCTTGTATTGCTGCCACAAAAATATCACAAAATAATTAAAGGTTTTACTCACTTAAGCGGTCCACATGCTCCAAAAATATCCACGCCAACGTGTTTCTGTAAGCTTCTGGCTACTTCCTCACGTTTGGATAACGTCTCACAATGCGACACGAACCATGCGGCGAATTTATTCTTTCCCACTACGAGCTTTTGTAGCTCCTCATTGTTGTATTCTGCTGGTGGTTTCCGCCAAACTGGACTCAATGCCGGTGCCACGAGAGCTCCACTCGCTATGTCCTCGAAAAACATATAAGGCCACACAATATCCGAATCCAGACGATAGGTCATCGTTAAATTATAGAAACCACCCTCATCGCCCAGCTTGTGTTTCGTCTCACCCGGTGGTTCCATTAAAGCAAAGACATAATGTTGTGCCGGATCACGGCGCCTCGGAATCGGATGCATGAAAGGAAAAGGCTCAGCTACATGAAAAACCACCGCGTCAAACATTTCCACGGCCGGCAAAAAGTCCTTATTGTTGGTCAGTTCACAATTCACCACTGGACATCCCACTTCTCTAAAGTACTCCGGACCTAGCGTATCATCAGGCAAGCTCCAACGTCGATCGCCGAAAAAGCTGTTCCACAGCAAAATCGATCGAGGTCCACGATCTTCTTCCTTGACCTTGTGACTTTGGCTGTATGCCTTGAGGATGCCATACTGATTGAACTCTGGTTGACTGCGAACGATGTAGACGACGACAAAGAAAAGACAAAAGCAACACAGTATCACCAGGAGATATTGACGTCTTCTTCCTCGGAGCTTGGACAGCATTTCGTTTGAGCTGGTGTCTCTTTCCCTATCGCCATCGGTAGCGAGCAACCTCTCCGAGCTCATTTTGCGACTGGCCACACCAGCACTTATCCGGTAGTGCAATCGATAGAGTTGAAATTGTTTTATCTTTTTTAAGGCGATATCGCCCTGGTATTCCCATTGCCTCCAACGATCATATTAAGTTTTGTTTGTCCAAGGGCCCCTATAGTTTGCTCTTTTTTTATGATAAGGTTCGACTATCTGGAAAAAATTCAAAGGTAGGTAATTTTTTTTATTTTATTTAGATGCACAGATAAGAAAGAGTTTTTAAGTGCATATGCAACGATATTATGCGCATGAAGCGGGCCAATAGGAAAGGAATGCAGTACGTGGAAGGGTTATGAATGTGATCTTTAGCTAAGACTATAATCTCGTATAATAAGTAAATAAAAAAAGAAAACCACTTAAATCTTCTTCCGAAATGCATAGTTGCGTTATTCTATCTACAGACTTTACCTATTCGTACCTGCGCTGATCATGTCTATTTATGTACTGGTTGTTAAAACTTGTTGAAAATTTTTTAAAAAGATTTGTTTAAAAATTAAAAACTTTAAATATGTGTCAATCACGGCTTCCTTAGAATGAGGTTCTAAAAAAATATAAACTCTTTCCCAATGTTTGCGAAGCTGTGTGGCATCTCCCATTTGTTTATGCATCGGGTGGGGAAATTACCCCAAAATATTTTCACGTAAACGATACACACTTTATGCATTCAAGAAATATTCAAGACTGAACTCCAAACGTTTAAATAAATTTAAAAACAATTTGGTAAAACCGCTGGTGTATGCTGATTGAAATACCTAATTTTACAACAGCTATGTATGTCTGATTGCCAGTTTTATTTGGTGATCCCAGTGACCCAGTCAATTTGTCTCTCACTCATAAAAAAAAAAACTACTTTACTGTCACTCTCATTTCAATAGAAATTTCTTTCAGTGATGCAATCGATGTTTTTAATAAAACCAAAAGCAATTCGAAAGTGAGTTTAATGGAGCAATGCTAAGCGCGAAATGTCGGTAGAAAAACTGGTTACACACAGTGAAAGGTACTGTTTGGCGTTCAACTAAGACCTTAGATTTATGACATAATACACTCTGGGAGATACAAGAAAACCAAGAAAAAAAACATTGTAATTTTTTTAGCTGAGCTTTTAATTTAAAAAATAAAATAGAGTAGCGCAACAGCTCGAGGTGAACCAGGGCCAACTTCTCAACCATGTATGCTGTGTGTGTTTAATTCTTCACATACAAGGGGACCTACAATTTTTTGCCGAATCCGAACGGCACTTTGAGAAGTTTTTCAAGACAAATGTTACTCTCGGAGGGTTTGTCAGACCCTCGCGGAGGTGGGAGCCGTGAAAAAGAAGAAGGTTTTAATTTAATAACCTTCAAAGCATCCTTTAAGCGGGTTTTGTTTGGTAAGCTGACAAAAGGTAGAGAAGAGAAAGAAAACTCAACTTGGAGATCTAAAAGAAAACTACTATAACAAAACCATAGTCCCGAGGGCGGGTGATATGGTATACCCTATCAGATGCTTCACATTATTTTTGCCTTTTGGTAGAGTAAAAAACCCAAAAGTTTCAGTCGTTCTTTCCTCGTAAAATTGTTGTCCTCTCAACATCCTATACAGCAAGGTTTTCTCCAATTCCACTGGACCACCTGGTTCGTCGTAAGAACGACGAAGCAATGGAAATTTTAAAAAGAATGTATAAGGTCTAACTTGATTTTATTTGTTCCACCTCAAACATGCCATTCGCTGTAAAATTAAATTTTTAAAACCCCGTGCTTTTTTATGAAGTCAGACCTCGAGTTGCTTGCTGTTTTGGATTTGCTGCGATGGTCCATATTACGCGAATGTGCCCTACATAGTATTTTTTTTTATATTCTTTCTTAACCTTATTATTTGGCGTCTTCACTCAACTTTAGCCAAGTTGAAATCAACTTTCTCAGTTTTCGTAAATTGCAATATTCGAGGAATTTGTGCTTATAAAAACAGGATGTGACTTAAAAATGTAGGAAAAACGACACGACCAATATTTAACCAATTGAAGATGCTAATTCGAAACAATAATAGTAAACGTAGCTTTAAGTGGATGTTAAAAAAATTAGACCCTTTGCATAAAATGAACTACCCAACACACAAAGCCGCTTCCCTCCACAAACACCTTGTATAGAGGAAAAAAATAACTACTGCCGTTTAAAAAACGTAGCAAAACATCTCCCAAACATTTCATTTCAATATAAAATAACGTTAACATTTCCAAAACTTTTTCTGTAAAATTTTAGCTAAGTTTTCAGCTAAGTGCCTCTCAAAAGTCGAACATCACAAAATCATTCTATGGACACAAGATGGTAGGTGTTCTGTTCGTGATCCCAACAAAAACTTCACCAGCAACAAAATGTATTTTTATTTTTTGTGAAATTTTGTGTTTACCTTTTGATTTCAACGCAATTGGATTTAATTGTGCATGTGTTTATGCCGTAAACAATTCATATTGAAAATTATAAAATTAGAATTCAATGATCCGCTTAAGTGCCACAATCCAACTTCTGTTTTCAATCTTTCTATCATTTTGATCGTTTAAATATTTTGAAACGATTTGTTTTCGTCGTATCTGTCTGCATGCTTGTTTTCATTTATCTCAGTCGTCTATATAATTGTGGCGGTGTGTATTTGTGGCGGTATGAACAACCATGCTCATGACTGCATGTATATTGTATAGAGGTCCTTACAGAGCTCTGTGGCTTTTCCAATGTTATCCAGTTGCTTCTTATCGCAATTCGGGCACGTGACTAGGGCCCGCGATCGATGAGGCGCCTAGTACCAGTCAGAAAGTTAACCAACGACTCATTTAAGTTCAGCATAAATTTAAGCTAAAACTATTTTTAAGCTTAAATGGAATTTTTACTGTATTCCAATGAGCATTGAGTTTACATTGGCAAATCCTTGTTACAATTTAATTATAAGCAAGGGATTAAGCTTAATTTTTAGTGATTGAAAAAGCGGAGAGGTGCCGATGAACTTTTGTTGCGCAAGTACTAAAATTAAAATCTTTTTTAGGGATAACGATGCGATGTTCTTAAGTTCGAAATTTGATGAGCTTGACATACGCTGCCAATTTTAAAAAAAATACAGTGTGTACGCAGATCTTTCAGTCCGTAAAACGGGCCGTTGAATACCCCATCCTAACCGACATTGTAAAATGCTGAGGTTATTTTTATAAATTTTTGACATTTTATAAGTAGTGCAAATTTTAAAAAGGGGCGTGGTCCAACTGCCCCTTATTACGAACTATCAATGTTAACAGATAGTTCGAAGTTAAGCTTAAATGTACGTAAAAATGCATTTTTTTGCTGCAAATTAAATAATTTTGAAAAATCCACCTCAAAAGGGGGCGTGGCTAAGAACTTTGTATAAAAGAAATCTGGAGTGAAATCTCGTTTACCTTACCTGCTAATTTTTTTTGCTTCACGCTTTCCTAAATTAGGCTTAAGGCCAGTCGAAATAACGTTTTTCTGGAAAATTTTAGGTTTTTCTTCCATTCTGCTTCCAAATGGAGGCGTGGTCTTAAGTCATGTATTAGCAACATCAAGAACTAAATGTTTTCTACATAAAATATTAAGCAATATTTTTTCAATTTGGTACAAAAATATTGAGTCAAATGCATTTGAAAATTTACCCTAAAAACAGATGCAACGCCCACTGGAGAAGGTTTACCGATAAAATTTTTCTTTTTTGTGTCTTCCATTTATTAGGAGTGCCAAATTTCAACCTTTTAAGACGTCTTACAGTTTTGAAAGCTCTGGGGGAAGCTACACATTTAGACCGATTGTGGGCGTGTCTTTAAGTGGATTACAAAAATTTTAACACTCGCACAGCTTCGTATGACATGGAGCTTACGAAATTTCAGCATCCTAGCTCAAAATTAAGGGCCTTAAAACATGTGACATGCCGACGGACGGACGGACGGACATGGCTTGATTCAGAATTCGGTCTCGATCATATATATGCCCTTAAGGCCTAGGGGGTCTGCCATTATTATTTCACCGTGTTACAAACTAAGTGACAAATTTAATACACCCTGCATCATATGGGAAGAGGTATAAAAAACGAACTGGTGACGCCTGACTTCTTTTATTGTCATGCATGCGACTATGTGTCCCGGTAGTGATTTTAGCTCGGTACCCCGTGCACAGTGGTTCTACACACTATAACCACTGCACCATGGTGCCCACGCTGCCAGTTCTTCTTCCGAAATAATGGGGAAAGAAACTGAGGGTATTATCACCGGCAAAGGAGTGGACTGTAAAAGTAGTAGCAGATAGATGCCTGTTTCACATTAAGAGCGGGAGTGCGAGCGAGAGTCTCGGGCGAGCTGGCAAATAAATTTCGCTCAATGGCAATGTATGAGTTGGATTACAATATTGGCTTTATAGCTGTGTCGCACGCCAACCTTTTCGAAAAACTAAAAAAACCTCGCCGAGGTCGACGATTATTCTGTTAAAGCTGTTGAAAAGAGGTTTTTTCCTCGAAGCTGATACTTGTTGTGAAATATAAGCTATTCATGCGCAATACTTTCGACAAATTTTAGAAATATGTTATTTTGTCGTCGCGATTTCTCGCTCTCATGCTCGTGTAGTAACAAACGATTTCTCTGGTCTTGTATTGTCGCTGCCGCTCTGGTTTGACGCTCTTGCGCAAACAAGGAAGAAAGTCGTAGATAAAACAGAGCCTTGGAGAACCTTACCATATATTTTAACAGAACTGCAGACTTCAAACCATCCGAGAACCAAACTGTCCAAAGGGTCTATTTTCTAGTTTATTGGCTAAGAAATTTGTCAGTTCCAAGGGCCAGCATTTTGCAAATCGCCTTTGAAATGTCGAGTGCGAAATTCTTGGTGTCACCGAGAAGAAGTGAGGAGTGGTTTGAGTTTTGGTAAGTGGCGGATTCATTGCGTAAGTAATATTCAAATATCATAATAGAGCACAAAAAGTAATAGTCTTAATACCTTTGTAAGAATTCAAGATCATTTGCCTTTAAGAACATCATAACACAACACAGTTGCCTTTTAACGCCGCATAGCTATCAGGATTAGATCCGCTATTTTCATGCTTTCGTTGGTCTGATGGTAAGGCCGAAAACTCCTTCAAACTGTTTGCCCAGTACACCCCGAGTCATAGAACGTTCGAAAAGCTGTTAAAGCATATCGCCTGAAAGTTTTTTTAGGCGTATTTCCGAGTTTTTATCTTTTCGCACATACAAACTTGTCGATGTGGTGAAGTGGCAAACCTCGAGGATATAGAGCGTTGTCGATACAAATCAGCCCTAAAATTACTGGGTACTTTTCAAAAATATGCAAAAGACAAAAAAAGAATTATAAGAAGATTAGGAAGGAGTTAAATATTTCACCCTCGTGTCAATAGAATGCGATGTCCCTGAAAAAAAATACTTAATTTAACGCTAAGCATTTATTGACACGAACAGCGAACAGCAATACTGGTGTAGTTCAAAAATGCAGCAAAAGCGATTCAAAATCAACTGGCTTGAATTCTGAGGTCCCATCGCCTACACCTACACCAATAGCAAACTAGAAGGATTGTGATCTCTTCAGATATTAATGAAAATGTTTATAAAGATTATATTCCACCCCTTATTATTTTGTGATGAAATATTTTTGTTTATCACCTAAATAACGTGGAATTAAATCATATTGCCAAAAGCTGATAAGCTATCAAAGGGGAACAACATCTTTGATTTCCCCTCTCGAGACAATGATTACGTAGCGTTGAATTTGCCGAACTTTTGACATAATATCTAACACAGAACAAAATGTCTCTAAGCAGCTTTGTGTTATCGTTTGTTTATTTAATTTGGAATTTTTTTATCTGTGCGATGCAGCGAAATAAAATTTGGGAATAAAAACTTTATGATTTTTAGTCATATCAGTAAAAGAGAATAGAGTCTTGATCATTTTATAACATAATGGCGAGGTTGATCTTTAGCACTTTAGCACTAGTACCAGAACTAGTGTTTTTACAGTGGGTGCCATAAAAAAAAAAACTTTTTTTAAATTCGGCAAATATGTCTGCATCATTTTATCTCTTTTTATATCACAATACCAGAAATAATTAGGTACATTAAAAAGTTGTGGGTTATAAATTTTGATCAGGCTATACTAATTTTAAGGAGTATTTTTTACCAAAGTGAAATTATCACTGTACACTCCCAAGATCTCAAATAGATTTGATCTACAACAACGAGTTTAATTCATAAGCAATGTCCGCCCTATTGGCTCATCTCTGTTGCATCTTAAATCTGTCCAAATCCGCATGAAAATTTTAATGAGCCGTTTCAAATTGCACTGCGGCAACCACAGCATCAACTATGCCCACTTAACGCATGTTAGTAATTGAAAAAATAAAAAAAAATTCCAAATTTGGTTTAAATCTTAACTCGCGAATCTAAAGAAACAAGTGATATGCTGACATTCTAAGCCGATATTAAATTTTTAGGGGCGCGTTCGAAATTTCCATCCTATTTCTTAAACTAATTTACTAGTAACTAATATGAAAAGTTAAAGTTAGCTCAATGTTTAACTCGCTACTTAAAAAACTTTTAATTTCGTTACAAAGGGTAAAGAGGTTTGAGGCATTAATCCGCCTGTTTAAGTCTTGGAGAAGCGTCTCTTGCTATTAAAACTTTTTATTGTCAATTGACAATTATAAAATTAGTGTTTTTTAAACAATGATAACATTTTTAAAGTTGAGATTGCAGGTAATGTTTATTTTAATAAATGTACCAAAACTTGTTGACACAGTTTGTTTACTCTTGTCATCACACATACCTATAAGCTAAGTCACTTAAGTAAAACCACCGCCACCAATTAGTAAAACCTTATGAGAAAATTAGGAAATTAGAAATTAATATTTTTTTGTAGCTAACAAGGCATCCGATTTGTAATATGCTTGTTTAGATTCATCATTATTTGTTGTTTTTAATTCTTGCGTTTAACACTTCGTTGTTGTTTCGCTAATTAATATCTCGATGTTTAACACTCTGCGATTTGCATAACTCAAAACTCTCAAAGGCACCCTACTGCTAACTAATTTTGACAGACTACACACAACGGTATTGGGTTCCATTGAACACACTATAGCAGTCGTAGGGCTTGCCTGGCTGTCTAAGCACAAATTCAATGTCATCAGAATAAAAAAATGGACGCGCGTTATTCACCCATACAGAAAGAACGAAATAATAAAACCTGACCCAACCCTAGGGTTCGCAGATCAATTTAACCCTCATGCTACGTCGGGCTTAGTTAAGATGATGTCATACTTATGCTGGCCCGTTTTTTTACTCGTTCGTTTTTAGAGCGGGGTACACACTATACACTTTGTTTGCGTTTTACCTCCCTTGTGTACACATTTTGCTATTAACTTGATTTTCTTGTTAACTTTTTTTTATTTCACTGGGATGGGAACACTGTCTAAACAGGTCATTAGCGACATTGTTTACACTCTCATCACTCAACTTAATTCTTTGGTATTACGTCACAAGCCAAGTATTTAAGCAGAAGACTCATTATCTACGTGGTCGTTGTTATTTTTTTTTAACATAGGAACTACCTTTGTAGGTAAACCTATCCAACTTTAAAGGATGCTCTGGCATATGGTTCGAATGATGGCAGTTATCCGCATGCAACAAATGTTACTGCAACATTTGTTTACCACACCTACCGTTACAAAGAGCTGAGATTTTCAAAAACTTTTGTTTGTAATTTTTTTGTACAACCGACACGGCCGATGGTCAGACGAATACTGGCAAGCAAAGCGTTGGCGGCGCGGCGGTTGGCGTACCACGAGTCATAATGGGCCTCCCCAAGGAATGATTTCCGATGGCGCTATTGTGCTGTCTGTATATGTCTATTTTTAATGTGGTCTGCAAGTATCTCTTGTTTACATCGTATTTCGATACAATTTTAGCGCTGTCAGCGTGGGTGTCGAATACTGGTTTGGTTTTTGATAGACTATTGGAGGTAGGTATGGTCAGGAGCACCCTGTAGAGAAGGCAAAATTACGTGGTGTGAGCTGACTCATTTTGCATCCGTGAATATTTGAATGATTTTCTCGTTCCCGTCTATTAAGGAATTTGATTAAACTCGATTAATCAGGTAGGCGGCGGTCTGGTCTTGCGTACCTACATATAATTAAATATACCGAGAACACGTACATACATATAGGTACCCACCCTATGGACTTAAAGAATTTTATCGCAATGTGGTAGATTGTCAATGTTACGCCCAATATAAGGCAGACTCGCATAGGGTGTAGTCTTTGTTTTACCCTATTCCACAGGAATATACTCCATATTAAGTTTGATACAGGCAAAAATGTAACATAGAGAAATAATGACGAAAGCCCCCAAGACCTTAAGGGCATATGATCGAGACCGACTTCTGAGTTAAATGAGCCATGTCCGTCCGTCCGTATGTCTATCTGTCCGTATGTCACCGATTTTGTACGTAAGCTTTCTGTCATCCGAAGCAATACAAGTGTTAAAATTTTTCAAATCCGCCCACAGACACGCCCACAATCGATCTAAATGTGCAACAACTTCCGGTGCTTTCAAGACTGTAAGACGTCGTGAAAAGCTGAAATTTTTTATTTAGCATCTTCTAGTGATTACAAGTCATAAAAAATAAAAATAAAGTCCGCAGACCGCCGTGGCATCGATTGAAATTGTAATCTTTCAAATGTAATTTATTCAATATTTTTGTTCCAAATCGAAAAATTTTTAGTTAATATATTATGTAAGAAGCACTTTTTTTTAAAATTTCTTTCATACAAGGTTTCGGGCTACGCCCACATTTGGAGGCAGAATTTAAGAAAAACCTCTAATTTTCCAGAAAACATGGATTTCGACTACTTTTAAGCCCAACTTAAGTAAGGATAAGAAATAAAATTTAGCACATTAGCTTCACCGGGTTCTATACTAGATTTCGTTCCTACAAAGTTTTTGGCCCCGCCCATGTTTAGAGGTTGATATTACGAAATTGTTGAATTTTACCCAAAAAATTACATTTTTGGCATCGAATTAAAGAGTAATTGTTCAAATGCAATTTATTCAATATTTTTGTTCCAAATCGAAAAAATTTTACTTAATATGTTATGTAGAAATTATTATGTTCTACATTTGGTTCATACAAAGTTTTGGGCCACACCCATACTTTGAGGCATAATTCTATAAAAACGTATACATTTCCAGAAAAACATGGATTTCGACTACTTTTTAGCTTTACTAAGTATAGAATAAAAAATAAAATTTACCACATAAAGAACACCTGATACTATTTCAGATTTCGCTCGTACAAAGTTTTTGGCCACGCCCATCCTTAGAGGTCGATTTATTACATTTACATAACGATTTATTATTATTATTTACACAAAATTATTTTATTTGAACCAAAAAAATACAGTTTTGCGTACATTTTAGCCGCACACTTGGATATTTCTATGCTAATACATATTGATTTTCAGTAAAAGCGGTTGGACATGCCACGCCCCTTTAAAAAAAAAAAAAGGAGTAAGCAAAAACTTATAAGGAATAATTTTTGTTTCTATTTAAAATGATGCAAATGGTAACGGGACGGGGATGGAAAACAAGAAAACAAACGAATGGAAAGGAGAATAGGAATAGAGAGGAGAATAGGAATGTTAAGGAGAATAGGAATGTCAAGGAGAATAGGAATGGAAAGGATAATAGGAATGGAAAGGAGAATAGGAATAGGAATAGGAATAGGGTATACCGCGATCCGTAACAGACGGACCGAAGCTATTACATATGCACTGTTGCACTTAATCACTGGTTTTAATTAAGCTTATGCAAGTAGGATTTTCGAAACTTTCGTAAACCTAGGATTTTCGAAACCTTACGCTATACAGGTCACTTTATAGGTGACTTGGGTGTAAACGCAATCTCATTTATGGTTTTTTCATAGGTAAATACACCTTTGCACCTGAGAATGTGTACAGACAGGGCACGCAGCTGTTGTTCGTGTCCCCCTAAGAGGACGGTTAGAGCCTCTTTAGTGTACAAAGGGAGATAGATTAAGGATAGATTAAGTTTAATCTATAGTTTGTAACGCTGTGAAATAAGAACCATAGAACCCTGATACCTCTTAGAAACATGATCGAGACCGAAAGGAGAATCGATAAAGCCAAGTCCGTCCGTATGTAAACAACTTTCAGGGCATAAATTTTCAGCTAGAGAGCTGAAATTCGGTAGTTGAGTCGATAATTCTGCTTAACAGATCATGATTGAAAATTATTGAAATCCACTTATAGACACGCGCACTACAGGCCTGTATGTGCGACCATCTCTAATTTCTTAAAATTCCTTTTGCACTCTTTAGCTATGTTAAAATGCTGTTGGCAAAGGAAGACTGATTTTCGGTGCGGAACATTGCCTTGTCTTGTGGTAATTCTTTTTGATTCAACATAAAAGTGTTGCCCCTTAAATAAACCGCGCCCACTTTAATTTATGACCATTATGCAAGACCAAACATTTTATTAAAAATGTGTAATTTAATAAGATTAAGATAGGATTTTTGTGTATGAAGGCTTCAGGGGAAAAGCGACTCAAGCCCACTTTTAATCAAATTTAACTTGTGATATGATAACGTCTTCTAGTTTTTTTTTTTTAAGAACTGTCCGATGTTGCTGTTCGTTTTTTTTTTTTTTTCAAAAATAAAAATAGTTCTTCAAATTCATAGCCAAATTGCCAATTGCCATGCTAATGGACACTATATGATATATGGTGTGGACACTTTATTTTCCCGAATTTCCCAAAATGGGTTTGGTTGGTCTTAAGCCATTTTTCCCCTGGACCCGCCATATGTCCCTTATGTCGCCTAAAAAAATGATTTTTAGCTTAAGAGTCCAAAATGTATGCAATCACCTAGAAGGCATTGCAAAGTTATATTTTTACATCCCGCAAACTCTCTGCAGGCGTGACAGTTTCTTAGGGGTAGGGGAATTTTCAATTCGTCGCAGACAGACCGATAGGTACTGTTGAGCTTTCCCACTGGTTTTTCTTTTATGATGTACCTATTTGGTTTAGTTATACAGATCTGTTACTATTGTTCTGTTTAAATCTGTTACTTTAGATATGATCTAACTCAGCCAACGATAATTTCATTAAAACATGCCTTGGCTTATACTATGTCCCCACTGACAATTAAAAGAAGATTTGAGGGCGACGATTTAAAATAAATCCCAAAGTGGCTCCATCGGACAAACATAGGATTAGTTTGACACGAAAACTCTGTTTCTGTCATTTTGGCTCTCAAAAGCGAGTGGCGATGTCATTTCCCAGGAGCGAAAAACGATTTCCTCTGTAAAAATCACAATAGAAAACGTACGTGTGACAGATCTGTCGCACAGGGACAGTTTCAGTTTCCTTTTTTTATTCTCAAACTGTTACAAAGGTGCAGAAAATAGGTTTGCGAATTGGGGGAAATGGGATTTATGGGAGAATTTATTTTTAATCGCTTGCCAAGAGGATTTAAATTTATATGGTAAATTTCGTGATTTGTAGAGGATTTTATAAAGATTTATATTAATCACGGATTAGTGCTCGGTGGAGACATGGTATTACATTATATGACTGGTGAAATGTATGATGCAGGAATTTCTACAAACACAAACTGTACGAATTTTCGAGTTAAATAATGAGGGCGTGGTAGATTCATGCCGACGAGGTTTGTGATTACCATATTATCTTTCTTTCTCTTTACCTTGACTCTACAACTTCTGCGAAAGTCGTTGAAGGCAGACGAAGGTACCTAGTCTTCTGGCATGCATCGATCAGCAATCTTCCTAAGATTTATCTTGCTAAAGGAAATTAGTCTTTTTGTTTCTCTGCAAACTATACAAAAAATGCTGTTGCCTTTGCGCCTATTGTTTACTATGTGACGGCTTCCAAGTCTATGTGAAATTTGATTTAATGCGATTTTATGGATGCTTATTGCATTGTTGGGAAGATTCACATTGGCAGCTTCTCTAGGAGTTTCCATAAAAGTCCTTCTCCAAAAAAGTCTGCGATCTCAATGACTATACACTCTAAGCCAGGCCTTCCAAAAGCGATGAAACAGTTTTTGTGTTCATTGAGTCTTATCTTGCCTTACACAACCAACAGCTGTCGCTCTCATTAGACTTGATTGATTGAAAATGATTTTTGAACTGTAGACGGCGACTGTTCTGTCGCTCGTGTTAAAAGACCCTTAAGTGGAGGAAATTGGCATTTAGATCACAGTTACCTGGAATATCCATGTGGCCACAGAAAATTCATTTCGTAATAGGTACCATGTGAGTGTTTAAACTGCAATTTCAGTATTATAAGGAGTTTCAAACTCCCAAGCATCAGCTTCTTGGTATCTATCGTTAAAGCGGAAATTTTCCGTATCAACCGATCCAATGCGATGATTTGCATTAAAGTTATTGTTGGCAAGAAATGCTTCCTTTTGTTTTAAAAAATATCTCAGACTATTTTCCACGGTCCGCCACACATTGAAAACTTTTTGTTCGAACGTAGCTATTTTGATAGCTGCTTTGAGCTATCTTTTGTCAGCTACGGCACAGTCATGCAAACGTGCGAAATAACATAGTGAATTGATGTGACGTGATGATGAGATTTGTAAATTTTACAAACTTCTTAATCTAAAGACAATTTTAACATTTCGCTGAAATTCATCATTTCGTGATTTTGGAACATTTCGATCGAAACGCTGAAGTCGGTTGAAATACGGAATTTAGGGACGCCTAGGTGGAAGGCACTTTCGAGGTAAAAAATCATAAAAACTGCTTAGGTGACGGGCAAATCGGGATAGACATATGCCGTCAGGGTATCCAGGGCTTTCTGGGGACTTTTGAAGGCAAACTATACAGGAAATTAAGCAACAACATGACGGCAAAAATATATCGATGTGTTTACACTAAACATTAACACTAGGTTTTCGAATTGTGAACAGCTAGCTTAGCCCCAGATTAAGCATAGTTAAAAGAAATATTTTCCGTTGCCAATTCGATTCGAAAGAGCGCAGCATTTGTGTAATACGTTGAAAAGTATTCAAAATACTAAAAATATAAAAAACAAATGGGAAAGTGCAACAGTGCGTATGCAAAAGCTTCAGTCCATCTGCGACGGATTGCAAAATACCCTACCAAAAGGAAACCTGCCACGCCTTCAAAAAGTGGGCGGGATGTAAAAATAAAACTGTTGAATGCTTAACGCTAGGTGGTTGCATACATTTTGGACTAAAACCCCGTCATTTTGACAAAAAAAAATCACGTTTTCCTAAGCCACGCCCACAAATGTGGGTGGAGATACATATAATATATACAAAAAATATAGAAAACGCTAGTATCTAGAACTTTTGTTATGTAATTTTTTATCAAATTTCTATATATTTATTAAAAACAGTCATTTTAAGTTAAAATTCCTTAAAGAGTGGGCGTGGTCAATGTAAACACCAAACTTTTTCTGCTGCCTCAAAGACAATTACAAATCATTTTTACATACTAAAATTCAGTGTGCTAGCACCATTTAAACATAGCAAAAGTGTGAGAAAAGTATTTTTTAAAATTGGAGATGGTCGCCCATACAGGCCTGTAGTGGGCGGATAAGAACTATACTAAAAAAAACTATAAACAAAATATACAGCAAACTTATTATACCCTAGGTCGGGTGTAAAAACTGTAGAGAAGCCCTCTTCCTATCTTAACTTTTTGACACCAAGTCTTTTTATACGACAATGAGGCGTATTTAATTATAAACGACCGTTGACTCGAGGCAAAAATAAATGGAGTATTCTGTGATATACATATCTAAAAATACTGCGAACCATTAGTTTATTACATTTTCTTAACGCTTGTGTATCGTCCGATAAATTGTTGTTTGCTTTTACGTTATTATTTCAGCACGTGATTGAACGAATTCAATTACTTTTATCAGACATCACCAAGGGTTTAAGATTTAATGGGTGGGTTAAGTTTTCAAGTTGGTTGCTGATTAAAAACTTGTTTTGAATCGTTTGCAGGTAGCTGACAATTCAACAATGTATATCGATCATTATTTTGTGGAACGAATAGAGCTTCCCCAAAAAACACCTTTCTGTAAGGTTAAAGTGCCTGTTATTGATTGCTTTGATAATTGCCCTAACGTTGCAACTCATTTTTGTATTCTAAAAGCCGAATGGATGATTGGCACACTTGATATCGAGGTAAAGAAGTTTTTTGCTTACCAAACATTCCTACTCAAGGGTTTAGGACTGCCCTAATAACGAGTTAATATAATGTGAATGCTAAAGGCACAGGAGAAGCACGAAATGTACTGATGTACTTTTGTATTAGAATTTAGAACCGATGCTATGGAACATAAAGGATCAAATTGAACACATTGTGGTAAGTCCGAAATATAAGACGAAGGAGAATTTTTTCATACTTATAGTTTAGTTCTTCAAAAAAAAAGTGTACAGCTGAGTTTTAAAATATCGTGTACCTGTATTGTGCCAAGGATTTCGATGTTCATACATCATACTCTTCGTTCCTGATACGAAAGTTAAAATCTATTTTTCGCATTTCCATTTTACTTCAATGTAAGGGAACTCATTCATCAACTCCGAGGTTTCTTTCTCTAATAATGTGACGATTTGTCCAAAACGCTGAGCTAGATTACTTGTTTCGTACTTTATTTCAAGGCCAACCAATTTTGTCAATTTCGAAACTGATACAATTATTCAATGTGGTCACATTCAATGTGGTCACGCCTTAACACAACCAACATGCAATACGACCGGAAGGGCGATACAAAAGAATTTTGTTAGCGCAATAAGCACAAGATTTTAAAACTCCTTGACCAAGAAATAACAACAAGTAGTCTTACACACGCACCCACCATCGCTTTGTTCACCACATCATCGAAGCACGCATTGAAGTCGCATTTACTTTGGCGTATTTACCAGCTAAACACCCCATAGTCACCTACGACAGCTTATATTACCACACACTCCAACTTCAACAATCCGCACTGCCAGGACTATTTGTAAAAACGAAAAAATTAAGAGCCACCCTGCCATACCACTGCCTTGGCAATTACTACTTTATTGTCGCTCGTGTGCACCATTAGTGTGTCGAGTTAATGGCTTCAAAATTAATGACACCATACAACGAACATTAATCGATTTTTGCATTTTATTCAAATAACGACTTCAACAGGGAACCCAACACCATGGGAAAGGACGGGGGATAAACAAGAAACACGTATAAATTCGAAGCACTCTACTTGTCCTGGAATGGATCTTTCCCAATGTATCGATCCAGGAGTTTCTCACCCTCCGGGTCGACTTCGGACAGTTGCGTGAAGCCTTCCTCGTCCACAAAGCAAATCTCATGTCCATCAGGATCGGCGAGGATGATCACACGAACGGTAGCCTTGCCGGGTGTCTCAAGTGTGATGAGCGGAGTGAGTATTGTGCCAGAAGCTGCTTTAATCGCATCATCGATTTGCGGCTGCACATCAAGGGGTACGGCAAATGCGATTCGCCCGTAAGCCTTGGCACGGTTCAATGGGTCGGCAATTTCTCGAATGCGCAGAGAAGCCTGTCTGTCTCCGTAGGAGAGGAGTAGAGATTTTTCTTCTTCAGCAACTAGCTTCATCGTAAGCAAGTCGGCCCAGTACTTTTTTGATCGAGCGAGGTTTGTTGAGTTTAAGGTAACTTCGACGACAGGATCGGCATCACTGGGTTGTGCCTCATCGAGGACGAAAAATTTGTAACCATCTGGTGAGGTGAGGACATTGAGGCCATTTTGCTGGGTAATGGGATAGTTGTTTGAGCGAGCACGTTCTATGGCTTCCTTGGATTTGATGGTGATGCCGCCTAAATCGTTGCCTGAAATTATATTTTAAATTCTTATTAGACATGCTAAATTGTTGTGTGTCAAGAATTATTACATCGTTATGTTATAAGGTAAATTTTTGCACTACTTTCAGCGCGAACTTTCCACCACATCCGATAATTTGTGGAGAGTGAATCTCTTTAAGGTAGCTGCCATTTTTCTAACTTTCTGGCACTATTTTTTCAAATTTTCTCTTAAAGATTTTATTGCTTTTTTCAGGCTTTTGTGTTTGTGCAGACATTGAGACTTAGAAGGAACTATTCACCAATTTAACTTCTGAATACAGTCAGATGATTCGAAAACATACAAGCTGTTTTCTATTTGCCAGTATCAAATCTGTGTATATTTGTGTCCTAAGTTTTCAGCATGAAATTTCATTTGTTTGGAAATATGTGTATTTCACCCTGAGCAAAAAAATATAAGTGTGATGTTAAAAAATTCAGGAAGTATGTAAGCACTTTTCTTAAAAAGTTTTACAGTCCGAAAACAAAAAGTAACGTGCAACAAAATGTTTGATTTACATATAAAATGTTGTTGTGTCCGATTTTCTAGCATTTTTTCAAACGCATCTCGATAACTCATTTGTTTCACTTATATGTATAATATTTAAATATTATATTTCGAGTGCAATTGTAAGAAGAAATATGCATAATATCTGTGTGTACGAATTTTTAAATGCTGCCATTGCAGTGTAGTAAATAAAGGGGACATCGTTGATATTTGCCCGATTTTCGAGTTTAAAATTCTTAAAAATATTCCTTCATTAATTTTAAGGTGGGTACTGTTTTTTTTTGT
The DNA here is from genome assembly GCA_947623515.1 of Neoascia interrupta. Classification (NCBI taxonomy): domain Eukaryota; kingdom Metazoa; phylum Arthropoda; class Insecta; order Diptera; family Syrphidae; genus Neoascia; species Neoascia interrupta. The sequence goes on from OX392463.1 coordinate 12,369,530, forward strand.
AAGTCCTCTATCCTAATTTAAGGCGAATTTTAAGCTAAGGTTCTTAATTTTTTTTCGCAAGGGAGGGTGACAAATAAATTTTGCTAATTTTTTTTTTGTTAAAAACAAATGAAAAATATTATAAACGGGTTTTTTGTTTTAAAATTTTTTACACATTTTCGCTTGCTACTCAAGTGGTTTATGCTTGCGTAAAATTTAGTTGGCAGTATGGAAGCACGGCAAGGCTTGATGTATATTCTAACGACTTTTGCAGGAGCTGCATGGATGATTAGAAAGAAGAGAACACGTTTTTTACCTTCTCTGCACAGCTCCGCTCGCTCTAAGAACCATAATCTTCACCTTGGAGCTTTCTTCTACAATGATCTTAGTGATTTTAGCACGACTGAGTCAAAACGTCTCTTAAGGCCTTACCATAATAGACTTAAATGGGCTAAGTCGGCTTTCCGAAATGTGCCATTACACGCAATTCGTATGCCACGACCATAATAGCCATTTGCTCGGTTTCGTTAGGTCTTCGTTGACTTTTGCTCTCTTAAGTTTAGTCCCATTCAAGTGAGAGGTTCAGCCCGGGTCATTTGACAGTTGATACAGACAAATTTCATATGATTTCCGAAACGTTTGCTGAAGTCTATTATGGGCACCGTGAGCATTTGACAGAACTTGAGTGGGATGTTCGACGTATTTTGACATTAGGTTGATCCCACTTAAGTCTATTATGGTTGTGCTTTACGCTTCATTATCGTCTCATACAGCTTCGAGCTATTAGATTCATTCGATGAAAGCCCTAGTGCGCCATATGGCGCCACAGTGCGCACTTTTTTATCAGTTCTGTATTCGATGAAGCTAAGACAACAACCCAGTCCACTTTGCACTTTATTCGATGAAAGCACTGTGGCGCACTATTGCAGCACTAAAGTGCCCTGAGGATTTTGTCGGGGCAGAAAGTTCAGTGCTTTTTAAATTTGACATTTCAGTTATTTGTCAGTCAGCTGTCCAGTGCAAATGAAAAATTTCTGCGAAGGTAAAAACAAATTTTCTTTGCTTTTATTTTGATTTTGTTTACAATTCTATAATTACAGGTATTTTCACAATGGAAAAAATCACCATGTTGAATTCTGCGACTGGAGCCTCAGTTAGTTTTGAGTGTGAACTATTTCCTCAAAATAATTGGGGATACTTATCCCTTTTTTCCTTTGGGGGAAGTATTCCCCATCGCTGGAGTCAGAGCTTAATAGTTCTTCAGCTTCGTCTATTGGATGTTGGTCCGAAAGAAGGATTTCAGTCAAAGCTGTGCAAATCTGTGTCTTTTTTGCAGAAGTTTTGATAAAGAAGCAGAGTCGAAAAAAATGCAGAGTTTGAAAATCGCGTAAAAATGTTTTCTTTAGATATTTTGTAGCTCCATATATTTTTTGCCTGTCAAATGAGAATGACAGGATCCGATGTGCAATTTTGCGTTCGATGAACAGCGCACTTTTCAGGGTTGTATTGAATTTTTGACAATCAGCTGATCGCACTGAAAAGTGCGAGTGCGATTTCAGGGCGCACTGGGGGAAGTTTCATCGAATGAACCTATTAGCTCGCAATTGTAATAAAATAAAATAAAATAAATAAAATACTTCCAGATCCACGTGGTATCTTACATACATAGGTCTAAGTGTGTTGGTTTCTTCGGACCCGACAGCTATTTCTACCTAACCTTAGATGGAGACAATTCAAAAGTTACAGGCCTTATTTAGCAATTCCATTTTAGCAAATCCACTTAAATGATTTTATGCGTACCTCGGAAACCGTGCAATATTGCAGCTCCGCCATATTTTTCTTTCGAACCCCAAAAATTGTCTATTTTTGAGATTTTTTTTTTGATACAATGCATTTTCTTTTATTTAAAATCCATTTTTTTAAATTCTCATATATTTTGCGCTAGCAATGGCTATTTTTTTACAATACTCTGGGCCAGGTTTTTTAGGTTTTGGTTTTAAATGTGGGTTTTTTGATATGCTTATTTAACCGTTTTAGAAAAAAATCAGTTAGAAACGTTATTTTTGAAAGATCTTAAAAATTTTAGTTATATCTTCATACGTTTTACATACAAACCAAATTTCATTCTAATAGGATTAACCGTTAGAATATTGTGAAAAATAATTTTTGAAAAGTTTTAGAAGCTTTCGGGCAAAAACAATCTCGGAACCAGCCCAAAAAATTCTTTAGTTTTCCCAAAAATAACAAATAATTCCTGATGTGCGGTGTTTTCTTTTTTTTAAATCATTTGAGTTTTTATCATCGGATAGTGGTGAGAACATAATTTTTTTTCAAAAAAAGGCGTTTTTGATCTATGCCAAAACCACAGTTTCGAACGGTTTAACCAAAATTTGATTTAAGCCTTTGCGTGAGCTGCGGTTGCTATACAAATTTGCCCAATATTGGCTTTTATAATTTAGTAATTAAAAAGTAATGACCTTAAACAGACTGCAAACGAGCACATATTTTCCATTCATTATTTCTCAAAAACTTTTCAATATTTTACAGAAATTCGAAATCGTTATGAAAATGCAATACTTGGATAGAGTACTTTTTAATTTTCTTCTTTCTGGGTATAAAACTTTTTACAAAATTCAAAATGAATCAAAATTTAACCGTGTTTTTTTTTTAAATTGCTTTGTATGCGTTTTAATTTTTCATGGACTTTATAAGTGTACTTAATTTTATCTTCCGTTCATCATCGATTTACGGTTCAGGAGCTACAGGTGCGGACGGACGGACGGACAACGGAGTGATACCCTATTAAATTCAACGGAATTGAACTAATATAAAATTTAACGTTTCAGATACATAATTAAAAAAATTTTGAGGAACAAGGAGATGAAAAGGACAGACGAATGAGTTTTCATGCATTTGTATTTTTCATACATTTTTAAAAACACCAAAAAATCAACGGACTTACGTAATAGAAACACCTCCGTGAAATTATAGCAAAGTTTAGCATTAGTAGCAAATTATATTATAAATTATTATACTTATTCGAAAATAGTGGTCTGCCTCGAAAATTTTTGGCAGACCTTGACAACTACTAGCAGCTACAGAACACCTTTTTAGGCTTCAGTTCTAAATAAAGTTTGGCATAGGTACGTATGGCAGATCTAATTTATTTTTACGATTATGTGACGTAATCGTAAAGTGACTTATAATAATGATAAAAAACAGGTTTGCCATAAACGGTGCAAAATTTGAAATTTCGGTGCAGTCACAGAAATCTTTTAAGGTGCCGATCTTTATTATGTATTTTTTTTTATTTAATTTAATGTTGGCGCTACTAATTCTTTAGTCAAAAACAAAACATTTTTCTGTATCAAATAATTGTAGTATGTAACAAAAAATAATAATAGGTTTAGTATACAGGTTGTCGCCCGTTGTTTATATATTTTTTTTTTAATTTTTCGCGAGTTGTAGGTAGGTACCTTAAAACTCTAATAGTCCAGGCAACGAAGCAAAAATAGGGGAAATAATTCGTGTACAAGCGATTTGTCAAAAATCTGTAAAGGAAGCTGTCCTGAACAAGATGCCGAAAGTACTGATAGGTGGGGGCGGAGCTAACGGGTGGGCGGGGCTTTTTAGGTCACTTTTTTCAGTTTTTGCAAATATCTCGAAAACTGTGGCTCGACTACTAAACTAACCTACATAAAATTCTCTACAAAAAAGGTTTAATGCATTTTTTCGCTAGGTTTAATACTTACGGAGATATGGAAGGGCGAAACAAACAATTTTAATTAAATTGGTTTTATTACAAAAAAAAATCTAAAAATTGGCACGAAAATTCTCAGATTAGATTTCTTCGTCTTCTGAGTCTGAATCCTCAACGTCATGTGTGTTTTCACACAATGGTGCGTTGGTGCATGAGCCAAGGCACACGCCACAGGCACCGGAGCAGGCAATACCTGCTTTTCGGCAACCACAGCGAATTGTGCACCCAGTTGTGCATCGGCAAAATAGCGAACTCTTCCAATGAAGCGCATATGGCAGCCCGGTGATCCGCAAACCCATTTGGCGAGTACTGAATCAGTGATCCCTCTTCCTTGTGTCAAGCCACCTGAACTTTTCATGGAGCGCAAGAGAGTTTGCTCGATGGCCATATCTGACCAAATTCCTACCCAAGGTGATCCTGTACGATTTACAGTGAAGTAACCCTTTTCAATACATCCCATTAAGAACATTAAAGAACCCATCAAGTCTTACAACGATGTTCCCAAACGTAATTTCTCTAGCTTTAAGATACAAAGGCTGGTCGAATGTTAAAAATAAAGTGTGGCTCCGATCTCCTGACTCTTTATGTAAGCATGCTGTAACGCTGTGTGTAAAGTGCTGTAATCTTTTGGTGGTGAGTTGATAAACGGCAGAAAGGTGACAGAAGTTTTTTCCTTGCTAATTACTTCACCCGTCAACTGCATGAAACCCTTCCATTCTGAAATTTTTGGCAGCTCTGGAGTGGGTTCCACCTCCTGGAGCCACTTACCACTCATCCACAGAAGATCTTGAACAGTAGGTGTGAATATGTCAGAGGAGATAGGATTCAGCACACTTAAGTCTTCTACGGTAATTTGCTGCAACCCGTTGGTTCCCCTACTCTCAAAAGGTTGCAGCTCCAAAACTCCCAACTGGCCAACTTCTTCTTGGGAAGGAGCAGACTTCAACCTATTGACATTTGTGGACGGAATTCACTCACAATTTACGAACCGAGCGGTTGGAATTTGAATTTAAACTGAAATCAAGCAAGTGACACACGAGGGGTGCAAAACACTCGTCAGGATAACGGTATGGCGAGACACACATCTGGCTGAAAAAGTCGCCAATAAATACAAATGTTGTTCCCCCCTTCGTAGGTACATCCTTGCAAAAAATGTAGATGCCCTTTCTTGAAGAAATTTTTTTTAGATTTACTAAGCAGTTGCAGATTTAGTTGAAGTTTATTATTTCGCTATGAGCCTTAATAAATGTATGGTGAAGGCATTCGGTGAAATATGTCTAACACCCACCCACCCTGGGGTTAAACCAGGGAAAATATGGTGAAAATTAATGGCACAGATGCACCTGAATTAATCCTTAACAGCATATTTTGCCGATATACACGACTGTGTGGTGTATGCTCTGAATTCCGAGAAGATGGCATTCCCTTTATGTCAATAAAACCTAATTTAATTAAAATTGTTTGTTTCGCCCTTCCGTATCTCCGTAAGTATTGAACCTAACGAAAAAATGTATTTCACCTTTTTTGTAGAGAATTTTATGTAGATTAATTTAGTAGTCGATAGTTTTTGTCTACGAGCCATAGTTTTCGAGATATTAGCTCAACCCCCACCTATCAGTACTTTTGGTATATTGTTCAAGACACCTCCCTCTACAAGTTTGCCAAAATTCGCTTGTACACGAATAATTTCCCCTATTCGGCTTTTTTATGTCTGGACTATAAAGTCAAGTTGTTTTTTGGGTGTTTTCAAAAATTCATAATACATAACTAAATACAAATTTACAAAAACTTATTTTGTCTGTCATCCTTATTTTGTTGCTTACATGTTTTGCTACCTTTTCTACTCGTTTAAAATTAGGTGTTCGGGAAGTAGTTTTGGGAGTTCGAATTATCCACCCTACTACAAGATACACTTTAAAATTTGGCGCTATTTTGGTCATTTAAATGAATCCGAGTGTCTATCACGTTTAAAAGGTTATTTACGACCTCATTAGTTGAAGCAAGTTCCTCATGAATTTAGTGCCAGCTGAATTTTTAAGTCAGTGCATTGCCATCACGGTCCACAAACTGGATTAGCCGGTCGTCTTTTCAGGTAGGTAGGTACCTACTTTTGAATTTGACGTCAATGTACTTTTATTGATTTTCATGAACAGAGAGGCTTACCGTCACAAGCCGTGTGTTAAAATCAATAATCCACTCACCCATTTCGTAGGACTTGACGCCATAGTTGTAAGTCAACTCGATTACAAAATGTGACGCCTCTGGCCCATAACCAACCATGGTCTTGCTCCAGCGGTTATCGTAAGGTCTGCAAAATACAGTTCATTACATGGAAACAATCTTAACCACTAAATGGCCAACTTACCCATTGCATTGTGCATCACAGCCCTGAGTGAATTCTTCGTGGCGCAACACCTGTAATTACAAGCACACAATTGCAATTAGTTTTTTTTTCTTCTAATTTATTCCAGAACTTGGATTATTCTACACGACAATCGAATGTCAATCAAATGGTGAATCATTACAAGGCAATTAATATCGCGGCAGAACATCTTTCACTGACCTTCATTCCAAGAATGCTGCGATAGAAGAATGCATTCTTTGCCCGGTCACCGACTTTGAACACGTAGTGCAGGGCACGTCCCGGAATTGCTGACATGTTTCTTAGGGGGTTTTAATTGGAATTCGGCTTATTGCTTATCGGAATGTAAATATTTAATTAAATGATTTGTAAGATTTCGATAAGAAAAACGACAAGAAACACAACCCACCAACCGACATCAACAAGTGGAAACGAACGACGACAAACTATGATTTGACAGCTGGATTCTGATGAACTTTTTTCCCTGAATTTTATTTATGACTTCGCAGCGTACTGTACTTACGAAGATGAACCTGTGGTTTATGCATTTGCTAGAATTTTCACCTTTACAGAGCAGCTGCATGAGAAGGTTTGTGTATCGAAAAGACTCGATTTGGGTGTCATCTGTGCTTTCATACGTATTTTTTTGAAAATAGGCTACCAGACGTTACAATTCAAAAATGAGGTTGTGTACAAAACGTGTGAAGAAATTTTAAGATTATTCGAAAATGCAGTTTCCAACTTAAATTTTTCTGAAATGGTTTAAAAATTAAATTAACAACCCCGCGTTTGTTACTGCAATATTTGCAAAGTATGTACTTTAATATAGCGGTATTATATTCAGATACAAAAAAAATATAACTGTATTCCAAACTAGTCGGGGTCGTTATAATCCTCTTAGAGCTGATTTTTTGGTGCCGAGTAAAGCGCAGCTTAAGCCAAGATCTTAATGCCGTAACAAAACGAATCTGGAGTTAGCCCAGCGACCAGTTTTTCAGTGCAGAGTTAACTCCTTTAGCAAAGTTTTCAAAATCTCCGACTCTCGAAATTATTGGCTCTCCCAACTCTCACTTCACATAAATAACACAGGAAAAAAGTTAGTAAATAAAATCGTTTGCAAAATGCGAATGAAATGCGACGACGCCCAAAATGGGGGTTGAATTTATCTTATTTTGAAATGCAAATACAAAACACTTAGCAAGGATACTGCAAACTTTATTTCAGCGTCCTAAGACTATTTTGATTTTCAGGCTTCAAAGTAAAGTGGGCGAGTCAGTGGGCGGGTTTTAAAGATTTCTACACTTGTACTGCTTCGGGACCTAGAAAGACCTGATATCAGGCTTCAAGTTCCTAGCTCAAAATGTAGGGCCTAAAAACTATCGACAACAGACAGACAGACGGATGGACGATCATGTCTCATTCGACTCACAAATTGGTGTCGTTCATAGATCTTAAGGGTCTTGGGGGTCTACGGTGATTATTTCTCTATGCTACAAAGTTGAACCAAACTTAATATAGGTAACTCCTTTCCTATGGGATGGGGTATAAAGATTCGTGTTAATGCAGAAAAAAGCTTCAAAAAAACCCTCCCACCTCTATGTAAGAAACAGTTATAACCATTTTGTTTGAGGAGGTACCATTTGTACCTTTTTCGCACGTTTTAGCGGCTCTTAAATTATTCCTGGTTTTTGAGATACGCTTAAAATTATTTAAGTTGCTTAACTGGTATGGTAGTGCCATAAAATGCCTATAACTTCTGATCTTCTTCTGTTTTTACAGCTAGTTTACCCAAGCACAAACCACTTGATAAGCGAGCCAAAATGGGTCAAAATTTTAATGCCAAAAACGGGTTTGATATTTTTTTCAGTTCAATCAAAAAACCAAGAAAAATTTATTTAATACTCGAACACATTCGACCACATGCTGGAAGGAATTGCCTTTGAAGTCAGCATTTCAACAGAGCAAACATAGTATAATATTTTGGCCTTGAGTGCGCCGAATAAAAAACAATTTTAATTTTAAGCCGCGTTGTCACAAGGAACAGAAACAGAATTTCATACATTAACAACTGAAACCTAAATTCGCTGAATGCTTTTTGCGTTGCTAATGTATAAAATTCTGTTTCTATTTCTGTTCCTGTTACTTGTGACAACGCGGCTTTATATAATAACACAACGAAACACATACTTTATATACTTTATTATTTCAACTCGACTGCTTTTTAGTTTAACTTTCGATTTTCATTATTTAAAGGTTCAAGTACAACTCTGTCCCGAGCCTATCATCCGCGTATTTATACAAATTCACAACGTTCTAAAAATTCCCCACTTGTTAATTTTCCATTGGTATACCTTTTTCATTGGTGCTTTTCCATTGGAGGGGAAATTCGATATCGAAATTCGAACTTAGAATACACTGGAATGATAGTGAGGTGTGTTTGTTTAGTAAATCGAGCGGATGTACTCGTAATAATGAGAGAGCTCCTAAATACCTGCATGTCTTTTCAGTCTTGTCGCATCACAATAGTTTGAAAATGATTTAGGTTAAGTTAGGTTAAACAAGGGTGTGGTGAAAAGGGCCACACAGATACTAGGCACCAAAATGGGCCCATCGCGATCCCTTCCTTGCTGAACCAGTTAAATTTAATTAATTCAAAAGACAAAACAACTTAGACATTCTCCCGGATGAAACATCCAATGTCGCTGTAATATCCAATTAAAAATGATTTAAGGACATAAAAGTTGAAGTGGTGGAATTGCCAACATAGTTCCCCTAACTGCATCCCATGGTTTGTCTATAGAAAATTGTAGATCGGAAAAAAATCGGGACAAATGACAAAATAAGAACGAACTTCTTATGTGAGTCCAGGAGGCTTGGAATAGTAAGTAAGATTATTTCAGAATGGCAACGATGGCTCTCTACAACGCCCCATAGCCCAGACAATCTTTGTAGTAAATCTATGAAAAAAATTTTTTTGTAAAATATCTAAAGCGCACAATAAGTAAGAAAGTAACATTATTTCAAACCCTTTTGAAAGTAGGCTTAGAAGACTCCGAGCTCTTATTAAATACCAGAGTTTTGTTAAAAAATATTGGACTAATAAGCAAAATGTAAAGAAAAAAAAATAGTTAGTTGGCTAGTTAAAATTTATATTTACTTATTTATTTTATTAGATATATTTTTGTTTTAAAAAAGTATTTGTTTATATTTAGTGCGTACAGAAGTCTAGAAACTACAACTGCATTTATGAAGAAAAAATTTTTTTTATCTTCATATCAGGAAACAACAACAACGATTTTTAGTAAATTTCGGGGTGTTATTTCCTTTTTTGGGGTCTTCTTTCCTTTTAAAAATTGAATTTTTTTCATAATGAAATAAGACCCAGAATCAGAAAAGCAGAAATGAAATAAGATTCCAAAACTGGTTCCCCATTTTTGATTTTTTTTAATCTGGTAGAATTTGAGTTAAAGAATAAAAAAACGCAAACAAGGTTGTGTATATGCAAGTTTTGAATGTGTATGGGGGGGCATGCTGCCCCCCTGCAACCCCCCTGCCTGCTTCTTCTTTTAGCTTTCTTATATTAGACAATATTGGGGTCTTATTTCATTATGAAATAAAGCCCCACTTTTGGGGCCTCATTTCATTATTTTTGGGGATTTATTTCATCGCAGTGGGGCCTTATTTCATATTTGAAATTGGGGTATTATTTCATTATGAAATAGCACCCCAAATTTGGGGCCTTATTTCATTTTCTCTTTTGGGGTCTTATTTCATTGGGGCCTTATTTCCAACAGCCTTTGAAAACACCTATAGGTAAATTTTATTTTTAGCAGTTTTAGCTAATAAATTTAGGAATGGGAAATATGTATTTCCGAAAATGGCCATGTGTCCATTCTCTTATAAGAACCTTTTAAAAGACCCATTTTAGGCGAATTTAAGATAAGTTACTTTTTCCTCCTGTTCGACATCCTTAGACTTAATTCTTAGTCATACCTACCTAAGATGGAAAATTAGGTATTTACCGATCAGGATCAAACGTATAGGTACCTGCCTAACCTACCTTACCTTTACCTTCAGCATGTTTTCATAATTACATTAGTTGACCGTGAAAAAACATTTCTGTAGTCGTCACGCAGCCCGCCGACACAAAAACCTGCCTCGTGCCCAATATTTTTCTAATCCTTCTTCTTACTCAATTTTCGATTAGCCTGGCCTGATAGCGGCGTAACATCAAACAAAATCATTGACCGATCTTCAAGAAATCCTGAAATGGCGTGAAAATAATTCAAAACGAATTCAAACTCAACTCTGGCATCGAAAACAGAGTCGGAAACTTTTTTCTATCGGTTCACGGTCATGATCAATAAATCTCTGAGGAAAAAAGAAAAAATAAGATCCACAGCGAATCCGATTTGTCATACTCGCACTTTATACCTACGTTTTTTTTCGATTAAAAAAATAAATAAATAAAATAACTAAGAAGCAGGCCCAACAAAATATCTCTGACACAGACATTGTTGCGTCAGAGCCATAACCCTGAAACCGGGCCTGCCAGCCATTTAGATACATACATATATGGTGCGGCCAAAGGAAGATAAGTCCACCTCTACGAGGTCGCAAAAAACGACCCCTATCACCCAATGTTTAAACTGAACACTAACCAATTTGAACGCCCCAAAACAACAGTAATTATTATGTAGTTACCTACCTTAACATACTTACGATGGTGTATTCCTATAAATACATATGTGGATACAAAACCTCTAAGATAAAAATACGGTCGGTTGACAGACCACAGGTTTAGAGTCGGATTACTCATCCTCCCCGATCGACAATGGGGCAGCACGATCGTCAGTCAAAGCAGAACGAAGATGCAAAAAAAAAAACGAAGAGCAGACAAAAACTTGAAAAAAAAATATCTGGGGGGATTACCAACCTATTTATGGGGACTCTTTCCTTTGTTCGGATTTTTGCTTTTATCCGATACAATAGCACCTTCAGCTTTTTGGCCAATAAATAGATGACCGACTCAATTCAAGATTGGCCTCTGTCCCGATCGTCAGGCGCAATATTCACCAAGTGGGAGTAGTACCTACCGCCAAAATACGCGAATCAATCGACACAATTACTCAGCAGTGCACTGACTAGTGTCAAGGCAATAGCCGTCCAGAGCTCGAGCCCGAGCCTAGCTCACAATCCATTGACTTTCAATTAAAGTCTGGCGCGACGGACGGCATAGAGTTAAGACCAAAAGGGCCATTAAAAAGCATTTTTATGTCTGTGGCGGAACAAATAGAAATATCCATGCTAAATAGGATCATTTCGACGCATTTATATATTTTCTTTTCCACTTGCTTCAATAACTTCGTTGATGATTATGGGTTTGAAGAGTAGCTTCCCAATTTGTTTAGTGTAGATACCTATTGTGTTTACCTACCTACAATTACAAGAAAAAAAAAATGCATTTGCATCTAATCCACCGACAGGTAGGTTTGAATTTAGCCAGACGCGGTTATTCCTCTTTTTGGTTCAGTGGGTTTTTCTGTGAACCAACCGTAGAAATTAGCATATTTAACGCCTCTTTGAATGCAAGCCGACATGATCTTTGAGCGTTATGAAACTCTTGAGATATTTCTACCTCACTCAAATTAAAACTTAGGCGAAAGAGAAATATAATATCTACTCAACTCATTTCAGGTACGGGTGGCACTGCCAGGTTAAAATATTGGCATAAATATGTACAAGTGTTAAATTTTGCTCAATTAAGTGATTAATTTAATTTATCTGATATTAAATTTTGTATTATAACTGAAAATTATAATACAAAAATTTTATTTCATTATTCTATTAAAGAAAATACATAAGAAAAATGTTTCCTCTTCGTTCACCTGTTTATTTCCTATGGGCTTTTTTGTCGTCCTCTTTTTATGCAATTAAAAAACAAATTTCAATCCATAAGAAATCCCTACGTTTCGCAAATTTGTTGTTTGCTTCCTCGGGGGTGGGTACCTATTTTCTTTATTTCGCGCTTTAAATACAAAGAATATTTGTTGTTTTTTTTTCCTATTGGTTTTACAATTCTTTTAAACTTACGTTGCATAAACATTATACAAATGTCAGATTTTTCATAATAAACGAATGTGTGAACAAATAAAGGAATAAATTAAAAACTAAACAAATTATAAAAATAACCAAACAGCTTTTACATTAAAACACTTATATCATAGATTTAGTTAAGGTTTTAAAAGCAATATGAGACGTTTTTCTTTTTTCGTTCATAGCGGAGCTCGAACTGTCAAACAAAAATTTGCGTTTCTTTTTGTGTTCCGAGTAATCAGAGCCCGAGATTTGTATTTCTTTTTTTGCTCAGAGCATGATCAGAGCGCTATCAATGTGCTTCGAATAATTTGACCGAACATTCTGAGGTAATGGCTCAGCACAGCGAAATGACAGCTGAATTTTGAAAAAAAAAAAAAAAATTTAAAAGGGGAGTTTTTGTTGTTTTAAGACCGAATAAAAGCGTTTGACAAACTTTTGTTCGGTGAAATATTTTGCCAATTTTTTCAAGTTTTCTTTTCTTTCATATTGCACTCTGACAGATAACCAAAAAATGTGCTCAAGTGCGTTACAAAATCAGAACAGAGTACTCTGAGCGCACTCGGTTCAGAGCACGCTCAGAGTGTTCGAGCTCTGTTCAGTGCTCTACTCTGAACTGAAAAAGAAAAACGCCCATGGTAGTGTAGCTTCATATTGTCCTGGTCTTGTTTCGTATTCATTGTTGCTGCAACATTTCTTTGAAATCGGAGGCTTTCTAGGGCGTATCGCTTTCTGTAATTATTCCCTTTGTCCAATTTTTTCGTGCTATCAAAATCAGCTGAGTTTTCAGTGTCTGCTACTGTTGCGCTAGTCCAGTTCAAGTTCTCACGCTTTTGATGTCTGCTTTGTCAACACTCAGAGACTAAGGTGAAGCACGCAAGTGGAAGGAGACATTTTTGCGTGCGAAACTGGAGAAACCAACTGGAGACAAATATCTGGAGACAAAGCTTGCTGGCGAAGCCTGTCACTGAACCGCAGGTCCACCCCAGACTGTAGTGCCACCAGGACTGTAGTGCCACGTTAAGTAAGCGAATATTTTTAGAAGAGAATTGACATATAATGTAGACAATATAGAGGAAAACTTTTAGGGCTGCATGTATATTTTTCTGTATCTATATCTACTTCAAAGTATTGCTTCGATTTGTTTAATAAATATGTTATAACTACACTGCAACAAAAGCTAGAGTACACTGCTGGATTGCAGAACAGCAAAGGCCTTTTGATGGCTGGAAATTCTAGCAGCAAAAGAAATTTTTATTAGAAAAAATGTATGCACTATTTATAGGGAACGTATATTAAACCAAAACAAGAGGGAAAGTACGGACGAAAAGAAAAGATGCAGTCCGCGCGCGAAAAAATTGCACAATACCCTACTCTGGCGTGAAGAAAGGTTTTACAACGGCCCCAAAAAGAGGCGGGAATAAAATTATAGCTTTTACATGCTTTATAGTTACAAGCTTTTTTATTTTGACATTAAATCCCCGCTTTTGAACTCAAAAAATCACTTTTCCTTATGCCACTCCTACAAAAGTGGAGGCAGATAGTATATTTGGACTAAATTTGGAAAACTTATAACATAATTTTTTAAGTTTCATATATTTTTTTCCAATCAAAAAGTGGGTGTGGTCAATGCTAGGGCAAATTTCGTTTCTAACACCTTAAAGCCATTTATAATTTGTGTTGCATGCAAAAATTTGATACGCTTTTGCGATTGTAACATCAGTTTAATGCGATTGGAGTATTTAAAAAATAGAGGTGCTCGCACATGCAAGTTTGTACTTAAATATTGGATTCGTTGCTCCATAAAACTGTGCTTCTGTCGAGTCTTTATGCTTTTAAGCCCATTCTTAGTCTGTGGTCGCCAAAGGGATTTTCGAGAAACGACTCGTCCAAGTAGTCCAGCATCTCCTTATCTCCGCGTGACCTGACCATTGTCAAGGACAGCATTTATTTTTGTTTTATTTATTTTGGTACGTATTTCGGGTGATGTTTTCCGCCTAATTCGTTGTTTGCAGATTGTCATGCCTGGTTTGATAATAATGATCTTTCATTTGTTTCTTTTTATTTTTGATTTGTGTCGGAATCATCTTGGTTTCTCCTCAAGGAGCCCGATTTGAGGGTGACCCTCAACAGACGTTGAGTGTAGCCCTATGATTATTTCAACTGCGAAGCAACTTTCTGCTGCAATTTGCCTTCTCCGATAAGTCTAATGGGTACAGAACTTTTCTATATTGGGAATTTTGCACTTTTCCGATTTCAAATTAGTTGTTAAGTACTCTAGAAGTGAAGAGTCTCATATTAAGGGTCCGCCATCCAACTTTTTTTTTCAACTAGTGCTTATTTCGTGAATGGTAGCACTAAGCTCATGTCTGATTTGACAGATTATTAGTTTTATCCTTCCGCTGAACGAATATGGTTGTGTATACGCTAATGGGCCTGCGATCGACGTAGAGAAGATGCCGATTCTGCCAAAAAAATCATATGTAAACAAGCAAAATTGTCGTATTTGGGGCACAGAAAACCCCAACGCATACATTGAAAAGCCGATACACCCAAAACGAGTCACAGGTTGGTGCGGATTTTGATCCAGAGGGTCATTGAGTCATTTTTCTTCGAAAATGAGCAAGGAGTGGCCGTTACAGTCAATGACGATCGTTATCGGGCCATGTTGAACGAATTTTCGTTCACAAAAATTGAAGAGGAGGATATTGGCAACATTTGGCTTCAACAGGACGGCGCTACGTGCCACACAGAAGAAGTTACACTCGATGTTTTGCACCCTGTTTTTTGAAGACCGCACTATCAGCCGCAGAGCTGATGTCGTTTGGCCACCTCGGAGCTGCGTTTTGACACCGTTGGACTTTTATTTGTGGGGTGCCGTAAAAGATAAGTGTTACGCCGACAGGCAAGAGAGAATTGACGCTTTGAAGGACAATATTCGTGAAGCCATTGGTGAAATACAGCTGCACACAATCGATAATGTGCTTAAAAATTGGACCGATCGTGTAGGCTACTGCATAATCAGCCGAGGTAGCCATTTGAATGATATTATTTTCCATTATTAACCGGAAGGATCGATATCCGGAAGTGATATCGCCATTTACATCGATAGCCAGGCTACGCTCAAGGCAATGGAATCGATCAACATCAAATCTGATATAGTCAGGGGTTGTCGCAGTGCAGTCAGAACCGGGTGAGACTGTGCTGGGTGCCAGGACACTGCGGTATAGAGGGAAATGAACACGCTGATGAGCTTGCAAGAAGAGGAGGGATCCTCGAAAATAGTGAGGTTTCTAACATCAAACCACCCCTTTGCGTAGTAAGAGGCACTATTGAGGAGAAAATTAAAACGATGGCCAACCAAAGGTGGTCTCGTCTGACTGGACACGGGGTATCTAGGGCTCTCTGGCCACGACTAGACGAAAAAGGATCGAAGGGACTATTAAAACTGAGCAGGGACAAGCTAAGGGCTTTAGAAGGAATTCTGACAGGACACTGCCCCCTGCGTAAACACGCAAAGAGGCTCAGGCTTTCTGACACGGATATTTGTTGCTTCTGCAGTGATCTGCAGGCGGTTGAGGATATAGCACACATTCTGTGCGAACGTGAGGCAGTTTCGCGTATGCGCAGGAAATTTTTAGGGGAATATTTCTTCGAAAGCTTAGAAGAAGTAGACGGCACAAACTTTAAAGGCCTCCTTGGTTTTTACAGGGAAATTGGCTGTGTCACGAGGGACAAAGTTTAGGTTGTTTTTGCCTTTTTAATGTTAAGTTCAACTGGTTCCCCAGGGATCGCGATGGGCCCGTTTTGGTACCTAGTGTTTGTGTGGTCCTTTTCATCAAACCCCTGTTTAACCTAACCTAACCTAACCGGAAGGATTGTACTTTTAAATAAAAAAAGAAATTTGAGAAAATATTCAGTAGTTTTTTCTTATAGCATTTTAAAAATAAAAAGTTATTTGGCGGACCCTTTAAATACTTACTGCTTCAAAGTGTTGCTTGATTTATTAATTCCTTGCAATCTACGTCCAAAAATGTTGGGTTTAAAACATTTTTTCACCAATCAAAAGTCATTAAAATCAATAAATTGGAAGTCCCAAACACTTTACAATAATCCATAAATGCGGTTTTGCTACACTCATAATAACGGGTGATTTTTTAAGAGGTTGAGAACTTTTTTAAGAAAAAAACACAAAAAATTCGAAAAAATTAATGAAATATTTATTTGAATCGATAGTTTAAACCTTGCAATTTAATGTTTAAAGATAATTTCATGCAAATGTTGACCGCGGCTGCGTCACAGGTAGCCCATCCGCTGAGTCCAATTTTGGCATACTCTTTCACACATATCGGCCGGTATCTCACGAATGAATGCATGGATGTTGGCTTCCAGTGCGTCAATCGAAGCGGGCTTGTCCCTATAGACATTAGCCTTGACATACCCCCACAAAAAATAATCTAATTGTGTCAAATCGCACGATCTAGGCGGCCAATTGACCGGCCCGAAACGTGAAATTAACTGTTCACCAAACTCGCCTCGCAATTGCGCCATTGTTTCGCGTGCTGTGTGGCATGTGGAACCGTCTTCGGCGTTGTGGTAGGTCGGCTGGCTTTAGTTCTTGCACCAGCTGTATCTTAAAAGGCTTTACGCCCAAATCCTTCCGCAAAATTTTCCACGTAGTGCTGTAACAAAGGCCTAACTGCTGGGAACGGCGCCGAATCGACATTTCGTGGTCTTCTGTCACACTAGCTGATACGGCCGCTATATTTTCTTCACTACGCACAGTACGTAAACGTGTTGGTGGTTTAATGTCCAACAAAGTAAATTTGGTGCGAAATTTGGTCACAATCTTCCGAATAGACTGCTCAGAAGGTCGAGAATGCCGACCATAAAATGGAAGCAGCGCGCGATGAACATTTCGCACCAAGCACGCATTTTGATAGTAAAATTCAATAATTTGCAAGCGTTGTTCATTTGTAAGACGATCCATGGTTAAATTGCAAACCAAACTGAAGCTGTTTGACAGTGACACAAGGTACTAAACACACGTCAGCTGTCAAAACCAGTGTTGCCAAAACCAAACCAGCTAAAAAATCACCCGTTATAAGCAAAACACACTTTTCTAACAAAATGTATGTAGATTAAAAATCAAATTTTTATTACTTTTACGTGTTGCCTATTATTAAGGTTAAAAATTAAGTTAAAAACGCCCATGAAAAATAAGTTAAATACACAGCCAGGCATGATTGAAATCAGTTGAATAGGCTGGACCGAAACTGCTGACCTGGACTGTATGTACACCTGTGTTTTTGTATAAGTATGTATGCTTCTGCTAAAAAATAATAATTTAATAAAATATTAATAATATCTTTGCTCGAGATTGTGTTGTAAAATCTTGCTGTTCTGGCAGTGCTCTACCAAAACTAAATCACTCCGCTGATTTTTTCACTCAAACTTAGTAAAAATTAATGCAACAAAGGAATATAATGTAGATAGCTAACTAACAAACAGCTTAAGATTTCTTCGTCTCCCCCACCGAGAAGAATTGTATGTTTGCCTATTTTTACACCTGAACGCAAGCAGAAATCCCTCAATGTATCATCGAAACTCAATAGAAAAACATATTTTGTCCCCAAATATTTTTTTTAACTGCTTTCTAGTTTAAAACTCAAAAGATCGACAGTCAAATTTTTTGTAACAGTTAAATGCACTTTGAGCTCGCATACGGTCGCACTCGCAACTTACAATGCAACACACACATAGCACACACATAGTAAACTCAATAAAGACCAACAGGAACAGCTGTTTCTGGATTCTGGCAATGAAATAAAGAAAAGATTAGATAGATACGCAATCGCACTCGTGCTCTTGCAGGTAAAAATCCACTCAACTTTTCCAATTGTGTGTGTGTGGTGGGGTGGTGGTCGTAGTTTTCGTTTCATATTATTTTGCATTCTCTTGAGTGAGATCTCACTCGCTTCGACGAATTAGGAAAAGTATCTTGCGGCTCTGCGCTCAGTTTGAGTTTGACTCTTTGACGTCGCGCAATCGGTTCGTTTGTTATCCAAATTCGACGGCAGTTTTGTTTAGATTGAAAAATAAATTATAAAAACAAATCCCAGGCATTGCGGCCCCAATCAGTGTAAACATCTTTGCAAAAAAATTCATTACGATGAATGCTAATCGCGAAATTGTCTAAGTGATTGAAAGCAAAAAATTAAATCTATCCGACACGATACGACACGTACACGGTACACCTTTCACTTTACCTGTTCTAGTGTTTGTTACCTTTTAAGCTTATTTGCTTTGTTTTATCTTTGAGATATACGACACACTCCCATGCGCGATCGAGTGAAAATTTGTTGCTAAATACATATCTATTTCGCATAAGAGTAGGTATAATAAATCTTGTAAATAGTGTTAAAAATATCAAGTGAACCTAAAGGAAATAGCAAAAACCCTTTTGGATACTCTTGTATCCCAGCAATGGATTACCATCGGATTTTCGAATAACCAAGCTCTGAAACGTAAGTAAACCCACTGAATGTAATTTTACCTATAACACGCCCCCTGTTCTGCGAATTTTCAATCAACCTTACAAGATCACTTTGCAATACAGAACAACACATGATCTACAGAGGTAAGATCCATACAAAAATGGGCAGGTAGCTTCATAACTTTACAAGATCTGATACACTGTAGCAAAGATACAATTTGAGGTTTTTGTTCTTGCATTAGCAGAGCAGCATACCTTCAAGAATTTTTTCTTGAGATGATTACAGACTCTGCGTACCCAGGGCAATGGTAATTGTAGGTAGGTATACCTATACCTGAGCATAATACCTGTGCACATTGAAACAGAAAAAAAAAAAAATACAATAACTTGAACCGAGATAGGAGGCAGCTGCGTTTCGTTTGAATTCAACGTTCCCTACCTGAAGAAGAAGTATCTACAACAGTGAACACTGTGCCACTGTGTTCTCGAAGGGCGAGAATGATGTTTTACTTTTATTCCGGGAACGTTTTAAGGAATTCCGCTTTTGTTTATGTCCTGCTGAGGGTATTACAAGACACGCACATGCAAGAAATAGCAACAGCAGGACGGTTCAACTGGTTTGAACCATGGGAACAGAATTCACATTAAAGGATACTTTGGGTTCCTGTTTTTTTACTTTGTCCATTCGTCCTTAATCTCTTGGGTTTTTTTTTTTGTTGGTTGTTTTGTTTTCAGTTTCCTTATGGGAGCGCTTGTAAGAAGGTCTAGTGGTGTTTGCATGCAATTGCAACATAAGGAAGCTTGCAAATTTGGCATTTTATTTTTGCTTGACATCCTTGCAGGGGACATAAATTGTTATTATGCAGATTGGCTTCTACGCCTTGCGGCGAGCCAAAGCCAAAGCGTCTTATCTTCCAAGTCAAACTAAGCTGTAAGTCGTTGTAAAATAAGCGGTAGTGCAAAGAACTTGTGTGTGGTTGATAATTTAAAATAATACCTACCTACAAACTTATGTGAAAATGTAGTAGCTTTTTGTCATGCGACTCATAACCTTATCTTGAAGTCTAATCCCGGCTTAGGTTCCTACGATCCAAACAAGTAAGTGAAATACAAAATTTACGGCCCCAATTTTTTAAAGGACTAGAATAGGTAGGTTAGGCGTACCGTGTTCCAGAAACTTATAGTTAAGCTTCTCTTTCTAAGCAGCTTAAGAAAACAAGTGTTTGAGTTCAAACAGTTTGTATACCTACTGTAAAGAGCTCTTTGTATACTATTTAAAAATAATAATCTGAGGTCAAAGGAACATTAGACCCGGTCTTTGTTAATTTGGGAAAATGCATAGGAATGCCTCCTAAGAGTTGAATTTTTTGAAGACTAGGTAGAAATGGGGTGCCTTCTTCTCGTTTTAGCGATTTCTCTTCGATCTAAACTTTTGAAAAAGCAGGAGTTGTATTTTGTGAAGGAATAGGAGAGGATCAAACCCTTTTACTGTGCGCTATAACCAACCTAGGGCAGTGTTTTACCACCTCTCCTTTTAACACTTTATTCAGTACGCAGCTGTATGTGTTTCTAGTTTACTTATAGCTATTTAGGTTGTGTCAAGCAAAAGTGTACAGACCACTTTTACACAGGACCACTCTACTTTGGGTGTACAGTAGACCCCCAAGACCTAAAGGCCTAAAGTTTATTTGCAAGTAAAAAAAAACTGTATCCCTCAGTTCATTCCTATAAGTCATAAATATTTAGCCCTTAAATTTTTTGTTATAGCAGGTACCTTACTTACTTACTTACTTAAGGTGGCGCTACAGTCCGGGGTTGACCTGGGCCTCAGCCAACAAGCTTTGCCAGCCAGCTCTGTCTCTAGCTAGCCGTCTCCAGTTTCGCACGCGAAGTTGGCTGCAGTCCCCTTCCACTTGCGTGCGCCACCTGAGTCTCTGTGCTCCTCTACCACGCCGTCCCTGCGGTGTGGATTCGAAGATTTTTCGGGCCGGGGCGTTGGTGTCCATCCGCTCTAGATGACCCAGCCATCGTAGACGTTGTGTTTTGCTATGGCAGGTACCTACCTACTTTAATTTTTTTATGCCCCATCTCCATTATAGGGTAGGAGGTACCTATATTAAGTTTGATTCATAGTCTGTAACATAGAGAAATAATCACCTCGATCATATGCCCCAAGACCTTAAGGGCATAGGATCGAGACCGAATTGTAAGTCTAATGAGAAATGTCCAACCGTCCGTATGTCTGTCGGCAGTTTTTAGGCCTTAAATTTTGAGCTACGATTTCAATCAATTTCAATTTTGAACAATTTCAAAATTCGCCCACTGACACGCCCACTTTACTTAATAGCATGAAAAATCAAAATTGTCGTAGGACGCTAAAATTTGGTATGCAGCATAATGGCTTAAGTGTATTGAGATTGATATTGGCGACCACGCCCCATGTGGGCGTTCGCGCTTTTCATTTTAAGTTTGACAAACGATATTTATATGCAATGCGCTTGCTTGCAATCAAGAAAATCTTGCATTATATGTTATAATGTTTCTGTACACTATCAACTTATTGGGAAAATTTTCACCACGCCCACTTATGGGTGGAAATTCGACTTAAACTAAATAGAAAACACTCCCTCCTAAATTTTAAACATGAAATTTTGGGCAACGCCCACCTTTAGAGACTAAATTTGACAAAAAATTTTAATTTTACTGAAAAATCTGAGCTTCGACCTGTCTTTAGCCCGGATTTTAAAAAAAACATACACATACAAAACATTTTGATAGCGTTATGTAGACAAGGACCCCGCCACTTCTTTATAGAAAGTTTTTAACTAGTTTTTGAGGAAGATTGTGTTATTGTCTGGAAAATCAATTAGGTAAGTTTTCAAACCTTCGCGAAAGAGAGGCCGACACACTAGCCGCAGCACGAAAGCGCTTACTGGTTAAAATATGAATGTTGCAGAGTGATTTTGCAAAGAATGTTGCAGACTAGATGACATAACGAGGAAGGGGGTCATAATTATAATAATTTCAAAATTTTGCTCTTTCGA
Organism: Neoascia interrupta; assembly: GCA_947623515.1. NCBI lineage: Eukaryota > Metazoa > Arthropoda > Insecta > Diptera > Syrphidae > Neoascia > Neoascia interrupta. Next base: position 12,391,267 of record OX392463.1, read on the forward strand.
AAAAAATGTGTTTTCAAAATTCTGCTTTTTTAAAAACAACTATTTTCTGTAAAACAGAATTTCGAAAGACAGAAGCAAGAAAGCAAAATTTTGTAGAACGAATTTTTACCCCAACCCGACATTACGTTGTCCGAATGTTGTAAGAATCTCAGCTGGTTTGGGGTCAAAATTCTTTTTAGGTACATAATTCTGCTTTCAAAATTTTTCTCTTTAAAATTATTTTTTTGCAAAATGCTGGGAATGCAACTTAGGCAAAGCAACACCTTCTGTCTATTTCGTTACTTCAAATAAGTCAAAAATTTGCTAAGAAAAACTGAATAAGCTGAATTTCATTGCTGGAGTCAAAATTTCGAAAGCAGAATTTTTTCTGAAAAACCAGAATTTCCAAAGAGCAATTATTATAACAGGTCCCATCTCAGCTTCCAACAGGTTCTTCTGCTAGTTCTTGGGATTGAAGTGATCAAAATTTCATAATAGCTACAGGCCAAAAAATGATGGATTTGAGCCCGAAAACGGGATTAAGTGGGCAGCATACCTCCCCATACATATTCAAAATTTGCATACGTCTAACCACCCACTCATCCTTAAGGCAATATTACGTCCTGGGGTTGCATGCTGTATCATTGTTGGATTAGTTGTAGATGCAAGGTTGGGTCTATTCAATTAGGCATGAAAATTAAAATTTTAGTCCACTGATTAAGTAATAGGGACAGTTGTAAACATAATGACCAGTCGTCTGTTGTTGCCTATGCTAACAAGGTTTGTGGGCTTTTAACCTAACGAAGTGGCTTCTTTATTATTTCCCAACTTTGCAGTCAGTAAGTCAGTTTTTTACTAACTATTTCGACCTGAGGCATGACTTTAACAAAAAAAATATACCCCGGGAATAAGAATTTAGGTCCCCTCTTTTGTAAGACGAGACACCTTCTTCTGGTAATGCTCAGAACTTCCACACTGGTTTTTAAAAAATTGGAAATCTAAAAATTAATCCAATAGCCGATTTTGGCTCTTCTTAATTGTTGCGGATTCCTTCTTTTTTCTTATTTTGCATTGAGCCAATAAAACTACCTGCTCTCCTCGAAACTTAAATAAAAGGCGTTTTCCATGTCAAGGGGCAACCTTGATGGAACTAATTTTCCATTTGCGATTTTTGACCATAAAAGTGTCAATGCTCAAGATCATATCCAAATGGGTATACGGCCCTTATTCAAAGGTTTGCTAGTTTATGGCTTATTGAAAGAACTCAGACTTTTAACATGTGACAGGCGAACGGACAGTCAGACATGGCCTTATTGTACGATTATCCAATCGACCTCGATCATTATGGATGTAAGGTCTTGGGTTTCTTCCACCATTATTTCCAAGTAAAAGAGTTTTGAATGCTTCATTGCGGTATAAAAACAACGATATTATCACCGAAACGTCAGAAAGATTACTCGTCTAGTTATCGAATTAACGGCCACAAAACAGATAAAGATGACCATTTAGAGAGCTAAATATGAGAGCGAATGTTGCTCTTAAGTACGAATAGTTAGGTGAGATGGTCTATCTTTTCACCTTTCTATTTTGAGTAGACCTACCTACCTACATTAACATTGACAAATCAGACATTTTATCGGCGGCATTCGAAAATTCCATTTGAAACATGTATTTTTCAACATTTTGAAAAGAGTTTAGACCTCGTAATCGTTTTAATTATTTAATTACCACGTTTTAATTTTTTTTATATGAATTATATATTATATAGGTATAATTCTTAAGCTCTGGTATGCCTTCTTATTCTTGACACATAAAAAAACGTAACTCCTCCCTCCTTCGAATGTTCTCAGATTTTTCTTACTTCACCGCACCTCTTAGACAAATGAGAAGGGAGAAGTTTTAGTTATTGAGAAAAAAGAAAAGTTAGTTCATATTATGTACCTTTTGTAAATATACCAAAACTGGTTAGAACCCATTCATTACCCGACCCAGATAAGGCTGCAGATTTGAAATAAATTTAACTGTAGCCCCCTTTGTCTACCTACTTCTATTTCTCGGCCTCATCTGTTCGTGTCTATATTGTCGCTGTCAAACATTGTGTTATATTAACTTCAATCAGTTTTAAATAAAATACGTCAGAACTGTCGCTCTAAATGAGATTATTTTTTATGGAAGCACTTAATAAAAAAAAACAGCAGCTCACTTTCTAAGTGCACTTGAAGCGCCCTCAGCAAACCCGATAAGACCCGCCACTAATACTAAAATCTCTATCTCATCTCTATTAACACTCAACTCTAGCCAGAAACAAGAACAAAAAAAATTCAAACATGGCTACAGTAATCACCTTTCTGCTTAGATACCCATCTATCACACGTTCGTGCCCGATAAGATACAAAAACCAATTCTCACATTCGAGCACACACAAAAGACAAATCCAACACAACAACGATGAAAGCGTTTTTTTTTCTCGATTCAAATCGAAAATGCACACACAAACTGAAATTAAATCATTTTGATCGATGATTCAATTGGGATTTAAGAAAATTTATCGATTTCCAGAAACATGTCATGTCATAAGCCCACCGACACACTGACATGCTTATGCAGGAGCAGAGGACTCATTGGGGCTCGAACTTTAGAAGGTAAAATGATAACTCATGGATGTGTGCTTTGGAGATTGTGCTGGCTCATCTTAACACCTGTCCAACAGGACAGAATGAATTATTTATCGATAACAATTTTCAAACACACCCCCGACCTACTGCTACACCCCCACCTACTGACAATTTTCATATTGCGCCCTTTCTTTGAAATGTCACTCTATAAGGGGCGCATAGCACACAAGTGCTGTATCCAAATGACAGATGGTCTTTGTGTAATTTTGTTTTTCATACTCCAGCGACTGGCACTGCCAGTCAGAGTCACACGAAATGACAGCGAAAGAGACAACGGACACGGATAGTTAAGGATAAAAATGAAAGGTGGCACTTTTACTGCGCGCCGGAAAGAAAGGATCGTCGCCTCTGACAAGGGTCTCCACTTTTGGTATCAATCCCAAATGGGAGTTGTTGTTGGATGACAATCTGGAATCGACTTTGCGGCACGTTTTTAATTAAAATCCTTCTCTATCACATCCCTGGATATATATATAAAGATAGCATGACAGACCGCACAGCGGCCAAACGCCCACCGCATCATGCTTATCGGTCTGCTTTTGTTGTGCATTGTAACTGCGCTTAACAACTTTGTTATCGTTGTATCTAATTGTCCAGTTTTAGTTTTAGTATCTAATTAGATGATGGCAGATGGATACATCTGTCAGATAGTCGCGTCTTATCTGAGTGATGGCGGTGTGGCGCGACCCTTATCTGCGACCGAAAAAAGAAAGAGGTGATTAAAAAGACTTTGATTCAGCACCTTTTGGCCATAGTTAATTGGAATTGGTCGTTAAAACAGTGGGACAGTTGTTGTCGACCCTAATAAAGGGGCGTGGCGGAGGGTATTCCCACAGAGGGGTCTCCCATAGTCTCGTTTTTGTGTTTCGATAGCTTTGTTATCGTTGACGTTTTGTTATGGTGTGTTTATTTTTTTATGTGCGCTCGCTCGTTCGTTCGACGATGTGAGTGTTGGGTTTGTTTTGAAGTTTAAAGTTTTCTATTACTTCTTTTTATCGGTCTTGTTTTATGTTTTCGAAGAGGCGAAGCGAGAGTTGTATTTTGTTCTCTTTGTTGTCATGATTTGTTGATGAGCTGATTAGACAGGGCGTTCGCCGTGTGATATGTAATTTTTGACATTTGACGACTGCTGAGATTCTTGTTTGGAAACGGAAGTGGCGGCATTGTGAATTGGGAAGTCTGCTGTTTTAATGGCTGTTTGGGTTTTTATTGAGGAGACAGTTAACTAGGTTGTGGTAACGGATCAAAGAACTGTTTTTATACCGTTACCTTCGGTTGAAATCGTCAATAAAAAGAATGTTTGCTTGGATGTTCTACACGTTTAAGAAATTGATTTCGTTGTCTTTCGTTTTTTATATGGGGGCCTTGCATGTTCGAATACATAGCGTGATAGCCATGAACTTGGGTCGTTTTTCAGAGAATATTATAGATAGGTATGCCTTTATGTTTGTTCATCCTGGTAAATTATGTGGCTGGAAAAGTTGTTAGCGGTACCTGCTTTCAGTCATGTAGGGGAATTATGACAAGTTCTATAGTTTTTCGTTGGCATAAATGAACTTTGACAGGTGGTTGCAGCCCTGTAGTTGAACGACATCTGTCATATCTTAATTCTGTCTTGCCCAATTAACATAAAGAGTTCAAAATAGCGTTCAATAACATTTACGTGTGTTTAAATTGTTTTGTGAAACTGCAAAGCACCTATGCATACCGAGTAAGTGACAGTTTGGTGTAGACTTTATGCTGGACATCGTCCATACGGAAGAACATGAATTTTATTTACAATGGAGGGATGAAGCTAATTAGTTTCATTTTCGCCAGAACAGAACTCTATACGACGTCGAGTGTAGGCATTTACATCCACTTTGTACTTGCCGAAGCTAAATGCACTTTATTCAGGTGTAGGTTTTTAGGTACCTACCACTTCTCCGTGGTAGGCACCTACCTGTTCCTCTAAGTTACAAATTTCAGTGTCGAATCCTTTGAATTTTGAAGCAAAACTGAATTTAACCTCGGAAATTATTTAAGCTTATTTCAAACCAGGGCAAACCCCGATTTTACTTGCCAAGTCTGATGAGTTAGCCCCTAAATAAACTCTGGAACGTGAAATGACAGCTGTTTTGTGCGTTTCTACGAAAATAAGGTAGTTTTGAATAGAATGTGGAGAACAAACTTTATTTTTCTCTTTTTCTATGAGAAGTGACAGGAAAGTTAAAGATTTCGAGTGGCAGAGACTCTAATAACTTTATTGACAGAGCTAGAACTGCATTAAAAAAAAACTGCTCTTTGGGTTAGTTAAAGTTTCTTTTTATTCCTGTACCAACAATTTTTGCCTTAACCCGGAGTTAACTAAAAATATAATAAATAAATAAATAGAGTGGCGCAACAGTTCGAGGTGAACCAGGGCCAACTTCTCAACAATGTATGCTGGTGCGTTAATTTCTTTACATACAAGGGGACCTACAATTTTTTGCCGAATCCGAACGGCACATTGAGAAGTTTTTCAAGACAATTAATACTCTCGGAGGGCTTGTCAAACCCTCGCGGAGGTGGGGACCGTGAAAAGAACAAGTCTTTTTTTCAGGTGACGATGGCAGGATTCGAACCCAGACCTCCGGCGTAGTAAGCACACACACTAACCACTACGCCACGGCACCCAACCCGGAGTTAACTATGTACTGATAAACTGACCCTAATAAAAGTAGAATGCCATTCATAATAAGGCCCATATAATTTTAAAAAATTGTTTGTTTGTATAAAATTCGTTAATTTGAATGATCTGAAATTTTGTTTGGGTAAAGCCCAAAATTTTATGTGCCAATAAAATTTGGTCTTAATTTGGCTCAACACCAATAGGTCTAAACATACTGGCGCTTTATCCAGACCCATTTACTGGGGCCTTATCCAGATGAGGAGAAACCATCGTCCACCTTTTCTGCACATGCCCCGCTCTCTCTAAGAACCGAAATCTTTACCTTCGAGCTTTCTTCTATAATAATCTCAGTGATCTTAGTACGACTGACCCAAAACGTCTCTTACGCTTCATTAGTAGCTCGAAATGGTTCAACGAGTAGGCAATTTTTCCAGGTCCACGTGGTATCACAATGGACCTACATAGGTCTAAGTGAGCTGGGTTCTTCGAACCCGAAAGCCAATTCAACCTAACCTAACCTAAGCTGGGCCTCATCCAACAAACTTCGTCAACCATCATCTCTGTCTCCAGATTTGCATACGCGATGTTAGCTGAGGGCTCCTTCCACTTGTATGCTTTGTGCGCCACACAAGTCGCGTTGATGCTCTACTGCGCCGTCCCTACGGACCGGATACCAGTGTCCATCCGGCTTTGGTGATTCAGCCTTCACTGCCGCTGTATTCCCATCCTTCTGACTAGGTCGGCACAGTTTGACATTACTGCTTGTACTTTCCGCCTATGCAGAAGGCACCAAAAATCAACCGAATAATTTTTCGCTCAAAGCAGCCTAAAGCGTTTTCATCCACCTTTGACAGGGTCCGGGTTTCTGCATCGTAAAGCAAGACTGCGATGGCGAGGGTCTTATAAACGGACACTTTTGTTCCAGTCTTCAGTGTTAGTCTCTTCTTGATTACAGTACATACTTAGTTTTGTCCTGCTAAGCCCATTTTCGCCGTTTCCATCCCCATACCCATACAAAGGCTTAACTTACATCACCCTGGTGTTCTTTCGATTGTAAATGTCATGTGCGCATGCGAGTACGGACTTTTGCAAGATTGTGCCTCTGGTGTTGGCGCGGGAGTTCTGCACAGTTACTTCAATAATGATGTTGAATAAGTCACATGACAGCGCAAGGGGTGACTCTTGTCTGAATCCCTTTTTTTACATCAAAGTGTTCGATGAGGTCTTTACCGATCTTGACGGAACTACGTAAGTTCTTTTATAGTTATTCTGTACAAACACGCGAATTTGGAAGCGGTGCCAAAATAAGACATTTACGGTGTATATAGTTCATTTCTAAAGTTGCTGTCATAGGTTAGGTTAGGTTGTTGGGCTGATGGAGCGAGGTGACCCGCGCCTCATCGCACTTAGGTCTATTTAGACCCATTGTGATACCCAATGGGGGGAAATCCTAGTTGTGTGGATGTTGGAGCCATCCTCCTGGAGCCACCTTGTTGATTTAACACACCTGGAAAGAGATGTAAGTGGTGCGTTTGAAAGTTCTGAGATGTCGTGGAAGAAGTAGCTTCCTAAAGTTCTTTTCCTCAACTATCTTAGACTGTGACAGTGGCACAGAAAGTGAGGTGTGTCCTCGCAGCAATCTGTGTCGCCACATCCTCTGTAGATGTCGTCATTGTCGAGATTTAGTTTCATAGCATTGTGTCTCAAAAGCTAGTAAGTATACCTACTAGTAACGACAGAGTCTTCCTGTTGCTCTTGATGAGCGCGTTAGTTCGGGACTTATCATATTTAGGCCACATTTGTCTTGAGATTTCACAGGTGGACAATGATGTCCATCTTGTGTTTGCTTTCATCCGAATCTTGTTTTCCAACCAGATCACAGAGTGGAGGTTTGATCCATTGAAGGGCTTGATGAGGATCCAATGTTGATCCATGTCGTGCAAGCTCATCTCGGGTTTTTCATTGCCACGAAAGTTCCAGTGGCCAGAACCCAGCAGAGTCTTACATTGTGCTGTGAGCCAAGAACCTTGAGCTCTTTGCGACAGCACTTAACAAGTTCGGATTTGATTTCAGTCGCAGCTATTGCCTTTATGGCTGCCTGACTGTCTATAAATATGGTAATATCATCCTGTGGTATTGCCCTTATTGACAGTTGGCTGGCTGCCTCCTTGACTGCAAGGACCTCCGCTTGGAAGACGCTGCAAAAATCGGGCTTTTATTGATTTTTCTATAAGTGGGTTCTCAGAGTAGAGACCTGCATCCGTGCCTATTCTCATTTTTGACCCATCTGTGTATATGGCTATCGATAAATTTCTTAACGGTTCCCCCGATTCCCAAGTTGCTGTCATAGGCGGCCTTGAATTCGATTAAAAGGTTGTGATTAAGAGATCTGCCGCAGAGTGAATATTCGCTCGATGGCGAACTGGTCTAAAGCCGTTCGAACTTTTGATGCTTTCGGAAAACTTTCGAACCTCATTCCTCTTGCAGCAACTCTCTATTTTCTCAGATAAGCGCTTCGTAGTATCTCTTATTCCTTCCGTAGCCGGTGTTTCCCTCTCATCCACTGCTTGTCGAGCTCGCGAGCAGATTTTGCTCTTATGTGCAGAGCGGTTGCTACATGTGCTTGCTGGCATTTATTGTCGAACCAGAGGTGGAATCGGCTAAAGTGATGTCACAATTCACAAAAATTCGACTTCGTAAACTGTGACTATATCACAATCATCTTGTGACAGCTCTCGATCAGTTCGTAGAGATTTCGTAGAAGATTTTGGGAGACTAGGTTGGCGAAGGAACTGACGATCTTTTACGATTGTAGCCTTCCGACGTCAAACTTCCTCCCAGGTAAATTTATCTATAGAATCATTTACGAAACACTATCCCATGTTTAAAGGTTGATAGAGAAATGATGTAGAAAAAGCTCTAAGAAAAAGTATAGAAAACAGTTGTAAGGCAAAAAAATTGACATCTTACCAGAAGATAAAAAAAAAAACGCAACGAATAATCATTTGAGCCATTATATACAGTAACACATTCCACAGAACCTAATTTGCGTTTTTCAGTCTTTTCTAAGCAAGCGGTCACGCTAAAAAGATTTCCCGGTGCGTGTAACTACTCTTAAGCCTCGCCGAGCTCCAGCTTAAAGACACCTCACTAATGGTTTTTAATTACAGCCTTTCACGCGTTCTCATTAAACACGCAGACCAAAGACTGTATCCCACTCGTATTGTGCGTGAGCTCACCGACACTCTAGATGATTTCTATTTCTGGGTTCTCAATTAATCCCTTGCCTAATTGATACCTAAGTCCATTGCATACACTGAGTTAAATTCAAAAAATATCTCTTCCTTTAAGCCTATTATACAGTAATAATCTCGCATGCCCAAGTGGAATAAGTCTATAATAGGCCGCAAATATTTACATAACTAAGGAAGAGCGCAGAGAAAAAACCACACAAAATAGAAATAGATTGCAAATTATTATCTAAGTATCGGTGACGCAAATTTTAATTACCCACTTTGAAAAGGACTTAACGGTTGGGAATTAATTCTAGCTCCGCAACAACTAGGTATAGTCGCAGCGTATCTGATTACAGCGGTTTGTATGCTGTGTAGAAGAAATGCATCTTATAGATTGAAACTTGATTAAGGCTTGTGAACATCGGTTGGATACGTTACGCAATCGATTCGTTGCAGTCGCAGGCAAATTTTTACATGTCAACCCCTCTTCCGCAATCCAAGCCCAATCCATTTTCAATTGGCTTCTGTCTGGATTGAGTTCATTCCTACGCATGTTCCTTGAAGAAAAATATTGATATGGAAATGCTGAGGCACGTGCTTTGTTGGGGACGTGTGTCTACGTGGGCATATGCCTAGATGTTGTTCCTATATGACTCAAGGCTTGTATTGGGTAATTAATTCCTTGTTCGTCTCGGTGTTGGTTGTTCTTTTCCACTGTCGTTCGCTGCAGGACAGACCTATGCATGACTAATTGATTTGGGCCAGTCTGCGGTTCCCGACGCCAGTTTTAAAGTTTCCAAGAAACTTGTACCGACTTTTTTATTTTATCTTCAAGTTTGGGGCTTGAGTTTGGAGAGATCTCCTAAGAAATGTGAAGGTTAACGTGCGGTCAATGAAGCATAATTATTTATGATCAATTAAAAAAAAATACTTTCACGCGTCTTTGTTGTGTATCGGGTTGTTTGTTTTTGAAGTTTCGATTTTGATGAACTGGCGGCTTAATTATGCTTGACAGGTGTTTGGGCGAGACTAATTCGCCTTAATCGTAATGAAATCGGTGAGTGTTATTTGTGCTGACAATGCGTACATGACCAGTTCTGAAGCACACATTTTCTTGGCCCTGTTACATCAATGGCGATGGTATGTTGTTAAACAAAGTTGCTAGAAAACCTTTTTATTGAATAAAACCGCGACTAAATTTTTCATAAGAAAGAAGAAAAACATCTCCCCACCCTGTGCTCGGCTGAAATCACACGAATGAAATCACAAAAATGGACTCCTTCACCAACTACGAACACTTTACCCTATCAACTAACAAATGTTTTTATGACTAATCTGAAACAAGTTGGTATGTTGTTAAACAAAGTTGCTAGAAAACCTTTTTATTGAATAAAACCGCGACTAAATTTTTCATAAGAAAGAAGAAAAACATCTCCCCACCCTGTGCTCGGCTGAAATCACACGAATGAAATCACAAAAATGGACTCCTTCACCAACTACGAACACTTTACCCTATCAACTAACAAATGTTTTTATGACTAATCTGAAACAAGTTTTTAACACGCAAATCACTGTATCATAACACATATCTATACTGCCACTTACGTAAACCCTAATCTATCTGAACGCACTATCATTAGCCCTAATTTTGCCTTAAAACTTTCTCCTCCATTCAAACTTGTTCGACATTCATACTAGCAGCAACATTAAAAATTTCGGTAAAGTTTTATGCTGTCGGATCTACTAAAAATTCCCATTAGTCTCTTGTTCCCTCCCGGTTCATTTCTTTTTATTTCTCTCGCATTCATGTTTATGCCAACAACTTCTTTAAACATTTTTATTACATTTTCCTCGTCGACTCCATTAATAATCCATGCAACAGGCAATTGCCATTAAAATTTATTATCCACTACAACGATGATTTGCAATGACAGTTTATTTTCTTCATCAACTGTAGAGCACTGTAGAGAGGTCTTAATCGTGGAGAACTGCGGCAACATTATAACCTGAGATTTGATCATGCTCTTTTCCCGCTACCATTCCACTCATCCTCGTATACGCACGATTTTGAAACCTCGCACACAGTTTAAACGTTAATTCAACAAACAACCAATAATTTGCAATCAGCATCTGGAAATTACACATTTCGATGGCACTCGCGTATCTTTTACACTTTAATCTGTGTGTACGTACATTAGGCCAAGGAATAAAGATGTAAACTCAGTCGACAATCTCATTCACGGGTAAAAGATACATCGATTGCTCCTGTGCTCTGGGCATAAAGGGGTGCCCCTTTCACTGGAAGCAATAAATCGATAAAAAAATAAATTGTTGTCTATAAAGGTTTTTTTTTTTTTTTAATGGGTCCAATGCGCTGGCCTCTTGGAGGCCCGGAACCATCTGCCATCGCATCGAGTGAAGTGAATTTCATAATAAAAAATCGTTTCGTAACGAAACAGACGAAAATGCATCAAAAATAAAAATATTCGAAAGTCATTTGGGTGAGAAGAGTCTTAAAAGCTTTTCTGCGCTCAGCCCGTTTATTGTCTTGTAAAAGCGTATAAACGAGGTGAAAAGAAGTGGAAAATCATGTTCCGATCACTGCGTTATCAGGGGAGATATGAATAATTTTTGGGTAAAATGTATCTCAACTAACTACGGTCATCATAATCTGTTGGTCCCAAAACAATCGTGCTGGTCTCCTTTGGCCCCCATGACTGTGGCTCGCTGTCGACTGACAAGTAGTGGCCTAAATTGTAATTTTTATTTATTTGTTCTCGGTTTGTCTGGCCGATGTGTCCTTATTTGGGGATGCATTGTATCTCTGTGGGGATTTTTCTTTCGTCAGTTGCTGGGACACTGGCACAATTGAAATATTATACAATTTTCGATTGGTCAAGTATTTGGTCATCGGCTGATGGATGATACGGGAAAGTCGAGACTGAAATTCTGATGACGACGGTGACGATGCTGAAGTGTGCCTGCCTAGCCTACCCTGTATTTTAAGGTTGTGGGTGAAGGGCGTGTCGCTTACACACATGAAGCTGTTCTTTTATTTGTTTGTTTGTCTTTTTGATTTGTTGCCTTAATTGGATTGGGACGATGATGGTGATCGATGGGCAAATGGAAATAATTAAGCATTTTCAGTTGACACAAATTACAGACGGATGATGATGATGCTTGTGTGGCTGTGGTTGCTTAGGTGACCGATTTGGGTGATGTCTTGGTGATGGCCACAGATGACCATCGAGTGATTGAAAAGATATTTGAGATTAAATATTTCAGGAGATTAAGTGAGAATTTATTGAAGTGAACAAGGCAGCTGATTGACTATCAATTCCTCAATCATTTCGACAAATCATTTCCTCAATCATTTCGACAAATCATTTCCTCATCATTCGATGATTTCAGGATCTATTTATTAGGGATGGGGTTTTAGACATTAAAACTGCAAATTGAAAAAGAATATTGAAAATTGAAGAGACTGCAAATTGAATGTTTTATTTAAGGTAATCAGTTTTCAGGGACTGCACCCATCCACAAAAAAAGTCAACTTAGGAGCAGAGTTGTGAACGACTCTTAAGCTTTGTGGCTTTTGATGCTGAAGGCGAATCACAAGTATGATGTGTGCCTTGCCTGTTTCTTGAGCTTACATAAGTTTCTGGTTAAGTGTGCAACCAGCATATTACACCACATTTTTGTTTTATATTTGTAAGATTACTGGTGGGTCCCGCTATTAAATTCGTTCTCCAATAAAGTTTTCGCCCTTTTTCATCTCAGAAAGACGTATTTTTCTGAAATCTTAAAACAAAATCCACGAAAAGTCTGATAGTCAAATGCATCGAACGTGTTAGTTAACTTATCAAAAAAACTGATTTTTATAAGGCTTAAGAGAACTTTGACATTTAAAAAATATAAAATAATTAGCCACCTTCCATTCAACTTACCTGTTACATTTAACTTGGAACCGAAGAGATATCCTTAAGGCAGCAAAAAACTAGAAATTCTGCGATATGACAAAAATTTAAGTTAGCTGAGGCTATAGATCCATTAGTTCTGACGACGTAACATTTATGAAAAACAGGAAAAGCCATTGTCTTACCTCCCAAATTCATGCATGTTGTGCGCGTTAAAAGCTCTCTAAGGCACGTGTATAAAAACTAAAAATCCGAACAGCGAATTCAGAAGACCTTTATTACAAATATTCACTACTCTAGGAGGGCTTGTCAGACTCACGCAAAACAATTTTTTACTGCCCCGGTCGGGATTCAAACTCAGAACCTCGCGCACAGAAGCCGAAAACACTAACCACCTTACTCAGCAATATGTTCGAGTCTTGAAAAAATTGAGTTGGTGTTGCACAAAGATGATTAAGGTGGTTGAGCCCTTAAACAATAGGCAAGAGGCTTTGGGACTCTTGGCTTTTCGTGATTGTGTTTTTTTTTAGAGACTTTAAGTTTTTGCAAACTTAATGAGCGCGGAAAATTACCATAACTGGCTGTTTTCTTACGTCAACCAACAGTATCAATACAGTCGACCACAAAACTACTAGGGTGGGTTGCAGTTCCTCTTTGGTGGATGTTAGCTGAGTTCTCATAATTTATAAAAAGACCCCAGGTAAAGGACCCCAGGTAAAGGACACCGAATTCAGTAAAAAGTTGTGATTTGATGACATTTACCCCACACAAAGAGAGTCATACACATATTCATGTTAAACTGTGTATATATATATTATTTCCAGTGACCCGCTGCCATTAGTCTTTTCTAATCTGCAACTACACGTATGGACCGGTTTGATGTAGGTATTTCCAGCCCTATTAATGACACATAAAAAGCTTTTCCGTTGTGGCCCTGATAGAACAAGAGCCACAAAATTAGCCCCTAGGTTAGTAATGGAAAAATTCTCGCAGACAAAGAAACTAAGGCCACCTTCAATCCATATGTTAGTCATTAAGCCCCGTTTTTACTCATCATTTGCAGAACTTGTGGCTTAATTTAATTTATTCCAGCAGACTTGCCAACCTTAAAGCTATTTAATTGTCCTGGTGCGACTTAATCGTCGGTGGTTTCAGACGATATCATCTAGTTTCAGGCACAAATTGCAATGCTTTTATTATCATCCCTTCAGAAGGTACCCTGTTAGAGATTGAGCAACTCAAAAGGTGCTCGTTCCCCGTGCGAAGGATTCCATTCTAGTTTGGATTCAACTCTTTGCACGATACTAAACTTACGTGTCCGTCGTTAGGCCCTAGGCCCGTCCTTACATGAGTGAGAAAACAATTTTGTCGTGCTCGTGGTGTCTGGAAACATTTAGTTTTATCAGAATCAGAAGCCTTACACGAGCGACAATTGTCGGCATCTGTCACTCCTGACTTACTGAATACTCTGCTGTCTTAAAATTGCCTGCTTTCGTAAAGACTTGTAGGGATAGACTGTCACTCTCCGTACTTCTAGCGACTTTTTTTGTCGCTCGAGAAAGAAGGCCTTTATTACACAACCCTTATATCGTCAGTCGAAACATCTTCTATACACGTTTAAAACCGTCCTCCAACGTCTCACCGATCTTGTTCCAATAATGTTTCTTGGCAGTTCGAACTTCAAGTTGTGTGTGTGCTTAAGGATATGGGAAGTTAAATTTGCATATTGTAGGCTCTTAATTCTTCTCCCTAATAAATTATTCAACTCCAAAACTCCACGCATTTCTTATCTCACTACCAACAGCAACACCAAACCGCTTCGTTCCACAAATATATTTTGAAGAGGTATTAACTGCCGATGAAAAAAGCTGCACCGGATCAGTAGAAGTTTAAGTTAAATCCAGGAGCTTCTGATGCTTAATGTGTGGCTCACTCATCGGCACCGGATTAGTTTTACATCTGGAATCTGATGCCGATGAGTGAGCCACACATTAAGCTCCTGGATTTTATTTAAAACTTCAGCGTTATCTTTCGACAGTGGGCTTATGCAACTGCTTGTTACGGTATCGCTTCCATGTTCATTATTCCTGTGGATTTTAGTCGCCAGGCACGCCTTACTTTAAAGCTATTCTAACCTAAATTCTTAAAGTCTTTTTTTTACATATTTTTCCGGATGTGTCGACAGAATTTAGTTCCCGTCCATATAGCTTTTCCAGCATCTGACCTCATTTTATACCCTTCCGTAACGAAGCAGTAGCAAACGAATAGCTGCAATTATGTGCTGGAGCATAATTTCTCCCAATAGACCTTCTATGGAATTCAACCATCCCTTTCAAATGCATGACTCGTGCCTTTATTATTTAATCCACGCGTACAACAGCTCCTCAAATTGCCATACACCCAGAACTATCGCACGATTCCCCGAAATTTCATCTATCAAATTTATCCTGAAATGCATCCTAATATCCGCAAATATTCCATCGTTGGTCGCACCCCTATATTCCACTTGTGAAATTGAGTAAACAAGTCCAAACAAAATCCGCTGCCAGCGCATCATTAAGGCGTGTAGTGAACCAGTAAGCCTATTGTAGTCTACCTACCCAATCCAACATGAGCTTTGTACACCATCAGCCACCAGAACATAATCGCATCAATCATTTCGTTTCATGAATAGTTTATCAAGCACTGCATGTCCTTTTGCTAATCCAAACCCGAACTATAATAGAGCCCTGCAGCAGGAAGAACGAAATCCACCAAACTAGACCGGGAACAGGAAAAGCCTGCGAAAATTTCATCCGCAGAAATTTCGCAATCGTGCGTTAACTATGCCTACGGGATACATTTCATATCCACATACCAGTCATGGCGCATCTTTTGTGCCTTCAATTTGAACATGATTACCTATGCTGCTCGCGCAAAAAATAAAGGACGAAAGTGTATGAACCATGAACTGGTACAAAAATCAATTCATCAACCGTGCGTAGGTATGAGTATGGAAGAAGTTTTCTGTTCGGTCCAAGACTTGCTCTTTGTTTCAGAAGACACTGTATCAACAAACGCTACTGTTTGGCAGCATCATCAGCACCGTCAGCACTCCTGACTGACTTTCAAAATTTACATAAGGTGAATGGGTGTCAGTTGCTCGCAGTTCATCCTGGTTCTTTGTTGTTCAGTCAAGTCATGATGGGGGGCTCCTTTTTTTTCTCTGGCCCGTTTCCTTTACTCTTTTGCATAGAGATGCCTCGTGATTACATTTCGTATTCGTCTTCTTCGAGAAATGACACCTGAATGGAAATGACTAGTGTAGCGATATTTTATGGACTCAGCATCAGGAACGTGCACCATAGATGAGCTTCGCTGTGCACATCGTTCAGATGGAAAAAATGTTCCATTTTTTTCTGTCAGATTGAAGGTAGGTATGTACATATCTGCCAGTTGAAAAGAAATGCTCACTGTTTGCCGTATTTAGTGAAGCAGATCATCGTCGCGCTTGTTGTCGTCAGCGTATCCATTTCTGTGACAAGCGTTAACATTGAAATACGCATTTAAAAAAACCTGTATATCTGCAACTATTGACGCCTGGGGGGTTAGCAAGTTTTGCGCAATAAGACGTTACCTATGCCTGCACTTGTCATCTCAGCTCAGAAGGTGGTTCCTGGAATTTCGTGAATCCCTTATGACGTCATAACGCATTATTTGCAAAAGACAGTTCTCGTAAGTGAGTTGAGTAAAACAAATTGACTCACAACTTTGTGAGGATTCTACGAAAAGTCACGTAACAATATTTCAATTACAAAGGATGACTGGTATGCCAGGTCATCATTGGAAATACAATTTAGATGATTGCTAGAAGCACAATCCCCTGCACAAAATAAAACTCATCAACGGCAGAGATTATTTTCAACCGCGTATAGTACCGAGTTTTGATTTCTAAAATGCAAATCCATCATGAAGCGTTCTATCCTTGTTTAAACAGCCGCCGACACGGTGTGCTTTGAATAATAAATACTTTCATCAAATCCGTATTGAATGGATATTGTTGCTATCCTCGATACACAATTTGGACACTTGTGTGTAGATTTGATTGTACAATTGATGGCACAATAATCCAGCACACTAATTAGTCCGAAACATGCGTTGCGTTGTGTATCTATGACTGCATCATCGTCATAATCTGCATAAAATAACATGGCGCCAAAATGCAACAAATTTACCAAAATTCAAACTCCCCTCAAATGTAAACATTATTCGCATGTCAAGCAACTGCAACGCTCATAAATGTAATTAATTTCCCAGAAATAATCACCCGACATTGTCTGGTATAATTACACCAGAATACACACAGCCACACGCACTGTGTTCCCACTTTTTGTGCCAAAGGAAATTTTAAAAAAGAAGAATTCTAAAAATAGTTTTCAGAATCGCACTGTGGTGTCTGGCTCTAATTCCATGGAGAAGTGAAATTCACTGGATTCAAATCTCCACGTCATCTGGTCAGCGGGGCCATGTTATCATCGTGACTTGAACCTCCCCAGTGTGCCATGCACCCTTTTGGGGTGTGATTTTCTGAAAACTATGACATTGCATTTAAGTTTATTCAGAAAATATTTTTTCATTTCGCAATAATTTTTCTATTTGACAGTAATTGTTGTTTATTTACACTCTTTTTTTTTTACTGATAATAAAATGTATTTGTTTTTGAGAACGCTCCATTTCGGTGTCATTGCTTTGATTGTATTTTATTTTAGGATTATCTATCCGCTCAGCCCTTTGTTTCCTATTATGAGTGTATCATGAATAATTTTATAATGCACACGCTCGCTAGTGATAACCGCGTATATTGTTCGATCAATTAAAATTGTTAATTAAATGAAATTGGAACTTTTGTGGGTGACCTTAAAGGTGAAAAGCGGCACATTTCATTGACTTAATAAAAAAAAAAACACAACATTTTTATTGTTTGCTCTTATTTTGAAATCGGAATGAGACTTGTTTGAAAAATTAAGATAATAATTTGCTGCGTATATCGGTGGAAATGGGTGACAAATTTATGCTTCGAACTTGTACAGATTGTGTGTAGGTGGATTTATTTTCGACACTGCGAGAGATGTGTGAACAAGGTTATTCGTTAAGAGTAATTAGAGATGATTTGTTCGACGTTTAACAGATTAGGTGTGAAAAATTGTTTGTTTGAACAATCACGAGGTATACATATACCCTAATAGCATCGGTGACAGTATAGGAAACTCCCTACTGGTGAGTAATCGTTTGGTTTTCGAAAAGTTCTTGACACTTGGCGTGTTGGCACATACCCAGCGACGCTTTGGCACTTCTAGTACTATTTTCAAAAATCTACGTTTACTTAAATTACTTTAAGTAAGAACCCTTAAAAGAATTTTTTTGTTTGAACATAATGAACGAAATTCAGAAACGAATGGTTCCTTTTATCAGACCAATATAATATCTATCCTATGCTACCACTAAGCCAAATCCAACGCTTGCATAAATTTTCTCTCAATAAATTTGCTTAGTTCGACAAAAGTCAGGGAAAGTTAAATGGATTCAGTTTGAGGCAAAAGAGAGACACGGCAGATTCTTGGAAAAAAGAGAGACTCGCTTGCAAGTAAAAGAAGAACTGGAAAAGTGCAAAAGGCAAAAGTGTATAAAGGCTCCAGTCCGTGTGCGATGGATTGCATAATACCCTATCCTACCCAAATTGCCAAATGTCAAAAATGACTGTATGAAATATGTTTACTTGTTATCAAGAAAGTCTCGCATTAAAAAAAATAAGTAGAGTGGCGCAACAGCTCGAAGTGAACCAGGGCCAACTTCTCAACAATGTATTCTGTGTGTGTTAATTTCTTCACATACAAGGGGACCTACAATTTTTTGCCGAATCCGAGCGGCACTTTCCAGACAAGTGATAATCTCGGAAAGTCTTTCATGAGGTATATGTTAAAGTATTTCTGTATACAATTAATTTACTGGAAAATTTTTTACCACGCCCATTTCTGGGGGCGTACTTGAATAAAACATGATGATTTTGATATAAAAATGCGCATGCAAAACCAATATATTTGAACAAAAACCAATGGATTTGATGCGACGCCCTAAAAGGAGCTAAAGGAAGGTCGTAATTTTTGATATTTGGCGATTTAGAGCGTGACAGGTGTCAATTCCGATGATTTACTCAACGGTTCGCCTAAGCGGATTATGACCCACCCACTATTTAATTTAAAAATCAATTTTTTTTAGCCCGCCCACAAAAATAGGCGGAGACATATAGAGTGCATGCGCAAAACTTGGCAATTGCTAATGGTCAAAACATTGGTTATACAATTTTTTTTCTCTTTTCATAATAGACCTACTGAAAAAACGTTATTTTGTACTTAACTTTAATAAATGTGGGCGTGGCTGATTTCAGTATAATTTTTTTTGCTGCCTTACAACAATAGGCTGTACTTTATACCCAAATTAAAATCGCTGGCGCAATAGAAAAGCAGAAGAAATTCGATTTTAGTTTGCTTTTAAGAAACAGAAGTATGGTCGCACATAAAGGCCTGTAGTAGGCGTGTCTGTGGGCACGATTTCTGGCTCAACTACCGAATTTCAATTCTCTAGCTCAAAATTTAAGGCCTTAAGATTGTTCACATAGGAACGGACGGATGGCCAGACGGACTGACGGACTGGCTTTGGGTAAATCGTTTCTTCTCTCAGTCTCGATCATATGTCGTATTACTACATACTACGGCGCGGGCGTTTTTGTATAGTTACAAAAAACTTAATGAACCTCGTGTGGGGTAAAAAGAAGTCAAGGTCTTGCACCAGAAAGTAAATACTTCAGAAGACAGGGGACTCAGTCTTGCGACTAGAAAAAAAAACTCGTCACCAGAAAGCTGAAGAAGTAAAGAAACTCAGTCTTGAGACCACAAAAGTCACTCTTTTGTTGAAACATTAGGTTAGGTCTTGCAATTAGGTTGATGAAGGCGAGATGACCCGCGCCTGATCACACTTAGGTCTGTGGAGATCCATTGTGATGGCCATTGGGAAAAGATCCATACTTTCGTTTGGATGATGCATTTATTTTTTACGCCATGCAGAGCTTTTTGAACCACCTTGTTTATTTAGCATGCCAAGAAAAGAAGGTTAATGGTGCGTTTCAAACTTTTGAGATGTCGTGGAAGAAATAGCTCCCTAAAGTCCTTGTCCTCTGCTGACTTTGACTGGGTGAGTGGCACAGAGAGTGAGGTGTTATTCCGCAGCAATACATATCGCCACATCCTCTGGAGATGTCGTCATTGTCGAGATTGCATTTCATAGCATGATTTCTCGGAAGATCATACCATAACTTCTATAACGACAGGGTTCTTGTGTCGCTCTTGAGTTTATATTTAAGTTATATGCAAACTCAATATATACTTTAGTTATATTTAAGCCAGACTTGTATAGCAATTCCGCAGGTTGACAAAGAGGTCCACCTTGTATTTTCCTGCATCCGGATCTTGTTCTCGAGTCACCTTCTGCCGCCGGCAGAAAGTCACTCGGCGAAAGCGAATAAAAAATGGAAAAAGACCCTTAAGAAATGAATATGCTCACATGCAACCGACAGGAAACCAGTTTGGGGCAACTTTTAAAATCTGTATATTGCCAAATACTTTTGAGTTGGTTGCTTTCAGAAAAAACTCTCTTAGCTCAGGCAGCTCTTCCTTTTGGCGCCGACATGTACTCTTTCATTTCTTCCCAGTCGCCATCAGTTAAGAGCGCAAAGGTTAAAGTATTTCATCTGTTTGTGTACAGGTATCTTGAGAGAACTAGAAAGTTGCTCATGATGCTTCAAAAATGTGCTAGTTTGCAACAGGGCTTAGGGTCAACACATTGTCTACATTATGTAATATTTGCTTGAATGATCCTACAACAATGGCAGGATCGATCATTCAATTAAATATTGCTTATGTAAATATGTATTCGTAAATGTATTTATGAATCAATTGTTTAAATTTTTTTCGCTCGCTATTACGAATGCTCTTTCTACAGAAAATTACCAACAATATATCATTCGTTATGGAAGTTCACTGTATTTGTAGTTGGAAATGCGCCCAACCTCACACGCTCGTGGCAAAACGGCATTGCGACTGTCTAAATTGCAACTGAGTGATTTACAACAATTACAGTCTAGTAACCCTACCCTTTAGTTTTTGCTTCATGTATTGTCTCCCATGTGAGATTGCTTATACAGCTTATTAGATCACCTTTTTTACTGATTCGGAGCTATTGCCAAGTCATCTGCAGCAGCCGAAACTTCTTCTTATATGGATCCATTAACTTAAAAGAAGCCTAAACCGTATATTTTCCTTCTTATCATACAAAGCTGTGATCTACAACCTGAAAAGGAAAAAAGTTCCAAAGCAACCGAATTCCACTAAATTCCACGCATATGTAGAAAAAAAAATACTTGCCCTCCAGTTCCACCTTGTGGCACTCCAATTATCAGTCCCCAAATTGCACTCCTCAAGGTAATCGCCAATTAAAGGAAAATACTTCCAACTTTTACTTTTGCAATCGACATTTTTTCCAGCTGGTTAAATTCCTTCACCCAAAACACGACCCAACATTTGAAGTCCCTCGAACTCCACTCCTTCCGACGAGTTGCCGTTCCCATATATTGTTGTACCTAAATTCAGCAAAGTAGCTCCACCAAGTCTAGTCGTTCGTATTGTTCGTGTATTAGGTATGTGTGTACAAGTTCCATTAAAATGAAGTTTCACCCGGTATTAAACCACCATCGGGCACCTCTCTATATGAAGCGCGGCTCAGTGCTTGAAGCACACACAACTTGTAGCAGCAACATTATAAATCCAGTTCAACAACAAATCTCTTAAGAGACAAGCACCATTCAAGTTCGCGCAACACAACACTACACACTTTTTGCCGCACCGCATGGTTCAGGCCGACTCCGATGACGAGGAGAGACCTAGGAGCCCGAGAGAGCCTGTTTACCAGGTGCAATACATCACAAAACGGAAAAAATAGAAGATAAATACCAGGACAGTCGTTAGGGAAATGCGAAAGGAAAACTGTATGGTGGATGCCGGTTCCGAATTCTGTCCAGACCAGACCAAGTCAAAGTAATGGCAAGCTCCCCGCACCTATATATTCAGGAGTAGACTCTGCAATAGGTTATGGTGATAATAATGATGGTAATGACGACAATGCCGCACACGTAATCATGATATTGATGGCCTGCCCATTACAGGAGAACTAAAGCGGATTCCGGCCGACAGTGATGGAACCGCAGAGTGCGCGAGCTGGCATCCATCCATCCAGACCAGGTCTGTGTGCATGCACTCGGGCTTGTTCTAGCTACTGGGCTGCTGATGAATGTGAATGTCTACATATGCACTTTTCAGAGACGCAAACTACACTTTGTGCCACTTGAAAGCAGCGTAATCCGTTTTTCTATACAGATTCCACTCTTGAGTGGTTCGGTTGGCTGGAGACCGGCAACCAGGAGATGCCAGCGGGAATGAATCTTTTATGGGAGGAAATGGGTTATTCCCATTGCCTATTGCAGTTTTTTGTACAGCGCGGTGCTCCTCCTCCCTCTTGTTCAACAATATTTTTACACTTTTGTTCTGAAGTAGATGCTGGAGACGTTCTGTCGTTTCGATGTCATCTCAGGGAAAATTTTTATTTTCCTGCGGCTCAGTGAAACGCATGTGGAGGTGTATGCTGCTGCTTGGATGTGCGCCTGCAGATCTAGTGCATTGAACTTGTGGCGAAGAGTGTGGAAAATCTCAGTTTAATATGTCGCCACTTCAAAGATAGTTGATGCAAAGAACGAGTGCACTACACGGAATTGCATTGAAAAACGTCTGAAAGTTTATTCGAGGTGAAAGTTGGTCCCTGATGCTTGTTAAAAATAGTTCTTGGCACGGGTTAAGAGAGGTTTCACAACCATACGTCATTCTTGAGCATCAAATGTGTGCAATAAATGTCCTTAAAATCGGGCCCTTAATCGTTGCCACCCACTTTTCACCCCCAATAATATTGACAATAAAATAAGCATTATTTACCATTACAATGTTTCCCTAAATTTGTCCGCGAGGGGAAAGAAATTAAATTGAAACATTTCCGCGGCGTTTATAACGTGTTATTACTTTTCGACAATGAATGTATCTTTATCCGTAATGGCATCACGATAAACAAAATTTGTTTTGTATCGGTTTCCCCCGATAGCTTCCCCGTTTTTTTTATTTTTTTTTGCAAAATCGTGACCCGAAAACCCGGGAACCCAATTCAGGAACAACGACATGAAAATTCAAAACATTACGAATGCCCACACCACTCTGCTACCAGTCGAAAGCTCCATTGTATCTCGAAGACAAACAAATTTCATTTTTATCGGGAAAAAAGTCGATAACACCTCCGATGACTCAACTCCCGACGACGATGATGTTAATGATATTGAAAAGGTTTTGAAGCAAATCGAAAACGTTCACACGTTCCCGATTACAATGACTGTGTTTGATTTTAATGTCCGCACCTGTGTTCGGTCGCAGCAACAAGCGCCGACAATATCTCTGGCAAACAAGACGAATTCGCAACAATAAATCCGATTGTAATAAATTTATCGCATTGCCTTAACTTTAATTTATTTACCAGCAATAAAAGGTAAAATGCGCCTGGGGTGTTCCGCTCAATACATGAGCTGGGGGGTTGCACGATGCACAATGTTGTCTGGAAGTTTTGACTCCATTATTGGCCAGAGGCCAGCGATAAGAAAGCTAGATAAAGGCGAAAGGGGGCTTTGCATTGTCGCACATTGGCAGAACTTGTTTGCCTAAGTGAATTGACAAATAAGTTAGGAATTATAAAAAATTGAAATGTGAGGTGAAGGTGCGAACAACAAGTCGGAATCGCACGAGCGAAAATGTTTTCACTTTTCGGAGGGAAGGTTTTTAATATATTTTTTTTTTTCGCTGGCGCTGTTTTTATCGTAATACAATCTTGTGTGTAAGGGAATCATATATGAACCAAACCGCAAATTACGCAACGATATGTGTCACTGAAATCACGATCTAAATTGCTGTCATGCGACGAGCACGGGTAATATGACCTCAGGGAGAAATAAAGTCAATGTTCGATGGCGTAGTTTGCGGTGGTTATTGGCTTTAACTGGAAGAGTTTAAAGCAAACAATATGACTTAATTGACGCAAAAGCTCTTAAGTAATTGTGGATTTGAGTCTGTGAGCTGTTACCACGAGCGACAGAACTGTTCTGTTGTTGGGTTCGGTTGCATTGTCTCGTATGCGAGTAGTAACACTCAAGCGTCAATGTCTGTCACCTCAATAAGAATTCTCCTTCATGAAGCCCTTCGAAGGTCTACTTTTCAGCCTTGTCATGGTGCTATTTTTTTTAATGAGCTCATTTCCCTGTGCTCTTCATCGATCAATTCCCAATTTTCGACAAAAACGAAACTTTAAGGTCCTTTCGCGACGTTTTTGATGCGCTTCACCAAGCGAAATATTTTTTCATTGCAGCCTTCAGCTTCAGATACGGCTTGAATTCTTCTGATTCTCCTCTGACTCTGACTATTTCACTCGTTTGTCATGTATTGTCAAATGGTTGTTAGAGTAGCTCTTAAACGTGGTCAACACCATCATTATCAGACTTATTTCTTAACAAAGGTAGTAGGGGAATGAAAATTCAAAGTATATCTCCCCGCCACTGCCCCTAGTTTATCGCATAGCCTGTGCCCCATACCGCTGGGAACTAGATTTGGGATTTGGTTTAACCGTACCTGTCTATAAAGTCTGATAACAGAGAAGCTTCTCCCTAACCCGACGTTAAGGGTCTGCCTAGGAAAAATGTGTGAGCAACTTGGCAACCTGGCATACATCTTATAATTCTTATTCATTCAATTTGCATGTCGGAAGAGAAAATTATAAATTATGAAATTTAGCTGACCCGAACTTAATTAACAGACATCGACTAGGAAGGCTCTCAATTTAGACAGGGGCTCCTAGATTTTTCATTTTTTGCGTGTTTTGGTCAGCTTCGGAAACTAACCATACCGGTCCACAATATCTGGTGAGTGTTCCCGTACCTGCAACCTGGAGCGGCGTCCAGTTGACCCAATATCCATGTGTCTTTTCATATCCCTGCGAGTAAGAAAAGATACAAGGAAACATACGTCTATATGGGAGCCTAATTTAAAGTTTTTCGAGAAAGATTATACTCATCTAGGACCCACATAGATGCTGTTGGTTTGTGTGCATAAATTATGCACGGAGAATAAGCAGTGCCTTAGGCTGCCGAGACAGAAGTAAGACTTGGTACCGTAGAATAAAACCCGTATGGCGAGTACTTATCCATTCGATACTTGGTCGCATAGATGAAATGTAGAAAGAAAAAACAGTTTTTAGTTCACCGGCAGGGCACGATCCGGCTAAGTTCACCTATCGCGGGTACTGCTTTAACCAATTAAGCTATCGGTGACCAATTAAGCTATCGGTAAATTTGATCACTAAACAGTTTTGCTTTAATAATGTTGAATATATTCGTTACTATTGTCAGAGGACTTGAACAGGACTTGTCAGACCCTCGCAATTGGGATAGTAGAAATGAACGAATATTTGTTTCCCAATTACGAATATTCGTTTTCTTATCCAGAGGTGGAAAACGAACTCAAATCTCGCAAGTTTGTGAGCAGGATCTTTCAAGTAAATCCACGAAAATATACCGTTGAATGCAGTACCACTATATTTTTTTACCAACCACCTACCGAGTTTTGTAAATAAAGACTAGAACTCGAATCAAGACAGTAAGTGCAGAAACTCGGCGTTGTCGTTACTCGGTATTGTTCTTTGGGTGAAAATAAAAAAGAAAAAAAAAGGAAGTTGACGTGACAAAATTTTACTTCTCGACCTGTTTTAATAGAAGTCCATATACGAGCTTATTATTACTCAATCATGACTTTAACAACCATCTGACTTGGCTTATACCTCTTTACTTACATTTTAGAATAAATCCAAGCTGCTATAAGCTTATGGTTCCTAATGGTGCGACGTAAGACAGTGTCTGGTTAAAATAACACGACGACGTCGGTCGTAACAAAGCTTCATAAGTTTTCGAAAACAAAAATTGATTCGAAAACTAGAAAAAAATCAAATCAAGACTCACGTGGTAATCTAGGACTTTGCTGTCGAAAGACCGAATTTCCTGTTATACCAATGCTAACCATGACTTAGCTCTGCATTTTTGCCATAGCGTCACAAATACCGCGTTGCTTTTTACTCTTGGACTAAACCTGGCGTACCGGCCAGTTCACGATCACCCATATCACCTATCTGTATTAGGAAATTATTTTTTGACATACATAATTTTGGGATTACATTTTGTACCGGGATTGCATATTTACCAATTCGTTTTTGAATAACAACAGACGCTCCCGGATTTTTCGACTTCCTGCGATTGATCGACAAAGCTACTACTACTCACACCTTTGTCTAAATGCTAACCTTAACCATTATTTCTTATGTTATGCCTCCACCGGCAGTTCAAAGAGGATTAGCGGGAGACGTTAAAAAATAAATCCCATAGTGACTCCACCGAACAAATATAGGATCAATTTGACACGAACACTCTTTTTCTGCCATTTTGGCTCTCAAAAGATAGAAGCGATGTCATTTGCCAGTAGCGAAAAAAAAATCCCTTGCGAAAATCCCAGTAAAAGGCATTTTTGTGTCAGATCTACAGGAACAGTACAGGGACATTTTCAGTTTCCTTTTTTGATTCTCAAACTGTAACAAAGGTGCATAAAATGGGTTTGTGAAAAGTGTGAATGGGATTTTAAAGAGGATTTATTTTTAATCGCTTGCCGAGAAGATTTAAATTTGTATGCTGATTTGCGTAATTTTTTGAGGATTTAATTAAGATTTATATTAATCGCGGATTAGTGTCCAGTGGAGACATGGTATTCCTTTAGCCGAATGAATTCAATACTCTTCATAATAGAATTCAAGGAAATTTTAAGTCTCGGCGTCTAGAGATGACGTTTTAAACATTGATCTGCGGACCAATCAGTCTTTAATTTTTGGGTGAGCGGGGACTTTTTCTTTAAATTTTTTATATATTTTTAAAACGAACGAAAAACAGCTTTTTCTCAACTTTTCTCAGCCAGAGATCACGTCACATTAAGCTCCTAGCCTTCGGGAGCTGAAGGTCAAGCTGACTTGCTCTTACAATGTTAAGAGGCAAAAACAATTGAAAAAAAAAACAGCCGCACGAAAATGTATTGCAGGAATCATGGTCTAATCAATATGCCTTGATTGGTGTTAAACCAACTCCAAGGATAGATCTCTCACGCTTAAAGCTATAGTCCCTTGAGGCATTGCAGCCGTTAAATCCCAAAAGCTCATGTTAAATCGGAAATAATGGCCCTCTGCTAATTAGAGTCTCACTGAAAAATTAACCGCTCCGACCCAACTTTAACGAATGAAATCATTAAAAACCACCAAAACGAATTGCAACTAATTAGTAAGTGGTGTGGTACCCCTTTCATCAGGTGTTCCCGACATGGCCGTCTCAAATAATGACATCAAATCGAAAATGACCGGGTTCCCATGAAACGTTTTTCATTTATCAGCTTAACATCCCAGCAACTCACGCAATACATTAATAGATTTTTGTATCTTTTTGTGCTGATGTTAATCAGATTTTAATGGAAACAATTAACAAAGGAAAAGTTATGAAACCATTAAGCTGCATCGCCGAACAGCAGTGGGCCAATCGGCCCACGTGACTTGAAAAATAAAGCATCTCAACCATCTATAGGTCTGCCTTTTACCTTTTCGCTTTGTTTAGAGATGAATTTCAAATTAATACGCGTTCTAGTGCCTTTTTTTTGGAAATTTTCCCACGAATTCGAGGAAGACTTTCGTGCCACCGCGTCAGTCGAAAAGCTATAAAGTAGACCCTAATTAAATGTGTGCGCAAGCATTAGCTTCGGTGGAAAGTTTCTGTATCTTCGTTGCATCGTGCGGATGGTACGCTATTGTCGCTTCGGTTGGTGCACTTAAGGTGCGCCCAACATAGAATTTCCGCGGCTTAATGAAGCAGCATTGTCTGCGGAAAAGTTGTACGAAAGGGTTTTTGCATTTGTGTGACAAAGTATTGAAAATTCTCGCCACGTTTGCCCAGGGGAAGACGGAGCCGAACACAGAGTGCCACCATTAAATTGATGATAAATGAAAGTTGGCAACCGATGTCGATTCATGGACTCTACAACTGGGTCACTCCGGGTCGTGGTTTCTTCACGCGCTAACACACTGGAAAAAGCTCATTTTTTTAAACCTGCGCCGTTCATTATGGATCTGAATAATCTCCATTCTTTTATCTGTCGAGTATCTAGAGAGAACTATCTGTTGTGTTGCTGCCCCTGAAAGTGGATCTACTCACGTTTTGTTTATCAACAAGTGAATAAATCAACGTGGGCATAATCTTGTTTTGAAAATCCGACAAAAGACACACAGAGACAGACGTCAACGCAATAAAACTGAAGTGCAAACGATTTGTTAGAAAAAGATACAAAAAAGAAAACAAAAAAAAAGTATATAAACGTGTGAACTTTTAAACTAAAACTCTAAGAGGGGGCTGGGTATAGGTAAAAACGATGCCTTACCTGTTAACAGGTTTGCGGATGAAAGGCACAAAAAAGACTTAACTTCAGGTTTCCTGCTGTAAATTGTTTTTTTTTTTTTAACCCGACTTTGTACTGCTTTGGTATCTACTACTTTTTGCAAAGACGTTACACAATCGTGACGGTTCGTTTGTGTAACTCGAGTCCAAAAGCAGTTCACGAAAAGTGAATTTTAATTGACGGACATTCATCTGTAATGACTTTTGAAATTATATGAGATTTAGTGCACGTTTCTCTGGACTTTTTTGCGCCATTGAAATATACATAGCATTTAGGTAGACAGGTGCAGTGATATCGATTGTGTGGTTTTTAAATATTAGCTATTTACTATCGGTCCTCATTCCAGCACATAAATTCCTCGAAACTACAGGTCCAGTCTTACAGTATACACCGACGCTGCATGAGACTTAAGTATAATCAGATAAATTTGATAAATCAAGATTTTGCCGAAAAAATAAAACTTTTAAAGTAACTGCGCCTAACAGTCAATGACATTTGAACGAAAAGTCAAAAGTCAACGAATTCTGAGACTTGATTCCGCCTTTATAAATCGTTTTGATATTTTATTTTTGTGTCGTGTTGCTTAAGCGACCAAAGTCGCGAAAACAAACTGGATGTATGCGTACATCTTTTTTAGTTAAACCACAAAAAATACTTCCTGCTTGCATACGGCGCGGCGCATTTAATATTTTTTCTGAAAAGGAACGATTTTCTCGAGAAAAGGCAAATTAGTTTTTATAACTTTCTCCATAGGAAGAATTTTGTAACTTTCTGATGCAACGAAGTCTTTCTTTAAACTTTAAAATAAATAAAATTTGCCTCTGCCTGAAACGCTTCACCAAGCTCAAAATGCTTCCCGAAAATATTTTTCATGGTCAAATTTATTCGCTTGACCTTTTTATGTTGTTTCAAAACAAGAAAAAAAGTGTGGGTCATAAGAAAACTTAGTCAAAAAGAAAGACTATCGTCGATAACAATGTAAAAATAAAGACTTTTCCACACTTCAAAGATATTATCTTCTGCGGTTTTTTGGCAGAAGATACACAAATATTTGCTTGAAGCGAAAAAATGATTTACTTATTTTTTGTAAACAACAAAGTGTATATAGAATTTCTTTTTTTAAGTTAAGTACCAACAATTTTGATGATTATACCCTGGCGGTGAATCCCGCACCGTTTTTGCTTTCGACATTTCGCCCGTTAATATTTCAACTCCACTAGTCGTAGACTAAACGTCAAAATAAGGGGGGTACGGCTATCAAGCCGTCGGTACGGCTCGGCCGTCAAGCCGAGAATCATTCTCATCATAATTGTTTGAATTTACGTAACTTGACATGTTGGCAATAAAAAAAAAAACAAAAAAAAAATTGGTTGGACCCAAGTATCGAAGCTGGGTCCTTGCGTTTGTCGATTGTAGGTGCTACCATCTGGATTACAGCCCCACTTCCATCTCGAATACAGATGGAAAACAGCCCAGTCATAAACCAACAACAACAAAATTCTGTTTAATCAAACTTAACTTTGGGAAGAATCACTTCAGTTTCAACAAACATTTCAGTGTTTAAACCAAACCAGCAAGTGTTTGGATAGCAAAACAATGGTTGGAAATTGTGCAAGTGCTATTTTTGTACTGAAAATTTTACTGTGTTTAAAGAAAACAAAGAAGTGTTTGCTTAAAACATTTTTGATAATTTATCTTCTACTTGGTTTAATGTTTTTTTTTTTGATAAAGAAATAATAAATAGTTGTTCAGTTTGCGTTTCCCATTGTTAATGGCTTTATCGGCCAGCTCTTCTGCGATATTTATAACAGTAGGCTTAGTAAGGTTAGGTAATTTATTTATGGAGTAGGCCACGTGATTGAGTCATTTAACTTAGAGTAGATGCTGCATCGACAACGTCATAACTCATAACAAAATGAATTGGTACTGCAACAAAATTGTCCGTGTTTAAAACTCTTTAATTAACAATGTTTAGTCTTGGCAATGTCATTTTAAGTGGCCAATTCCTGTTATGTAATGGGAAACTTTGGGTGATTCTTTTTACTTCAAGTCAGGACAACAATCTTGTCTTCTTCCCTTATACTCAATCTAGTTTTCATTCTCATTTCTATACTCATTCTGATTCTTTTTGTTGTTCTCAATCTAATTCTTATTTTCATTCTCACTCTCACTCTCATTCTCATTCCAATTCTCATTCTCATTCTCATGCTCATTCTCATTCTCATGCTCATTCTCATTCTCATTCTCATTCTCATTCTCATTCTCATTCTCATTCTCATTCTCATTCTCATTCTCATTCTCATTCTCATTCTCATTCTCATTCTCATTTTCATTCTCATTCTCATTCTCATTCTCATTCTCATTCTCATTCTCATTCTCAGTCTCATTCTCATTCTAATTCTCATTCTCATTCTCATTCTCATTCTTACTCTCATTCTCATATTTATTCTCATTCTCATTTTCATTTTCATTCCCATTCTAATTCTCATCCCCATTCCCATATGCTCATTCGCACATTCATACTCCTTCTCTTTCTTGTTCTCATATTCTCTTGCTCGTTCTCATACTCATCCCCTTTCTCAATATCATTCTCATTCTCTTTGAAGTCCATTGTAAAGGCTAGTCGGTGCAGATCAAAAATCCGCATCAGATTTGGGAGTCGTTTATTGCCAATGAAATTGGATACCACTTGCCAAACCTATTTTAAGAGATAGGAAAACACAGTCAGGCAGCTATTTTTCAGCCATGGCTAGTAGTGTTAACTTAAGAATGGTACTTTTGTTATCGATGGTACACCATCTTCACCACTTCAAAAAGTAGGTACACTCCTTAGATTCTTATCCTTATTTTCAATATAAGGAACACGTTGTAAATTATGAGAATTGGTGAGTAAAGCCTATAAATATTTCAATTAGGCCTTAAGCTTTATTTTGTGTGTAATTTTTTTCAGAACCTACCTGTCGACTGTATGGCCGAAGTTCCACTTCCATCAACCATCTGCGCCAAAGTTCCACTTCCACCTCGTGAGCTTAAAGCCCGTTTCGTTCTCCTGTATACTAAATGAACAAAAACCACATAAAACATTTTTATTAATCAAGCTGCAATAAAATATTTTCTACCAAATTCAAGTTATCCTTTTATGATCTACAATCACTTCCTGACTGTTGAAAAAAAAAACCTCCACGATCGTATATAAAATCACGCACCGCACCATCGTCCCTTACCTGGTGAGGGCCGCACATGCTGCACTTCTATAGATGACAAACATTTCCTTGGCACCAGACTTCTTATCTTCAGTAAACTTCAATAGCTCGGTCATATTGAATGACTACAATATACCAATATCTTCAATGGGAAATGGAATTGATTGCAGAAAACTACAAATAGCAGCAAAAAAAAAAGCAAACAAACAAATAGATAACGAAACAGTGCGTTCGTCTAGATAAGAAGCGGCAAAGTAAAATCGATAATCTCACCTGTGCATTAAGTAAGGTTTCCTCAATCGAACGATACATCACGAAATCGAAACATGTGATTGCCATTAATGCCAAGAGTATTATACGAGCTGATTTTTAATAACAAATCCGCTACACTTTATGTAGGTACTTTTTTGTTGTGAGCCATGTCTGGCATTCGATTTTTATTTATCGACATCGGTTGGTCGGTCGTTCTAGAACGCGCCGAATGCCATTAATGATGCATAACACGCGTTAAAAAATGCAAAGTCCAATCTCATTTCCAATCGCTATAATATAGGCCCCCTTTTTTTTTGGGGAACATTTTCTCATTTTTATTTTATTTGTATAATCAAAAAAAGGAAAATTTCAACAACTAATTGTAATGTATCTTGTTGCATATGTTCACCTCTTCACATCGAAATAATCGTAAAATTTAACGATCCTACACGCATAATACCAAATGTGTACCATTAAAGCGTATCTATGGGGGGGAAGTTTAAATTTTTACAAGTTTTTCTCCTTGTACGGCGCTGGGTGATTTAAATTTTCTAACGGTACCATTTCTCTATATACCTTGATTGGGGGGGCCTTTTTCTTTTATCGATGAAAGATCACAACCAATTTATAGCTTAATCGTTTTGGAATGAGCTGAAACAAGGTACATAAATTAAGCTAGTTAAGCTAAGAACCACATTCACTTGAGGGTTCAAAAAATGTAGCTACATATCTCAAACTGATAGCAAGGTGAGAAATTGCTGAAAATTAAAACATCCGCATGGTGCGTGATGCAGGTTCCTGCTTAAGAGAAAAAAACTATCTAAAAATTAATATATTCCTTCCTATACACACGTGCATAGTACCAAATTTGGTTATGCCATTGTTGTGGATAGACAATTTTTTCTCGCGGGGTGAAGAACTGTGAAACGGAAGGTAACAGATATGATATGCCTCTCACTCAAATGGCATATTGTCTATTGTTAACGTTTTCTTCATACCTCCCTGTTGTAGCACATACACAACTATCCATATTCAAGGCCATATGGATAGTGTGTTTTTTTCGTTTCGGTATTATTTAACCCTTCGGTGACCACGGTGTATGCTCTACGTTTCTACCTAATGGATTTATGTGATTTTTTCAGCCAGATAGAAGAAATGGGACAGCATGGAAAAATATTACAGGAAACACCTGTTGAGTAATCAAAATGGATACCCCGAATTTTACTTTGAATATTTAAAGTCAATTAATTCGGTAATTTGTTGGGAATCTAGTTACGAAGGGGTGAATTAGAATCTTTTCACATAAGGTATCTCAGGCTAAATTCCGGACAATATTAGTTCTGACTACTGCAGCTCGTCGTTGAACGATTGTGCCCTTTGGTTGCTGGTCTCCGCTTAGATAAAGTCATTCATTCGAGACACTATTTGATCACCTCTTCAAGTATTCTATGAGCTTGCAGGCTTTTCCTGATATTCGTAAAACTTGTGAAAATTCAAATTTAATCCAGGTGAAGTCGTAATAGGCAGTGCTCCCAAAGGTTCCTGAAGAGTTTTTAAATTCAAAAAGCACGCCTTTGTTCTAAGAGCCATCCAGTCTTTGTATGGAAACTGCAGAAGCTGTGTACGGATAAATGGCGTCAAATTCCGTCCTTTTGATGTGCGCGTTGGATTTCGCCAGGGCTGTGTTCTGTCGCCGCTCCTTTTCGTAGCATATATGGACTGGATGGTGAAGCGCGGTCTTGGCGAGCAATGTTTCGAATTGCCTGGTATCAGGATGAGCCATCTGCTTTTCGCAGATGATTTGGCCATCCTTGCATCATCCAAAGAGAAACTTCAACGAGCAGTGGATAGGTTTGCAGCCGTTTGTGGTGATGCTGGGATGAAAGTAAACGTGAACAAATCGGAAATCATGGTTGTTTCCTGAACTCCTGTGCAGTGTACCCTGCACATAAATGGAGTTCCATTAAAAAAGGTGGAGAAGTTTAAGTATCTCGGAGTCTTTTTCACGAAAGATGGGAGGAGTGATACTGAGTTGTACTGTAGAATTGGCCAAGCTGGAGCAATAGTAAAGGAACTGCGCCGGCCGGTCATCAGGAAGGCTGAGCTTGGAGTGAAAGCAAAGATCTCAGTTTTTAATTCAGTGTTCGTTCCGACCCTCATCTATGGTCATGATATTTGGGTAATGACCGAAAGAATTAGATCGCGGGTACAAGCTGCCGAAATGAGATTCCTGAGGTGCGTTGCTGGTGTTACTCTAAGGGATAGAGTGACAAACGTCAGTATTTGTGGGAATCTTAATGTTGAGCAGCTACTTCTACGAGTGGAGCGATCGATTCTTCGATGGTTTGGACACCTTGTTTGCATGCCCCCTGCCTGAATTCCTAGACAGGTCATGCTAGCCGAGATGCGAGCGCGTCGCCCCCCTGGTAGGCCAAGAAACTGGTGGTGGGATCAGGTAAAGAACCTCTATGAGTCCCGACTGGGGATTACGCAGGAGTCTCTTCGGTTGGTGGCGGAGGATCGAGAACGATGGAAAGACCATTTAGCCACCCTCGCTCCGCGACCCTTTTAAAGGATAAGCGGCATTAGAAAATGTTGATGATGATGACGCCTTTGTTCAAAGACGCTCTCCTCTGACACCTAACAAGCGGCACTTTCATCACATAGGTAAACAATTTGCAGCATGTTCCTTGGCTTACACGATGCTGTGTAAATAGTGAACAGAGTTGGTCCAAGCTCTGATCCTTGCGGTCTATTATCCAGTCTATGGGCGGATTTTTCATTAAGTCTCCTTTCTTTTCAGAAGATGAAGGTAAAATTGTCCTAACCTATACTATGTCTTACTATGTATCGACTAGTTTTATTACTTTGAAGTAGTGTCAAGCCCAATACTGATTTCACTGTGAGTTGAGGTATCAGTTCAGCCTTCTCCCCTCAGATTAGATGTGATAATTTGTGGCTTAGTTTCTAATAAGATCTTTGTGATAATTTTACTCGCATACTTTTCAACGTTCACTAGAAACTCTGAATGATTCGTTTAAGGTCAGTCCCTTATGGTCTTGTGAAATAGATAGAGCGAAAGGTTTTCGATTTATCCTCTGGCTTGGTGGCTGCACTTCACCACATTCAATGATTTCGGGCAACTTATAGCGTTTTCTTTTCAACACCGAATCGTTAACAAGTGTGGAATATAGAAAAAAAATGTTCTTTTCTCGTACACCTGAACAGAAGCGTGCTCATGTAACTGTTCTTTTGAAATCCGAATTTGTTCGACGTCGACACCGAACTCGAAAATTTTCCCACCAAATTATTTGACGGTGGAGGCTGGATGTAGTTTTGATTGTTAATATGACGTGACGTTTCGATTCAATTATCATTCGTGGTTTACAATGCGACTGAAATTGTATGAAATCGATAGCAACTTACCAAATATCTCAAATTTAAAGTTATCGAAATTAATTTTAAGTAAAAAGTACAAAAAACCGGCGCCAACAAAATAACGCTACGAATTGAAAAAAAAAGTAAACCAAATGAAATCAAAACACTTGGACGCTTAACCTGATGACTGCACCGATCCATGCAGTATTTGTCGTTCTGTACATGATGAATGAAACCGAGTGTACACCACACTGGAATTTTCGCGAACACCGAGTGCTATTTGACACATTTCGACGATGCATAAGCATTTTCGCTGTTGTCACTCATTCTTAAAGTTTTAACGATCGTTTTTGAATTCTATAAAAAAGCTGTGAGGTGCTCTCGGTTGCACCTACCCAGACATGGGCATTTACCTACTCTTGTTTCATGGTTATTGAAAATAGGAGACATTTTGACGATGCATTCAAAGGTAATTTTCGTTAGTGTGAGGCCTTCCTTCAGTTTTACGCTCGTTTTAAAATGATCTAAATGTTCTAAAAGAAATTATGTTTTCTTAGTTGCACCTACCTAGACATTTAGCTTCTTTTACCGAGACACGGGAAAGATTCTTGTTATTGGCTTTCTTTCGTTTTAGCTTTCTGAATTGTTTCTACTTTCTATTTCTTATAATTTTCATCAGCCTTTGTTTTTCTAACTCAACAATTTTTATTATTTCTTTCAGGTAAGTCAGTGAAAAAGAAGAGGGACATATATACGTTTTTACAAAAGAGGTAAGAGAAATACAGAGTAAAAACTTTAAATTTTACACAAAGAACGATCCCTACGAACCTCTTTTTTAAATTGTGCAAAAGCCACTTCCAGATTGACTGACCCCATCACCCATCCATCCCAAAATTGAGTAAACCTCGTTGAATCCATTTTATCCCTTTTAATAAGCATAATCCACCCATCTTACAATTCAATTAAAATCGTTCCACAAATGAAAACATAAATTATACCCAAACAATTTTATTTAATAAAACCCGCGCCGTCCTTTATTCAAAATCGTTAAGTTCTTCTCATTTTTCATTATTTCAAATCTCACCCTTGTCCCAGACCGAAATCCCAGACGCGCCCACAGCATCGCCCCTCCTTCGCTGCTCCAATTAAGTGTGAAAATCCAATCAAATGAATTCAAATAAATTTCCAAACGTCTGTCGAAAAAACCACCGCGCTTTCGCATCCTCCGCAGCCAAAGTGTTTTTCGCAACTTTAAGATAATTTAGTTAAACAATTTAAAATTTTACCCGTGAATTGGCAGCCGCCATCATACCCTCCTCATGAAGAGATTCGCGCTGCCAACGAAAATCTAATAAATAATTGAATCCGATTAATTTTGTTCGCCGTCATCGTTGTCGTCGTCACTGTTCCGATGACGCGGTCCTGGAAGTTTGTTTTGAGGAAATTTTGAGGCATGGTTCTTTCGGAGAGAGAAAATTTTGAATTTCAGAATAGCTAAATACTTTTCGTACTTTAGTCAGAAGATTTTTAAGCGTGTGAGTACCACTTGACTCACTTAAGCTCGTGAAGAAAATAAAAGGCAAAGGCACAAAGCCACTCCCTTGAGGTACTTCACAATTTTTCTGGCACTGTTTTGTTCCCCTCTTCATTTGTTATTCCACTTGTCAATATACTCGCTTATGTAATCGAAAAAGCCCTGTCGCTCCAAATTCGTCGACTTTAATTGCCCAACCGCGATATAAATCTCATAAATCTTTTGTTCGATTTCATTGAAGTCAGCTTTTTTCCGTCAGACAGCGATACGAATCTCCCTCGCTCTTTCGGTGCGCGCACAGTAAAGTCGTCCAAATAAGGCAAGACAAGATCCCATCCACCAAGCCTTTTATACAATTTATTTTTCGCTGTCAAGTTCATGTCAAAACGACACAAGGTGATCCACACGATCACAGAAATCGCGGGTGGATTACATTTATTTTCGAATCGCTATGTTGCCGAAACTGTTTTTTCGAGTGAATTAAGGAAGACAACACCACGATGAAGGCGAAAAGGTCTTTGAACGACCGGCTTAAAGTCGAACCGAACACAATTCACTGGATTTCTCTCGACACCCTACCCAAAAATGGGTTCAATGAATGGCTAGGCTGCACGCCAACTAATCACTGTTAAAGTATCTAGATGCACTAGCTTTTATGCAAATTTTAAGCATTTGCATGTGAAATGCAACTTTTAGTGCAGTGTAAATTATTTAATTGGATTGTTTTTTGCACTGCAGCTTAAAATCCTCGGGTACAGGGTGGTAGTTCTGCCGCTCCATTAAGTGGGTGTATTAGCATAATTCGCATAGATTATATCGTGCACTATGGGGAGCTATCGTTCTCACTATCGTGTGCAATATATTTTATCGCCATCGAATGCGAACTACGTTCCGCATGTTACAAAATGCAAATTGCATGACGTCGTCGGCTTCCACCCCATTTCGTTGGGAATATTGAAAGTTTAATTGCCATGCAATTAATTGTTTTTAATAGCTGTAGTTGGTGGGGGTTATTGTTGTTTAATGGTGTTTTGTTGTTGTATGCCCTTATTGTTATGATTTGCAATCGCATTGCGTATAGCTTGATCTTAAGTGAACTGTGTATGCTGAGCAATTGAGCGTGAGTGAGGAAAAAAAGAATGCTTCAAGCTAAGTGTGAGAACCAGCAAGAGAAAGTTGAAAGTGCAATATTAATCCGATGGGAATGAAAGAAGAATGATGCAAAAAAAAAACAGGCTTAATTGTGCCTGGTAGTGTTAAAAATGATTTTTTTTTTGATCAGTGTTAGAAAAGGCAGACGCTAATGAGTTTATTTTAAAATGAATGAAATGAGAGTCAAATGGAACTTTATTGTTGGATGGGAAATGCAATCACCGTTGGGCTTATTTCATCTCTTGGGATGAATATTTGCACGGGAGCAAATGGATTGAGCTCGTCTTTAATGGAAGGCATTTTTTGCGATCCTACCACAAAGAATAATAGAAAAAAGTTTTCGTCTTTATACTGCTTAAGTGTTGAGTTTAAAGCACTTTGGCACGGACCATAAAGTATTCCTTGTGATTAGCACCCTCAAGGTCGCAGGTCGGTCCTTGCATAGGGCAAACGACATACCTTAGTCTTTTTGTTCGTATAAAAAGAAGTGTTCCTGTTGAACTCTGACAGACAATAAGCAAACTTAAAGATAATAAAGCCCTGGGGAATGACCTGATCACTGGCGAAATATTGAAAGAACTACCAAAATGTTTACATGATAAACGCTTCTCTTAGACGCTTATACGTTCCAAGGCAATGGAAAGTTGCTGAAATCATTATGGTTCCAAAATCGGGGAAATGTGCAAATGATAAAAAATCTTATAGGTCGTATCGCAGGCCATATCGCTTCTGCCGATAATATCGAAAGTATTCGAGAAGCTTCTGCTGCGCGATTGCAACCAATAATTGCAGAAAGACGTTTGATCCCGCATCATTCAGACCTAACCATTCCACAATAGATCAAGTCTGCAGAATAACGCATGAAATTGCGTTAGAAAGGAAAAAAACATGTTCAAGTGCTTTCCTCGACGTATCGCAAGCCTTCGACAAGCTATGACACGAAGGCTTGAAATATAAGCTACGGCAAAACTTGCCGGAAAACATATTTAAAATGTTGGAAAATTATCTTGAAAGCAGACTCTTTCGTGTTAGGTGTAGCAGGGAATACTCGAGTTTCAAGCAAATTCGAGCAGGCGTACCCCAGGGAAGCGTCCTCGGTCCGACGCTGTTCCTGCTCTACACAAGAGACATACCTCTAGATGAAGAGACAGTCGTGGCCACGTTTGCGGACGATACGGCCATTCTGGCAACAGGTGAATTAGTCGAGTCATCAACGAGAAACCTCCAACGAGAATTGGACAGAATTTGTGTCTGGACGAAGACTTGGCGAGTCGCTGTTGACGAGAACAAGTCAACGCATGTGAATTTTACTTACAGAAGGACTAACAATTTACCTCTGTTCATAAATTGTCATAAATACCTTATGCAAATGAAGCGAAATATCTAGGGATGACACTGGACGCTAAACTAAGGTGGAAACCACACGTAAAGTAGAAGCGTTACGAGCTCGAGATTAGGCTCAGGGAAATGTATTGGCTTATCGGAAGATTTTCGACATTAAGCATATATAACAAACTGCTCTTGCACAGGCAGGTGTTAAAGCCGTCCTGGACATACGGTCTACAACTTTGGGGTTGTACCAAGCCGAGTAACATATCCTTGTTGCAGACTTTCCAAAACAAGACACTAAGAGCAATTGTGAATGCTCCATGGTATATTAGGAATAGTGATATTTACAGAGATTTAGGAAAAGCTACCGTGAGCGAAGAAGTAACAAACTTTGCTCGAAAGCTAAATGATCCGTACTCTCAACGAGACTCTTAACAATGTAAACAACGAACGACGACTATAAAGAACAAGACTCTTCGATCTAGCGACGTAGGGTGAAGACGCACGAACGAACGGTTTTAGTAGATTCCATCACTGGATAGCAACCTACCCAATGCGATAAACACTAGGGAAGCGTAAACTACTTGTTAAGTTAACTTAGTTGTAGTCAAGAAGTATTATGAGAGAGCGAAAATTTACTGCTATGAAGTGCGTTCTGGCAGTTTCATAATGTCTCTCATAAATGGGTGGTTTTTTACCACGTGTATCGGCTACTTCAGTATTATATTCCTGCTACAGTGGGCGTATTGGTATCTTATATCGGCTACTTCGGTATTATATTCCTGCTACAGTGGGCGTATTGGTATCTTTAAAAGATTTTGGAGTCTTAGCCTCCGTCCACCCTAATTATTCAAAAAAAAAAAAAAAAATTATTCACCTAGGACATGTTAAGTTATCTCCTTTTTAAATGTAGTAATTTGTAATATCTTACAAAGTTGCTAAAATAGCGTTTGCTCTGCGGTTCAGATATAATTCAGAGATCAAAGTTCAAAGAAAGAACAAACAAATGGCAAAACTTTTGGATGGCGAAAAGTTGTTTAAAAAAAAAAATCGCCGGAAAAAACAAACTCTGTCTGATTGATTAGGAACTTTATGAAATCCTGTCTACTCAGTTTGTTCCTGAGGTGTCTTCTATTCCTGAGCAGACGTCTATATAACGTCTGGAATAGTATAGGCGGCCCATTGTAAATAGCGTACCGTAAAATTCCCCCACCTTAACTTGATACTTCTCCAGTTAGATTTTCCGAAAGGCCCATATTTACAAAGGCCGGTTACCAAAGTTGCTTCTCGGTAGGGATTTAAAAAGTCGATGTGCGCTACTTAGCCTTGATTAAGGCTTGATATACGCGTGAAATATATTGAAAGACGTATAAAATATATTTATGAAAAACTCTGCTAGTTGTATTATTGCTTTTCTCCGTAAAGGCATAACACTTGCGGGTGTAAGCATTGGTGTTTCTGTGCAGAGTCTTCATGTTGGCTCATCAACGTTTGTCTTAGATCGGGAACTACTGTTTCTCTCCTATCTTTTCTATCCTCAAACTCTATCCGCTCGCGATGTGCATCGCATCTTAAGGGCAGTCATAACCCCTAGATCGCGAGTTAATTGTCAAAACAAAAAAGTAAAACTTGAGGAAGACACTTTTCTCTGGCGAAAAGCATAGCTATGGCGTTTCTTTAGTAGACTTTTGTTGCAAGTGTCGGTAAGCAATGGTAAAAAGAGGGAGCAGGTCTCCTTATCGTCCTGATTTTCGCTCAGCTATTTTCTGGGTATTTCGATATTGTTCATGCGGTCCACAAGACTATGTGATTGCTGGAGCGCGGTGTCATTTCTCTGACACTGGAGCGCGGTGTCATTCAGAAAAAAGGTAAAACGAACTTAGACCTGGGGAAGCCTTCAAGTTCGGAGGCGAGCTTAGAAACTTCTGGGTACTATAACCAGAGGATATTCAGGGCATGCGTCGGTCTTAGTAAAAATAATCTGCTAAAAAGCGAACCCTTCTGAATTTTGTTGCAATAAGTTTAATGGGCCTCCGGAACACATTCTGCAATCCTGTGGATCTCTAAACAACAGAAAGATAAAATTAGAAGAGGATTCTAATTCCTCATCGTGTTGCATTTTTTGTTAGAGATTATCTATCCTCCAGCCAGTATGTTCTGGTACAACGGTAATTAATTCGATGGGCATCGATTGTGACAGGTAGTTAGCGTTTCCGTTGTTGGTGTTTTGGTGAAACCCTCTTCTAAAGCAATATGTTAAGCAATATGCTTTGCAATATATTTAGCAATCTGTTTTGTAGAAACGAATTCGGTTTAGCATATGAGGTATGTAAGGTAAGGTTAGGTCGAAGTGACAGTGGGGTTCAAAGAAAACCGACATACCTACACCAATGTGTAGGTCCATTGTGATAACGATCATTGTGATGATCGTTGAACCATTTTGAGTTATTGATGAAGCGTAAGAGATTTTTCGTTTCGGTGGTGCTTAGATCGCTAAGATCCTTATAGAAGAAAGCCCCCAAGTGAAGATTTAGGTTCTTTGAAAGTATACTAATGAATCTTCCATCATTGAGCATATTCTGCAGCAGAATGGTGGGCTGTCTAATCGAATCAGAAACTTGATCGTCTAGATCTTATGAAGACTCTGTAAAGTCTTAGTGTTGTGCCCTATAGATACACCAGTCACAGGCTACAATTCTTCAACATTTGCTTTAAAAGGAGATTCTTTACCAGATTACTGGGAAAAAGGGAACAGGACAAAATAATTTGAACGAGGTGTTAACACCGCCGAAATACATTTGGGTACGAAATGAGCGTCGCCACATACGCGGGCAACTACTGTAAAGTCCTGGAATTACAAAAAATCCGTAGATTCGATAACGACTACCTTAAGTGTTTTTTTTTTTTAGAAAAGTTAGGGATCATAATCCAAGCTTACCGAAAAACCCACGATCTAGTCTGACTTGCCGAATCTTATTTACCTGTAATCGTATCCAACCACTCACCGTCCTTTTTATATGACTGTATGACTGTTTCTGGCTTTCCTGACTTCAAGCTCTTCGCATTTGCACCTCAGCTTACCCCACATGAAATCGCCACTATTGTAGGCTCTCTTCTTCTCTTTAATGGCTTCTTGGGCTTCAGGTTGCAAACGAGACAGTTCGTTTTGTACCACCCGCCGGTACACAAAGCCGCTTCATGGCACCAACATTTTCTGAAGAAGCTATGACTGCTGTAAAAAGGGTTCCATAATTCCTTTTTAAAAGACTAGCTGGAATCCATTAGAACTTCTCCAAAACGGGGTGGCGGGTGGTACAGTCCAGAGTGGATCTGGGCCTCAGCTAACATGCTTCGCCAGCCAGCACTGTCTTCAGCTAGCCGTCTCCAGTTTTGCACGCTTAGTTAGCTAGGATCCCCTTTCATTTGTGTGCACCAACTTAGTTTCGGTGATCTTTTTCAAAGTGGATTCGACGATTTTCCGGGCTGCGACGTTGGATTCTATTCGCTCTAACCCTTTCTTTCACTGTACAGCTCGAAAAGTTCAGTGCTATATCTACTTCTACACTATCTCTCTATGAAGACGTATCCAACAATCACCCGAAGGGTTTATCTTTGACATGGTTCACATGGTTCTACACTATGAAGCAGAGCAGGCATAATGAGGGGGTCCAACATGGAGACTTTAGTTGCTCGAGAGTTAGCTTTGCTACTCGATTGGCTTCTTTTATTTTACCCAGGCAAAGAAAGTCCATATATGTATACAAAGTTATAGCTGTCCATGGTGCTGGTTTCTTCATGACATCGGTCTCTTCTTTATGACCAAAAATTCCTGGTTTTGCCCTCATTGACTGCTAAGCCCATATTTGGAGCTTCCATCCCAATATTCCGGAAGGAATAAC
Organism: Neoascia interrupta; assembly: GCA_947623515.1. Taxonomy (NCBI): domain Eukaryota; kingdom Metazoa; phylum Arthropoda; class Insecta; order Diptera; family Syrphidae; genus Neoascia; species Neoascia interrupta. The sequence continues at coordinate 12,434,172 of OX392463.1, forward strand.
GCTGTGTTCCTAGGATTATGTCAATTTCGTCTGCACATGCGAGTAATTATGTTCACGGGCTTTTTAAAAATTGTGCCTCTGGTGTTGGCGCAGGAGCTTTACAAAATTCTCTCAAGTATGATGATGTTACTTGAAGTTACCTGATGTTATAATGAAGTCACATAACAGCGCGTCGCCTTGACGAAATCCGTTTTTAATATCAAGGGGGTTGGTCTTAGGCGACCTCCTCCGTGCACCAAGTGACGGGTTTACAGGGATGCCTCAACTAGACATCATAGCTCATCTCTTAAAGAACGATGTTTTCTGCGCAGCCTTTAAATCGAGCAAAATAAATCCCAGGGTGGAAAGGTAATATTGTCGCTGAAAAAGAACTTGTACTCAACCAGATTTTAGCCCAACCCTTCTCAGAAGTGCGAAACATCACTTTGAACTTTGTCGGAATTAGGTTCATTGTGAATGAATGAACATTGTTTGACAAAAAAGTGTTCTTAATGGTCAATTCCATAAACACGACATATGGCCAAAAATTGCACTCCGAGCTTTTTTTGATCTGGGTTATTGTGCCTCATGTACCGACATGATCAGTGATCCTCACCTGATAGACTAGTTAGTGACGAGAAAATCCATGCTTGGCACTTTGTCCAGAGCAGGATTAACTACGTTCAAGAAGGCTTCATTTAGACCCTCGATTTGGTGCATAACGTAACTGAACTTGGGGCAAAGTCGATCGTTTAAGCCATAAGATCGCAGCCCTCGCCATTAAATTAAGCCAAACAGCCATAATTTTGAAGAGCGTCGGAAAAGAGGAATCGACTTGAAACTCACTAGTACTTTAGGGATAGGCGTATTGTGAAGGTTTGGTCTATTGGCTTTTTGCCAGGCTGTGAAGCAGCACTCACAAATTGCGATTAGTGAGGTGCGAAATGTCTTATGAATATTACATAGTGCGTGCGCAATAAGATTTTGTGCAGGGATATGCCTCGACAGTTGGTAAACGTACAACCAATAAAACTTCTTCTTGCAAAAATTTGAAGCTAACCCCTAGACTATCTGATTAAATACAAACTCAAAGTCCAAAAACTATGGTGCCTCCTTTAGTCCCTTGGTAGGAATGTTTCTCATAGCTCTTGAACAACCAGGAACAAAACATCACACATAAAATGAGGCACAACAGTTGCCATGTATTGCGACGTATTTTTCCTATAGAACCCTGAAAAAAGGGTCCACCAATCATACCAGCCAGCCCTACCAACTGTTGCATCTTTGCTGTCTCATTAATCATTCGGACAAAATAATAATCCCTGATGCTTAAAAATAAGATCCTTGCACAAAAGCCGTCTCATCACGGCAGGTGCAATACAAAAACCCGTCGTCGTATCGTAATCCTGAAATTCAAGATTCAACAGGGCAGCAAAAAAATACGGAAAAAAATTGGTAAAATAAAACAAACTCTCCCAGGCCATTATTTTTTTGGCAGAAAAAATGACAAACAAAAGCCGTCGAGACAGAGAAGATTTTAAAAGCAAAGGATCCACAACAACAACCTGTGATTGCATTCGAATCGACGGTAAACATCCAGCTCTTCAAATAAATAAAGAATTCCACGGAATCTCTTATGGTTTTTTTTGTATCTCTGGGTACTTCATCAATACAGGTAAAGATACATGTTTACCTGTATTTCTATGACTCCAATTCGCCTATAGACCTAAGCGACAATGAGACTGGCCGAAGCAGATGTACCTATACCTGCCTATGTGCGGACTTCTTTCAGATGATTCATCCAAGAGGAAGAAATCAGGAGAGAGAACAAAAAAATTAAAAAATAATGACCAAGGATCAGAGCAACAAAAAACAAGTCTCTGCATGTGGAGGAACAATCAACCAGCATCATTTGGAATTTCGATACGAACCCCTCCCCCTTTGTTTGGTGAATCTCGACTTTTAATCTTCCCAGCCGCACAGAGGAGAATCTGGAAAATCATTGTCTAATAGTCAGTTTGGAGGAAGATATTATCTCACTTAACAGATAGACCGCAAACTTTAATAGATGGCCGTCCATGGAACACGAATTGGAAACAGGTTCCCCTTGGCATAGCACAACGGCATGGCTGCTGCTCCATAGGTGTACTGTTCCTTGCTTAACAGCCTCCAGCTTATTGTAGTGGGTTCATTGATGCGTGCACCTTTCCATGGTCCATCGTGAAGCGAGCCCAGTCCACCTTTATACTTCTTCGTATTTCTGTTTGTTTATCGTTTGTGTAAAGACCAGACGGGTTCTAAGAATTTTCTAAGAAAATTACTTTCAAGACGAGCGGTAAAATTACTGGGCGCATCCACGTTTCATGTGAGCACGAGATTCTTGATAATGAACAAGACCGATGATTTTAATGATGACTGGACAGAAAGAAGATGCAACAGGAAGATGGTACAAAGTAAACTTGAAAAAAAGAAAAAAATATGATAATGTACCAGAAGGCTGAACGTTTAGACCAGTTCCCTTTGTTTTGATTCTCCTTGAGTACACCCCGTTCCTCTTGTTCAAGACGCGAGGTAATTTCCTTGTCCAGCGCGGCACAAATAAAGTCGGATAACTTATGGGCCATGAGGGAGATGTAACCTTTGCAGATAAGTCTCTGTGCTATGCTGGGCACTCTTCCTCAAGTCGCTGAACCATAAATTTTACCCAAACAGATGGAAGGGGGTAATGCTGAGATTCTTAAGATTGGATTAAGCTTTTTGTTTTCTTTTATCTTAAGGAGAGGAATACTCATACTTAATAACCAGCTGGGAGGCGTATTGGGAAATTAAAATTCTTCAACCTTTTTTTTTTGTTTTCATAACGTGTTGGACTTGTTGTAAACGTAATTACAGTGACGGTGTTTGGCGATTAGTTTATGCAATGTTTTGAAAAGTTAAGCGAGCCATGAAAATTTTACAGGACCGGTTGGGAGTGGGGATTAAACACCGTTAACATCGGATTATGTGTGGACTGAGAGATAAGAGATGAGTTAACGATTGTTTGCGTGCCGCGAATGGGCGATTTGTTTCCAAATTATAGGGGTTTGGGATCCCTTTTTGTAAATGTGAGTTGCAAAGAGGAGAACACGGGCAAGCAGGGGAGTTATGAGTAGTTTTGATTATCATGGAATAAATGTGTCTATTCGTTTAGGTGTCTTACGTGTCTGTAGGTGTTAGCATAAACCAACGGCAGAACGTTAACTGCACGACGTAATCGTCACCGCCTATAGTCGCCCTTTGAAAAAGCTTTGAGTTTTTGAGTTGCTGTTTTCTTGTAACAAGCAACTCTTTTATTTTTCAAATAAAATTTAAATCATCAAATTTCATTCACCAAGGGACAACTAAGTGAGTCTTTTGTTTTCAGTTTCAAGAATTTCAACTTCCTGATCTCTTAGTCTAATAAAAGTTGGACTTTTTTTAAAAAGCTTATGCTGCTTTGGAAAAATTGTATCGTCGTGACAAGAAACTTTTCAGATTAACCGCGTCAATAACTATTTTTAATGAGTACAATACTAGACTCACCTCGAACGTTTCGCTCAAGTTGCATTGAGCGTGGTCACCGGGAAACTGCTATGAAAGTGTTATCGCTGAGATCGGCCGCGTAGATTGTAGCGGCGCGTAGACGGTTCTGACTCATCTTGTTGTTGTAGTTGGGATGAAGGTGGTTGAGAGCAAACTGTACTAACTACATCACCGGATCTTTCTAGGATGATTGGGAGTTGACGTGTGATGTTAATCACGGGGTCCCATGTACGCGAAAGTTTAAAACTATCATCACTATTGAAGTTTTGGTTTCAATCGCTTCATGGACCAATCGAGGGATGTAATGCGTTTCACGAGCTAAGAATTTGGCTTGATCAAAATTGATCCAGTGGTGTTCATCTGGATTATCCAAGATATGTTCGCATATTGCAGATTTTTCCAGTTGTTTTTTAGTCACCGCACTGATTGATGTGTTCCTTCAAACGGGTTGCAATACTGCTTCTGGTTTGCCCTACATAAGACGACCCACAGCTACAGGGGACTGTACAGGGTAGACGACAGCTACAGGGGACATAAACGCCCGGCGTTTGAAGAGGAAAGTAATCTTTCGGTGACGTTAGGTAACTTTTCACCTTTTTTTGGTGTGTTAGAAACATGATTTTATCCCATTTTTCTTGAGTACTTTTTCTGCTCGGTCTGTAACACCTTTGACGTATAGTAAGAAAGCTTTCTTGTCTAAATTGCTTTCGTCCCTTTCTCTTGGCAAATCTGGCTTCCATATTCTTTGCCTTTTCGTATAGCCGTTTGCTTTAAGTACGTCGTTGATTGTGTCATAGTTTTCTTTTGTGTTCAAAAATCATAATTTTGTACACAAAAGAAAACTATGTTTAATAAAACTTATCAGATTCGGACTTATCCTTTTAATGAGTTAACAGAAATTGAGAGAGAAATATGAGATGACAGGTTATTATCTCGCTAAAACCTTTGGGAACCTGGTTTTACGAGGCCGAAGTTGACTTGGTTGACGTTGCAAGATTTCTGATGTGTAAAGAGTTTTCAGTCGATTACAGTTAAAAATTTTAGTTGCTTTTTAATGTCGTAAATCTTTGCCTGAAAACTAAGAAATAAATGTAGAGGAGATCGCTAACTCATCTTTATGAGGGATCTTAACTGAAGTGATCTGAACTAAATAGCGCTTAAAAAGGTGCAACAAAGTTTACTGAAGACAGAACTGCCACAACAGAAACTGACAATGTGTCAAACAGTGAAACTAGAAAAAAAAACAAAATAACCTTGCTTAGGCCGCTAGAGATCTTAAACTAAAGAAAAATTTAAAATTAATGACCTCATTAAGTTTAAACCATCCAAAAATTAAAAAAAAAAATTACTACCAAATAATTCTCATCGATTGCTTCCGTCTGATGCACATCACTCCTGGGTATTTACAACAGCCTCTGGCTATCCCATTAACCCCTGTTGCAGGTAGGTACATTCTGTCTGGCTCAAGTTCTGTTCCATTAGGCTGCGAAATGTGACTGGGAATTCGATTTTGCAATGTTTAGATTAGCAAACCATTAAGACGGAACAAGGACGGCAGAGCTTTTAGGCACAAGGTTCAAATGGAAATGCTCTGTTACCAATCTGAAAATTGAAATTTCACTGTCAAGCGTGCAAAGGAAGCTGACATAAGCAACCTGAATTTGATAGTAATTCTTTGTTGTTGTTTTTTTTTTGTGTTTACGTTTCTTGTATAAACAAGAAAAAACACTTTTCCATCCATACCGACAGGGATAACCGTGTCAGACAGATTTAAAAATCGACGACGTGCACATGACATGAGACAAGGTGAAGCCCCTGTCTTGTGTCCTTTATCATCAGTGCAAATCGCACAGCGTACGTATAAAATACACCCTGCCCAATCCATAGATTACTCCCGCTGAAATGCCAGACCCGATGGACGACAAGACGGCGTATAGCGAACTTTCTTTCTTCACACCGGGAGTTATTTTTAAGCCTTTCTTCCTGTCACGATTTCTTTTGATTACTCTACACAGTGAGAGGATGCAACAGGCCAGGAGGTTCTCTTTGCAAGTCTGTCCAAGTCTTCTACTGGCATTGAATGCTTAAAGAGGTTACATGATGGAATTTTTATTTATGCAAAACTTGATGATTAATATAAATAAATAAGGAAAAAATGCTATTTTTTGTCCCAACACTGCAGACATGGATGAAAAGATGGGAAAACACTGAGTAGACTTTGCGTTTGACAACGTCAACGTGGATTCATTCAACCGACGCGCGGCGCGCATGCTATGGAATTTTTAGTTTTGTCATTCGGTGAGCAACCAGCCGTATAACTTTTGCATTCAAAATGCCAGGTGAATGGTTGGTGTGGGAATTCCTTCAGTTGGGATTGGGAGGGACAAAATAAGTGGATAGCCAAACGTCAAACAAGACCATAGTGGGGAGGAAAAGGACAGCATGGAAATAAAAACGCCGCCGCACCATCAAAGTGAGAGAACAGAACAAAATAAACAAACAACCATGAAGCGTAACTTTTGGTACATACAGCGGATGTCAGGTTTTTCAACTTTTCATGAGGCCGTATAGCTTCTGGTCTTATACTTTTTTGGAAGAAAAGGTATAGTAAAAAACTGTCATGACAGCAGATAATATACCTCAATCCAGTTAAAAGTTTTTTTTTTACTGTTGTTTCGAAAGAGAATGTTACTTACCATCTTTGTTGACAGTTCACTGCGATATGTCAATGTATTTTTAAGTATTAACTTTGTTTTTTATGGGTAATTAGAAACAGGAATTCTATCGACCAATTATGATTCAAATATTTACGTTGAATGCTGGCCACGATTAGACGGCCATCGTAAACTGTCATTGCGTTGATAGCTTTACATTATTCGCAAATTTTGCTTAATGTAGAGCTGCCGATATAACACCATTCTTCTTATCTTTCTCTGGGTCTCTTGATGGACAGGTTGGCAAATTTTAGCGAAAGCCACTTGTTGGACCCGTCACCTCATTTTTTGGAAATTTAAATCATTGTAGCCCTATTCGGACCAGGTTCCCGGGCTGCGTCAACTAAATTACATGCACAATATTGGTAGTGCCTTCTAACTGAGCCAATCTTAATTGTTATGAGCTTGAACTGAAATCTTCGTGTTTTTGACATTCTTTGAGAGGTCAATTATTCATCCTCATTGTCGTATGATGTCGAAGTGCCACTGTGACAGCTGTTTGCACTGTCGTTGCTCGCGGCGCTTTCTCTGGGTGGTAATTTGGAGGTTTTCGTTTTCGCCACTACTACCTGAAGTTTATTAGAAAGAATTGGAGTGAATACAGCAAAACAGATTCGAAATTTGAACGTTTTGTGTCAAGCCCCAACATTTCCGATGAGCTTTTTATCTTGTATTTTTGGAGTCCTCAGAAAATGGCTTATTCAAAAGTAGTGTCAGACAGTCATGAAAAATTCCAAGCAAACTTTAATGTCTTTCACGCCATGTAGAAAATACACCCTATTCTCACGTTGCATTTAAAAAAAAAACCCACCTTCACAATCGACCTTCGCCCTAATACATTGAACTGCTACAGAATTTATGCACTCACCCATCTGACCTTAATTACAAAAAGATAAATCTGTATATAGCCAAACAATGGCGAAGGAAAATATTCAAAAATAAATCCTTGTGTGCATTCTTTGATCCGTGTCATCCAGCTCAGTAAAAGCGAGGTGCTTTTACTGAGCTGTGGTAAATTGATAAAGAAAAAAATTGACAAAAACCAAAAACTAAAATAAATTACCAAAGAAACTTTGGCATAACTTAGGTTTGGCATCAAGAAGAAAACTCCTCTTCATCTTGCTTGGCTTGCTTCCTTCCTAAGCACACCACGACACGAGCGAGGGGCCAACATTCGACAACAAGATAAACTGCCAACTAACTGAAGTCACGTAGAACACGTAAATTGTTTTGTAGCCTGTCTACCGTCTCGTTCATCGTTCAACTCTTTTACGTTAGCATTATTCGTTTTATCTTGCTGCAGCAACTTTCAATATATACAAAATATATTTTTTTGGAGGAGAGCAGACTCCTGTCCTGGTGTATAGGGTACCATCAGCTCACTGTATTATACAGCAGGTCAGAGTCCATTGTCGACTTCATTTATCACAATGTGTCGTTTCACCTTCTTCCATCACCGCATTGCGGTGAGGCTGGGAATCCCCATCCTTCATGGGGTAGCAAACGAAAGGATAAAGTTTTCTCAAAAAATATGTTAAATGTGTTTTATGTAAATCCTATTTGTTATTTTGAGTACCAAACAAATTTAAGTGGCGGATGGTGAAAGGGAATAACCGAAAAAAGGCGTTGAATTCATCTTGAATGATGACAAGTTGTCATCTGGTTTCTTCGTGGATTGTTTTGGTTGACATCTCTTGTCTAAGATTGAAATTGCTAAGGAAACACGAACCTCTGTTGTTTTCGAGAGAACATTTTGCTCTGTCTCATCTTAAAAGATTTGAAAAGAAGTGAAAGGTAATCCAGGCATTAACCCGCCATAAGTCGGGAGCAGTCAATTAATTCAGTACCTAAATGGAAAACATGTTTTTTTAGATTATCTTGAGAAGTTAGCATTTTTCGTCATTTAGCTACCGCCAACTGGACCAAGATTATTCATTTCAAAGGTCAATTCCAAGTTGTTGACGTACCACGACCACCTAATTGGAGGATCTCGAATCACTAAAGCTTCTCGATGACCATCAGTGCGCCTTCGTAGCAAACGGTTTACCAGTGATCTTTTGATTTTTTTGTTAACATTTTAAAGAGTCTCAAATTTCGGGTGTCCAAATAGCCTACATGATCTGTATGCATAGATAACGCACATACAACAACAAGATGTAGTCTCAAATTTATTAAGCCGAAATTGTGTGCAGCTTGTACCGATCAGTTTTTTCAGTGGAGAAAATTATTTTTGTATTCGCTTAACTTAATCGGTCCTGGGCGCCTTTTATCACGCGCAAAACTAATACCCACCGTAACTGCACTACTCCACCCACAGAGCTCAGTTTTAACACCAACACTCATTTTAAACTTTTGGTTATATTCTTCTGTAACTTTATCCAATATATTCAGTTGCTGATGACAACTCTTTGCACATGCATTAGCTTAGCAGTCTCAAGCTGCTAAGATGGGAGTTGCAACTGGGTAGCTCCCATTAAAAATAGGTTACATTTGAATTCTCAAAATAACATATAAGTTTTGTAACGCTTTAGGTATGCGTTACACGTCACTTGTATGCCGAAAACATACAGTTTACAACGATTAGTTAAACACCAATGCTTTGCCAATATGTCAATGTTACAAGAAACACAACAGAAATTGAATCCCACACAAAAGCAACTGATTACAACAATAATTATCAACTAAAGCAGCGATGTAAAATCACCAATTCAGCAATGCCGGTGAACCAACTTGAAAGCACCAGGTTATGCAACTTGCAACTGAAAACCAAAAATCGTTGTCCCCATTTTATATAAGAACTTGAAGCCGTCATTCGAATAAGACTGTTATTTGTCTTTAACAGAATTTCGGTTGAAATAGTTGAAAATTTTCTGTAAGAGAACATAAGAAAAAAGTTAAAATTTCGTATGCACTACATTATTACACAGGGATAAAGCAGAAACAGAAACAGAAAAGCGATCAGACAGAAACGATGAAAAAGAACAGAAGCAGTAAAGGAAACAAAAAACAGAAACTGCAACAGAAACGAAATCGAAAACAGAAACAGAAAAAGAACCAGAAACAGTACCAGAATCAGAATCAAAAACAGAAACAGGATAGAAACGGAAACAGGAGCAGAATAGAAACAGATACAGAAACAGAAACACTGATAGAAACACACAACTTTTTCCTTGTTTGAAGTTCAGAAAAAGTAATAAAAGAGACCGGCACTGGGCTTGCCCCAACACATATTTCATTTCGTCGCTTTGTAAAAGTTGCATTTCGAGAACTTTATAAAACAGAATTAAGAAAAACAAGAAAAACAAACTGAACTAAAATATTGTAAAAAGAATATCGACTCAAGCTGAATTTTGACTTCAACCCTTTCTGACTGTGTTATTTTGTTGCTTCTGCAGAACTTACACTGAACCAAAAAGGTGCGTCATATTGACAATAAAGTTCGTCATATTGAAGAAAAAAGTTGTCATTTTTGAGCCAATGGTCGCGATTGTCAATATGAAGAAATTCTGTTCATCAAATTTAATCGGTTGTCAATATGACGAAGACGGTTTTCAATATGACAATCTTAATTGTTGATATGAAAACCGCAATCGTCAATGTGATGAATGCTTTCTTAATATTGAAGATTTCGATTTTCATATTGAAAATCGAAATATTCAATATGAAGATTGAAGTTTTCATATTGATAATTTCGATTTTCATATTGAAAAACGAAGTTGTCAATGCGATTATCACAGTTGTCAAACTATTGGCTACAGTAATCGGTTCGTTGATGGGATGAAGGCGATTTTGAATGAAATGAAAAAACTTTCAGGTTGAAAATTTGGGTTTGCAAAATTAAAACCCCAAATAATTGGAAACTTTATGTGGATTCAACTCCAAAATTCTTTCACGTTCTTCCGCTTGCGATTTATTCTTAATGAATAAAAATTAAAAAAAAAAAACAATCTAAACCAAATTTATATAAATCTTTATTTTTTTCTTTTTGAAATGTACAATAAATATAGTTAAAAAAATTAACTTAAAAACTTAAACAAAATTTACGAAATCTCAAAAGAAAAACCAAAAGAAAATTTAAAAAAAAACTGAAAAGAAAAAATGAGATTAGTTAAACATTTTTTTTATTAATGTTATTTAATGTTAACATTCAAATAAAAATCTATGGAAAAAAATACAAAAACAGAACATAAAAAACTCAAACGAAAAAAAATACAGAAAAGTTAAATTGGTTATAAATATTTGCAAATGGATACTTACATAAAGCTGCGTTTTAACAATCAAAGCAGCTTTCACAAAACGACTATTTATCAAGCCCGTTGCGAGTATTTTCACGAACATAGCAGAACTGAAATGAAATCATGCTCAGTCATGATGAGCTCAATCAGGCCTAAGCCCCAATTTTCATAATGACAATTGCCATTTTCAGTGTGATGAATACTCAAAGCAAAATCTTCACATTGACAACTGCAATTGTCCTTATTACAACCAGGTTCATCAATGTGACAATTCGAAATACGGCAGTTATTTTACTTTGTAGTATATCGCCTTTTCTCGTGACTCATTCATGCGAGTGTTCATATTGACAATCGAGATATTCAAATTGACGATCTTAGTAGTCGCATTGACTATTTCATTTGTAATATTACAATTACGTTCTTCAGCTGCAATACGTCTCAAGACTTGAAAATTTGGTTGTCAATATGATGAACTTTAGTTGTCATATTGAAAACCGAAAATTGACAATCGGACAGTTGTCATATTAAAAATTTGGTTGTTAAACGTGTCCAATGCCATCGAAAGTTTTGCGTCATGTTGACAATTTTGTTCGTCAATGTGACAATTTCTGGTTAACAACCGGCGATTTTCAATATGACAACCAATAATTTTTTCAGTGTAGTAAAACAGAATTTTCTTAAGTATTATTTTGAAAGCAGAATTTTTTAAAACGACCCTATTTATTATTAACCCAGACTGAACTATGTCCCGTGAAAAACATTAATAAAAAATGTTCATTGTATCATTGAAAACTTGATATTACAAGATAACACTTCCAAATCGGGCACAATTTAAGGAGTATTAATACTTTTTTATCTTTTTACACAACCCAGGATGTATATTTTTTTATGAGATATGATCGATACCGACAGGTGAATTGATTATGTGAAGGCCAGAGGGCTTTTGAAGACTTGAGAGATGAAACTTAGGGCACGGGTTGGTTATTATGATGCAAAGACAAAGTTTTTAAATTGGTTATACCCGCCGACGGTAACGCCCACCATTGTCTTGAATGTATGACAACCTCCAAAATGCATTTTATTAAAAATAACATTTTGACCAAGTTAGAACAGACATACGAACCTTGAATTTGTTGGAAAAAATTGGATCTCCCACCCCACCGACCACTCTTAACAGATTTGCCACTTTTTTAGATCTTTAAAAACTTGATACCTCTTCGTTCTAAATAAAAAAAATATTGAGCTTACGCCCATTTCTGGTGGTATTGCCTATACAAATAGTTCGCATGCAATGCTAAAATTACGGCCAAAAAACCTCATGATAGGGCGAACAGGGTAGGGTATAGGGACAGACAGTTTAACTCACTTATTTGTCCTGTTATATGCATGTATTTGAAGGTCCTGATACCGAAAATATGTGTAAATAAGTCACGGAGTAAGGTAAGACTACCCCGGTTATCTTGGTCGGTCAAGTATCAAACAGCAGTCGAGCTAAAATAAATCAGATTTTTTTTTTTAAATTAACCATAAGGGATAAGTCTAGGAATTTTTAATTAACCGAACATTGTGTCACTTTTGACTTAAAGTTTGATTTTTTTCTTATCTGTTACGGTCTATTAGTATTATTAAATTTTCCCTCGATTCATGAGTAGAGATTAGGCTTGATGCCCAGCATGCATTTCCTGTAGGCAACTCCATTAGCATCCCTCATTTGCCATTCATGAAACCTTATCCTTGTTTGGTTTCAATTAATATTACATTGTGCATAGTGAGGTTTCTGCTCTGCATTTATAGTGTAACTAATGATTTTCACATAGGGGTAGGTACATATATGAATTGTTCACACATATGAAATTTGTTGCACTAGAATATTCATTTGAAAGACAAACACAGATTTTCCTTAATTATTATTGTTCTGAACTATGTTTTGGTATGGAGAAAACACCATTTAAAGCTTGTTTATAAAGTAACTTTTAAGCACTCATTGATGCAATTTCGATCAGTGACATTGACATGTGCTTCATACACCCTCTCTTTTTTATATTGTGGTATAAGCGCGCACATCCTTTTCCGAATGCCACTACATCCTTTTTTGTGTTTTTTTCTTTATAAAATGCCACCGCATCGTTATTAATACATCCGTTTTACTATTTCCTTTTCAGATACACTTTGCGCATAAGAACAAAAACCCCGCAGAACAAACAACATAGTCCGTGCAACGTTTCAAAAGGAAGCGATCACGTAGTCTTTTGCAACAAAGACGACCTGAACAACGAATACAAGCGACTGCACACCGCAAAAACTGCACACGAAGGGCAACAGGAAAAAACAACCTCTTTGTAAATGACTGTGAAAATTGCAAAACTCCTGACACCACCGCCGTCCATTGTAACCGCAACCCTTACCTCGAGCGTTGACAACAACGACTACTACTATCTGCAGCACAGCCCGTACAATCATTATAGTAAAACGACATTTGATACCTTCACCACCATGCCCTATGCCACAGCAACGTCGATAATGACAAATCGGGACCATCCGTTTAATCAGTCGACCCAATCAACACGACCGCTACTCTCCGAGCGGAAACCCCCACAATTGCTGGGCAAAAAGAAGTTTAACAATGGCATCGCTAAGGGTGGTGGTGGTGGTGGTGTTGGTTACGGTCAACAAAGGGAGAGTGGCGTCAAAGTTCAGGGCATCAACGACTTCGACATTATATCCCAACAATACAAAAACCTCAACAGTCATCATCTGGGCTACCCGTATGGCAGCCCCCCATCACCCACAGCGAATTCGATTGATTTCGTATTCTCTGATACGATGACTTCCACTAATGGAGGTATCCTAACGCCGTCATCACGACAGCCTGTGTACGATAATAGCTCATCGACTCCGAGGACATATGACAGCGACTACTACTGCAACACATCTCGATTCGAGGACGACTTTTGTTGTCGACGAAATGATCGGTTTGACAGTGTGCAAGCTCCTCCTTTGCCGCCGTTGAACAACAATCAGATCTCAACAGGCTTGAGTGGAGGCGGCTCAACGAATGGGGGGCCATTCATATTTGGTGTCCATCATCGGGCGCCGCCTGGCGGGAGGGACTTTCTCGATAGCACAACTGTGATAAGCGACAGGGAGACGACAAAATACTCAATGGAAAAGGGACAGAAGTCGATGGTGAGTTGATAGAAGATTTTCATTTTTTACAGTCCTTGTTTTTTTTTAGTACTTATTGTAAACCTTTTAATTATCCTTGAATAGTTTAATGAGTTTTTGCATTATTGGGGCGACTGTGGGTGGTTGCACAATATTCTCTTCTTCATATCAAATCAAGGGGCACGTCGTTCAAAAGGTTTGAATAATATGACCTTTCTCTATATTAGACATTTTTTCAAGGCCTTAAAAAAGGAACTTGAAAAGCAGCCTAAGTTTATCGAAATTTCTTAAAACTATGTATGTATGTGTCATGACAATCGAGTTCGGTATTCGAACCACATTTTGTTCAGCAGTCGGAAAACTAACAGCTGCACCGTTGATCGAAAACTTAAGAGCAAATAGGTGAAAAAAGACAGCAAGATGTAAAACAGGTACCGTTCCACACTGGTTTTATTGTGCTGAAGCCTTTAATGTAGAAAAACTACCTGTTTTATACAGGTGATTACAGTAAGTTTATGAGCTTCTCACATTTATCTAAGCAAATTCAATGCCAAAACAGAGTATAAAATCCTAGGAGTACTCGCCATAAGAATGTATTACTTTGAGTCATTGCAGGTGTTTGACAGATAGCAGCTTATAATAGATCAACGTAGCTACATAATTGCCTTTTTGTAGCTTTTTATACCGATGGCCCATTCGCAAATTTTTCTTTATTTGTCCATAAAATTTGCCATGATTCATTCTTCCATCATGGTCTTACCGGTCAAGTTTTTCAGTTTAGCACTTAAAATAAATTGACTAAAGATCGCAGTTTAAACTGCCTCCTGCAGTGAAGTGTGTCATTCGTGGAAGCGACCTACTTCTTTTGCTCCTTTTGCCTTAACAGGTTTACAGCTTTGCCACCTTCATTGGTTGGAAAAGACGTGTATTATGATCATTAAATAGTCTTTAGATTTGAACAACTTTTGTGAGTCATTCTGTGTCATTTCCCGGCTCTCTAATGCCTCACAGACAAGCATTAAGGAGTGCCAAAATACTTGTTGTTATCATTTATTTCGCTACTGCGACACAGGGGTCAAAAATAGAGTCAGACACTTTAGCGATTATTTAGTCCAGGCTCAACCATGCAAGATGCTTCTTTAGTTGGCTGCAACCTTCATTCAGTTTTTGGCTTCAGTTTAGCTTTACGGTATCCTTATGCGTGTTGACGCTTGCCACCCGTTACGTCTTGTACTATAGTGAAAATACCCGAAAACTGATGCGACGCTGTTAAGCCAAAAGCGGCAGTGTAATTTCAGATGCACACGAATGTCTGACACTCCATCAGTCTACAATCCGGCTCTCAAGATTTCAGTCTTTGAGAACCAAGTTTAACAGGATTGAAATAGAGACCAAAACTACCCCTCCATGCTGTCATGGCATTTGGCAGAGTCATATGTTGCATTTTCTCCTACCAAGAAAATGTGTTTCCTTGAAAAGCTTCTAAGAAAGGAAATGAATGAAAAAGATCTAAGATCGTGCGGTGCTTTTGTCCGTCTCTAACAGACCGCGTTTTCCCCTTTTCCTATTCCTATACTCCCTTCCAATCCTATTCTCCCTTCAATTCCTATTCTCCTTTCCATTCATATTTTCCTTTCCATTGCTGATCCTACCTGGAAGATAAGTGTCATGCCCAAAAAGTTCATCAACAGACCGATCTCCTTAAAAACCCCGTACCTTACTGATCTTATTTGCCTTATACCAATCCTCTATGGACTAAAATATGCATTTGGCATATTTTTGTGTCGAAGTTAATGTTTTCCATTCAAGGCAGAGCCCTTATGGTTTCATCCTGTCAGATTTTCTCAGCAGCCAAATATTTTGGAAGTTTTTCCTAGCTTATATCATCATCATAATCATTTTCGAATGCCGCTTATCCTTTAAAAGGGTCGCGGAGCGAGGGTGGCTAAATGGTCCTTCCATCTTTCTCGATCCTCCGCCGGATCCGGCGCAATCCCAAGGCGGGACTCAGAGAGTTTCTTTACCTGATCCCATCACCTGTTTCTTGGCCTACCAGCGACGCGCTCGCATCTCGGCTAGCATGACCTGTCTAGGAAGTCTGTCAGGGGGCATGCGAACAACGTGTCCAAACCATCGAAGAATCGATCGCTCCACTCGGAGAAGTAGCTGCTCAACATTAAGATTCCTACGAATACTGACGTTTCTCACTCTGTCCCCTAGAGTAACACCAGCAACGCACCTCAGGAATCTCATTTCGGCAGCTTGTACCCGCGATCTAATTCTTTCGGTCATTACATAAATTTCAGCCTTCCTGATGACCCGCCGCCGCAGTTCCTTTACTATTGCTCCAGCTTGGCCAATTCTACAGGACAACTCAGTATCACTCCTCACATCTTTCGTGAAAAAGACCCCGAGATACTTAAACTTCTCCACCTGTTTTAATGGAACTCTATTTATGTGCAGGGTACACTGCACAGGAGTTCGGGAAACAACCGTTCCTAGCTTATGGCTACTTCAAATCTAGTAATTTTTATTTTTATACCCCATCCCATAGGATAGGAGGTATATTAAGTTTGTCACATAGTTTGTAACACGGTGAAATAATAATGGTAGACCCCCAAGACCTTAAGGGCATATGATCGAGACCGAATTCTGAATCGAATGAGCCATGTCCGTCCGTCCGTCTGTATGCCACATGTTTTTAGGCCTTAAATTTTGAGCTAGGGTGCTGAAACTTCGTACGTAAGGTGCACGTCATGCGAAGCAGTACAAGTGTAAACATTTTTGAAATCCGCCCAAAGACACGCCCACAATCGGTCTAAATGTGCAACTACCTCCAGAATTTTCAAAACTGTAAGACGTTCTAAAAGGCTGAAATTTGACATTTAGCATCTCCTAGTGAATGTAAGGCACAAAAAAGACAAATTTAATTGGTAAACCTCCTCTAGTGGGCGTGGCATCTATTTTAAGGGTAAATTTTCAAATGCATTTTACTCAATATTTTTGCTCGAAATTGAAAAAAATTTGCTTAACATTTTATGTAGAAAACGCTTAGTTCTACATTTTGTTTATACCAGACTTTGGGCCACGCCCACATTTGGACGCAGAATTGAAGAAAAACCTAAAATTTTCCATAAAAACTTAATTTCGACTGGCTTTGAGCCTAATTTAGGAAAGCATCAAACAAAAAAAGTAGCAGGTTAGGTAAACGAGACTTCAGTCCAGATTTCTTCCATATAAAGTTTTTAGGCACGCCCCCTTTTAGGGGTCGATGGTTGCATTACTTATAAAATGTCAAAAATAACTATGCCATCAGCATTTTACAATGTGGGATAGGATGGGGTATTCAACGGTCCGTTTTACGGACTGTAACTTCTGCGTACACACTGAAGCACTTACTCACTGGTTTTACTATATGCTAAGACCAACTCAAATATAATAATAGCTACCTTTTGAGCTACTTATAAATTTTTAAAACCTTTAAAAGACAGAAAAACCGTTCCAGGTAAATTTCTTTGAGTTTTCAAAAATGGTGCCTGCTATAAAAGCAAATAAGAACAACTAACGAAAGCTTATATTGTTTGTTATAAGCCCCTTTGTATTGAAATCCCACAGTAGCGTGAAGCAACCTTGCAGAGTTGCATGCCGTAAATTGACTTCAAGAACCATTTGGTTCTAATAATACTTTGTGAACTTAATCGCCTTCTCTCAATAATACCTTTTTGTATTTGGCTACGTTTTTGAAGGACATTCTGTTCACTAAATTCAGGAAGCTTTCATGTCCAGCAGCCATTGACCTACGAACAAATTAATATAGTTCAGTTAGTTAGACCATGATTGCTTCGTCATAGGGTGAATTACCGGTATAAAAAATTATGTAAAAATTTTATCAAGATTGCTTCGTTACCATTAAATTATAGATTACGTTTCGCAATTGAAAATTTAAAATCGTTTTCTTGTCAGGAATTCTTGGACAAGGTGATACGAATAAAGAGAATTAAGAATAGAGCCATCCTAGAATAATATAGAGGAAGAGGATCATTCTTCTAGATGACTCATAGTAATCATTACACTCCTTGAAGCCTTCTCGTTATCGGGAAAAAATTCAAAAAGGCACCTGGATCATTTTCAAACAATCAGGTAGAAATCTTCCTTACTGAGATTTTTTATTTAACTCTTCTTGGTCTATGGTTTATTATTCATTGAGACACAAGCCTTGTCATTGTCTAAATTGTTCAGATAAAATTTTTTTAAAGTTTTTCCTTGAGTAAGTAACTTAATCGACATCCTTTAAATCTGATCCTTCCCTTATGTTTACCACAACCAAACCAAAATTAAACTTAATTCTTGTAATTAACCATGACACCCATCCTCCATCATCATCTGTCTCTCGTTAAATAAAACAAAACTTACAAATTCCAACCACAACAACAGGCATTCGGATATTATACATATCCTTTGGCTTATCCATCCGCAACATGTTTAACATAACCCAAAACGCAAAGAGTGAAATTTTCTCACAAAGTCTCTCTTAATCCCCAACTAAACCCCTTTTCTGTGGTTACTTCTTCCGATGCTTACCGCTAACTACAAAAAGATTCCCTCTCACCAGAAACTTGTATACTTATGTGAAATGCAAAAAAAGTAAAAATAAAAATTAAGAAATCCGCTGCAAATCCTACAGCTAAGCGTTACACTTCGGGGTAAATCTCCTTTCAACAACCTTATCCAGGCATCCTTTTTTGGTTTTCGCAGCTTTACATTATCCGTTAAAGTCGGCTTGTGTGCTTGTAAGAAAAGGCTAAAAAAAAACGAGTAAAAATCCTCTGAAATACTAATTGCTGAAACTTTAATTCATCATTAGTCCTGGCCCTGGTATGGCGGGTGAGGCACAACACGAAGGCGTTGGCGACGACACTACCAGCCAACCCACCCGTAGCGCAAGGCGTTCAGATGGAAACTTACACCACACTGGTGACCACATTGCCGTCAGCGAAACGTAAAACTTGGGCTTAAATGCGAACAAATTAAAAGCGACTCAATGCAAATTATACATGAGAATTAATTTGCAACATCGCTCCTTGGTAGCGCACACACAGCAGAGATTTCAGCGGCAGATACCGCGCTGTAGTTGGAGTGTGCAACATCTAAGGACTGACGACCGACGATACGGTCTGAAAGCGAAAAGTGCATTCGTTCTCGAATGCAAAACGTAATTGGAATGATTTTCGAAGAAAACCTGAGCGCAGTGTAGGTGGATGCTTTTTATGAAAAACAGCCTTGACAATTAGGAGAAGTCAAAAACACTTGTAAAGAAGTGGTTAGGTGGAAGGTAGGATGTGCATTAATATGGGTGCGAAAAACGGATACTGATGGATTTCCCTTAGTTTACCAAGTTCGCTGGATTTTTAGTTTTTCGAAAATTTAAAGACTCAAGCATATATACCGTTCTTTTAGCTTTAAGGCGGCGGAAAAATCTGACAAAAACGTTGGTTTAAATAAAAATGCTATCTAATACCCATATTTGTAACTACCCTGAATAATGTCGCATACAAATGAGAGCCCATGCAATACCTTGATCGCATGGCGACATGCATATTTCACATGATAAGCTGCGCTTGGAAGTTACGCTTCTAGTGTCTTATATTCGCGATAAGTATGCAATGGGAGATTCCCACCACTTGCACATGAATACCTTCGGGAGCAAATGATGGATAAGAAAATTATTACCAACATATTTCGCCTGTGATGACATGCACCCATTTGGTTTTAACCAAAAGCTGAGTTTTCGTGTGATATTTGAGTCGCATGTACATGCAACAATGTTAATTATGTTATAATTACATGCAACAACAGATCTAAAGCAGATTTTAGGAAATATCGACCTTAAATCCAAAATGTTGAAAAATGTTGAAAAATCTAACATTTTTATTATAAAAAGCTCGTAATAAAGAATTAACGTCTATTTCAAAAACGGATAAGATTGATCGACGCAAAACAAATAGAGAAAAGAAGGGAAAACAAGTACTCGATGCAAAACTAAATCTTCTGAGCAAGAGAAGTGCATAAAAACTCTCCAATGAAACACCAAAGATTGAACCCGCAAGTGTTATGCCTTTAAAGTCTGTCAGGCGGCTTATACATTTCAAAGTAGCAAATTTTATTTTAAAAATTAGAAAAGAAGATTAAGAAAATCTCTGCGCTTAGAGAAAAATTAGGTTAAATAAATGGTCGACCCTGATCCACTCGCATTTTGAGGCAAACTCTCATGAATTTTTCTTTTTGTTGGCGGTTTTGAATAAAACCGCGGAATATTTTGATGGGGCACCCTTATAACCTTCTTTTCTTGGGTACCTTATTTTCTTTTAAAAAAATTAAAAAAGAAACTCTTGATACTACTGACCTGATCCTTTACTAAGAGAGACATTGTGAAATATTACTGCCGTTAACAAGCTCAATTTCTAACGACTGTCCAACAAAAAGCACTGAAATTTGAATATGTGAAGCTTTGTTTGTTACACCGTTTGCGAAACTGCTAGAAAAATCTAACATCCGCTTCTTTAAATAAGTTTGGAAGGACCTTGACCATTTTTAAAACTTCCAAGGGATCAACGCGTGTTGGTGCAAACCTTCCACATGCCTTTTCTTACATATCGGTGCCAGTTCCTTGTGGACAGAATATATAATTTTGTATCAGTGCCGACATGGTTGGTGATCTTTATCGTCAATGAACTTCGAAAAAAAAAACTCTAAAATAAACAAGCTTTATTTCTTCCTAGAGTGGGGTTTGAACCACGTCTTCCTTTGCATTAGTCCGCGCACCGTACATATACAAGCCACAATGCAGGGTGCCAATCTGACTTTATTTATTTTTACAAGTTGAAGAGTCCAAAAAACTTTTACGTTAGATCGACTTGGCTGGGTTATGAGCCAACCAACTAATCTTTGAAATGTCATAACCCACCTAAATCGATTATAAGTCCGCAACGTTTCTGTTTGTGATTCCACAAAATCAACATAAAATGGCCACAAATATGACAAAAAATCATAATTATCACTTTCATTTATAAATTGATGGAAATTTTAATTTAACACCTTTTCTCATACACTGAACATATGACCTACATTAAAACCATCAGGGAGCCCAATGTTATCTGGTTCACCCTGTTTAGGCTTACTGTTAGGTTTGGGGTAGATGCGGGGTCGGGTGTATGAAATAAAGTGCTGCGACTGCGACTTACAAATTCACAATCGATGGCTCATTAACCTACAGAAATTTCGTGGCTCCGAAGAACCTCATGGCTTAAAAGACTCCGATAACTCATGGAAGTATTGGTAGTTTAAGCAGGTTGCTGTCCCGTCTTTAGAAAAGTCGTTGTCTCGGTATGCGTTCGTCTGTTGTCAGGACTATATTTTGAGTCTCGAATTCAAAATGGATCAGATGGCTTGAAATTAATAGGTTTTGATATAACTTCATTAAAATGTGGTCCAGGCAGGAAGTCTCCCTGAAGTTTATTACTATAAGCTTTGACGCCCTCGATTAAGAGACGAAAATTGCTTGGCATCGTTTTCAAATCAGATCCAGGTGCCCAATAGCTATGACTGACTGGGAGGTTTACTCCCAACACTGTGCGCTATATGCCGATAATTGCCTGTTATGCTATGTGAAAACAACCAGTTTAAAGCTTCTACCTATAAATTAATATCAAAATAGCTACCAGTCAACTTTTTTCCCGACAGGACTCTCGTTCAAAATTAGCCCTTCTGTTGATTTCCTTTAATTAGTTTTGCAAAACAAAACAAACAAGCTAACCTATCCCAATTTTATTTGTACAGAAGCAAATCTCTAACGAATTAACCCAAAAAACCCAACATTTCAACACAACGTACCACAGAAATTTATTACATTCCATACCTAACCCTACATTTTAGTGCATGAAACCCAGCAAGGGAACCATAACTCATTTCATCGCGCGCATTCTACAAACCGACCGTTCCCGAAGGAACTAATAAATTTCCAATAAATCACATAGCCACAACGTAAAAGAGTATGGGGAAACGTTGTATCGTACTTCAGTGTTGCCGCCTCACCACACCCTGCAATATCTAAACACTTCCGTGAAAATGAACGAATTTTTTTTTTTGATGTCATTGCGGGACATGAAGTTGTTATTATTTTCTGTATGATGTCCTGCCCGCCCCCACACTCAGTCGCGTGTCAATAAATTCCTCTCGTGTGAGTTGGGCAAATACGCAATCTGTGGAAAAAAGAGTGCGGAATTTTCAATTTCGTTGACAGTTGCCTAGGTATATGTGTTTCCAATATTTCACTCAGTATTTCCTATCCAAAACTCCACCACCGCACAATTGACTCGACGAATATTGTGTGCGCTCAGCATATCTATATTTGCAATTTAATTTATAACAATGACGCAAGAGTTGTTCAGTCCTCCGTGTCCCCTGGCGGATAGATATGGAAACTTATCAGTTTACCTTCACAAAATAATGGTTTATTTTATTTATTTCGTTAGTCGCTGTGGTTTCACCGCATCGCGAATAGATAGATGCCCACTTTTGAAGTATCTATTGCGAATCTAGCGTCGAAAAGCCACACACATGGAACTCGATATATGCAGAGCAGAGAACCTCAAAACGGGGTTAGTGTTGCCATGCTGCTGCTCACTCTCTCCTTGCCATCGTGCGATCGTAAATTTTTCAGAGCATAAAAAAAATATGGTCGCTATAAAGTAAAAGATACTCGCACTCGCTGAAGTTGTACATTCTAGCTAGAGCGCGCGGTGAGGTGGCTCTGGCCAGTAGCTTGCTCTGTTGTGGAACACACAACAAACAACGTGTGCCAGATATAATCCAGCCATGGAGATCCATCACCCTTCCCCCAGGTTGTGGAACCACCCAACTAGAGCGTATGAATGATGTCAGTGCTATGCACCGGAGCCGGGACCCATAACATAAAGCAAAAAAAAAAAAAACAATAGAATGGAAAAATGTGCAAATTCCCGGTGGTTTTCCGTGAGGAGCGCAGCTTGTGTCTAGCAGTGGTAGTTTATTGGCATCTTTTTAGCTGTTTGTCGTTGTTATTGGTGTTATGGATGTTGTTAGCCAGCAGAAGTGCCAGGTGAAAAGCTTTTGGATACCTTTCACCGCCCTGCGCGCCAAGCCGCCGGTGTTGGAACATCCACAACTAGTGGTTTCGTTTTCCATACGAATTTGTGGTAATGCAATAAATCTCTGAGTTGAGTTGTATCGCAATGTGTAGCTCGCGATGCGGTGTTTTGCTGTGCTCCTTTTTGGTTTTTATAGAAATCTCTGTCCGTATATGCGTTTGAAGTATAGAGACACACATTTCCGCTTAATTTATGGCGAACACTTGCAAATGTGACGCGGTTTTTGGCTTGCTTCCCCTTTTTTTTTGGTTTGACTATTTTCAGGGCGAGTGATAGTTTTATTTGATTCATGCAGGGTATACTTGTCGGAGTGGCATCGACGGTGGAGTAGGAAAATCTCATGTGTTGCGGGATGACTAAGAGCCCCCCCCCCACAGAGAAAGATTTATCTGCGCTGCGATGTCAAGTTGGTATAGAGAACCATTTAGAAGCTTCATTAGTCATACCGTACTGGTGTCGGGTAATCAACTACCTTTTTCCTATAGGCACTCTTTATTTGAAAGTGCATAGGACATGATCGAGAGTGTTTGCAGGCAGGAAATTTTTTAGCTTACATATTTCCAGAAATAGAACAAAAATTTTGATAACGATTTGACTATAGTAATTAATAAGGCTCTAAATCCTTAGCAAATGAGAAAGGGTTCTCTTGAAATACCTGCTTCGAACAGAAAGTGTTGGAAAGCCGTAAATCGCACATTGTAATTTCAATGTCTGTATATAGCCTGGAATCTAGAATTAGTTGTGGGGCGGCGAAGCTAAATTTTGCTTCCTTAAAACCTTGAATAAAAACACAGCGCGGTAATGACCGAATTAATTTTAAGAGGCCAATAGTGCCGGATAGATGGGGTTTTATCAAATCGCCGTAGACCCCTTAGACCTTTTAGCGATATGATCAAGACCGACAAATGAATCGATTAAGCCATTTCCGTCCGTCTGTCCGTATTTGTGAAGTTTTTAGGTCTTAAGAATTGAGCTAGGATGCTCAAACTTGGTGTGTATCTTCGTTCTCATTTTTTACAGACAAAGTGTGAAAATTGGTTAATTTACGGCCACGCCCACTCCTGGCTTCAATGTATGACAACCTCCATTTCACATTTTCTTTCAAAATGCCTTTTTATCAAGTTAGACAAGACGTAGGAACTTAAATACTTGGTACGGAGCAATTCTGACCCGAAGTTTTAAAGAGGGTTCGAAAACTGGACCACCCACAATATCGACCATACCCACTTTTAACATGTTAGACCTTTAAAAACCCGATTTCGCGGAAATTTCACTCCCAATCGAAAAAAAAAAATTATATGACAAATATTAAAGATATTACTGTTTGCTAAGTTTACTTCATACATAGTTTTGAGCTCCGCCCACTTTTAGGGGCGTTTTTGGGAAATAATTTTGGTTTGTTTGTTTCCGAAATAATTTTCGCTCTTAACGCATTTTTTCCTAATTATAACGAAGTAACAATTTATTGATTTTAATTTTAAGCCCATGTCCACTTTTCGGGGCGTCGCCTATACAAATGGTGTACATATATATTTATATGAATTTGGGCAAAAAAAAAGATTTGGTGTCACACGGTATAAGGGTATAGGGTCGGCTATATAGAAGTTTGACAAAGACGAACTCTTGCACTTACTCACTTTCTTTCTTAGAGACACTGTCTGTGACTTGCTTCAAATTGGTTTTTTTATGGACACGCGTAGCTAGATGTCGGAATTGAATGTTTGTGATGTCAATTGATTTCGTGTTTTATTTGAAAGTCTTGTCAAGGAATTAAGACGCAATCGGAAAATAGCATCGATCCAAAAGCCATTGCAGCTTTGTTGATTGGATCACATCCGAGAAGTCAAGTTTTCGATAACCCTGACGGTGAAACTGGGACTTTTCTGTGACGCAAGTACGACGATAAAACGGGGCCAATAGCACGAAATCAATCATTCTCTCCCGGGATGTCTGTTGAAATAAAGTGCACACACTAAAGGCGTAAAAGAGTCAGTAGTTCATTCTTGGTTTAGAATTGCATTTGAGGGATGCAGGCAATAAGTGACGTTCTAAAGGAAGCTTAATGGCTTGAAACTAACATAACCACCTAAATGCTATGATGTGCAGTCACTGTATACCAATCAGGACTTACAATTAGATCTAGGTTACTTTAACCTAACTCTTCGCCTATTGTTTTGTATTTGAAAAAATATTTATTAAAGAGTGCCAGAAATAGTGCTCGATAAAGGCTGAACTACCTTTTGGTCTGTTAAAATCAAAAATAGGCTGTTAATAATCCGCAAAAAAAATGGATTCACACTTCAATGTTGAAATGCTCAAAAAATCAAAATCCTTTAAGCTCTTCGACAAGCCTCACATCGCGTTTTCGGAGAATCATGTCAAAAAAAAAAATTGTTTACAATTTCCTTTCAAAGGATCTAAAGTATTACCAGCAGAGCCAATCTATTGAATCAATTTCTGCCAATTACCTTTTGCAAACATTCGTGCAAAATAAAATTTCCCACGTGAACGTCCTGCCCGTGTGAAAATCCAGGTCTACACAAATACACCAATGTCGCTCCTCAGCATAGCAAAATAGCGCCGAAAAAAAAAAAACAACAATCCCCCCCTTCAACTACACAATGCAGATTATTTCCAGGCAATTTACCAACACACATTGTGTAGTGTGTGTATCATGAGAAAGCCACAACGAGGTAACAGCACCGCCCTACCACAGGGTGTTCTGTTCGGTGCTATTCGAACAACTCTTCCATTTCCGTATGCCTGCTGCTACTGCTACTGCCAAAGCTCGCGTTCTTTTCGCAGCGATTTGAATATTTGATTGAGTTACTTGCAAACGAAATGTGAGGCGAATTTATTTATGTGTAACAAGGATAATGGTAGGGTGTGTTTGCATCACCCACACTAGTGCGTGCTTGTACCTCAAGTATCGAAGAAACATGTACACTCAACACTTTGCATAGTTCTGCACCAGCTGAAGGTGTCTGTTGCAGACATTATGTCTGGGGGCTCTTTGGTAGAAAAAAAAAAGTTTCTCCATCCTATGTGCAAAGCAGAGGCAGTCCAAAAGATAGATTGCAGGGTTCGCAAAGAGTGAGAGTCGCTGCAGCCGGTGCAGGTAATGGCGCAGTAACCACTTTGGAGGAGCCACTCATGGAACAGCACATCGACTGTGGGCGCACATGTGCATAATTAGCAAAATCGAATTGACGCCGTCGTGGTCGTCGAGAGTGGGAAGATGATCAAGGCGATGACTATGGATATGCAACTTTTCCATCACTATCCCCCAAATGGTGAGGTTTCTACAACGATAGAGCAGGACCAGTACATCAGCACCAGCATCATTATCCTCGTCAGCATCCAGAAGGCGGAGAAGGTGTAACCTTTTATGCACAGTTGTGGAGTGTTGAATGTGTAACGACGTCGCCTTTGGTGGAACAGGTTGCCGGAATGTTGCTTCTTGGCTTTCCTTTTTGTTGTTGTTCGAGAGCGATAGTAGAACATCGTGTAATTATGGATAGCGGCGATGTAGGCGGTTCGATGGTTGGTTTTCGAACGATTTGCATGCGATAGTAGGTGTTGGGTGCAGAAGTATTTTCAGCAACTCATCACACAGTTTCGATATAAAAACATACCGTGGTATCCTTTGCACAGTGGTACATCCAAATAATTGGCAGAACGAATTATTTGGATGCAAAACTTCTGAAACATCCTCTGGGGCAAATGTCGTGGCGAAAATGAATTGGTACCTCAATAAATTTTGGTAGTGTTTTTAAAAATTGACATTTAGGTTGAAGCAATTTGTATTTTATAATTTTAGTGGATCTAGAGTCCGAGGAATTTTATCCTTGGTGCGGACCTGCTTCGTAAGTAGACCTTTCCCTCGCTCGTTGCTGGCTTAAAGTGCTAAGTAGGGAGTGGATAACCTTATTTTGAAATCTTATTGACATAAGCTTGAAATTTAACTTGCCTGGGAATTGGAATAAGGCGAAATTGATGGCAAATCGGACTGCCAATCATAAGGCTCTGGGTTCAAAACCTGCTCTTTTTCATAATAGTGCGCTTTTCCAAACTTTGCATAATCGTTTTACATTTCAAAATCATCAATTCGAAAAGAGTTATTTCTAAAACTCTGTATTTATCAATTGAATTGCGCCGTTTAGGTCGAATTCGTGCTAAATCTTTAGTTTTTCCACTGCTGTTTCGAAAAGCTTTTTAATGTCCTTACCGCTAAGGTCGAATCTTCGTCTTCCTATGCAACTAGTAGGTAATTTTCCCTTATGTAACAAAACTGGTCTTCTTGGTCGTTATTCTATAATTATGAAAAGTCTTAAAATTCATTTTTCCCCTTTTTCCCCATTTGTTCCCCGTGGTTGATTTTCCACTTTTCAATGGATTTTTAGATAGTAATTCGTTCACTGTAAGATGCCTTTCTGGTACTAATGTCCCTACTTGTGGTATTAAAAAAGAACTTGTGTTCTGGCTATCGCAAAATTTTAAATCGTCATCACAGTAACTATTGAAAGACCCAGCAGGAAACTGGTAGATTAGTCAAGCACTATATAGCTCCTCAATGGGAATCACTCAGTTTGTAAGAAGAACACAAATCTTAAATTGACAGCATCTCGAAAATGCAACTAAAACTCGAACATGATAAGTTCTAGAAACAACAAATTATCAAACAAAATCTAAGTCACACTTTTTGATTGTTTTAAAATTAGTATATTTGACTTAGGGATAGTTTTTGGCACCCAAACTTTCGGCACCTAAACCTCTTATGCCCTGGAAAAAGGCGGAAAAAGTGCAATCCTGTCATCAATCTGTCTCCAAAAGTTCAGATCAGATCAAAAGTTACTTTAAATTTCAAGTAATAGAACAGATTCGTTGGCACACTTCTAAATTGCTTTTCTTAAAAATCTGGAAACAAACCCGTTGTGCTCTGTCATGCTTTCAATCTACCCCTGCCTTAGATAAGGTTAGACAAGGTGGCTGTCCCACTCGGTCCAATGCGAAACCTCTTTTCGTAAGATCGGAGTTTTTAGCCCGAGGACCTAAATAATGACAACTTGATTCGAGCAAAAGGTTGTGGCACCCAGAATCGGCATATGCCTTTTTGGAAGACCTCCAATGGATGGTTGATTAGGACTTACTCGATCGGGATTAGAGACTTAGCCGAAAAGGGTAATAAGGCGGGGGGTAACCGTATCGGTGTAAACTGAACCACTGTGACTGTTGAATACGAAATAGGAACTCACCTTGAGGATGGTGAGACTGCCTTTAACAAGGTAAGGCGTGTCAACAAGGCAATGGGTGATTAGTGAGGCGAAATCCTAAGACAAATAAAATGCAACCGATTTCAGTCTAAGCCCGCACCTTTACCTTTTAAGTAAAACTTAGCCTCGAGGATGAGTGCAGGTTAACCGATTTTGGTATGAACCCTTGTCGGAGGAGAATTTTTAGGCAAGACGCTGATGCAGGGTAACTCTTTTCGGTATAAACACGCGCTTTAGGTGATTTAAATCAGAATTATCCTTGAGAAAGGGCAGAGGTAGGAGTAACCGAAGCGGTCTAGTCCTGTACGGGAAGTATGATGAGGGGGTCAATGACGGGGGATTTGGTGTTTGTAGTATGTGATCTATGATTCCTGCGTAATATTATTTGGTAAAGGGGTATGTTGTCCTGCGACCTTTTGGTCTATTGTGCCCCAAAGTATAGCCTTGTAGAGGTGCGTGCCCTCCAGAGAATTCCCCTTGCATTAAAGTCCTTTGGGATTCATTTGAGTGTTGTATACTCTAGTTTCATCTTGGTGAATGAAAACGATCTTAGAGCGCTCACTCCAATTCAGTTTCTTTTAAGAATCCAAGGATGAGAGAGATGGCTCTAGTGATGGTATTTCCTCATAATTGATGCTTGCCCAAAAATGAATGTTTCTCCGGTCTCGTCACAGAATCTGCAAAGGGCTTCCTCTGTTATGCCCATTTTCCTAAGATGCTCCTTGAGTTAACAGTGTATTCCCGGGTAGTAAAAGAAACAGATTGTGTGGTTGGCGATTCAGATATTCAACTAGTTTAACCCAGGTATAAAACTCGATATCTTCCTTAATTCGAGTTTTGCTAGATTGTTCAGATCTTCCAAGAAGTATTTAAGTAGGGTTTTCCCTCTCAAGGTTGACAGGGCAGGACAGTCACACAGAAGATGAACCATGTTTCTTCCTTCTCCTCATCTCCGCCACTTCTGCTACCCACATCCTTAGTCGAATAGTTCCTTCGTCTTGGAATTTGGTCAAATTTAACCGATGACGCTCCGATTAGTTTTAAAATAAGCCATTAGCATGTCCTCATGTTACTCATCCCTCCTTGCGATAAAAAGCTTCATCAAACTTGGATGAATTTGACGGCGGCGCATCCTAGCTATATACCATACTCCTAGGATTTGCCATTATCCTAGGATGAATCATTGTCGTAGCTCGTGTAACTCCTCCCTCTTCAGATTTAAAGCTTGTTCATTAAACTTCGAAACGTTATATCGTGGCGCCAAGCTTAAGCATATTTTATATTTTTGTAACTTTCATCGCAAAAAGCTCTACAAAAGAGAGGTTTTCTTAGATTCTACTCAATTTAATGAATTGCCTTTTATTAATTTACTCCAATAATTATCATTATCAAAACGCAAAAAGCACTTAAATCTCAACATCATATCATCCCACCACCATAGGAGCGAAATTTTTTCAGCCATCGTCATGCGTCGCCACAGAGACTACCCCGCCGTTTGGTCAC
Source organism: Neoascia interrupta (assembly GCA_947623515.1). NCBI lineage: Eukaryota > Metazoa > Arthropoda > Insecta > Diptera > Syrphidae > Neoascia > Neoascia interrupta. The sequence goes on from OX392463.1 coordinate 12,463,787, forward strand.
CATTCCAGAGTAGGTCATTTAGTGTGCACAAATCGTTTACCGGAACTCAAACGCCCACACAGAGTCCGCTCATGTCGGCACTAAAAACCCACACAAATGGATGCAAAAGTGAATTGAGGAAAGTCCCTCTCTACAAATGGGCACCGACACGACCACATGCGAATCATTTCGACCGAAATATTATAACCCACGGATATGTTTCTATCGCTCACTAATTAGACTGGCTTCGGGCTATTGAACTAATGCCGGCTAAAATAAGCGCCCACCCCGCCTCACACAACATGACGTGTGACGCTCTAGCCCCAATAGTGGCAGACCGATGTCAAATTTTTGTTTACATTCTGTGGGCGTCTCAAAACCAAACAACCACTACTACACCAGTTAAAACACTTTTGACAAATCAATCCATGCAGTCGATATTGAGGGTCCTCCACCCCAACGCAGCGTAAATTGCTGGAGGGGTTAATGACACTTCCGCCATTAGAGTCTAAAGTGGTGATTTGTGTCAGCTTGCATGAGAAATTACTATCGATAGCGCCGCAAAGCAGTCGAACCATAATTTCCAATCTGCAATCGTAAAACAATTAAATGGGGGACAAAACAATCGAAACGTTTGACTTATTATAGAGACACACACAGCAGCGGGAGGGTGACTCTGGCAGCACGGTGCGGTAGCAACAAGTGGCCACAGTCGTTATCGTTACTCGTTATATGTGGTTCGGAGCACTGCGGCACTTGGTTGCTGTGGTATCGAGCAACAAATGGTTGCAAATGTTAGAGAGGTTTTCTATTTCCGTGCAAGTGCCCCGTGGATTGTGGTCAATGTGCTGCAATTTCGACATCATTTGGGATTGCAATTCCATAGAAATCGGGGTCGAGGGCGAGTTCAAATCGAAAGGAGAATTCTTTGGATTTGTGTTGCAATCCAGGTGGAAGTAGCTAGGAAAAGCTTAATATGACATTGTGTCATAGCTCTTCAAGACAAACGTACATGCATGGGCAATCGTACATACTTGAAAAGCAGCTCTGTTTCTCCCACAAAACAGATTCAATTTCCGGCTCTGCCATAAATTTGAAAAGGACTCCCGGCAGCAACGTCCCATTATGTCTACACCATAATAAATGGGTAAGCCCACCTCACTCAGGGGAATTCCTTCGACTCTTATCCTGTCCCACATTAATCCATCTTACTTCAGTTAATTTGAAAAGAAAACAAATTGCCATCTGTGTCATACTATACAGAGGGATGTCACCGCGCCATCAGAGAAGTATAGGACACCCTGTCTAAAGTGTTCCTTGTCTGGTGCATCCTGGTTGCAATTTCTTCTTGTGCATCCCGGAAGCTGTAACAAGGAAAGAAGAACGTGCGGTGAAACAAAATGAAAATGCATTTCATTCTTGTGAGAAATTGTCACACACTACTCGTTTACGTGAGTGTGCGACATATAAATGAAATGTGAGAAAAATATAACGAAATTGAGCGAGAGGGAGAGGCTTTGATGTCACCAAGGATTTCAAATCTCTTTTTTTTTTTTGCTTCCTGGCGGAAGGACAATTCTTCATTGGGGAAACGCATGTGTGAGAACAATGTATATTGAAGGCGAGGAATATGTGGGTGAAACACCTGCTAAAATGTTTCCTTTCAAACGAAAATCCATATTTTGTAGATCTCCTTAAAAATAGCTTTTCAAGACAGCTTTTTGTTAGAGACCTTTTAGAAAAATCAAAACGTGAAGGCTTTTGACATCAATTTTTATAACGTTTTAATCTTCGAAACTTACTCGTGTTGTAGTATTTGTGCTTCAAGAAGAATTTACATAGAAGCAGTATGAAAGGATTTCGTCACTCTCTTTAAAAAAAACAAACGTTTCATTATCAAATTGGGTGTAAAAGGTTATTCAACCAATACAAGAAAAAAAAATTGCAAGAGGAATCTAATCACAGTCCCGAATGAATTGGAACTAAACCAGCTTGACGCTGAGACTAAGCATAATATTTTCCTAAAGTCGATTCCAACCAGATAAAATAAGTCCTTTTTTTAACTGATGAGGCGAGGCAGGTTGACAAAGGTGAATCATGGTATATGTTACAAACATTAATAAGAAATCGTTGAGTTTCGAAACAGTCGGTATGTGCTCCTTTTCTCTAGTTTTTAAGTTTTAGGTTTTTTTTCAATCATTTGGTTTTCGTACAGTCTTGAATTGATCAAATTTATTCCCCTGTCGTTGGTCATCGTTTTCACAAATTTACAAAAACGCTGTATAAAATGTTTTTAACGTGTACTTATCTGCGACTAACATAAATCTCTTAAAACAAATCTTCTTCCACAAATCTTGAGAATTGCCATACAACTTTAAACGTTCTCGGCAAAAGATCAAAAATAAATCTACTCACAAATCTAGTTCACCCTTAAACTTTTTTCACACACCTTTGCTTAGATTTGCTTCGAAAATTGAAGGAAGTACATCAATCGTATGACGCCACAAATGTGTGTTCTATTGCGATTTTGAAAAGATAAGTTTGTTCGCTCTTAAAGCGACTAAAAGAGGGTGATTCCGTTGACATGATCTTGTATTATTTTCCGGTGGAAACAATGTGGAATTTATTTTTAACCTCGTTTACCAATCTCCGTTTTATGAAATGGAAACAAAGCATAAATTTTTTTCAACCCTTTTCGCGAACCTTTTGCTTAGTTTTTTGCTGAGAATATAAATAGAGTGGCGCAACAGCTCGAGGTGAAACAGGGCCAACTTCTCAACAATGTAAGCTGTGTGTGCTAATTTCAACACATACAAGGGGACCTACAATTTTTTGCCGAATTCGAACGGCACTTTGAGAAGCTTTTTCAAGACAAATGATACTCTCGGAGGGCTTGTCAGATCCTCGCGGAGGTGGGGACCGCGAAAAAGAACAATTTTTTTTTTTAGGTGACGAGGGCAGAGTTCAAACCCAGACTTTCGGCGTAGTAAGCACACACACTGACAACTACGCCACGGCACCCCACAGAGAATAGGGATACGGAAACATCTTGCATATGACGGATCTGTCACAAGTATTTCGCTCGTGTAAAATACCATCGTTTTCAGGTATGTGAAAAATACAACACACACGACACACATGGTTCAGAAGTTAGCCCTAGTTCACCTCGAGCTGCTGCACCACTCTATTGTTTCGTGAAATACTATCCTCACTATCTTATTTAAGCTAAAGTGACAAGGATAGAGGGCTTGCGTCAAGTTAATCTTATCTGGATCTATTTTTAATCTTCTTTCACTAATCCCTGTTTTATGACCGGTTCACCACCGTTTTTACACATCGTCTTCTTAGATTTTGCATAGAAAGAGGAAACGAATTATCACGCGTATGACAGATCTGTCAGAAATGCATTCTATTGGGTTTTTGAAAATGGAGATTTCCTTCGTTCCTGGAAAATCTCAGCGTCACTCTCTTTTGAAAACCAAAATGACAACAAGAGAGCGCGTGAAATTCATGATGCGTTCGTCCGGTGGAGACACTTCAAACTTGAATTAATTTTCATCTCTTTTAACTAATCTCCGTTTGCCTAATGATCGGTGCAAAGAGAGCATAAGATACCGTCTCCATTGCTTTTCTAAGACAACAGATCAGTTATGCTTTAAGGGCCAGTTTTTCAATGTTATATCATCCGGTTTTCGGATTTAAACTTAAATGAACTCCGGAAATGTAATTTTTAGTCAATTTCGACAAGGGGCTAACCTCGGTTTCATTCCTCAAATATCGTGGATTGATGCCGGATCTAATCTTCGGTGAACAGTCGACAACTCTTTGCCTTTTTTTTCTGTGAAATCGCAGTTGCTTTGCGCATTTCCGCGACAAATTCGACTTGATAACTACTCGAGTGACAGTTGGGAGAGTCAATAGTTTCGAGAGTCGAAAATTTCGGCAACTTTATTAACTGAGCTACCAACTTTTTGTTGAACTCCAGATTCGTTTTATTGGATTCGTTTTTTTTCAAATCTTGGTTTAAGCTGGGCTTAGTACTGCACTAAAAAAGGCCCTAAGGGCCATATCTTAAGGATCAGGTCACCTCTGTAAATAATGGCCATTCTTAGGGATTTTGAATGAGTCGAGTACAGCTCTTAAACACTTTTATACCGCATTTTTTTCTTGCGGTAAATTAAGAAATCAAGAAAATCAAGAACAACAGATAAAACAATATGGCAGCCTTGAACTGTCAAAATCTTCTGAAACGAACCTAATTTTCTCCAAATTTAACAAAGCACTTTCGAACAGCTCTAAAATCATATCAACAATGACTTGTCCCGGCCTTATGTAACTGTCGAGATTGGGCTCGACCTTGAAGATGTGAAATTTGAGCCCCTATCAAAGACGAATTCACACTAGCTGGTTTGAGAGTTTAAGCTTAGAGAGTTTAAGGTTAAATATAATAAACCCATTCGTTCTGAAATCGTCCGTATGTCCATCCTTCTTTGGGAAGTCGCGCTCGGAAAACGCATTGCGTATTGTCTTTTGTGTGTTCTTTTGAAAACAGGCCCCAGAAGACCAAGCCGCTTCTTTACACAAGCACCTTTATCAGAGACTTTGTTTGCCACTGAAAACGCCTTTCTTCCTTTACTTGTTATGTGGTAGAATTTTTCGTTTTCAGAATTAAAATTAAGCTTTTTCTCTCAAACCTTCCACATTGCGTCGTTGCTTGCATTTTTATAAAGCAAACTGTAACATTGCTGTGACACACCCCTTTTAGACGAATAAAAATCTCCTTACAAAAATTAGAACTGTCTGTCGAGATTGTTTTGAAACAGTTGTTAGCTCCTTTGTCCCATCTCCAACAGATTTATTTCTTCATGCTTCAACATGCAGCCGTATCTGCCCTATAGACACATACATCCTCAGGAATAACATAGTAAGCATAAAAAGGTTAAACAATTACACCCTCTTTTGAAATTGAGCTTAGTGCTCCTGAAATACCTGCGGAAGGAAATTCAATGTCCAAACTTACCCCCGAGCTACGTGTAACTATCTCATCCCTGTTAAACCCTATTAATGTAACATAAAAAGAAAAATTTATATCAACTTTTATCCAGCAATGTCAACTGACCTGACCCAACAATTTTTCTGCTGTCCCCATCCATCCCAACTGTCCATCCGCCAGAGATGAACAAAAGGCAGTAAGCCACTCACTGTTCTCCGCTGATGGTACAACTTCAGGGGTCACTATTCGCATCCGTTTAAATATAGTTTTAAAGCCCTGCCGGGCTCTTTTTTTCATGATAAATTCACACTTTACGTCCGGTGTCAGTTACCCGCACTTAAAGTGAGTTAAAACTTTCAGCCCAGGACTCTGGGGAGTGCAATTTTGCGGCGCTTAGGCTAAGCGATAGAACCTATATATACATGTGGCAGAAAGACTAGCAAACCGCCACTCAGGGGCCGACAGACAGTCAACAAGACAGACAGGTAATCTATCTTTTCTCGAAATTTATGGTCAGCACAGGTATTGTTACCCTCGTCTGCTTTTTCGGTACAAGGTTAGAAGACAGAACACTGCGAAAGGATGGAAACAAAACGAAAATGAATAAATGAAAAGGCGTAGTAGGTGCAGGCAAAAGGATGGTTTAACTAACGATGGAGCTAAGTGAAACAATGTGATGTGGCGACTACAGCAACACGGAAGTTATCCTTCGTGGAAATTGTTTTTTCGCTGAAATAGGTTGGGGATGGTGGCGCAAGTTGAGAAGGTCCTTTTCGTTGTTGAGTCTTTGGTTCTGTGTTGGTTTTTTTTTTGAATCATTTATGAGCATTTGTGGTGTTCTTTCTTGTCGTTTCAAACAGGATTGTAAGCCTTGGGCATGAAGCAGCTTAACAGCACTGAAAATCCAAAAAAATGTAGTGGGTTAGGCGGCTGAGTCAAGGAGGAATTCGTTAGCACATTTTGCATTATTAATCCGTGGGGAGAAAGTAGTTTGATTGAATCATGAATTGATTTATTGAAAACCATGAGATTTGGGTAAGTATTGAATTTATTTTCTCTCATTCACCCTTTTTAATATTGGGAAATCTGTTGCTGAAAGCGATAGACTTAAACAACCAACGTTATTCACTTCATTTACAGAAATGCTTTAAAAAGCCTTATTTGTTCCTATTTTATTAAAACACAGGATTTAATATTTCTTGGCATGGATTCGCAAAGGGCGTCATTTCCAAGTCAAAGGTATAAAGTAAATAGACCCTGTATAAAGAATTCAAAATGAAAACTCATTTGCTTTATGTATGCATATCATCACATACGCTCATATCCTAACGTGTTTTCTTCCTTTATGCTTGCATATCATTGAAACCCGCTGCTCATGTCCTTGTCCAAAGTAAGCTATTTAGCATGAAAAGTTATGATTAAAAAACAGCTGCCACTCTGCTCTTAAAAAAAATATACATCTTTTTACTCATGGTCAAACCACGAAGCATATAGGATCCCTGAAAGAACACATTCAGAAGAGACCCCCATCTTGCAAATTAAATTCTACCTCATGTGGTCATTAAATGGACCAGTGCGGGGTTATTTTTCATGGAATCCTTAAAAGAAACTTTCATTGAAATCTTTTAGCCACCTGTATACATACCAACAGTGATTTCACCCCTCGTGCAAGTAGTGTACCATGGGAAAATAACATCCCCTTTGAAATGCTAACTTAAAAGCTCATTTTTGCACAACTGCAGCACACATTCTTTCCATCATCGTAACAGGTGCCCATCGTCTGGCTGGGAGATCATCATGTTGCCATTTTGTAAAAATCCTCAATTTAAATAGATATTCTCGCCTTTGCTTGCCCCGAGCCAAGGATGTAATCTAAGAGAGGTCAACACCCTCACTTCATATATCGCCCATAGCAAAGTCTCACATAGAGGTGAGAAAATGTTTTACAAAGCTTCATCTCGTTAGAGTTCGAAGGAGAGAAGTCCTTTTGTATTATGTGGAAAAATAGAAGGGAATAAGGCTGCCGCTTCATTGCACGTATTTGCTTATACGCATAGGTAACGGTCTGCGTGGTAGAAAAATTTAACCTCCACAAATAGTTTTACTTGAGCTAACTTAAGCGTATTAGTTTTTGCAATAGATTCGACTGGAAATAGTGGACCCTGTAATAATAAATTTTCGTTCAAAATTTAAAATTAATTTTTAGAGTTTTACAAATCTTGCATGACTCAGAATTCAATTGAATCATTGGCCTTGAATTTTTATGAACCCAATATGTCACCCTTAAAGAATAAATCATCACAAAATAGTTCCAGAACATCCCGAAATGAAACAGGAAAAAATATAAGAAAACGAAGGTCAGTAGCAAAAGTGACAAGACGAGATAAAGAAATATTTGAACTTTTCCCTCCAGGTGACCTTATGTCATTGTGGGTGAAGGAATGTTTTCAGTTTTCTTTGTTCCGGAATCTCTGTCTTTTTTGTTCCTTTACCATCTTTGACCCTACTTTATTGTTCGCAGAAAATCGGAGAATCCGGTCGATGTGAAAAATTGCGGAAACTTTACAGTCCATTGCAGGTCGAGGTGTTATAATGTTTCGGGGGTAGTTTTGACATTCTATAAATGATGGGTGTTGCAGGTCGTAAAGTTTCATTTTAAGGATGTTCTGTTCTCCTGTTTTTTTGCTCTTTTAACTGTTTTAAAAGTTACTTCTATTTATGAAGGTATTTTAGGAATAAAAGAAGTGAATTATGCGATATGAGTGCCCTGAGAGAGGATTTGAATGCAGTTAAAGTTTCTTAATGGAATATTGTTTCAAAGGGTTTGAATGACTGTTTGCATCAAGAGCTTAATATTTTGCAACGATAAAGTTGCATGCTTTTTGTGGGGCAATTGTGGAATTTCGAATGAGAATAAAGAAGGAAAATAACGAAATAATTTTCAAATTTAGTCAGAAGGCAAGATTTTTATAAATGCCTGTATGCTATTGTTTCCAATCTCTCGGGAAATGATACTCGGTTCAACCACTAACAACTCGTAGACAGAAGGTAATTAAGCTATTAGAAATAACTGGTGGTGCTTTCAAAATACGCTGCGCATCTTAATTCTTCCAAGAAGGGAAAGATAACTATGGTAAAAGGATGCAACCTTGCCTTAGACTGCTAGGTATGATATTTCTAAAGGCTCTAAAAGTGCAAAGGCTTCTACGTACAAAGAACATGCCGAGCTCTTTCGATTGAAGTACAATAGTTTTACTTAGAAAAAAAAAACTGAGAGTATTTGAGTAGAATCAAAGTTCAGTTATGAATCTTAGCCGTTCAAGACGATCTTATCAACGCTGATGGTTCTTCCTAAAAAGTTTAATTTTGACCCTTAAATGAATCTTTGCCTTAACTCGCACCCGTTACTAAATACACCGAGCAACACTCGTACTTTCTATGTATTTTTGTTCAGATATCCTTTGGTTTCAACGACTTCGACTACCTCTTTAATGAATTGTGTGGGGCTCCAAGCGAAAATTAACTTCTTCAAAGTTTTAAGTACATAAATCCAAAAAAGGTTTTATAGTTTCACGTGCAAACGTATTCTTCCACCTTATAGAGTCCTACTACAACATGGTGCATCTTTTAAGACTTATGTGGGTCAAGATCATTCATGATCATCCTCCAAGAGTAGCAGTTGTCATGAGAGATCTCGCAATTTCGCCGTTTGGAATCGGCTAAACTTTCGAGGTCCTTTTTCATGTGTGTAAGTAAGTAAAGTAAGTAAATGCCAGTTAGTTTTTGATTTAGCTAGGAATGACTGGTGGTTTGGACAGGAACTTCCTGATTCTGGATAATTCACTAATCTTCTGCCCATAACGAGCCATAATTTACGAAAAAAAATTTTGTTTTCTACATTTATTTACTTTGGGAGGATAATTCCTTGATTGTTTTTTAAATACTTAGGTGCACTTTATTTTCATTTCATGAGCAGACAACTTAAATCATTTTAAGAGTTTTTTTTTTGTATTTCAGTTTTAGTCTTAATACCCTTACCCAGAGTATATTAAGTTTGCTGTATAGTTTGTAACGCAGTGAAATAATATCGTAGACCCCTAAAACCTTTTAGCGAGATGAATGGGGCCGACAGTATAATCGATTAAGCCACGTCCGTCCGTCCGTCCATATGTAAACAACTGTAATGCCTTAAATTTTAAGCTAAAGAGCTGAAAGGAGGTGAGTGAACTGGAAGTCCAGTCCTACTGATCAGGTTTGAAAATTGAATCCGCCCACCGTCACGCCTACTAGCGGCCAGTATTATGCGTCCATCTCTAATTTTTCAAATTACTTTTTTCAAATTTTAGCTATGCTCCAATGGTGTTAACGGGATTTGAAGTAAAGGGATTTGAACTTTGAATGACTGTTTTTCAATAAATATGAATCAAATTTGATAAAAATTACATAACAAAAGTAGATTTTAGCATTTTCGAACTTTTTTATACCCCATCCCATAGGATAGGAGGTATATTAAGTTTGATTCATAGTTTGTAACATAGAGGAATAATCACCGTAGACCCCCAAGACCTTAAGGGCATATGATCGAGACCGAATTTTTAGTCGAATGAGCCATGTCCGTCCGTCCGTCCGTCTGTCGGTAGTTTTTAGGCCTTAAATTTTGAGCTAGGAACTTGAGACTTTATATCTGTTCTTTTTAGGTCCCGAAGCAGTTCAAGTGTAAAATTTTTTGAAATCCGCCCACTGACACGCCCACTTTATTTAATAGCATGAAAAAGCAAAGTTGTCGTAGGAAACTGAAATTTGGTATGCAATATCCTCGCTTAAGTGTTTTGTGATTACCATTAAAAAAAAGGCGAGAACCGCCTCCTTGTAGGCGTGGTCATATTTAATATGCATTCTAATAAACGGCTTTTATTTGATATATTTGCTTTAAATCCAAAAAACTTGCACTATAAAATGTTCAGATATGTGCGTAAGCTATCAACTCAAATAAATAAATTTTTGCCACGCCCGTTTTTGGGGGCGTTTTTAAGTAAAAAAATCAAATTTTTAATATAAAACTGCGATCAACACAAATATACTGCATATGATAAAAATTATGATAAAAAAAAAATATGTCATTGAAAAGGGGTTGATTCCACGCCCCTTTTTTAAGAAAGAACATTCTTAACTGACAAATTCTTAACACAATTAAAGTTAATAAAAACTGAAATTTAACAACAAAGATTTTTTAAGGCATTTTGGAGCTTGACAGTGGTCAATTGGGATGAGGTATCCAACGATTCGCCTAGGCGGATTGTAACCCTCCCACTAGTTGTACATAAAGTAGGTATATGTCTGCGCCCACTTTTTTGGGCGTGGCTTTTAAAAAAGGCGGAGTTTTCATCCGAAACGTATTAAACCACCTAGTATAAAGCATTCAACAGTTAGATTTTTATATCCCGCCCAATTTTTGGCGGCGCGGCAGTTTCCTTTTTTTGTAGGGAAGAGTATTTCACAACCCGTCACAGACGGACTGATGTTTTACATATGCACTATTCCCCTTTCCCACTTATTTTTATTTATTTTTTTATTGATTTACATAAATCTATTCATTAATGTACTCATAAAATTATTTATATATCTTATTATTCATTTACTCATGTATATATATTTTATTGAATTTTTTACTAATATATTTATTGATTTCCTTACAAGGATATTTTTGTTATAACTAATAAAAATAATATATAAATATATTTATATTCGCAATTATTGACAGTTTGATTTCAGCATGAAAAGCTTTAAACACTGCATTCAAAAATCGTAACAGTCGAAAAATAAAATCTTATTATGGTATCGCACATATGTACGATTTACCAGTGTATTTTTAGTGATTTACTTACTTACTTACTACTTACTTAAGGTGGCGCTACAGTCCGGGGTGGAGCTGGGCCTCAGCCAACAAGCTTCGCCAGCCAGCTCTGTCCCTAGCTAGCCGTCTCCAGTTTCGCACGCGAAGTTGGCTGAGGTCCCCTTCCACTTGCGTGCGCCACCTGAGTCTCGGTGCTCCTCTACCGCGCCGTCCCTGCGGTGTGGACTCGAAGATTTTCCGGGCCGGGGCGTTGGTGTCCATCCGCTCTAGATGACCCAGCCATCGTAGACGTTGTGTTTTGACTCTTTTGGCTAGGTCGGTATCGCTGTACAGCCCGTACAGTTCGATGTTATATCTCATCCTCCACTCTCCGTCTATGCAGACGGGACCGTAAATCGTCCGAAAAATTTTCCTCTCGAAGCAGCCTAAAGTGTTTTCATCCGCCTTTGACAGGGACCACGCTTCTGCACCGTAAAGCAGGACTGGGATGATGAGGGTCTTATACATGGACACTTTAGTTGCTCGAGAGAGGGCTTTGCTGCTCAATTATCCATTATCCATTATTATTTATTTTAATTATCCATTATCAATTATCCAGAAGGATATCAAGAATTATCCTTCGTTTGATTTCAGCGCTGGTGTCATTGTCTGAATTGATAGCGGAACCCAGGTAGACAAAGTCCCTAACTACCTCAAAGTTATAGCTGTCGATGGTGATGTTTTGTCAATGACGTCGGTGTTGGGTGTCTTTTCTTCATGACAGCATATACTTGGTTTTGCCCTCATTGACTGCTAAGCCCATATTCGCCGCTTCCGTCCCAATACTTACGAAGGCTTCACTGACATCACGCTTTGTTCTACCGATTATGTCAATGTCGTCTGCGTATGCGAGTAGTTGAACGGACTTTTGAAATTGTACCTCTGGTGTTGGCGCGAGAGTTCTGCACAATTCTCTCAAGTATGATGTTAAAGAATTCGCATGACAGCGCGTTGCCTTGTCTAAATCCTTTTTTGACATCAAAGGGGTCAGTGAGGTCTTTGCCGACCTTGACGGAACAGCGTGAGTTTTCCATCGTCATCCTGCACAGACTGACGAGTTTGGCAGGGATGCCAAAACTAGACATTGCGCTATATAGCTCGTCTCTATAGATGCTGTCATACGCGGCCTTGAAATCGATGAAGAGGTGGTGTGTATCGATTTGGAATTCCTGGGTTTTCTCCAAGATCTGCCGCAGTGTGAATATTTGATCGATGGTGGACTTTCCTATATGTGCCTATCAGATTGTTGACAAATGGCTTCAGGCGTTCACACAGTACAGCAGAAAAGATCTTGTATGCGATGTTAAGAAGACTGATTTCTCTGTAGTTGGCATAACTCAGAGGGTCTCCTTTCTTCAGGATCGGGCAAACAATGCTGAGGTTCTATTCGTCGGGCATGCTTTCTTCCGACCATATCTTGCAGATGAGCTGGTGCATGCTTCTAACCAGCTCATCGCCAGCTGATTTAAAAAGTTCGGCAGCTAGGCCGTCTGCTCCGGCTGCTTTGTTGCACTTGAGCTTAGACACAGCTGCTTTCACCTCCTCCAGGTCGGGTGGGCGGTATCGTTCGTATGCTTCGTCGGTAACGTCTTCGCCCGGGTTGAATGGTTCGTTCTGCCTGACAGCGGTATTTGGTTCGTCCTCGCCGTTATACAGTCTGCAGAAGTGGTCTTTCCAAATCCTCAGCACCGACTGCGATTCTACAACGATGTTCCCTTGATGGTCCTGACAGGCTTCAGTTCGAAGTTTATACCCTTGGCAGAACCTTTTGATCCTTTGGTAAAACTTTCTAACCTCATTCCTGTTGTAACATCTCTCTATCTCTTCAACCGCGCGCTTCTCGTGCTCTTTCTTTTTCCTTCGGAGAAGCCGGTGTTCCTCTCTCCTCCTCTGCTCGTAGAGCTCGCGAGCAGCTCTAGTCCTTCTGTGTAGCGCCGCTTTGTATGCTTCCTGTTTAGCTGCATGTGCTTGCCGGCATTCATTGTCAAACCAGGGGTTTCGTTGTGGTCGCCGTGTGAAACCCAGCCCTTCAGAGGCGGCGTCTCTGATGGCATTTTGCCACTGGCTATCAATACTTGATGCTGGTTGCATAGGACTTCGTAGAAGGTTTTGAGAGACTCGGTTGAAGAAGGACCTGGCGATCTCTTGCGATTGTAGTCGGCCGACATCAAACTTCCTCACAGTATTTCCATTACTTGGCGCTGGTCGGGATATCCGCAGCCGTACCTTGGCTACAACAAGGTAGTGATCCGAGTCAAATGTTGGCCCCTCGGAATGTTCGGACATCCATGATACTGGAGGAGTGTTTTGCGTCGATCGCAATATGGTCAATCTGGTTGACGGTTGATTGATCGGGAGATCTCCATGTACCTTTGTGGATATTGAGATGCGGGAACTGTGTACTAGCTACCACAACGTGTCGCCCGCAGCAAAGTCGAAAAGCCTGAATCCGTTATCGGAGGTCGTGTCGTGCAGGCTATGCTTTCCGACAGTACGACCAAAGATGCCCTCCCTTCCTAGCTTGGCATTAAAATCGCCTAGGACAATCTTAATGTCGTAGCTAGGACATTGCTCATAAGTTTCGTCCAGGAGCTCGTAGAACATATCTTTGGTCTCGTCATCTTTCTCCTCTGTGGGGCATGTGCGCATATCAGGCTAATGTTGGCGAATTTAGCCTTGATGCGGATCGTCGCGAGGCGCTCGCTTACAGGGTTGAAGCTCAAGACTTTTTGCCTAAGTCTGCCTCCAACAACGAAACCACATCCAAATAGGCGCTGTCTTTGATGCCGATAGCAGTCGCCGTAGTAGATGTCGCAGTTTTTCATCCTTCTTTTGCCCGGCCCGTCCCACCGCATTTCTTGGATGGCCCAGTCGTTAAGGGCCTCCGCTAGTTGCTCGGCTGCACGTGGTCTGTTAAGGGACCTAAAATTCCACGTGCAGATCCGGAGCTCGTTGTCCTTTTCTCGTTTGCATTGGTCGTCAACAGTAAATCCGTCCGAATCCGAGGCTTGTTTCTGCTTCGTGACTGGTGTTTCTTTACGTGGCCGGGAAGTCACCCCGACGGCACGACCCCCAACCTAAAGGACCAGATCCTTTGCTTAGCTCTAAGGACGGAGAGCCGGATAGCCCGCTCCTTATAGGCCTGAGCTCCGAATACGTCGCAGTAGCCCATATAAGGTGGTCACTAAGTAGTTCGACCTGACTGGAACTATGGACGCCACCGTTGATTCCATCTGGGGAACTCCTCCGCTGCCGTCCGGATGCAAGGAGAAGTGCCTTAGTGGGAACACTCCTTCCCCCCCCCCCCCTCTCTAATTTAGTGATTTACCAGTTTAAAAAAAAATAGAACGAAATGCATCTATCTCGATCTAAATATGAGATCCTATCTCCGTATGCGGGCTCAGCTCTGTATCAACAAGCTAATTAGATTCTATAAGGTAGGGGACTATTTAAGACTTCGTTAACCTCAGCGCCTTAATAAGTAATTCTGGTAAATTATAATCTTTAGAGACTAAGCGACGAATAAGTCTTGCCATTTGCTGAACTAAAAAAGTGAAGGCAAAACTCTTATGAAGTGCCTCACTTAGGTGAGGTACGAAATTTAAGCGTTTAACGACAATATTTTTTTATCAATAATTAAATTTAGCGTAGCAAATTTTCAATATTTTCGCTTGTCTCTTAGTGGTCTTGTGCACACTTTGCGTTTCATTTGTCACATATGCCATCCTTCCATGAACTACTTTTAGTAATACCCCAAGCAACAAGCTACTTACTTTAACTTCGCGAATAGACTTCCAGGAAAATACATCTTTTCCAGGAAAATCATCAGTGCAACGTCAACGAATACAGAGCGTATTGCTCGTACACTTCATTATGCTTTGAAATATCGACTGAATCATTAGGAGTAGGTATTTTAGAGCATTCAATGGTCTGTGAAACGTCACCGCTAATAGCATTTCACTGAACCTCTATACCATCCTTCTTGCAACGCATAAATCAAAGCAACCATCATAATCACGACCTATTAATTAGAAGTGCATCTGTATACCTGTTCCCTCTATTTCGAAACCCTTTAGTAGAAGAAAGTAAACACAAATCGCTTCCTCCATGGAGCTATACCATAGCCTTGTCTCTATAATAACATGCGTTGCACATCCATGGCACATGTATATACGCCATTATGTCTAATTAATGGCATCGTCTCTTAATTACACATTCATCTATCAAAACCGCATAGTCATTACTCGCGTTTACCTCTGTAACGTGTCGTTGCCCTTCTTCTTCATCATCACTTTCTTGACGTAACGATTGCCGTCATGCGAGTGCATCAAAAACGCATTTAATCAGTTGCGTAAGAGCAACGCATCATCATCTTTATGGCGTTTTGAGCTTGCTCCTAGTTTAATTAACCTAAAAACCCTAATTAGTCGATGGTCAGTAATCGATACCACAACAAGCATAACGAAACCCGAGGACTTGGAAATCTACAAAAAGAACTATTACTCCGGGGCGAGACAACCAACGTTAAGTCACCACAGCTCTTCATGTTTTATGCATGAGAGGTCTCCTTATTTCGCCCGGTCTTCGAGTGACAAGAAAACGCCATCGAAGCAGGTAACCTAAACCGCACCAAGTGAACCGTAAGATCAACTTTATAAAGTTCGCCTTATAGACTTTTCTATATATGCCCATCGCATGCATGTAAGGAGGTTCTGGCCACGGCATTGTGCCTAATAGCCTTCCTCGACTGTGGCTAATTGTACCTCGTTTCTTGCGAAAGGTTATGGTGGAGGTATACCTACTGGCTACCTTGCCGGCCCCAAATGAGGTGGTACTCGTCCGACGTTGCTGCAATGTGTGTATACTGAACGTGTGGTTATTAGGAACATCATTTTCGTTCTGCAGAACGGTATTTTAACAGCAATTAGACTTTTTTTAATGGCCAAAGGGTGCAGTTATGCATATTTCATTATAAACTGTACCCGTTGGGTACCTTAGAGAACTTTTTACAGCTTTTCCATGATTGCAGGCAAGAAGTGCATTGTGTGTGCTGGTTTTTTGCCTTGGCGAATTGTCCAGGTATAGTGGTTCCCGGAAGTGCGGTCAATGTTCAAGCCATAAAACTAGTAAATTTCATGTTCCGTGGCAAACTTTCAAGCACAAACGAAGGCGTTCATAATAACGGGCTTTTTTGTTAGTCACCTATTAAATAGTCGTTGTCAAATATAATAATAGAGGGGTTGCAACAGCTCGAGGTAAACCAGGGCCAACTTCTCAACAATGTATGCTGTGTGTGTTAATTTCTTTACATACAAGGGGACCTACAATTTTTTGCCGAATCCGAACGGCATTTTGAGAAGTTTTTCAAGACAATTGATACTCTCGAAGGGCTTGTCAAACCCTCGCGGAGGTGGGGACCGTGAAAAAGAACAAGTCTTGTCGTTGTCAAATATGCCGACGGAAAAAATAAACGTGGCAGATGGGCATGAAAAACTCACACCCCAAAAAAGCCATTATGAATTCAGACGTCTCTCAAACTCAAGCATTAAAAAAAACCTCTCATCTTTGCCTGAAAGCGCAGACTATGTGTCATTAAATGTCTAATTCCAATTATCCTGCATACACTTAACGATGTGAAATTACACTTAAACTCTAAGGACTTTCAGCGAATTCACACAAGTATCTACATAATAACATACGCTCCCACAGACAAACACACATGCTCAAAATTATAACTCAATTCATTTATTTCTCAAGTGCTAACACCTCGAAGCAGTATAAACTCACACCTCCTTTCGTTTCACTGGAAACAACACCACGTACCCCACACGAGGCTTCTAATTTTCAAGGACATACCGCATCATTGTGCGGTCTTGCCTCACACCGTTCATGAAAAACTTTTCCGCTTCAAAACGAAATTTCTTCTCAAACAATGATTAACTCGGGGAAAGGATTATTCAAACAACTTAAGCAATTATTATCCAACAACCATTTGTGGTAACACGGCTAAGTGATCAGCAGGTGGCAGTAGTGGTAGTGCTAAGGCATTTGTCTGCACTTGAAATAAAATTAAATGTGCAACAGGACTCGAGGAAAACTTTATAACAATTCAACCAACCATCGGGGAACAAGTTTTTCATTTTTAATTTAATTTGCTTTGCTCCTTTGAGAGCATTGTACCACTTGTGTATATCTTTTATTTACAATCTATTTTGTTGTACTCTCTTTTCAGTCCAACAGTGATACTAGTTCTAGCTCTAGGGATAGTGGCAAAAGATCAAAGCTTTTAGTAAAGAATCGTAAATCTTCGAAGAAAAACTCAAAAGGTTTGTATCGTGAGTGCGGAAAGCATTTGCAATCATTGAAACTAATGTCCTTGTCTCGATTTTCTTTTCACATCGATTTAGCAGAGAAAAAATCTTCCGTCTGTAATAACAACAAGGAGAATCGTCCCCAAATCAAGTGCGTAGTAGTGGGAGATGCGGATGTTGGCAAAACGAATCTTATTGTAACTTATCTGGAGAATCGTTTTATACCCGAGCATGTACCTACTGCTTCAGACATATACAATGGTAAGTGGGTATTTATTCTTAGTTCAACTTTAAGTGGGAATGGGATCCCTCAAGCTTGTATTTTTTGACCTCTACTCTTTTATTTTATTCAATCATGGCCGAATTCGATTTCTAAAGAGCTGAAAATGTAAATGAAGAAACCACACCACTTCAACTGACTATAAACGTCAACCCGTCTCATTGCCAGCTCAAAACTCACATACAATCCACTTCAAACTGACCACCAGACTCTTCATTCGATTTCACTCTCCTTTCAGGCTCCATCAATTTGGAAAATTCCATCTAAATATCATCAACTCTTCGCATATAGAATGCACATCCTTTTCTATACGATTCAGTGTGCAATTTAAATCCCTAATTTTATTTTTTATTTTCGGTATCAGGACGAAGAGAAAAAAGTAAGTCGCTTTGAACCCACAACTAACAATATTCCTTATTGGACTGTGCGGGAGCAAAAAAAAACCCTTCCGCCGACTATATGTGGTATCCCTTTTTGGAAAAGTTCAATTTAATACCATCTGAAGTGTGTACCTACTACTCAGAAGGATAAAAATAAACGAAATAGAAGCTAAGCATCCTACACCAAAGAGATAAAGGGATGCCGTTGAAAGGAACTTTTTAAAATACCCGCACCGACACGAGAACGTTGAATATTTGGAATGCAAGAGTTATGGTATGAAATGGGAGTATTTCATGGTATGCTGTTTGCTTTTTTTTTTCTCTCTCTCGATACGTTGTGGTGTTGGGAAGCGTTATGCGTGCGGTGCTACAGCTCTGCTGGTTTCACATGCTTCAAGGAATGTTATCACATCTATGTATTTTAAAATATGCAACGAATGTTGCGAGTGCTCCTTTATAAGTTTGTTCGCAAGCAAAATGGAATACAATCGTACTGTTCTTGGAATATTGCCGAAAAGGCATTAAATATTTAAATTATTTGGAAAATAGGATGTTATATCGAATTTTTTTGGTGCAGTAGCTTGTGTGATGAACTCGTTCTTAAACTCAATTTAAAAATAAGCTTTGTTTGCCTGACCCGAAAATATCGATATCTTGCAGATAAAAAAAAATTCCGGGCTGCGATACAGTGGGGTCTGAAGTTAGAGAAACCCATGAGACAGTCCTTGTATGTCTATACACTTTCAAGGTCTTAGCCTGATACCACGCTGTAGTCGTAGTCGTAGATCCTACGAGGGTATAAAGAGGAAACAGAAAATAGCACGTCCCGAGTATAACTAGCGCACACTTGCAATAAAATGTATCCACCGGTCATAAAACTGCGATTAGCTGAGACGATAAGAAATAAATCCCTGAGTGTCTTCACCAGACAATCTTTCATAAGTTTTCTTTTCTTTTTGAGGCTCAAACTGTTATAAAGATGGGCGTAAAAGGTAAAAAAAAGTGACAAAAAAGAGTTTTGAGAAAATGTGATTTATGATGTGATTTATGATGAGATTTAATTACTTGTCGAAAGGATTTAAATGTGTATGATTAATCTCAATCGTGACCAACATATAGGAGTGACTTACAGTGGAGGTGAATGTGAATCGTGGACTAGTACTCGGTGGAGTACTGTACGGTAAAGAACAAACTTAAAATTCCACCGAAAGATATAGAAAAGCGTGAGATTTCTGTAAATTGTTTATTTTTTATTTCCAACCTGCCAAGAACAGGACCTTCTTAAGATCGACCATTTTGCTATGAAAAACATCGATATCCTCCGGATCATTACGGAAACCTATTATGTACTCGCCACTGGCAAGCAAACTGACGCACCTGACAACTTGAAAAGTTGCATCGCTGTCGGTAGCTGTAGGTAGTAGTAAAACTTCGCTGCATAATAGAAAACTTAGACACTAACAAGGCTTTGAGCTTTTGAAAACTCACGATAGCCTGGGGACTTTACCTAGTATCCTTGGCAAAGTTACTGAGTGAGTGCTTTTTTGAACAATCCAAAAGCGGTTTTCTCCAACTGTCGAAATCTACATAAATCTGTGATTGGGCATCTTAAAGCACGACTGAAAAGATTAAATTGGTATTTTGGAGTAAGCTAAGTAGACCGAAAGGACTCAGCTGTGAATATGCTTTCATAAAAAAAATATCACTTCAGCTTTTTCCATGATCTGGTTGGGTAAGAATCTATGATCTTAAGTAGATCAATTTCCTTTGTATTCTGACCCTTCTCCCTCGGTTGGTTGTCGAGGTGCAGCCCTCTTAGTCTATGCAGATGGAACCAATAATTTTTTTCCGATCGTGGCCGCTTTATCTGCCTTCGGCGATAATGAGGGCCCTAATGAACTCTTAACACAGCCAGAAAAAAGTCATCTTATCCCATAGGGGCGCAATAAACAGGGAACTCAGTTCTGGTGTCGTTGTCCAAATTTCAACTCTGCTGACCAGATTCCAGAAAATATTTGCTAGATCTTCAGGTTCATGCTGGGAGTTGATTCCGCGAAGCCGAAAGGTCTTTCAGGATACGATCGGGCGATCGGTGTCAATGTATTTGATTGTCTGTCGGTCGACTCCATAGTCACAATTCGGCCAGACTGAAAGGCTTCGTTTAAACAAGGTTTCACGTACGCGGTTGGGTAAATCCAATCCAACTAGAGATTTTGCAGGTGTCGGTTGTCCACTGAGTTTTCAATTCGTACTTCTCTTCGAATTCGTAAGTAATTAGCGCTGCTGTCTTGCAGGTTCGTCTTCTACACTTAAGTCTCGCATTTCCACCAAGGAAGATTATGAAGGTGTACATCGGCAAGAGGAGGTTACTGTTCATTTTAGCATACTCTCGGAGTACTGCATTAAGCGGCGGATCTTCGGCGTGTCTATGTGACAGCACGTGAAGCCAATAATTTGGTGTAGGTCTCAGAGTCCCATCAGTTAGAAGCCGAATGGTATTATTTCTCAGTTATTTATCTTGAGATAATATCGGAAGCTCAGCTATCTAAATGTATAGCCTCGCTCCAAGGTATTTGTGGTGTGACCTGCGGCTTAGCAGTGCGTCATTGAACTTCACTCCTAATTTGTAAGACATCAGTTTTCGACATGCTGGGAGAGTCTCTCTGCAGTACACATTCAAAGCCTCAAGGTCAGCGTTCAAGCTAAGCCGGATCTTTGTTAAGCTATGATCTTTGGCTGCTATTGCGAAGTGAGGTCGGGTATGTCATGTACATATGTAAAGGTTGAAGAGTAGTGGTGCCAGTACTCACCTTTGTGGCAATCCTGTACTCAGCTTTTTTATGCCACTCCTTGATCCACAGTGACTTGGTATCTTTAACTGAATATCATGTTGTGGAGGAGATGAGCCATCTTAAGCCCGGCGCGCGGCGGGGTATGATCTTTAGGAACTTAAAGATTAAACCATGTTACGAAACTGTGTCATACGCTGCTGTGAGGTCTACAAAAGCGACCGATGCTTTGCGATTTTTTTCGTATCCGTCTTCGATCTGTGTTCTAAGGGCTTCGCTTGAATACATGGTGCGTTCAACTGCGATTTGTCCTTAATCCGGTTTAGTCGATTGGAATGTGTTCATTCACTGTTGAACAAATCTTGTGATGATCTCGATAACAGTAGTTTGTAGCCAGGTACTTGGATAGCTTCCATCTTTCCCTAATCGGTTGAAGAAGGGCGATGATTTTCTGTTTTAATTCCTGAGGGCGCACACCCGTTTCCATACTGGATACTCGACGATCCAGACATCCTTTGCTCTTGGGATTAATCTGTTAATTCGGGGTGTATGTCAATCAATGCTGCTTTGCTAAACTTGTTTGGATTTGGACTATATTTTCGTGCCCACCTTTTGTGAGCCTTTCATTTAGTTAACGCAGTTAGTACCAACATCTTCGGTTTTATGATTAGCTGGTGTTAGTTTGCCTTCGCTTTGTATTTTGAGACAAAACGTCACCATTCACAGCATCGATCACAGAACAAAACCCTTTTTACCGGTCAAAGTAGACTAAAATAGTCCACCGCAAGCTCATCAAGATTCCTCTTATGCACCTGTCTTGGTTCTTTTACATATTTAAAAGTCTTAAGGGATACGTATGAGGGTGCCGTGGCGTAGTGGTTAGTGTGTGTGCTTACTACGCCGGAGGTCTAGGTTCGAATCCTGCCATCGTCAACTGAAAAAAAGACTTGTTCTTTTTCACGGTCCCCACCTCCGCGAGGGTCTGACAAGCCCTCCGAGAGTATCATTTGTCTTGAAAAACTTCTCAAAGTGCCGTTCGGATTCGGCAAAAAATTGTAGGCCCCCTTGTATGTAAAGATATTAGCACACCAACATACATTGTTGAGAAGTTGGCCCTGGTTCACCTCGAGCTGTTGCGCCACTCTATTTATTTATTTAAAGGATACGTATGCAGCTTTCTTGTATATAATCTACCTTCTATGAGCCCTTGCGATGATATTATTTTTGGCCTCTTTAATAGCTGCCGCATGCTCCCCCTCCTAGAACTTTTTGTAACACTCCTAATTTACAAGGAAGCTGCTGGGTTTCGTGATGGTCTTACGAAACTCTTCTCCTTCGATAGCCATACAAGTTCCTGATCATCCCATTGATCCTGGGAAACATCCTCAATCAAGCAAGTGTTATAGCAACAACATCATCATTTTGTAAAGTCCGCTTATCCTATAAAAGGGGCTCAGTAGCTAAATGGTTATCGTTTTCGATCCTTCGCCGAGACCAAGAGACTCAAGCGCAATCCCCAGGCGGGAGTCGGAGTGGTTCTTTAATTAATATTTGGGACGCAATATTTGGGACATAAGAGGGTGCAGGCCCTTTTTGTTTTAACAGCTATTGCATTCTTTATGGGAGCTTCTTTCGGTTCTTCCTTTGAATGCGTTGAGCACTCATGGAAGGCTTATTGCCCAGGGAGGGATTTGATTAGTAAGAAAAAAAGCCTTGGACTAAATACTCAAATGAATTTTTGTCTGTTTTCTCAATTTTTGGGAGATTCGCAACCTTTTCATGGTTGAACCTGGTCGGCTTTTCCTCAAGGATTTTAATTTCCTTTAATGAAATAGTTTACTTACTTAAAAATTTCCATTAGCCCAGTGTGCAATTGTTGTTAGTCTTAAGAAAAACCAATTCAATAGCAGTCTACAAAAAGATTTTCACTTCTTATAGATAAAAAGCTTACAAAAGTTCCTTACATCACCTAGAACCTCTCTGTCGGCACTCAGTTCTACTATCCTACCCGCTTTTGATAAATTGAGAAAACATGGCTGTGTACACACCGGCGAGCCAAAACTTTTCTCTATGCAAGTGCACTCATCCAAAATTTGAATCCCATTATTTTTTCCTATGAAAACACTCGCACAACTCACTATGCCCTTCGAAAAAATTAAAAAAAAAAACTTTCAAAAACGTAGAGAAGGTCTCTTTTTCTCTCGAGCATAGACACAGAATTTATTCCCATTAGTCCTGCGGTATATAAATTCCCCAAAAACCAGAGAGTTAGACAAATAACGAACAGACATCAATCGTCTTCCGAAATTGTCCTACCAACCACCCACCAAAAAAAGGGATTCCGTAGCAAAAAAAAAAGCTTCAACTCCTTGTATAGATGAAACATTCCATTTTCCAGAAAGGATTCCATTCCATTCCAAAGGACCTCTGACGATATGGAAAGTTCCTGCCTCTTGCACAATCGAATGAAAATGTTTACTCCGTCTTAAAGTCTATCTAACGGTCCTTCACTCTCTCGCTCTCTGTCTCTATCTGTTGTGAATCTTTGAAACATGCAGGCACAGGCAGCAAACAGAAATCCTTGGTAATGCAATTTCAATGATTTTCTAAGGACACAAGAATCGCTTCGAATGAATTGCAGACGCTTCACATGAATTATTTATTTTCAACTTAAAGATGAGTACAAATCGAAAGGATTTTCACAGTAATAGTAGTAATATCAATCTATTTCGCATTACACTGAATAGAACAAATGGTATGTGCCCACCTACCGATTGTCTTTAGTCACACAAAGGGCGAAAGCGTGCCCTACCAACATGTAGGTACAATCATGGGATCTTGAATAGAACGTATCATGTCTGTGGAATTCGTCTTAGCAGGATGTGCTGAGACGCGACGCGTGCAACCGAATGATACATTCCATTGTCAATCCTTGTGAGGAATCCAATAAAGTTTCGCGAATTTCGGGGGAAATTTGTGTAAAGAAAACCACAGCCGGGACTGGTATGTGCGGGTAGCGTATCAGGATTGCGGGTTCAATTTGAGATTTTCATTAGAACGAGAAATGTATCCTTTTGGGAGAGGATATTCAATTGAGATTTGTATGCGTAGAGTGGTAGTGCTGTGTGGCATAGTGGTTGGGGAATGGTGCAACTTTTTTTTATAAAAAAAGGAATCTCGTGTTTGAGGCTTAAGTAAGGCAGCGATTTGTGGAAGAATGATTTTGAGAGTGAGAATCTGAATTTAATGATATTTTGTTGTTAGGGTGGGAGGTAATATTGGTAGGTTAAAAGGGAATATATCTGAAAAACAGACCTGGTTGTGGTAGAATGAATTTTAGGTGCTAATTTAAACTGCCAGTTCCTAGGTGGGTGAGAGAATATCTCCTCGGGGAAGAAACAATACTGGATACAGAGATTTCAAAGAATTTTAAAATTCCATCCATTCCAACGGCAAATCTGTTCCAGGTTAAATGAATCCCACGACCGTCAACTATACAACACGTCATAACAGTCGACAGTCCCATCAGAATCTCCTCCATCCTTTTGGCTTCTGTTCCAAGCCGTCGCCCACTCGTACTCTATACCTTTTGTGCCTTTTCCCTTCTCGGGTTTCCTTTCGCCTTAAGAACCCATCGAAACGTAACAACCTCCAAGTGCGTCTTATTTTTCACCACCACCCCAGGCAAGTCGTTCGCTTAAATAAAATTTGATCTTGGCCAAGAAAGCCGCACCGACACAGAGAGTATAGCGTGTCAAAGCACGTCACAAAGCAACATGAACTGATGACATGCCATGGAACACATGGAAGCTCCATTGGTGCTCTCCCTGTTGGTTGCTGTCGTGGCTCCCAGTTATGTGCTTGTATAGCTGTCAACTCCCTTATGGCTTTCGCACCTTATGCTAGTGGTGTTTCTAGAAACGACAGCGCAATGACGATGGTGTTGATGATACCATCATTATGTGGTCGAGTTCATAAAATACCAATCTGTAGTTGCTTCCCGCAATTGACGTCGACTGTACGGCAACGATGCGGTGCAGAGCTCTGTGATGATAGTCATAGCATATCAAATGGACAATTCATGAGTTCCAGCTCATGAACTGCTTCCGGGCATGCAAACGTATCTTCTGTTTTTTTTTATTCTCTTCTTACCTCCTACACTCCTCTTGGTTGGTTACGTAAACGGCTTGAGCAGCCATCTTCACCTGAAGGTGAATCGTGATTTTCTGTTGCATGAGTGTTTCACAATTTCACATTTTCGTCTCTCCTTTCAGCTGAAGTAATGGTCAACGACAGTCCAGTACATGTAACCCTTTGTGATACCGCCGGCCAGGATACGCTTGATCCATTGCGTGAACTCTGCTACCCGGACAGTGATGTGTTTCTGTTGTGTTTTTCGGTTGTGAAACCGGAGACATTCCATTCGATCAAGACGAAATGGGCACCGAAATTTACAAAGAATCCTGCATCCTTGATTTTGGTTGGAACGCAATCTGATCTGAGGAGTAATATTCATGTGCTGAATAAACTTCAGGTGAGAAATTGAGTTATTTCAAATAGAATTCTTTAAAAAATTGTCTTTATTATAAATCTTTTCAGACCAAGGGTGAGAAGCCGATTTCATTTGCAGACGCTTGGGACCTGGCCACTTCGATTAAGGCAAAATATATTGAGACATCGTCATTTACTCAGGTAAAGCAATGTAAAAGTCAAGAAAAAACATGCGATTTTGACACGTTCATCATCTTTCGTTCCGCTTTTTCATAACTGAGACCGCATGGTATGGATGCTCAAGTGAGGCATTCTTTATTTCCTATCGTTCCCTCCTATAGCTCTATAGCTAATCGAATGAAATGCAGGTATGATCGAGCTTGACAGAATAGACTACTAGTATTGCTTCCTCGTAGGAATGAGAGGATGTTTAAAATTTTGACCGATCTAAAAAAAAAGAAACCGATGACTCCAATAAGAAGCCTTTTAAGACCAATGTTAGGTACGCTTTCAGTATTTCCAATAGCGTAGATAGAGCTTGGAAAACCTCAAATTTCCCGGTCGGACTTCGTACCCTTATAACCATAGTAGTCCGTACACTAACTAAAACTTCAAGAAATAAAAAATTCAGTATCGGCTATTGTGGCCTTGTCTTGACTGTTTCTTGACTACTTGGATTCTGATTCTCTCTAGTCGGACCGAAATTATGAAGATTTTCGTGCCCCGTATTTGAAGAGTACAGCCCCCTCAGCATGGTAATATGAGAGTCTCGACCTGACTTTTATTGTCAGTGCCGCTGTCCATTAAGCCGTAGAGTCCAGGAGACATAGTGCTTAATTCCAAACGGATCTAAATTGATTTCTCGACTCGATTCAGCAAGCTCATTACTGGTCCAATCATGATGTGCCTAAAAGTACTCAATTTTTTATCATAACCTGTCTATGAAATATGTCGAGGAGCCAATCGAACAACATGTCCAAACACCATCGAAGAACTGCTTGTTCCACTCGGAAATATGTTGGTGATGATAAACATGGCCTTTAATATCATGATGAGATATCAACTCTGAAAAGTGCTCGCGAGATTCGCATAGTACTATGTTTCCACCGCCATCGGATCTAAGTCGGAGATTGATGAAAAAAAAAATTAAAAATGAATCTTGAAGCGTCTCTACAAGACAAGCTTAAATTTATAAAACTAAGCACCGTCTTATTGCTATTTTCCAAGAGCGAAAGGAAAGCATTTGAATGCGTATCGGCGACTATCGGCGGTTTCCTGACAGTTTCAGTTTCGTTTTTATAACCAAAAAATGAGCCAAAGTTTGTTAAAAGTTTGAATGAGATTTCTGAGTAAAACTATTTTTTTCGGAGGATATTAGGCCGAGGAGATTCATAGAATGTTTCCACCGAAAATCAGTCCGCGATTAAGGGCGTTTAATTTTTTGTTCTTTAAACAAATTGATAACATCTTTCCTACGAGGTGAAAATAATGCAAGAAAATAACTCACATAACAATTATAATTCATAAAACTGTGTTACCTTAGGCGCGAGAAAAGAAGCTTATCTGCCTTTTAAAATAACTATTTTTTTACACCACTCATGTGTCATTTTGCTCGGTCAAATTATTCCGCAAAAATAGAAACGCTACTCTGAGAACAAAAAGAAACACATGTTGTTGTTTGACAGTTCGATCTCTCCTCCAAATCTATTTTAAAAAACCACTAAATGCCGAGATTTTCCATGATTCTTCGAATCAAACTGTTCAGAATTCTACGTATTCTGTGTTTGTTGTATTGTGTAAAAAGGGATGCGCGGAATAGTTGATGTGGATGTTGTTGGACCGACATGTCATAAAGTTTAATGCACTGAGTTGTACACAATGCAACATAATGGTGGATTTTAATGTTGTTTAATTGATCTACTTCTTGGATTGAAATCGCATCAATATATTTGACGTTTTCTTTTTTCTTAATTTCGTTTTAAGGACCGAAAGTTCGGGCCAATTAAAAATAAACTTAATTATTTCTGGATTGGCAAAACAGTTTTTAGGAACGAATTTTCAATGTGTGGGTAGTGGCAAATTCATGTGTTCGCGATCGGCAACATCTGCATAAACAAAAATGTCCGAAAAACATCAGCATCGAACATTGTGCGTAGGGCTTAAATGCTGTTTACTGATTTACTACATTGAATTAATTTGGACTGGATTTTTTTGTAAAAATAAAAGCACACGTCAACTCAATCTCATTTTTCCAGTGGAAACACTTTGGGAGTAACTCTTAGTCTTGCTCCGTCAATTTCTGTTTTATGTGCGATGGAAACGCCCTATTGAATTGATATGAACGCCCTATTGAATTGAAACCTAAAAATTCGGGGTGGATTTGTTCACACTAACTAAATGGATAAGTGCGCGGTGGAAACATGGTGTAAGAAATCATTTTCAGGTTGCATTTGAGCAAGGGGCACTCTAGGATTAGAAGTCACCAGGAGAAGCTTAGTATGTATGTAATAGTATGATGCTTGGGTTTTGTCTTAATCTTCAGATTATAGTCTCTTGGTAATGAATGACCTTATTGTCATTAGTGGATCAACAAGGGATATTTGCATCTAACAGGTGGTAGATTTTACTGGCATAATATCAGCCATTATCAACAATAATAGTCAATATGTGATATATGTACACTCTATTGTGGCACTTGAGGCGATACAGCCTCGAAGGTTTGTTTCAGTAAATCGCACTGAGGTCCTTAAATTTTTTGCCTTTTAATACCTTTTTTCACAATTATTGAGGACAGGGTTTGACTATATTGGGCTTTTAAGTCCCCAGTTACTCGCCATGTTACAAGCGAGTTGCAAGCTGTAATTCTTTTTTTATAAGGTTTAATCTGGTGTTCAGCTGGTTCATAAAAGCTCTTAAAACTGAATTTAATTTTAATAATTCTTGGGGAATCAGAAAACAAATCTCACGATTCTTTATCGTTCGTTCTGCGTAAAAGCTCGCTGATGGGAACCCCCATTATAATCGTGCTCTAACAAAATCAGATTCTGAATCTATAAATTGTTGCCCCAAACACTGCAACTGAAGCGACAGCATATCCTTTTTCTTATCTCATCGCTTTACATTATGCCTCAGCGCAGTAACAAACAAATCATGAAAACGTTTTACTTTCGTTTATCCATTCAGCACGTTTGGGCATTTAGTGTCATGTCATCCATAGATTACGATGTCATTCAGACGAAGTAAGATTTTATCAGACTTTCGCCAGTCTCTGCTAATTCAATTACAAGGCACAATGAAAACTTTACCCACCGGAAATGCCTGCATAAAAAAAAATTCTCACTAATTCACCCCTGAGATAACAAAGTAACTTTCGCCCCCTCAAGAACGCACATAAATCCTTTCACTCGAGCATCGCAATCGCAGCAAAAAACACATATACGTGTATTTGGAGACAGCATGGTGGAACATACATGCCTCGTCGCAACAACATCCACTTCTTGTGTGTTCTTACGTTTTTCATTACGAGCGTAATTCCGTTGGGGAAAGCAGCAACATACCATCTCTGCTGTACAAATATTTACCTTCGCGCAAATCCCCAAAATAAATAAAAAAAAAAACAAAAAATTCTCACACCCGCACCAACCTGCTTTTCGAGGATTTATTCCTTCCGTCTTCCCTTGACAATTTGCAACCAGCAAAAGAATGTAACGCAAAAACTTTTCCCAAAAAAAAGCGAAATAAAAGCCAAAACAATGTTTCAGGAAATTTGAGAGGTGGCCCGCCATCGCACACACTCCCCCACTCCATTACAACCACACGTACGCAAATATCCTTCATGTCAGACGACGGTAATTTGTGATTTAAGTTTTTCCTCTCTCCGAGACACACGCACACTTTATGTGTGTTTCTCCATGTAATTCCAACTGACTTAAGTCATTCGAAGACGTCAAAAAGCATGTTACTCCCGGTGTAATATGGGGAAAGGACGAAACTTTTCTCAGTTTTTGTTTCCACTTTGCATTTTGTTTGCCAAGGCGAAAGCAGGAATTAAACGAACGAAACATGTTGAACTTAAATGCTAATTTTAACTTTATTTCTTAATATTTGCTGTTGCAAATTCACTAAGCGTAAAAGTTTTTTTTTCTTCCGTAAATTTCCAGGACAAAGTAAAAGACGTTTTCGACAGCGCTATATGGGAAGCCTTGGCACCAACGACCCTCCCACCAACGCCGCCACTGTGGAAGAAACTTTTGTGCCTCGTATAACCGAGGAAAAATTAATTTTAATATTAAGTTTTTTCTTCGTATTTACACTTAGACCTTAGCAAAGATTTGAATAAGATTATTAAAAATTATGTTTAAGCTGTAAACTAAAAGGAAAATGTTTTGTTAAATCATTTGTACTTTTAGGAAGGTCCGTAAGCATTATAGACTGATGACATGACTGAGACATGTATGAAATATTATTACTTTTTTTTATTATTTTTTATTCATATTAAACATTCCATTAATGTTACTTAATTAAAAAGAAATAAGTTTTTAAGTTAGTTAAGTTGTAAAAATTAAAGATCACGACCCTTTTAAGAGCTTCTTCCATAGAACGACTTTGTTTGTAACTTAGAACGTAGGTGTTTTTCTTTGTAGAAAAATTATTTTTTAATTTTTGTATATGTTTTCGTTTTATGTTACTATTATTATTTCTATTTTTTAATATAAGAGAAAAAATTATGTCGATATAAATATACAACACATTTTTACTAGAGCATTTTAAAATTCGTTTTATTCATCACAACCTACCGGCCAATGTGAATGCTCCATTAGCAGGCTGGGAGGAAAAGAAAAAACTAACTTTGCAAGCTGTGTGCGGTAAAAGTCCTGCAACTTTACATGTGCTATCATTCACCAATCAAATATGTCGTTAGTTTTTTGTAATTGTAATTAAAAATTTATTTTCATGTTTTAAGACGATTGAACAATGACCCCTCTCGTAAGGCGCCTTTGTTGTCTTATGAGGCTTTCTCGAAAACATGTAACTGCCCCCTTCCTTAACCAGCACGCTGGACTCAGTGCTTGATGTTCTGATGTATCACAAAAAGTTTTCTCAGGGTCCAAACTAACGTGGGGCCTGTCTATATCTGTATATCACAGCCAACATTGATAGTTGAGTTTCTCGAAAGGGCAGGGCTCATTGGAGCAACTGAGATTACTTCAAGCAGCCTAATAAGCTACGTCTGGACATTAGCAAAAGGGCCGGCGCGGCGTCTTTTCATTAGGCTCTCAGGAGAATGGACTGCAGACAGTTCGTAGAGCCCAAAAGTCTCTCTTCAAAAGACTGCTTGGGACGGGCCAGCCGATTTATCAGCTGAGCTTACCGTCCTCAGCAATCCTTGGCCGATTCTTCAGAAACTGGCTTACCGTCCCTCTCACAGGCCTTCATATGGGTCTCCACCCCATAAAAGAAATTGAAGCTTCTTGAACTAGGGGCGCAATAGATTTCGAATTCAGAGTAATGAAACTAAACCCGGCATCTGTTGCCTCCTTAGCTTTAATAAGCTTCCAGTTTTCGATCAGAAGGTCGAGATTCTGCACTCCTATGAGCCGGAGGTTGTCTTTCCGGTTGTTAGGGTCCGGAGAGATCCCTCTAGCTCTCGGCTTTTTGTTCGGCCTTTAGCTCCACACCGGGCCATCAGCGCCGACTTCTGAAACCGATAACTTGAGGTAGTCAGTCTCATTGCTGCATATGAGGAGCTGTCTGTCGCCAGCCCCCGTCCACAGAGGTCGGAGGTGGCAGCGTAAGATTGGTAACGCAGTGCTGGAGAACGCCTAAAGATAACCGGGCCTTTAGAAGTCTCCAGTCTCCAGCCAATCCTACCCTCATCGTCCCCCTGGTCCATGATGCCAAGGATCATATGGTCCCTCGCAACCTCGCTGAGAAGTCTGTACACCGCTGAGTATATCTTGGCCTTCTTCGGGTTTTTGAGGGGCCATTCTGAGACCTGGGTCTCGTGGACGTCGGGTTCGAGGTTGGTGGCTTATCAGAGGACCCGCCCGAAATGAATTGACTCCTCCGTCTAGCGCTTTTAGGGAGCGCTCCAGAAACGAGTTGACTTCCCTTAGCAGGAGCCTTAAGTTTTGCAGATTCACGGTCGCTCACACTCTAATTTGTCTCTTCCTTTTTCAGGAGACGCGTCAGAGTATGCTTCGCGAACCTTAAATATTTATAAAAAAAACTGAGCAATTGGACTCAGCTTTTTTAAGGCATTTTCCATCTACAGGAACACCACAGCAGCAACCCGCGGGAGCAGCCACAGAAGCCGCAACAGCTGGAGCAAGTTGCTTAGCTGCAAGTTAGATAACGTTGCCCATATCCACACTGAGATGGAGGCATCATTGTCGATGTCAGCCTGTAGAGCTGTTTCTCCACTTTCCTGGTCCCAAGTCCTGTCCGTTGTCGTATAGCCGTCGGCTTGTCCGTTTGCCTTGCGCCTATTTGGGCTGCGTGGCCAGCCTCGATAGTTTTTCGTTTGATTTGCTAAATCTGTGCATGTAGGGTCCCACGAGTAACCCGGTAGAAAAAACGTCCATCCACAGCAGCACCAGTTTTCCTGGGACTATTACGAAAAGCCTTGCAAAAGACACTTGAAGGAGCTCAATATTGAAGATGATGCTCACGTCAAGGAATGGATATTAAATGCGAACACTCTGTGCTATCACTAAAAAGCATTTCCTTTAATAC
This sequence comes from Neoascia interrupta, assembly GCA_947623515.1. Classification (NCBI taxonomy): domain Eukaryota; kingdom Metazoa; phylum Arthropoda; class Insecta; order Diptera; family Syrphidae; genus Neoascia; species Neoascia interrupta. Next base: position 12,495,638 of record OX392463.1, read on the forward strand.
TCAAACTTGAACTATTTTAAACAACTCAATTCTCAAGACTTCTTAAAACACGAGTTCCAATCATTTTTTAACCTTTGCCTTTTTATAGCAATTAAAAATTTTCTCCCAATGGTTTTATGGTCAGTTCATGGACTTGCACATGGGGTGGAGTTGAAATAGCAAACAAAACTCCACTAGATATATCCTCTGGGTCTAGTATGCAGTCCTTGTTCATTTGTTTGACTTGTTCAGACAGATTTTCGGTTTTCACCATACCAGGACTCACACTCTAAATAAAAATAAAAGATTTTAGGACTTTTTCAGATTTATCTGCTATTATCACCAATACTTACAGTAATTTTAATTTTCGTACCAAATCCTTTAAACTCTTGTCGATAGATCTCCGTAATAGCAGTCACTGCGTACTTCGTCGGCGGATAGATATTATACGGAACCAACACCGGATACACTGGAATCTTATGGCCGACAACACTGTTGATAATGATGACATGTCCGTCAAAGTTGCGATCTTTCATGCTTTTGAAAGCCCTCTGGGTGCACAGCACTACACCCATAACTTTTGTGTCGATAAGCTCACGAACCACTGAAACGTCCATGCTGGAGAGAAAGCCAGGGCGCGTTATACCGGCATTGTTTACTAGAATGTCCACACCCCCCAGTTTGTTGACAATCCAATCAAAAGCTTGCGTCACCGAATTCTCGTTAGTCACATCACATTGAATTGCATGGAGGCGCTTTTGCACATCAGCTGGCAAACTGCTTTTAAGCTCTTCGATTCGCTTTACGCGGCGCGCTAGGCCAACTACAACTAGGCCAGCTTTGATAAGGTCTTTCACTATCGCCGCGCCAATACCAGAACTGGCCCCGGTAACAACTGCTACACAATTTTCCCAACGATCCATTGTCAAATTGTTGCAACACACAACTAGGTGTTCGGTGGCATTAGGGGTGCTTAAATACCTTCAGTGTGAAACATTATCTTCTTCTCGCTCAGCTGATTAAACCAACTGGTGGTATGCGTCAATTGAGTATTTAGACTCACTTGAAATGACCATATTAGGTGCTGATAAGCAAAACACGGTTGGAGTAGTTGACTGGGGACTAATAGAAATTGAACGAACGATAAATGCCTTGACCAAACAAGGTAAAACGTAGAGAAATGCAAATTTAATGTAGATCCTTTGACGCCATTTTATGCCAAGCAGCAATATCCCTACCGATGTTCGGCTTCATAATGAAATTTATACCTTTCTCCGGAAACACTTCATATTCAAATTTTGTCCGCTTGAGAAATGCACGTCGATAATTGGAATAATTTTCAATAAACCTTCTCTTACGCCAGAGAATAATCTTCGACAGCAGCATCCCAATTCCCACAAGCAATTGGCCAAAACACAACACACCTACCCATAGATGTACATGGAAATTTGGAAACATCAATGAGCAACTTGCAAATCTCTTCGTAATCCAGCAGGTACCATCAAGTGGCTCCCAGACCTTAACCAACCCTTTCCAGATACTACTCTGCTTGAAAAGACTTACCGTTCCATATTCAGTTTCAAATTCAATGAGGAACTCCCTGAGGAGAGGACGCCTTATATCCACAGCTACATATCTTCATTATTTGAAGTAAACCATCAGCACCGTATGTGAAGGATCTTAAACATAGGATTTAAAAAAAAACACTTCCACCGGAATCCTCTTTCCGGATTAATTTCCATCATCGTTTCAACCCACTCTTTTTGGTCTTAAAGTTTTCATAAATTTAAGTTGGACTCTGCGGATGTCTGTACTCGTCCGCCTGATGCTATTGACACCAAATCATGCTAATAGGCAGAAGGCTGGCTGACGGGAGGTGAGCAA